>OX418219.1:24057323-25274823 GCA_948455865.1 Conomelus anceps | reverse complement strand
TAGTTCGATTTTTTTATTTATTAACTGACTCAATTTGGTAAATGGATGATGGCACCGTTCCATATCAGAGATATCTTTATTCATAGACATTTTGTTTCTCATCCCTGTCATAACTTTTAGTTGCATGAAGTATCTGTCATAATTATATACATAATTGTGTATGTTCCATGTGTTTATAATTTGAACAGGTCTACAATAGAATACATATATATATATATATTCATTTTAATTTTTTTTTTCAGAGAATAACACCTGATGGCTGAACTGTCATTTCTGAACTAGTTACTGAATGTTATTGCAAGTGGATTATTGTTTATTTATAATTCAAGCATAATTCACAGCTTGTGAACAATCTATAAAGTATCAGGTGAGCTCTCTTGTCAAATATCAACCTAATATATTATTTCAAAGGTACAAAAATTGCTTCTAATTGGTTCTTGCATTTGAGGTTGCACAAAAACTAAAAACTGTGATAATTAGTTTCCAGCCACTTGTGTTCTCAGGCTCATGCTTGTGTTCTATTAAATACTGTTGTCAATATCCGCCATAGCGGAAGTCTTCAGTATAAACTAATAGCAATTAAAGGAATTCGAAATTAATAAATTCTGTTTAAGTAAATTTGTCAGTTGGTTCAATTGTCAGTAACTTCGAACTAACTTGTGAGATACGAGCCGATATTGCCAAGTTAAAAATGAATGCTGCTGTGCAGAAAGGTCTCCATGGTCTAGTGGTTAAGGCGCCCGACCGGTAATTGGGAGGTCCGTGGTTCGATTCCCGGTGGTGACTGATATTTTTGTACAGTAGCATTCATCGATTTCCATCAGCTATTAAATACTGTTGTCAATATCCGCCATTGTGGAAGTCTTCAGTATAAACTGATAGCAATTAAAGGAATTCGAAATAAATAAATTCTGTTTAAGTAAATTTGTCAGTTTGTTCAATTGTCAGTAACTTCGAACTAACTTGTAATAATAATAATGTGTATCAGCGGCGCCGACTTGAATGATTTGGGAGTTTAAGTTAGTGATAACTATATAGAAATACAGTGTCAGTTTTGATATTAGATAGTTCATCAAGCATTTCGTCATGGAGAACATCACAGATAACTAATAATACATTCAATCACTCCTCATGTCTATGCATGCACAGAGCTAATTTTTTGAAGATAAACAAACCTGAAAAATGTTATGCAACAACTTTGAAGTGTTGCCAAAATTCTTAGCATTTAAAAACTTGGACTCTAGTTTTTAATTTTCAAGTAATCCGTTCCTTGGGAAGTGAGATAATGTGCTCGAAGGCACATACACATATATATATATATATAATTTTTTTGAGATATATATATGTGTGTGTATTTGATAATTACATAAATACATCAATTTACTGTTGTGGTCTACATCATACTCATATTCTAATTCAATATTATGTAATGGTACTGCATCAGCTAGAAAGTAGAGAATTGCCATCCTCAATACACGAATTGACAACAGTATTCGTACCATATGTCACCTAGTTTTCCAGTCCCTGTTTTCTACAGAAATGTTTGAAACAGAGAAATGCAAACTAGCTCAGGTTTGAGCTTAAAAAGTGTTTGAAACTTTTTATTTGGATGGCTAGTGTTATTAAATTTGTGGAGAGTGGAGGACGTACCTGCAGTTACACACGAAACTCATCAGTTTGCAACACGAGAATAATTTTGTTTAAAACTCAACCAGTTTGCAAAAAGTTACTTTTTTTAATTGCAGACTTGCTGAAAGCTGTGAACTTCTGTGTGTATGCAGCTTAATTTATTAGACCGCTTTTATACAAAGCGTAGGTTTCCAATAATGAGGTATATGACAGACGTCGTCTAAACTTGGCATAAATTTTGTTGCAATTTGGCATTATGTGACGCTGGAACCCATTGACAGAGACGTTAGGAAAGAAACACTATCAATTATTGATAAACTCTAAATTGTCATTAGGTTTAATAGCTGTCTTCAAGTCATTCTTATTGGAATTTCCTGAAAAGAAACATGATTAAGCATGTATGTTAAATAAATTATCAACGAAGTTCAGGCATGAGCTGTTGAATACCCTTCATGTCAGACATATGGCCTTAGAGTTCGAATTAAACATTATTTCTTCAGAGATATTGAATATTGAGACTCAGAAGATGAGGTGATTCTTGAACAGAAAAAGCTCAGATTATAGAAGTAGCCTATTAGCAAGTTGAAATTAAAAATTTCATTTTCTGTGAAAGTGATTGTGTTCTATCCTGTAGGAATAGCTCTTAATGAGGTCAAGAATAATACTCCTCTAAAGCCGTCTGCCTCTAGTTTTTTGAAGAAGGAATCATGAAGGTATAGAAAGCTTTTCTGTTATTATATTATGAGAAATACAAAAAAAATTCATGTTGGAGTTTAGGTTCAGAGAAACAGTATTTTTGTGAATTTTATTATGGTTTCTTCTGTATTCTTATTGATTTGAAAGCCGAATAAGTTTCTGTTTAATATTTACTGGAATATTATAATACTGTTTTCTTAACTATTTCCCCCATAATTTTAGCAAAATTAATAATGAGACTGATTGGTTTGTAAATTGTTTGGATTAGAGGGATCTCTTTATTTAAACAGTGGTTTTATCTTAACCGATTTAAAATGTTTGGGAAAATATCCTTGCTCATAACATTTATTGAAAATAGCAGCAAGTGGTGTCCAGATTATATCAGCAATGAGTTTAAGTACATCTGTTACTTAAATTATCCATTTCTGGCTACAAACTCTTCCAATAAAATTAATATATAAGTTAGTTTGAAGTGACTGCCAATTGAATAAACTGACAAATATACTAATAGCAATTAAAGGAATTCGAAATTAATAAATTCTGTTTAAAATTAATATGCTTTGGTATCATTCAATTACTTTTTATTGCATTCATGGAATGCTAATAATAGCCTATAATTTAACTATGGAAGTAGCTGTGATTCCACTTTTGTACCATCATTATTTACAATCATGTTTGATTGAATTGTTTATCAAATAAATAACAGTGATTGGATTTTTTGATAACGTTTTCAGCCGAGTTATTATACTTTTTTCAATATTGTGATTGTTACGCATACCATTAAACAGATGTTGGAGCTATTTTGACTATTGAACTGATAAATCCTACTTGCAATAACAATCAAGAGTTTTGTGTAGCATCTACACTTCCACTCGCTATAATACTGATATAACCTGCACGTGCGAATAACTGTTCTGATCTAAAGAGTGAGCAAAAATTATTGGGCGCATTTTATAGGAAGATGAAAAATAACAAATAATCAATATTGCTGTATTCAACAAATTCACTCTGAGAATACAATAATTTCAAACGGTTTCATTTACTACAACTGACAGTTTAATCTTTCTAATTCCTAATAAACAACTTCCTTGAGACTAGTATTAGTGAAAGAGTATACAGTTGTAGACAAAACTGAAATAGCACTCCTATATTTTTGTAAAAACAGTTTGTAAAGGAGCTGGAATTTGAGATGGCCACCAATAAACACCGCCTACTTTGTTGTGATTATGTGAGCTGGTGTGGAAGTATTGCAGCTAGTCCAGTAAAGGCTTAGGTTGGAACAAAAACATGTTATCAAGAGGAGCATAAGTTATATGTACTCATGTTGAAATTTATTCAATGCATATATCATGCGTTGTAAAACATTAAATCGTTTGCAATCGTCTTTTCAATAAACTCACATATTAGGCCTATACAAGTAGGCCTATGTACAATGCTTTGCTAGTTTTTTATTCACTCTAGTTTGTACACAGTTTTATTTTTTATTCACTCTCTAGTTTTGAATCAGACACTATAAATGTACTAGAAATATGTATTATTCGCTTGAAAGATTACAGTATATACGTACAATGTGCAGCTATAGATATATGGTACCGGACCATAGATTGTTATCCAAGTACGTTGAAATAAGTTAACTACAAGATTTGTAGTTATAAGAGATGGATCGTACAAATTATAAAATATTGCTGGTTTATCGAGTAACATCAAGTGTTTTAAGCACGATTCAATATCATGCAAACTGGTTATAAAGTGAGTGGTTACAACATAATGCTTCATATTTCATGATTCAAATAATGCAAATTGTCCCACTCAATTTTAATACTGTAATAGTTTTAAATTACCATTGAAAATTGAGTTTCAAATTTGCCAGTTCACACAGCTCAGTGTGCCAACGTATCAATCATTTCGGTTAATTGTTCAACCATAGGCTAAAACCGTTCAAACCGCTCTAGAGCTCACAAATTATCTTTTATTTATTTTAAAAATGATAATTATAATGAATTTCATCCATTTCGAGTAAAACAAAGTAATGCGAATGTACTCTCAATTTATAATATGCTAGATAGATCGATATATTAAAATTCTGCTGATACATTATTGCAATTATGGGGTGAAGCCGGGCTCTGCGGTGTGTATCATACTAGAGTCGTAGTGTAGCATTCTATAGTCTGTTCAGCGAGACTAGGGAATGGAGTAAACAAACATGTGCGTGCCTGCAAGCCGAGACTCAACGAAGCCCGATTCACACATAGCCTAGTTTTCGAAACGCATCGAACAGGTAACAGGCCTACCCATTGAAAACGACTTTCAATAATCATTTTCAAACACCTACTTGGATAATACTTATTATTTATTGTAAATGGAAATAGATACATGAGAATAATGAATTATATGAATGAGATGGCTATTTTCTTATTTTCAATGCTTAGGTAATATATCCAAACATTCAGCAATCACTGGTATTACTCTTATTAGAATTGTTCATAAATTTGTCAATTGAATTATTTTTACCTATACATTTGAAATGAAAATACTGACTTGATAACTGAATTTAAAATCTAATATGTTCTTGAAATAATGCAATAATAATTTATTCATTTCACAAACTGGAAGTGTGACATCAGCTGTTGAATGAACAGGAGTTGGCAATGAATGTGAATAGGCCGACCGACCGATGCCAGTACAATTCTCTGAATTCCTCACTCACACACATGCAAAGTTTGTTTACTTTAGGGCTCTGTAAAGACCAGGTATGCTCAGCCGCCATTATGGTTCGTAGCTCTCGATCGAAAAGCTTGAGTAAGATAGGCAAGTGGATGGTGTTTGAATTTTAAGATCAATTTAAAATGCAAAATGGTTCATTGTTCAGCACCAAATTGCTCAAATAGCTCTTCTAAGGGCTACCGCTTATTTAGATTCCCAAGTGACAATTCCAGGCAAGCTATTTGGCTTCAAAATTGCCGGAGAGATAAGTGGAAACCAACTTCTACTTCAAGGCTCTGTGAAGTAAGTAGTTTTTATAATTTCATCTATTTGAAAATCAAGTGTTCAGTTATTCAGTTTTATTCATAAACTTTTCAATTTTTATCGAATCGATGTTTCAATTATTTAGGAGCAAGTTATGGATTGTTGAGACCAAAATTAAAATAGGTTATGTTACAGAATCTGTGATAGAATTGAGAAGTTATATTTTTAACAATATAATGGTAGACTTGTTATGGTAATGCTAATTTGTTGCAAATGGTAAAATTTTTATGAAACTACATTTTTGAATCTTGAAATCTGTAATCCAAGGTGGATAACCCAACTTACAAGTTTTAGATAGTATTTATCATTGTGATGTTGAAGATCCATCTTGTTTCCACTAATATATTATAAAACCTTAGAAAACACTCAAGTGGAAATTATATCTCATGTTATGGCTTGATGGCCATTTCACTCTGTTGTCAAGAGCATCGTACTTTTATTTGTGTTTGATACTTAGGAGTGGGATCATTTTTTAGTTCTGTGATTTTGTACTAGTAATGAATTTTTGTACCTTTGTATCAATTTCTGTTTCATTTATAATGACTGTGATGTTGCCTTTGTCAGCTGTGGTTATGATCAGGTTATGTTTTTTTTAGATATTTTTCATGATTGCAAAATCTGGGTTAGTTTTGGATTGGACTTTGAAAGTGTTTCTATTGCATGATATATACCCTGCCTCAGGTATTCTTGTACTTGGATATTTGTATTTTGTATAGCAGTTTCTGTGTCTATTATATTTTCAGTCCATTGTTTTTGTGAGAGGTTATGCTGAGTGTTAATGTTGTGTTTTAGTCCCTTATCAAGTACAGTAGTTCAATCTTAGATCTGTTCTGTGGTGATTAGGACGATGCTATTGACAACAGAGTGAAACAACCGTCATGCCATAACATGTTATAATTTCAACTTGAAAGTGGTTTTTGAGTTTTTAGTTACAGATCCGTTCACGGTGCATGGCGCCTCGATGGAGCATGCGCACTGAGCGCCTTCACCCACTACTGTACCTGCTGCCTCGAGGTACAGTCAAGTTCAAATATTCCCTAATACCGCTCGCTGCCGTCTACCACACTATGTTCACGACAAATTTCTGATTATTTCTTCTACTTGTTGCATTTTAATAATTAAAACATTATACGCCATCCATCAGTAATTAATCTATTCGCCACATTACAAAGAAGAATTCAGTCCAAATCCCATGTTTGTACGACAATTACTTCACGAGTTATTGATTTCTAACTATTCTCCTTTAGTGTGAATTGCTTTATTTAAGCGTGTGACATTCACAAATATTACTAGGATTACAATTATGTTTTAAGGCTGTGCGATAGGTCTTTGGAATTATTTTTCGTAGCTTTTGTATTGGCAATTATTAAGGTATTAAAATGTCATGTATTGCGGCTATGAAAAATTGTAAAAAATATTCAATGAAATATGGGCGCTCAAAATTGAAATTTCGGGGTTTTTTTGACGATGTTTATATCCCCTAGGATTGACTTTGAACTTCTGATAATTTTCTTATAACTAAGACACATCAGAGACTAAAAATACATCGCCTATTTTATATAATGATTGAAAAATTAGTTTTAAAAAGAATAATCTAAACTTTTCTGTACTTTTTAAAATTTATTTTGAAAAACCCAACTGTTGAATGACACAGAATGGAACAGTTGAAAAAGATAACATTTTAATGCATTAGTAATCGCTAATATAAAAAACTCCAAAAAAGAATCATCACCAAAAACCTATCGCACAGCCACAAACACAAATAAAGCATAAAAATATTACATACAATAGTACCCTATCACTAATATTTGTAGCCTCTGTGAAGTTAGTTTCAAAACTTGTTCAAAATTTACACTGTCCCAAAATTCTTTTTTTGATAATTTTACAAAAAAAATTACGTATATTATATACCATGTAGCTTGGCTACAATTAAGGCTGATTCACACATATAGGACTGGACTACGACTGGACTACGACCGTACGCTGACTGTGATGGGTCGCTATCATTCACACATGTAGGACTGTACTATGACTGTACTGTTATCGTTTACTTCTGCAGTTACGTCATTCCAGTGGATTTCACTTCAGTCTGGGTTTACGTTCTTAACAATGAAAATATTCTATTTCAAAACGCGTCCAGGTGCTTCTTTCCCAAACCTGCAAGAAACCCGGACAAATATAAACCCCGGACATTTACCGGATGCGAGCTCGAAACCCGGACTGTCTGGGGAAATTCCAGACGAATGTACCTAAGTACACTATACCTAAGTATAGTGTTATAGTAAAAGTAAAAGTTTCCCAATGGGTTGAACAGAGTGAATACATACGTTAGACAGTAGAGTCGTTATCAGTTCGATAATATTGTCAATGATAGGTTGAATAGGTAGTTTTGATCATTGTAGAATGCCCTAAGAGGTCTAGTGGACTATGGTGAAGGATAACTCCACCTGGTGGTAGCCGGGCTTCTACATAATCTCTGTAGATGTATAAATTTCTGAAGGACCACCTAGAAAGACGTTCTAGGACGTAAAAATATTTGAACTGCATAAATAGGAGATATCAGGTAATTTCAATAAAAGGAGCCAAAGAAGTTGGATACATATATTTGTATCACCAAATAATGAAATAACAAGAATAATAATTGTAACCAGAACGGAGTGAATTACTGGCTTAAGAATTACAGTATGCCAAGATGACAGTGTTGACATCAATAATTATTTTTTGTGATAATTTGAAAACAGATTAAAGTCACTTGAATAAATCAAAATTGATAAAAGGTGTGATAAGTGATAAAATTGAATATGAAGCCAATCATAAACTTCAAGGTTTAAGTTACTAGCAAATGACATTAATGAAACAATAATTAAATTTGACCTTCAAGTTGTTCTAAGAAACAAATGATATTGAAAGATTGAAATGTGTCCTGAATGTTTATAATTAAGTAATAATCTTTATGAAGTTGTTTACTAAATAGCATTTAGCAACAATAAATATAATAATGTATGGTGAATAAGAAAAATAATTGAATACGATACCGAACCTAACCTCCTGAGTACGCCAGAACAGGAAGAAGTAATGAAATGTAGTTGATGGAGTGAAGCCCTCCAGGTAGATAGCCAGGTAAACAGACCAGCAGTGGTACTTAATGTAATGGACCTTTAGGATCACAGAACAGCCGTGTCGCAATGTAAAGTCGTGTGGTTGCAGGATGTGTAGGAAATGTAAATTGACCACCAAATTGCATGGAAGGTTCAGGAATGTTCAGCAGTGTAAGTTGAAGAATGTAGAAAAGTTCACAAGTAAATCACATTTTTTGAATGGTACAAGTTCATGAAGTGCGTTGAAACTTGAAGTAATAAATTCTATGCCAAGTAGGGATCGCCGACTTGCATGATATGTAAAAGATGGAAGCAAATGCATTGAACCGTTTCAAATACAAATGCACATCAATTTCAATGTGTGAAATTGATGCTGTAAATAGAGTTCACAAGAGAGCACGTTGAAACGAACGGTAAGTGATACTACGTAGGGACTGCCTACTAGTATAATATGTAGAGTGATAGCAAATGTACTGACCCATTTCAAATACAAATGCACGTCAAATTCAATGCGTGAATTTGATGATGTAGAGTTCACAAGAGAACAAGTTGAAACGAACGGTGATACTACGTAGGGACTGCCTACTAGTATGATATGTAGAGGGATAGCAAATGTACTGACCCATTTCAAATACAAATGCACATCAAATTCAATGTGTGAATTTGATGATGTAGAGTTCACAAGAGAACAAGTTGAAACGAATGGTGATACTACATAGGGACTGCCTACTAGTATGATATGTAGAGGGATAGCAAATGTACTGACCCATTTCAAATACAAATGCACATCAAATTCAATGCGTGAATTTGATGATGTAGAGTTCACAAGAGAACAAGTTGAAACGAACGGTGATACTACGTAGGGACTGCCTACTAGTACAATATGTAGAATGATAGCAAATGTACTGACCCATTTCAAATACAAATGCATATCAAATTCAATGTGTGAATTTGATGATGTAGAGTTCACAAGAGAACAAGTTGAAACGAACGGTGATACTACGTAGGGACTGCCTACTAGTATGATATGTAGAGGGATAGCAAATGTAATGAACCATTTCAAATACAAATGCACATCAAATTCAATGTGTGAATTTGATGATGTAGAGAGAGTTCACGAAAGAACACTTGAAACGAACGGTGATACTACGTAGGGACTGCCTACTAGTATGATATGTAGAGGGATAGCAAATGTACTGAACCATTTCAAATACAAATGCACATCAAATTCAATGTGTGAATTTGATGATGTAGAGAGAGTTCACGAAAGAACACTTGAAACTCACGAAATAGGTTGTTACTGAAAGTTCGAAGCACATAGCAGATTTAGATTGCAAACCTGTAGAACAGCCATGGACATGGATCGCCGAGGCAGGAGCTTGAAGAAGACCAGAACAGGAACATGAAGAAGCCGGAAGAAGAATCCAGAATCGAAGAAGAAGGGCTGAGCCAATGAACGATAGCGACGGGTTGATGAACGCCAATAAAAACGCTGTTTACAAATTAGTTATGCAAATTAGCCAATGCCAATAGAGGTTATGAAAAACAGAGCTTGGAGCGAAAATCAGAACAGAACGAGGAAAGAAGAACAGTAGAGTAGTGACAGCACAAGAATTGAGCGCACAGAAGCAAGATCATTGGAGAGACACCGCCAGCACTGTGCAAGTGGAAAAAACTGGAACTAAAAGAGGAGGAAGCGACACCCACCAACCTACACTGCGACCAATTGTGACGGAATGTTGTCACTGAGTTGTAACATAAGCCGGGCCCTTTGTGTGATCCTAGGGATAACACAAAAAATAGAAAAAGAATATGTGAAAACGAATGAGGCAATATGAAGTCACAAGGAGCAGAATAGCTCAAAATGCAAACAATATACAAACAAACAAAATAACCATACAAGAGGATCAATAGGATGTTACTAAAACTAGACAAAAGTACAAGAACAATAGGACAATACTAATCGGATTGAACTGATTCGATTGGCAATGGAACAATACCAGTAATGGCTCGCTTGTAAGAACCTGAAGATGTATGAACAGTGACAACCCTCACCTTGCCGTCCTTGCCAGGGTGAGTGTCAGTGATGCACACAAGTTTCCAAGTAGCTGGAAGCATCCCTGGATCCTTCAGAATGACAAGGGTACCAACCTGGATATTGGGGGAATCAGTACACCATTTTTGTTTCTTCTGCAATGTAGATAGATACTCCTGAGACCATCTGTCCCACAATGTTTGTGTGAAAGCATTCAACCGATTCCAGCGTGATAAATGATCAACATGTTTAGTCACTGGTTGCTTGGATGGCAAAGCAGTAATCGGATGACCAATCAAGAAGTGACCTGGTGAAAGATATGATAGGTCCAATGGATCTTCAGTCAATGGGACAATGGGCCTTGAATTGAGTATAGCCTCAATTTGACAAGACAAGGTTAGTAATTCCTCAAACGTCAAAATTTGTTTTAGTGTGACAACACGAAAAACTTGCTTGAAATTCTTGATAGCATTTTCCCACAAACCACCAAAATGTGGTGCACGTGGTGGAATGAATTGCCAGTTAATGCAGAACAAAGAAGCACTATCTTGAAGTGATTTCTGATTTTTAGGTGATGCAAGAAACTGATGCAATTCTTGAAGTTCAGTGCTAGCAGCCTGAAAATTGGTGCCATTGTCAGAGTACATAGACTGAGGAACACCACGTCTAGCAATGAATCGAGTCAAGGCAGCCAGGAAGGCTTTAGAAGACAGTTCAGTAACAACTTCAATGTGAACTGCACGTGACACCATACAAATGAACAATACTATGTAAGATTTTACAAATGTGCGTGACTTGGGACCGCCAAGCCTGAGTGAAAATGGACCAGCACAGTCGACTCCACAATTAGAAAAAGGAATATCAGCATTTACTCGTACAGCAGGTAGCTGACCCATACCTTGATCAACTCTCAACTTAGTAAACCTAAAACATTTTACACATAATTTCAAAATACCTGTGATAGTACGACGGGTGGAGGGTATCCAAAAGCGTTGCCATAGTGCAGCCATGGTAGCCTGTACTACAGCATGGAGTAATCTACAATGAATATCTCTAATCAGAGACTTAGTGAATGGATGCTTAGAGGGCAACAAAATTTGGTGCTGATAGTCAAATGGAATTTCAGCCTGCTGCAACCGTCCACCAACTCTTAGAAGTTGGTCAGAATGAACAAATGGAGAGAGCGATAGCAAAGAACTGCTTGAGTTCAATTGCTGGTTTTGACTCAAGGCCTTCAGTTCTGTGCTGAATGCTTCTTCCTGAACAGTTTTTGTAAGATGAACCTCAGCACTAGAGATTTCATCTATAGACAATGAACCTGACAATTGAGGTTGAATTTTACAACAATTATGTACAAAACGCAAAACATAAGCAGCAATACGAATCATTTTACTATACTTAGAACATGATGAAATTAGATTAGACCATATTGACACATTGGAGGTTGCTGCTAAAACAACTTGAGATGATTGACAAATTACAACATTAGATGAGAATGAGTCCCAAGATTCCCTAGGTGATGATAACCAATCTGGACCATCCCACCAAAGGCTGTTGCTGGCAAGCTCAATAGGAGTACAACCCCTTGAGATGAGATCTGCTGGATTGTTGGCAGTGCGCACATGATTCCAATGAAATTCTGAAGTAGTGCCTTGTATTTCTGAAATGCGCCATGCAACAAATATGTTTGAACGGTCGGGTGGCGATTTGAGCCAATCACACACTGTTTTAGAATCAGACCACAAATACACTTTGCTGAAAGAAAGTTTTGAAGCCTTAATGACCTTGTTAACTAAGCGAGATAGAAGAAGCGCTGCACACAGCTCTAGCCTAGGTACAGTAAGCAATGGATTAAGAGAGGCAACTCTAGATTTTGAAGTGAACAAACGAGTCTGGACACCACTGGGTGACACAGATCTGATGTAAATGCAAGCACCGTATGCTGCAAGGCTGGCATCACAGAACCCATGAAGTTCCAGTGTACTGTTAACATCAGATGACAGAACACAATGTGGTATAGAGATTTTGAAGATACCTGGAAGCTCATGCAGAATTTTAAGCCATTGAGAAAGAATTTCTGGAGGCAGCTGCTGGTCCCAATCGATCTTGAGTAGCCAGAGTTGTTGAAACAAAATTTTTGGTAGAATTACAATAGGTGAGATTAATCCAAGTGGATCAAAGATACTGGAGATGCAGGATAGAAGTTCTCGCTTGGTGAAGGTAGATTTGTTAAGAACATTAACAAGACTGGAAGAGATAGACAATGTATCTGCAGTAGAACACCAGATGAGCCCTAAAGCCTTAGCAAAATTGTCATTAGCATCTGAAAGAGGCCTTGAAGTTCCAGTCTCATGGAGAGTTGCTGGAATAGTTGACAGGAGCTCAGTGGAGTTTGACATCCACTTCCGTAGTTCAAAACCCCCTTTTGAAAGTGTGGTGAGTAACTGCTGGGCTAGCGTTGTTGCCTCCAACACTGTTGAACCACCAGAAATGAGGTCGTCAACATAGAAATCATTTTTAATAGCATTTGAAACTGGTGAATTTGCAGCACATTCAAAATCAGCCAGATGATTTAAGGTGCGTGTTGCAAGAAAGGCAGCAGGCGCAGTGCCATAACTCACAGTGCAGAGTGTGTATTCTTGAAGTTCCTGCTTAGGATTATCACACCAGAAGATCCTCTGAAAATCCCGGTCAGCAGGGCAAAGCAGAATTTGGCGGTACATCTTGGCAATGTCTGAAATGAAGGCAATGCGATGAGTGCGGAATCGTAGTACAACATCATACAATTCAGATTGAACAGTAGGACCTGTATGAAGGACCTCATTGAGAGAAACTCCAGTAGATGACTTAGCTGAAGCGTCAAAGACAACCCTGAGTTTGGTTGTGGTTGAGTCCAGTTTAAACACTGGATGATGTGGAATGTGATACACCTTGTCATCTTCACATGATGGTGAAGCCAATACCATGTGATTCAGTTGTTTATACTCAGTCATAAACTCAGTATATTGCTTCTTTAATTCTGGATTTATGGCAAGTCGTTTTTCCAGTGAATGGAATCTTTTCAAAGCCTGAAAGCGTGTTTGACCAAGTGTGTGGAAATTATCCTTACGGGATAAGGTCACAACAAAACGACCATCCTCCTGCCGTGTAGTGGTAGCACTGTAATGCTCTTCAACTAATTTACAGTCAGGAGACGCTGTGACAACAGTGCTGGGAATTTCTTCTAATTTCCAAAAATTTTCCAACTGTTGTGATACATCAAATGTAGTCAGAAAATTAGATGTACAAATATTGGATGTCTGAATGGGCTGCTTGAGCTTGCATGACCCAAAAACTATCCAACCCAAGCTAGTATTTTGAAGAATGGGCGTATCATTGGATAAGAAACATTTACCAGTCAGTAGAATGGATGCAAAGACTCCTGCACCAAGCAGAAGATCAATAGGAGATGATTGTATAAAATTAGGATTAGCTAGTTTGAGATCAGATGGAATGCTAACTTCAGACAAGTTGATAGTAGCACTAGGAAGGTTGGATGATATGCAATCAACCACAATACAATCTTCAGTAGAAGTCCAAGTATGATCAGTAGATTTCAAAATAACAGAATGAATAATTGAAGATTTAGCTTCATTTCCATTAACACTATGAATCAAAGTATTTACATGTACAGCAGGAAGCGATAGCTTGGCCGCTAAATGCTTTGAAATCAGATTTGAGTCTGAGCCTGAATCTATCAGAGCTAAACAAGACAATAATTCTCCCCTAGAATTCTGAACAATTACCTCAGCAGTAGGTAATAAGACAAATGTTGATTTTTGTTGCTTACAAGTGGGTGAAGCAATACTAGTATGAATAGCAATATGTGATTGCAGTTCATCAACACTCATGCCAGAGTGCCGTTGTTCTGCAGCCTCCCCCAGTGAAGGTGCATTGGCCCTGGAACCGCCAGGCGCCGGTGAACAGTTGCCGTTGGTTGGCATGCAACTAGTATTGATAACATTTGATGTTACATTCTTACCATCAGGAACCCCTTCCCTAGGTGACCACTGTGCAGCATGAAGCAAGGTGTGATGCGGCTTTCCACAGTGAAAACAAGATCTGGCTGAGCAGACATGGTTGGCAGTATATGGCCTAAGACAATTGAAGCAAAGCTTCCGATCCTGTACAGCCTTTTTCCGTGCAGGAGGCTGCAACTGAATTAAGGCAGGACAGCGATGTGTAGGATGTGATGAATCCTTACAGAAATAGCAAGACATAAGTTGTTGAAAATTACGATTATTGGAATGAGCAAACTGTTTAACATTAACAGCAGGTTGCTTGGAAGTTGAAGCAATAGGATGACCATTATGACCTGACTGCTTTTGATTACTAGAATTGTTGTTAGCCGAATTGTAAGCAACAGCATCAATGACCTTACATTGAGTTTCTAAAAAATCCCACAACTCCTTCATTGTGGGTATTGTGTCAATTTGCGAGCGCCGCTCCCAATCTTTCAAAGTAGATGAATCAAGATTTGCTAAAATCTTGTGCATGTATAGGAGATCCTTAATCTCTACCTTTAAATTGAGGGCCTCCAGGGCATTTATATTAGACTTCATGTGGTCGATAAAAGCCCGTAGAGCCTGTGAACAATTGCGCTTAAGGGGCGGTGGTGACTCAATTGCATTGATGTGGCTATTTGCAATGGAACGAGAATTTTCATATCTTTGACAGAGTAAGTCCCAAGCTGTTTGAAAATCCTCATTGCCAGGTGCAATATTTTGGATTCTGGCTAGCGCCTCACCAGAAAGAGAGCGCTTCAAATAGTGAAATTTAGCTGAAGGTGCAATGTATTTATTATTATTAATGATAAAGTCAAAAGATGAACGGAAATCTAACCAATTTTCAAAGGCACCATCAAATATGGGCATAGGAATTTCTGGGACCCGAAAATGCTGATAGACATCAGGTTGAGTTGGAGCAGGATTAGGAAAAGTTGGAGTGTTGTTGTCAGGACACACCACTGTTGTGCGTTCCTGTTGGCGCTCAAAATTTTTTAATACAGTATTAAAACTGGCTAAAAGCTTCAAGAATTTATTGATAGTATTGAAATGCTCTTGTTGTTCCTCTTCACTTAAATCTTCTGACAGATTTGAGTGAGCATGGTCATATCTTTCTCTAACACTAGTTAATTCAGCTTTGATCACAATTAGATGCTCGTAATTAGCTTCTTCATTGATTTCAAATTCACAGTACTCATTTATGAGCCAAGTGAGCTCATTGATAGCATCTTGCCTTTGCTTGGCAAATTTTGAGTCTGCCTTGGGCGGCATGGTAAAAAATTTGAAAAAATGCAAATAAGAAAAATAATAATGTATACGACCTGTTCTGATGTTACCCTTACAAATAGCTGTGACTACTATGAACCCAAACGTATAAGTGTTTTGAGAAACCAGTTGCACTCAATGTGGTGTGAGGTGCCTGATGCATGACTTTGATCGACTGGATTGTTTGGCAGTGGGTTGACTTGATGTAGTTCACAGCAAGAGGAGAAGTTCAATGCGGCAATGGTAACAGCAATGCCAATGTCTCGTACCAGGAACAACATGAAATATAAAATAACAAAGCTTGAGCTACTGTAACAATAGGTGCATACAATGATAGAATACTAGGAACAATATTAAAGGAATTAAATGGATGAAAATTCAGGATGAATGCCTGTATCAAAATACAAAACAAATTGCTCTTTCACTGATTGTATAGATATCAGTAGGCCAACTTAAAAGTAAGTTTATGCATCAAATTACCAAACAAAATGGTATTTGACTTTCGCAGGTTCTATCCGGCCCGGCAATGGACCAAAAAGATACGTAGAATGCCCTAAGAGGTCTAGTGGACTATGGTGAAGGATAACTCCACCTGGTGGTAGCCGGGCTTCTACATAATCTCTGTAGATGTATAAATTTCCGAAGGACCACCTAAAAAGACGTTCTAGGACGTAAAAATATTTGAACTGCATAAATAGGAGATATCAGGTAATTTCAATAAAAGGAGCCAAAGAAGTTGGATACATATATTTGTATCACCAAATAATGAAATAACAAGAATAATAATTGTAACCAGAACGGAGTGAATTACTGGCTTAAGAATTACAGTATGCCAAGATGACAGTGTTGACATCAATAATTATTTTTTGTGATAATTTGAAAACAGATTAAAGTCACTTGAATAAATCAAAATTGATAAAAGGTGTGATAAGTGATAAAATTGAATATGAAGCCAATCATAAACTTCAAGGTTTAAGTTACTAGCAAATGACATTAATGAAACAATAATTAAATTTGACCTTCAAGTTGTTCTAAGAAACAAATGATATTGAAAGATTGAAATGTGTCCTGAATGTTTATAATTAAGTAATAATCTTTATGAAGTTGTTTACTAAATAGCATTTAGCAACAATAAATATAATAATGTATGGTGAATAAGAAAAATAATTGAATACGATACCGAACCTAACCTCCTGAGTACGCCAGAACAGGAAGAAGTAATGAAATGTAGTTGATGGAGCGAAGCCCTCCAGGTAGATAGCCAGGTAAACAGACCAGCAGTGGTACTTAATGTAATGGACCTTTAGGATCACAGAACAGCCGTGTCGCAATGTAAAGTCGTGTGGTTGCAGGATGTGTAGGAAATGTAAATTGACCACCAAATTGCATGGAAGGTTCAGGAATGTTCAGCAGTGTAAGTTGAAGAATGTAGAAAAGTTCACAAGTAAATCACATTTTTTGAATGGTACAAGTTCATGATGAAGTGCGTTGAAACTTGAAGTAATAAATTCTATGCCAAGTAGGGATCGCCGACTTGCATGATATGTAAAAGATGGAAGCAAATGCATTGAACCGTTTCAAATACAAATGCACATCAATTTCAATGTGTGAAATTGATGCTGTAAATAGAGTTCACAAGAGAGCACGTTGAAACGAACGGTAAGTGATACTACGTAGGGACTGCCTACTAGTATAATATGTAGAGTGATAGCAAATGTACTGACCCATTTCAAATACAAATGCACGTCAAATTCAATGCGTGAATTTGATGATGTAGAGTTCACAAGAGAACAAGTTGAAACGAACGGTGATACTACGTAGGGACTGCCTACTAGTATGATATGTAGAGGGATAGCAAATGTAATGAACCATTTCAAATACAAATGCACATCAAATTCAATGTGTGAATTTGATGATGTAGAGAGAGTTCACGAAAGAACACTTGAAACTCACGAAATAGGTTGTTACTGAAAGTTCGAAGCACATAGCAGATTTAGATTGCAAACCTGTAGAACAGCCATGGACATGGATCGCCGAGGCAGGAGCTTGAAGAAGACCAGAACAGGAACATGAAGAAGCCGGAAGAAGAATCCAGAATCGAAGAAGAAGGGCTGAGCCAATGAACGATAGCGACGGGTTGATGAACGCCAATAAAAACGCTGTTTACAAATTAGTTATGCAAATTAGCCAATGCCAATAGAGGTTATGAAAAACAGAGCTTGGAGCGAAAATCAGAACAGAACGAGGAAAGAAGAACAGTAGAGTAGTGACAGCACAAGAATTGAGCGCACAGAAGCAAGATCATTGGAGAGACACCGCCAGCACTGTGCAAGTGGAAAAAACTGGAACTAAAAGAGGAGGAAGCGACACCCACCAACCTACACTGCGACCAATTGTGACGGAATGTTGTCACTGAGTTGTAACAATCATAATTATTAAATTCAAAATTAACTTTGAAAATTATAATTCAAAATAATAATAATAATTCAAAATTAACAAAAATAACTATCAACATATTTCTTGTTAACTTTTCATGTGAAATTTAACGACTTGCAGTCAAATATTTGTTAAGAATAAATATAACTCACTTAATCTGTAGGCCGAGCGCTTTCGAATCTATGAGATCCATCTTCAGAGGCGTGGGTTCCTAGATCATCATGTCAGTTTTTTGGTTAGAAGTGTTGTGGTTTTTGTAAAATGTGATCAAAAAGTTTGTGAGATTTAAAATTTAGTTGTTCATTGAGAATATTTTGTTTATTGTGTGTGGTGTGTTTGTATATTTCAAATTGTTCCAAGGTGTTGAGTTCGTGTCCTTTAGATTTTATATGTAGAATGTGTAGGTTGGTACTGATGTCAGTAAAAGTGTATCCAGTTTGAATGATATGGTCGGCAAAATTCGATTCAGCTTTTGATGTCAGGGCTTGAAACTGTTCCTTGTAACGTTGTTTGAATGTGCGGTCTGTTTGTCCTATGTAGAATTTGTTACAATCAGAGCAGTTCAGTTTGTAGATCCCTGGGAGATCGTATTTGTTTGTGTTCAGTGTGGTTTTGAGAGTAAGTGCATTTTTTATTTTGTTTTTAATAGATTCGAAAGCGCTCGGCCTACAGATTAAGTGAGTTATACTTATTCTTAACAAATATTTGACTGCAAGTCGTTAAATTTCACATGAAAAGTTAATATTAACAACGCAGTTCTTCATGGAACAAGAAATCCAGGAATATTTCTTGTGTTTCTACTGAATGGAATGCTTGAGTTGGCTTTTATAAGCAAGAATCAGTTCCATGTCATGTTTAATTTTATCTCTAGATGGAAATTTCTTAAGTAAAAAAATTTATACTATAGGCTACTTGAAATATTTTTTTCTTGTAGAACTTTTTTTCTTTCAAGAAATAATGGTAACTTGTGGAAGTGATAGGAACTGCCATTCTAGATGAAACTAAGTTGAACTAACTAGACTACTGTATAGGATGACTTGATATCAATAAAAACAACTTCCTCAATTTTGCTTATTTTTGAGTAAACGCGAGGCAAATTATTAATTTTAGGGTGCTGAATCCGAATCTGAAATCACAATTCTTCTATCTCTAATTATTAATTATGGAGATAGTGGAAACACTCGATCCTAACAGTATAGTCGGCGCACAGTCCTACGTTGATTCACACATATAGGATTGTGTTCAGACCGGACGCAAACTGTGTAGGACCGTGTCCTTGAAAGATCGCTCTGAAAGTGATCTACGGCAGTACAATCGTAGTCCGGTCGGTGTACAGTCCTATATGTGTGAATTACCTCCGACCGTCTCTGTGTATTTCAAATGGAAAGACTGTTTAGGCGAATCCATTCAAAACGACACAGTCGTAGTCCAGTCGTAGTCCAGTCCTATATGTGTGAATCAGCCTTTACTTTACGTAAACGGTTGTTTGGAGTACTTGATGTTTCTGTGTCGGACATAGTAAAAAGTATGATAAAAGTATGTAATTAGAATTTGAGTGAAAGAATATGAGTCGTGTTTTTGTTCTGCCACATACTACAACCCCAAAAATATAGGTTTATATAATAAATATAGTTAGATGACAGTTTTATTCAGCGCCGGCCGCCAGCACCATTCGCTACCGCTACACAGTCCAGCAGTTGACTGTATTGGACGTGACTGTACTTGACGGAACGGCTGGAGGGGAAGCGTGGTGGGAAAGGCTTTCTGTCTCTCTCACACTGCCTCCCCTGCCACCAGCGAGACGCCAAGCACCGTGAAACGATCTGTAACATTTATGAGATTTTAACAGATATTGGCCACGTGGTGACCGACAGTGAATTAATTTCAACTATCTGCTTTATTATCTTTTACCTGGTGGTTTGGAACCCACCTAAAACAGGTCTTTCTTTAAAATGGCTAATATGGTAAAGAATATTTAAGTAAAAAAATCAAAACCAAAGTATTCTTTACAAAAGTAGTTGTCCCTACTTTTAAGGGTCATTCTGCCAATAAAAGACAGATGCACATCACAGTAGAGTAGAGCATCAATAATCCAAGTTAATTGGGACCAAACCTGTTTGATAAGAACATAATATCAGTCTGTATTATTCACGAGATAACCCCATTAATTGCTTAAACTTGATAGAACATTACATTATTTGAGAAGAATATTCTACAATAAAAGGCTATTGTACAATGTAGGAAACCTACACCTGATACAAACTTTAATAATCAGAGCAAACAATAATTTAAAAAAATTCTAAAAATGACATATGACATTATTTATTCAAGCATGACATTTATTGACTGAGTGAAGTGAGGTCTATGTTTCGAATCGACTTGCAAAGTCACTTGCAGTCTCTATTTGGATTTTTATATTTATTGGCCAAACCTATCACAAAATGTTGAGTTTTTCTTGAGCGTTAGGTCTACTGTTCACAGAACTACTAGTTAATAATATTATTGACAATTAATTGCTCTTCTTTTACAGATCCAAAACAGTACAACTGACGATTCTTCAGTGAACACTCACAGAATAATAGAAAATAGTCAGTCATTGGTAAGAAAAAAAAATAGCAGTCTATATTAGTCACAAAAAATCCCCAATTGGCTGTGCACAGGGTTTTGTTCATAATTTTTATTTGAAGTTTATTGTATTGAATGTTATAAGGGCTTTAAAAAGTTATATTTTGCTGTGAGAAAAAGTTTTTTCATCAATTATTATGTGAAATGTGGGGTTCAAAGTAGAAATTTTTCGGTTTGTGGAGGCAATTGATGTCACCTATGAGTGATTTTAAACTTTTGATAAATTTTCTGCAACTAAGACACATTTAGCAATAAAATGACATATTTTTTATTTCAATCTAACAAATAGTTATTTTTCAAAATAACTTATTTTTTTTTAAATTTGTAAAAAACTAATTTTTCAAAAATTTATTTAAAGAAAACTATTTGGATTGAAATAGAAAATATATCATTTTATTTCTCAAGGTGTCCTAGTTATGAAAAATTTATCAAACAAAAAAATTTCAACTTTAAACCCCCATATTTCACAAAATAATTGAAGGAAAAAATTTCCTCACATTAATAGATAGCATTTCAACACCCTAATAATATAAAATAAAAAAAAACCCTGCACAGTCTTGAACTTTAAAGAACACTAGCTATTGTGCCCGTCCTTTGTATGAATTATGTTTAGAAATAAGATAATATGTTTCGGCTTTTTTGATAGCAACGATCATGAAGTTGTTAGCAACTTAGGCGTTCAGACGATACAGTTTTTTTGCGGTACGGTTTTTTTACTGTATGGCGTGAATTGTACTGTGATGTTCACACGGTCCGGCTTTGCTGCTTATTGCTGTGCTCATCTTATGTTTCATCAATTATTTCTTTGTTGAAAAAAAAACAAAATTTTCTAATTTCAATTTATCAAAACAAAAATTAACATTTTAGGAAGGTGCGGTTTGTGCTAGGCTCTTGGGAATTCGCCAGGTAGCACTATTATTACCACATAATAACAAATCACGTAATTTATCATGATATATCAATCAACTGTTCTCAAATATTCTCTCTGATAACTGTCACTGAATTGTTTACGTTCAAAGTTGTTTACTAAGCTGCTAACAACTTCATGATCGTTGCTATCAAAAAAGCCGAAACATATTTAGTCATATTTCTAAACATAATCTGTACAAAGGACGGGTAGCTGCTAGTGTGGTAATAAATAATGACTTAAATAACTTGGAAGAAATGTATCCAAAATCGCACAATACTTGGTTTTTAAACGTTTATTACGTTGTTAAAGGAAAAGTTAATTTAGTTTTTTATAGCTAAAGACATTGTCAATAAAGTTTTCAATACTGTTCAATAACTACAATCCCGATCGATGCTCTCGTTTTTGAGGAGAAGGCCGCATAAAATGCCTCTGGGGCCGTGACAGACAGACAGACAGGCAGACAGAAAATGAGATAAGACTATTTTCGGCTTATTTAATGTATAAAACATAAAAATAACCAAAAAATATATAATTCTGATAAATGTACAGACAAAACTCTAATTTTATTTATATAGATAGATTACCATATATTATTTGAGTAGAATATTCCATAAGAAAAAGCTATTTTGAAAAGTAGAAAATCTAATCCCTTCAACAAACTCCAATGATCAGAACAAACAATAATCTAAAATCTCTCAGTCATTCAAAACCATCTGAAATTTGAGCTGAAGTCAATGCCTAGTGCTCTATATGAAACTTTTTGGAGCAGATTCAACTTTTGGAGGTGGTTTCACATTTTTATTTTTCAACTAGCATGCAGTTTAGTGCTTAGCTATGGGACCCCACAAAATGGTAATTGTACTTCAAGAATGCCTTTAGAATATTGTACAGTATGTTTTTGACTTTGCAATGGAGATTAACATCCAGTATTGGATGCTCCACTGCTGTTTCATAAAATATTTGATAGTGTAAGTGTAATACTGGCTCACTAACATTAACATGTTTATTTGCATACATTTTGTTCTGGAGGATGAAGCCCACATAGGTCTGAGACCTGTGCGTGGGTAATAAATTGGATGAAGGTGAAGTTGGACCTACTGTTTTAGGTGGGTTCCGAACCACTGGGAAGTGATTTTACAGCAGAGAACAGAGTCTTTTTGCTGGCCAATCCAATCGGTCACCCTTACAAAGAGCGCCTAAGAGTTTTGTAGTTTATCTCTGATTGAACAGATACCTGCTACAGCACTTGGCTATCACTTCCCCTTTCAATACAAGTTACTCCTTTAAAATCATTTAGGCTGTTTTATAAGTTTACAGTTTTATGCTTCCCTCATTTCCAAAATAATGCAGTTCAATGTTTTATAAAAGAAGTTTTATAAAGCATTCGATAGTGTAATTTCGACCTTATTGTGGAAATTAGACATTACAAATATGTACATTCTTTTGATATTTTTAATTTGGCTAGCTTGTAAATTTCTGTTTTTGTAATATGTTGTTTCAGAACGAAGAGCAAGATAGTATTGACAAACACCAAACTACTTCAAGAGTAAAAGAGTTGGAAGATGAAGTGGCTGCCTTGAAGGAGGAACTCATCAAGAAGCAGTCTCTCTTGAAAACATTTTTAAATGAGGACCAGATCTCCGCCTTGGTGAAGACACCATCAAAATGGAGTAGTGACTCAATTGTTTTAGGGTTGAAACTGAGGTTCAGCCTCGGAATTCATGGGTACAATTATTTGAGGACCACAGGGTACCCAATACCCTCAATAAGCACTTTAAATAAAAGATTACGACACATTCAAATAGACTTTGGAGTTTTTGAAGAGCTGAAAGAGCCCTTGAAATGCAAAGTCGAAAGTATGGAGCCTTTAGACAGGATATGTACACTTTCAATTGATGAGATGGAGATAAGTGGCAATTTGGATTACAACAAAAATAAGGGGATGTTCTATGGAAATGTTACTCTGGGTGAGAAAGACACTGTGGGTAATCATCTTACAGTAGTTTTAATCAGAGGGGTGAAAAATGCTTGGAAGCAAGTGATTGCTTGTGAGGTCACTGCTTCTTCCACAAGAGGGGTGGCTCAAAAAGAATTGATAGAGTGATGCTTAGCATTCACTCATGAGTGTGGGCTGGAAACCATAGCTGTGACTTCAGACATGGGTTCCAACAATAGAGCCATGTGGAATTCATTGGGGGTGAATGTTGATCGACTTCACAGACAGACATCATTCAATTTCAATGGATCTGACATCCACATAATTCCAGATGTTTGTCACCTCCTGAAAAACTTGAAAAGCTGTTTATTGAACACTGGGCTACAACTCCCACAATCGGTTGTGGAAAGTGAGGGTCTACCTACCACTTTAGTTTCAGGCAGTCACATTAAATAATTATGGGAGAAAGAAGTTAAAGAGAAAAAAGAATTGAGGCTGCTTCATCATCTGCATAAAAACGATTTGGAGCCAACTCATTTTCATAAGATGAATGTCGGCTCTGCTTCAAGATTTTTTTCCATCAAAACAGCAGCTGCATTGGAATTGGCAGTAAAGTTGAAAATTGTGCTGCCAGAAGCTCTTTCAACTGCATATTTCTGTCGGCTGGTTCAACAGTGGTTTGCCATAACTTCATCAAAGATATCAAAAGCAGCCATCACAATTAGAAACAAGCTAAGTAGAGTTGCTGTTTTGCAAAGATTCATTGATTTGTTTCAAGGGATAAATATAGGCAAATGTTGGAAGCCATTGAACACTGGAATAATAATGGCCACCATGTCATTGATATCCATAAGTGAGAAACTGTTGATCAGAGGGTACAAATTTGTTCTCCTTCATCGTTTCACACAAGATGCTTTAGAGAACATATTTTCCCAGATTAGGAGAAAGTCTGGGTCATGTCCCTCTGCCCTACAATCTTTGCGGTCTCTGAAGATGATTCTTGTTTCACAATTCGTCTCTGATGTGAAAAGAACAAATTACTCTACAGACAGTGACAAATTTTTAGTGGATGGTGAATTACTGAAGACTGATGAAAGGCTGTTGAACAACAATAATTGTTATGGTGAGGAAGAGTTTTTGACAGTTACCACATCTGACTCACAGCTTGATGCAGTAAACCACAACTTGCTGTACAACTTGGGGGGGTAGTGCAATTAATGCTGTCAGTGATAAGTGCTGCAGTAGTTGTAGAGATTTTCTTCTAAACCACACTGAAGTAGAAGATGATGTAGGAACATATGTAGACTTTTTAAGTCTTGGCAATTTGAAAAAGCCAAATCAACCAATTTTTAATTTAATTTTGAATTGTGAAATATTGTTCCAGAGGTATTATGACATAATTAAGAAGCATAGTAATAATGAACTGAAAAAAAAAATTATAAGAGACATTGAAGTAGAGATACCAATGTGTTGCAATTTGAAAACCAAAATTGTTGATCATTTTTTTACAGTTAAAAGTTATTGTGTAGTGAATTTTTTTAAAGAAACAAAAAAGAGGAGAAGTGACGGATTTGCAAGTTCTTCTAATAAGAAAAAATGTTACTAGAGAGAGTTATAGAATAGAAGTAGGCTTTATTGAAATCATATACAGTATATTCTATGTTTTGAGCCTTTCACCATATTTTTTGATCCTAGGGGAGTGTTTTTTAATGTATTTTTTGTTTACTTCCATACTGATCATAATTTTATAGTAGTATATAGATAATCAGTCAATATTTTCCTCAGCTTTAATTCTTATGTCCCTCAATTCATTTGTTATTTTCTATGTTTATTAGATTCTTATTATTTTCAATTGAGATTTTCTCAAATTAATCCTGTGTTAGTTTAGTTCAGGGTATTTATAATTGTTTGTATTTTACAAATGTCTTTGTATGTTCACCATTGGATATCAATTTATAGGTTTTTGTTTTGGCCTCTCACTTTATTGATTCTAGTGTTATAGTGTATGTGATTTTCTTAGTATTTCTTGTTTACTTACATACTGATAATTATTCAATATTTTCCTTAGCTTTCATTCTCATGTCCCTCACTTAATTTGTAATCTACTATGGCTATTATGTTCAGGGGTATGACAGAAACGTGTGTATTAAAATGCACAGAATAATGTATTACAGAGCTACTAAGTGCAGGTAATAAAAATATTGATTTCTGCTTACTCCATTCATATCTGAATCCTTGTATTCACTTTGACAATTTTAATCATTGATATAAGTTGATTAAGTTTCCATATTACACTATCAAAGATTTGATAACAAGTTCCTTAAAAGTTCTTTAAAACATTTGAAGTGTGATTTATCATATAAGCATTGCTATTTTAGAGCATGGAAACAATGAAAATTAAAGTTATGGTTATGTTCAGAATGGCTACCTATTATTCCATCATCTTTTATGAAAGAAGAGTTTTTGCATAAGTTATTTTTAAGAGGATTATTTTTGCATACCAGTAGGGTAGACTAGCGGTTCTGGCTCAGTTTTTCTTTAACCTTAAATTTAAGGTTAACCTAAGTCAACCCACCCAAACCTAACCTAACCTAAAATAGGTAAGTTCAAGTAGAATCAACGCAATCTATCCGATCTCGAAAATTCTCATTTTCACGGGAGCTAAAATTCACGAAAAAATTTGAACTTTTTAACCCCTGAAGGGAATTTCAATTTGAAGACGCCATCTTGTTCAGCCTTCCAAGGCATCCCAAATTCATGTATCAAACACCATTTTCCGATCACGATTAATTGGGGAAAAAAATAATAGAATTTTTGGGTGTGGTCGCCTCGCTAAAAGCACTGCCGATTCTGGCTCAGTTTTTCTTTAACCTTAAATTTAAGGTTAACCTAAGTCAACACAATTAAACCTAACCTAAATTATCATAGGTAAGTCAAAGTTGAATGAACGCAATCTATCCGATCTCGAAAATTCCCATTTTCACGGGAGTTAAAAATCACGAAAAAATTTGAACTTTTCAACCGCTCAAGATAAATTTAATTGGATGGTGCCTTCTTGTTCGGCTTTTTAAGGCATCCCAAATTCATGTATCGAACACCATTTTCCGATGATAATTAATTGGAAAATAAAGATTTTCCCACGCTCACACATTTTTTCCCACGCTCTTTCCAACACAACTAGACCCCCCAGCTTAACCAAACCTAGCATTAATAATTGGGGAAAATAATAGAATTTTAATAGTATAATTTATTGGAAAATAATAGAATTTTTGGGTGTGGTCATTTATACTAAAAGCACTGAGGATTATGGCTCAGTTTAACGGTGGTTATAACGAAAATTTTAACGCTGGTTTTAATGGTGGTTATAGCAGAGATCTAACTCCAGTATAAAAAATGAATACAAGAGAAGGACTTGCTCAAGAATTACATGCAAGTGTTAGACACAATTTTCCCACACGTCGTACAGAAATCAAAGGCGTAACAGATCTGTACCAGGCCGATCTTGTTGATATGTCAAACTACAGTACCATCAATAGAAATTTCAAATTCATACTGACAGTAATAAATTGTTTTAGTAAATTCGCATTTGCAATACCATTGAAAAGTAAATCGGGTAATGATGTGGCAAACGCCCTCAAACCAATACTTGAACAGAATAAGATAAAGAATTTTCAAACTGATGCTGGTAAAGAGTTCTACAATGCTACTGTTCAAAAACTCTTTAAAATGCACAATATCAATCACTATAGTACTTTCAGTAATAAGAAAGCGGCAATCTGTGAACGTTTCAATAGGACCCTGAAAGAGCACATGTTTCGTGAATTCACTGTACAGGGAAATTATAAATGGTTGAATTTACTCCCAAAACTGTTAGACAAATACAATAACACCATTCATCGAACCACTCGCATGAAACCGAGTGAGGTGAATACTGAAAATGAAAAGTATGTACTAATGAATATTGATAAGGCTACCCTGCGTTCCTTCAAACTTAAAAAGCAAAAGTTTAAAATCGGTGATAAGGTTCGAATCACTCGTTACAAGCGAATATTTGATAAAGGATACCTACCAAACTATACTAATGAGATTTTCACTGTACACAATGTACTACCAAGCATTCCCCTCACCTATCACCTCAAAGACGATAACAATAAAATTATTAAGGGTGCATTCTATGAGTATGAAATGAAGAAAACCAAGTACCCAGATGTGTATCTTATTGAAAGAGTGCTAAAGAAGAAAGGTAATAAATTGTATGTGAAATGGCTGGGTTTTGATTCGAAATACAATTCATGGATTGATAATAATACATTAAAAAAATGAAGCTAAAACAGCACAAATCAAAACTGCCACTGATTAACTTTGACAAGTATTTAAATAAAAAGCAACAAATAAGACACAGTGTGCTTCTACCAAATAGTGTAAGATGTATTGTGTGTGGGCCGTCCAATGTTGGAAAAACAAATACTGTTTTTAATTTATTATTTGCTGAGAATGGTGTCAAGTTTTCACATTTATATGTATTCACCAAATCTCACCAGCAAGACAAGTATCAACTTCTCAAGGAAATTATGAGTCAAGTAGCCGAGGTTGGATTCAATCTGTACCAGCATAATGAAGAAATACCACACCCAAACGATGCACACCCCAATTCAGTTATGATTTTCGATGATATTTGTATGGAAAAACAACAGAATATTCGAGACTATTTCAGTATGGGTAGACACAAAAACATTGATAGTTTCTACATTTGTCAAACGTACTCTAGTATTCCTAAACAATTGATTAGAGACAACAGTAATTTGATTGTTATATTCAAACAGGATAATCGTAATCTACAGCACATATATCATGATCATGTATATCCGGATTTGATTAGGGATGAATTCAGTAGAATGTGTGCTCAAGCATGGAATAATAATAATTTTCTAGTTATAAACAAAGATTGTGCACTGGATAATGGGAGATACAGGGTTGGGTTTGATAAATGTATCCTATTATAAAAATGATATTGAAAAAGGATCTAAAAGAATTGACAGCCATTAAGAATAATATAAAACAGCTGCGTGACTCTATACGTCAAAAACATCGAGAATTATCGTATGATGCAATTAGTGAAGAAGAAAATTTACAGAAACAATATAAACCAATTACAGAATCATTGAATCAATTTAAACAACAACAATTATTTGATGTTAAACAGGAAATGAAAGAGGAGGGGGAGGATGAGGAAGAGGAGGGGGCGGTAGAGGAGGAAGACTACCCCATTCTAGACTCCACTAATTTAGATGCTTCTAATTTAGACACAACAAACATTTTCGATTCTTCCAATGTTCCCAGTTTTTTAGACTCTTCCAATTTAGACACCTCCAATGTTCCCAGTAATTTAGAATCTTCTAATTTAGACACCTCCAGTGTTCCCAGTAATTTAGATGAAAGTAGTAGAAGAGACAGTAGAGAGTCTAGTCGGAAATTTGCATCTAGAAATCGTATAGGTAAATACATTGATAATTTTATGAGAACAACAAAAGGTCAAAATCTGTATGGAGTTCACTTTAATCCCACAATCAATGAATGGCAAATTGGAAACAAAGTTATCAAGTTTGACGATAAAAAAATCATTATTGATGGTAATAAATCATTCCCGCTTACACATGGTCTACTAGAGCTGCTATTCAAAGCAATTCCAGATACATTCATCTATAGGAAAGGTGATCTTGTCGACTATAAACGTATACTTGAACTAACTGGAGTTCATCTTGATGCATTGGGACGTGTGAAAAGAAATACCAGTTATAAATACACTCGCATAATTAAAGATTTATTTCCACCTAAACGTGTTAAAGGAGTTGAACAAAAACTGGGTAGTGGAATACATGATATGCAAATTGAAACCTCACCTAACAGCAACGTCTACACCTATTGGGATAATCCAAATGAATTGTGTGAAAGATTGGAATTGTTGATTAATTCAAAACTTGCCGGACACACCGGTCATGATTCAGAAATTGCATCAATAATTGAAGAATTACGTGAAATCGGTATCATTATAGGTGGTAATTTAGTATTATAAAAATGACTATTGATAAATTTGGACGACATTTGAATGCAAGTAGAAGAGCAAATATCAATGAAGAATTGAAACAATTGGTGCAAAATTTAATTGATATCCTACAATTGATACCACTTGCGGCACACCATCTTCCAAGAGTTGATCTCAACAACATTGATCAGTGGCGAGCAATGACAGATCCAAACCTATTTGATCAGTATAGAAAATATTCAGAGGAAACCGAAAATCCATGGTTTTTTAGAGCATGGTTTGAGAGTAAATTTATCTATAAACATGAATTATAATAAAAACAAGTATGACTATTGATAAATTTGGTCGACATTTGAGTAGAAAAGAGACACTGGACTTGGAGAGAGAAGAGATGATAAACTTGTTTCAAAATGCCATTACTCTTGCACAACAAATAGATACAGTTAAAGATTTCTACTTACCAAACGTTGATATTAGACAACAGTGGAAACACATGACAGATCCACAATTACTTACCAACTATAGAGAGGCTGTAAAGGGTCTCTCCATCTATAATTCTTCATTTAAAAGATGGTATGAGAAAAATTATCTATATAAAAATGAATAGAAAAAATACTCCGAAAAAGAAGAGGTCAATGAAAAAGAAGTTGGGATCTGGTATATTGGGTTCCGTAATTAATAAAGCAATTGATCTACTGCCCATGGAACTCCATATTCCCGGGTACCAATTCTGCGGACCCGCGACAAACTTGAAAAAACGATTAGCAAGAGGAGATAAAGGAATAAATAGATTAGATGAAGCGTGTCGAGAGCATGATATAGCCTATAGTGACCCAACACAAAATCGAACGGAAGCTGATAGGAAACTTGCAGCACTCGCATGGGAAAGAGTAAAAGCGGCCGATGCTAGTCTTCCTGAACGAGCAGCAGCCTATCTAGTTACAAATCTTATGAATGCAAAAGTGAAATTTGGTGGAGGAGGAAAGAAACTTGGCAAAGGTGTCTATTTGAAACCGTACAAAGGTTGTGGTATAAAGAAGAAGAAGAAGGTAGAGAGTGCATTGAAAGCCATTTTAAAAAAAAATCCCCATTATCAAATGTAGATATAGTAAAGTATGCAAAACAGCTTGACTTACCGTTACGTGGAATTTATATGAGAGATAAACTACCAAACACACCACTTAAACACCTAGAACTGGGTGTAATCAATCTGGATAATGAAATTGGTGAGGGCACTCATCATTGGACGTGCTACTTCAAAAACGCTAATCTATGTGACTATTTTGACAGTTTTGGTAATCTAAGTCCACCACTTGAATTTATGAAATATATGCAAGGTGTAAGAGTTCGATACAACTACAAGAAATATCAACAAATGGAGCACTCATGCGGACATCTGTGTCTATTGTGGCTGTATAAAAAATATAGTGATTATGTTTACACTAACAGCAAACAAGAATCCATTGGTTAGTGAAATCTTCCCACCAGTTGAATTGGATAGCTTTGATTATGAAGTGGGTCTAGTCAACATGTACACATACAATACAATTCCAAATATTGAAACAAATGTAAACAATAAGTTCGTGTATGATGGGCGTGTGGTTGAAATACCAGAAGGATCATACGAATTGGAGGATATTCTAAATTATATTCGAAATAATCTTAAACTGACAAGCAGTCAACTGAGAATCAAAGCCAACAACAATACACTACAGTGTGAGCTGTATGCAGATAAAGATATTGATCTAACTATGAAGGACAGCATTGGTCCAATACTTGGATTTCAACATGAAAAATTACTAGCAAATAAATGGCATATATCAACAAAACCCATTCATATAATGCGTGTGAATAGTATACGTGTAGAATGCAATATTGCACAGGGTTCATACAATAACGGCAGTGAAGGTCACACAATTCATGAGTTTTACACAATTGTACCACCCGGCTATAAAATAATTGAATCACCCACAACTGTGGTGTACATGCCAATCAATACAAACACAATAAATCAAATTTGTATAAATATAATCGATCAGGACGGGAATGTGGTAAACTTTCGTGGAGAAACAATAACAGTACGCTTACATGTAAGAAAAAAACCAGTAATTTTATAATATTATAAAAAATATGCTAATATTTACAAAAAATCATCAATCACAACAGCATGATGCAACAGATAGGAAATCACTTACACCTAAAAATAGACAACTACTACAAAGATTAGGTTTTTTTGTATATAATAAAAATATAAACAATGAATCACCAAATTCCTCACGGTATGCAAATTGATTCAATATTCAATGTTGGTGAGAAAGTACAATTCGATGAGAGTATAACCCAATTCGAGTATCACACTCACACACCATATGCATCACAAACATACAAAAATAATGATGAAATTCGTATCAATGTAAATCAACAGGATGTCTACACTCTACCATGTAAAAGCTATCTTCTAATAGAGGGTAATATTAAAGTACAAAAAGCAGACAATACTGAAGTTGACTTTGTATTAGTGAACAATGGAATAGCCTATTTATTTGATGAGATTAGATATGAGGTGGGTGGAGTCGAAGTTGACCGCACACGTAACGTTGGCATGACAACAACAATGAAAAACCTCTTGTGCGAAACTCCACAAAATAAATGTATATGGGAGAATGCAGGATGGAATCGAGATGGATGGACAAATAAAAAGAAATTCAGCTTTTGTATTCCACTGGAAATGTGGTTAGGCTTCATGGAAGACTATAGAAAAATTATTTTGAATGTAAAACAAGAATTGGTTCTGCTTCGATCTTCATCTGATTTAAATGCAATTCAAACCACCGCTGGTACTAAAATCGAAATTAATCTAACAAAAATACAATGGAAAGTACCCTACATACATGTAGCAGACACAATTCGTCTTAATCTACTGAAATTATCTCACAATGATAAACCAATTAGCCTTCCATTCAGATCTTGGCAATTACATGAGTATCCTACCCTACCAGAAAGCACAAGTCATCAGTGGACTGTTAAGACAGCATCACAAATGGATAAACCAAGATTTGTTGTACTAGGACTGCAAACTAATAGAAAGAATAGCCTTCGTAATGATATATCTCAATTTGATTTTTGTAATTTGAATAATGTTCGCTTGTATTTGAATGCACAATACTTTCCCTATGATAATATTATGGGTAATAAACATACATTGTATCAGATGTTTGCCGCCTTTCAACACGCCTACTACAAACAAAGTGATTCGGGAACATCAATAGCATTTGATAAATTTGAAAAAACACCACTAATTGTGATAGACTGTTCTCGTCAAAGTGAACTCTTGAAATCGGGTGCATTAGATGTGAAACTTTCATTTGACACAACAGCAAATATCCCATAAAATACATCTGCATACTGTCTCATTATATACGAAAATATCTATGAATATACACCATTGAGTGGAATTGTTAGAAAAGTAATGTAAACGAATAATATTAACAAAACAAAACAATAAAGTAGTATAGTAATTTAAAAAAAAAATAAAGTATAATTAGAGTAATTTAAAAAAAAGTATAAATAAAAAAAAATTTTTTTTTTTACCTACATACATTAATCTAGGTATAGGTACCTACACCTACACACCCACATACATTAATCTAGGTATAGGTACCCACACCTACGCACCTACGAAGGTACCTGCACCCAGGTTTACATAGATTGTATTTTTTTTTTTTTTTTTTAGATGAATTCTTCAATTTATCATTTCAATATAAACTAATTCGATAACAGTTACATGATATTTTTTTTACACAGTAGTACAACAATGAAAAAAAAATTAATACTTCAAATGGTTCGGAACCCACCTAAAACTCTAGATTTCAGACCTATTTAAGCAAAAAAAAAATTATTTTATTTTAAAGTTTTCAAAAGATTTTCGGTTTTAAAGTTTTTCAGGTTTTAAAGTTTTTGTACTTTTCCTTGAGATGGTTGCTCACGAATTTTACGTTTTCTTATTGGAATATCTTTATGGCCCCAAGCTAGAGTATCAATTCGGTTTGGTAGTATGAAACGTTTATCATCATGAGGTTGAAGAGCTAGTTTTTCACGTTGAACAGTATAGACATGATGCAGTTTACTTTCAATTGCTGATGATGTTACATTTTTGTGTTTTACATCAAACAGACATTCTTTATAATCTTCAAATCTCAATTGATTTCTATTTGCACTCTTGGGAATTCCCTTTGCAACCTTCTTTTCTGAATCACCTATGCGAATTGCATACATTTTGGCTTGTAGTCCAACAAACCCAGAAATTATTTTTCCACCACACTCATCCTTAAATTTACCTAGTTGTTTTTTATGTTTTGTGCTGTAACATTGATGGTCTTTTGGATAATTAGATGTGTCAAATAAATCCAAATTTCTTTCAATATCTTTATAAATATCATTTGTTTGAATCAGATACATAAAACTATCTGTATCGGACATTAGCAGTTCAACATTGGGATACATTTTTAGAATTTCATCATAATGGAATTTGTACATTATTGCTTTACTTGACTCAAGTATTGCCATACCCACATAAATGGGACGATTTAGATGAACCTCAAGCTTATTTAGACATACACCAGCAACATCATCGTTAAATCTGGACCAGTGTTTCATTCTTGGATATGCAATCACTTTATCAAGTTGCTTTTCATCAGTTATAATCCTAAAATCATTGTGATTCCTTACATTTTCCAACGTTTTTCCATAAATTGCATTAGAACATAGCTTGTATAGATCTCTATCAAAATCATTATTTGAATTCTTTCTCAACTCGGTATTTAATGATATAAATTGCTCTAACCAGGCTGATTGATTGAATTGCATCACTCTGTGTATTTTTGTTAATTTCAAACCTAATCTCATGTAAAGTTTCAAATTTTTATAGTGTAGAATATAATTTTTACGATTTTCAAAAGTTGTAATCAATTTCTCATATCGCCCTGATGGGGGTGTGGCTTTTACTGGTGCAAGGGGGTAATGGTTGTGCATATCATGTAGACTTTCTGGATATTCAAGATCGACTTCTAAAAAGTAGCCAACATGTGATTCATCTGAAATTTTTGTAACATCGAAATTTTGAATTTGCTCATTAGATAGCCACTTGAATCCAGAGTGTGGTAGTGATTCACTCATACTTGTACCATATAAATTATTTGCATCTAAGTATATTATAAATGTGGTTTTGGAATTTTCATCATATGTAGATAAATATTGGTTGTTGGCTTTTGCATATCGTTTGGGGATTACACTTAAACCTCCGCGAATGCCGGACTCTACAAACAGGTGCATATCTGGATCACTTAAAAGTTCAAGTTCAATACCAGTCATTTTCAACATTGCATTCCACGAATAGTGTGGTAGCGAATAAAAGTGGGATGGATCAAGACTGTATGTTTTCTGGAATGTTGATCTGAAAGATTGAAATATATCGGCGAGTAAGAGTATATCGGTGGTTAGGTAGAGATCGTGAAATTGACCAAGATTTTTCAAGTTGAACGCATTCCAAACGGTTATAGCATTTTGATAGTCAGTCTCACTTACATCTGAATCGGTTAGTTTGTTGTAGAACTTTTCCCGGGAAGGTAATTGTGTTTCTTCGAATTTCTCAAAACAATCCATATATTCGTATGGGTATATTTGTTTTTTCAAGAGTAAATTTGTATTATTTGGAAAATGTGCTGAAATCAGTTGGAAAGCATTTGATAATATATTTTCTGCTAATTTTGAAAGAGATGAATTCAGAAATTGTAGTGAATCGATAAATCTTAGAGTGTTATTTAGTGTTACTGAAATTATTTTTTCACTTGTCCTAGCTAAGCAACTTATTCTCTTTTTATATTTATTGAGTGATTGAACAATGAAGTGTGAATCATAACCGGTGAAATTGTGGAATATTACAGGAATGAACTCTACTTGTTTTGCATTAAGATTACATGATTGATGAGCAGCTCCAATAAACTTTCCAGTTGAATGGGAGTGGTGTCGCACACGATCAAACAATAGGCTCTTATTACACAGGCAACACACATCTACCATTTTGAATTTGTTTTCTTCTTCTACTGTTATATGCATTGGCACTTGTATTTTCAATCGCTTTTTCAATTCATTTCCATGTTCATCTAATTCATCCAGAAACTTTTCTATTAAATTTGATGATTCAGACAGGTTGGATGCTCTAACTATCCTTGGCCCATAATGAATTGATCCACTTTCATTTACTATTACATATCCATAACCACATGGTATATGTTTTTCATCTTTAATTAAACATTCAAAGTCGGCGTATATCGTGAAGGGTGTGGGTAGGGTGTAGGAGAAATTTGTGAACTTTAAAACAGTATTTTGTTGTGGAATTTTAATGCGTTGTGTTTTGTGTGATGAGCACAATTCAATATGTTTTTCTAAATTACGTTTCGCATTTGTATAAGTGAATCTTTGAAAACAGTGGGGACAAATTTCTACTTTACCTTCATATTTTGTTAGATGTGATAGTAGTCTGGATAGATTGTTAACAAGGGTGTAGTGTTTTTGTTCTTCTTTGTTAGATAACAACAACAGGGTGATTGTATGCTCTCTCTTTCTGTGTTGGGATGCAAAGACTGGATAGAACATATCTTTCTCTTCTTCATATGCAATAACATTAACAGCTATTGTTGTGTTTTGGTTCTCAAATTTAGGTATGTCTTTCAATTTTAGTGGGAAGCATAAATTTTCAATATTAATTTTATCTTTTATTTTTTTAAGTGCAGATACTCGATAATTATTGTTATTGGTGTTGAAATAGGAGAGGATGGACCAGACAAAGCAGAGATCATCTTCATTTCTCACATTTATAACAGCTTTCCTATTTATAATTTTAACTGGAGTAGGAATGTATGAGCCAGAACCACTTATTGGTCTGTATCTAACCATATTGAAATTGAATTGTTTGAATATGTCTATAGTCCAACCACTCCCCAACTTTATGAATTTATCTAAACCTTCCATAATTTTTCCCTCTGCCTCCTCCCATTGTATGTTGAATTTATCAAGATTCTCATGGACTGAGATTATAGACCTCGATTGTCCATGGAATGTTGGTTCAACATACAACTCTTTATCAGCAGAAATCTTTTTCAATTTAACTGTTAAACTCACATACCATTTAATATTATAATGAAATTTTTCAGAATTTTCAAGTATTATATCAATTATATGAGGTTTAAGGTTTTCAAACAATATTTTTACATCAATTGTGTTGAATGAGTTCCATATGAAAAAGAGACAGTTTTTGTTGATGCTGTGTTGGCAGATTGGTGATGAGTAGGTGTATGAAATTATTCTATCCATTTTTATATATACCGAATTTTTCATGGTGTTGCTCGAGTCTGTTGTCCTGTTCCTACTGTCCATTGTCCCACTGTCCATTGTCCCACTGTCCATTGTCCCACTGTCCATTGTCCTGGTGATACTCAAGTCCATAGGTGTTGTCTGGTAGTTGGTGTTGTTGTAATTGCTGGTGATACTCAAGTCCATAGGTGTTGTCTGGTAGTTGGTGTTGTTGTAATTGCTGGTGATACTCAAGTCCATAGGTGTTGTCTGGTAGTTGGTGTTGTTGTAATTGCTGGTGATACTCAAGTCCATAGGTGTTGTCTGGTAGTTGGTGTTGTTGTAATTGCTGGTGTTTGGGACCCTATCTGAAAATAGGTAGCGACTAGCCTCCGTGGATGAGCCAGAAATCTCTGGTGGGAGTATAGCTCGTTGACTATTTTCAGTCTGAACTATCATAACTCCTTCGATCCAAAGGAGTGAAAATTTTCTGCCTGTGCACCTCTATTTATACCCAAAAACTGGGGTGGAAATTGGAGGGGGAGGGGGAAATTGGAGGGGGAAATGGGAGGGGAAATTGGAGGGGGAAATGGGAGGGGGAAATGGGAGGGGGAAAAATTAAATTTAATTTAAAAGGGAAAAAAATAGAAAAAAAATTAAAAAAAAAACGAACTGAAAAATATTATGTGGTTGCTTTGGTAAACTACTATTGATAGTGTGAAAAAAAAAAAACGAACTGAAAAAAAAAATATGTGGTTGCTATGGTAAACTATTATTTATAGTGTAGAAGAAAAAAAAAATTTAAAAAAAATTAAAAAAAAAATTAAAAAAAAAAAAATTAAAAAAAAAACGAACTGAAAAAAAAAATATTATGTGGTAAACTATTATTTATAGTGTAGAAGAAAAAAAAAATTAAAAAAAAAATTAAAAAAAAAAACGAACTGAAAAAAAAAATATTATGTGGTTGCTATGGTAAACTATTATTTATAGTGTAGAAGAAAAAAAATTAAAAAAAAAAATAAAATAAAAAAAAAAATAAAAAAAAAAATAAAAATGAAAAAAATATATAGTGTATATCAACCCACCCACCCTCGCCTGTTTATTAGAGGTCTTCACAGTACAGGCGGTCTATGAAGACTGAATAAAAAATGTATTTGCTGGCCTATATATAGTGTCTGAATTTAAAAAAAAAAAATTTTTTTTTTTTTTTCCAATAACCATCATCGGAAATTAGTGTATGATACATGAATTTGCATTGCCTTGATGAGCTGAATAAGATGATGTCATTCAATCCATTCTATCTTGAACGGTTCAAAAGTTGATATTTTTCCGGGAACGATAGTTCCCACAGGAACGGAAATTTTCGGGAGCTGATAGTTTATTTTAAATCAGCTTGGGGTTATCTCTGTTTATGATTAGGTCTCACCTCTTCATATAGTGTTGGTTTTCAATGTTTTAGTGTTTTCTTTAGTTTACGTTTCAGTGGAGGTTTGTATCATATTTGATACAAAACTCCTAGAACTGTATCATATTTGATACAAAACTCCTAGAACTGTATCATAGATATGAAACTCGTAGAAATGTATCAAAATTTAGGATTTAAGTTCATACAGTGGTATTAGCTTCCATGAGAATGAAAATTTTCGTCTTGGGGGGTCTAGTTGTGTTGGAAAGAGCGTGGGAAAAAATGTGTGAGCGTGGGAAAATCTTTATTTTCCAATTAATTATCATCGGAAAATGGTGTTCGATACATGAATTTGGGATGCCTTAAAAAGCCGAACAAGAAGGCACCATCCAATTAAATTTATCTTGAGCGGTTGAAAAGTTCAAATTTTTTCGTGATTTTTAACTCCCGTGAAAATGGGAATTTTCGAGATCGGATAGATTGCGTTCATTCAACTTTGACTTACCTATGATAATTTAGGTTAGGTTTAATTGTGTTGACTTAGGTTAACCTTAAATTTAAGGTTAAAGAAAAACTGAGCCAGAATCGGCAGTGCTTTTAGCGAGGCGACCACACCCAAAAATTCTATTATTTTTTCCCCCAATTAATCGTGATCGGAAAATGGTGTTTGATACATGAATTTGGGATGCCTTGGAAGGCTGAACAAGATGGCGTCTTCAAATTGAAATTCCCTTCAGGGGTTAAAAAGTTCAAATTTTTTCGTGAATTTTAGCTCCCGTGAAAATGAGAATTTTCGAGATCGGATAGATTGCGTTGATTCTACTTGAACTTACCTATTTTAGGTTAGGTTAGGTTTGGGTGGGTTGACTTAGGTTAACCTTAAATTTAAGGTTAAAGAAAAACTGAGCCAGAACCGCTAGTCTACCCTACTCATACCCCTAGTTGGGGGTATGCAAAAATAATCCATAATGGCAGATGTTCATTGTCCAGTGGTAAGTATGTTCTGTCAGCGTCGGACTATTCTATGTATAAGTATTCACTATTCTATTTATATTGTAATAACACTTAAATTATAATATTTATCTCTAAACATACTACATTTAATGTCCTCAATAAAAAATCTGTGTTCGGCAGAAATTATTATGTTACTATATTACAAGTTGGTTTTGAAGGAACTGTTATTTTTCAAACTGACAAATATACAGAACATAATTTTATTAATTTCGAATTCCTCCAGTGGCGGGGGCAAAGGGGGCAATTGCCCCCCCCCCCGAGATCCAAGAGAAAAATAAAAAAACGGCATAAACCCAATAGAAACTAGGACGAAATTATGTAAGCAACAACAAATTGGCTGTTTCCAATTTGTGTAAAGCCATCCATGTTACTTGTGCAGAGTGTGTTCTAGATATTAAAGAACACGGGTTCTTTAACCCACTAGTACGCGGGTACTTCAAGCTTCTAGAGGAGTAGACTGACTGGAGACGGTGTTGAGCTGTTGAGTGTTCCGACTGCCCCCACTCATATTTTATTAAATCATTACCTTATTCATATTGATATTTTTATATCCAAAAAATGTGCTCAATAATTATTCAGTAAATTGGATGAGAACTCATTTGAAATTTGATACATAACAACTTGAAAACTTAATTTATAAGAAAGAATACAATGACATAAATAGATATCAGGTAAAACGGTAAGAAATACAAATTACCAATACAAATACAAATTTTTACATACATATTGATAAAACCGAGCTATCCATGACAACAATATGAGGGGCACTAAAAACTATGTCAAAATACACCATTTTCTATTGAAAAATCCCAAAATTTTCCGGGGGTGGGCCCCCGGACCCCCCCCCCCCCCACTGGTTGGGGAGGGGTATTCCAAACCCCCCGAAATCACCACCTGGATCCGCCACTGAATTCCTCAAGGTACTATCAATTATACTGGCAGATATTGACAACAACATTGAATAGCTGATGGAAATCAATGAACGCTGCTACACAAAACATTTTGAAATTCATATAATTATGTTCTGTATTTGTCATTAGAAAAATGGTTTAAGTAGCGGTATGCAGAAGGAAAAAGGTTGGGAACCGCTGGCCTACATGAACAAACTATGCTAGGTAATCATAATACTGTATTATATTCTTTTAATACCAACTCGTTGGCTAGGTAATTTTTGATGTAATTGACCAAATTTAGCTATCAATGATAGGCTTTCTAGTACTAATTCCATGAAGATAATGAGTTTCAATAATACGTGACAGCTTCAAGATGTAGCCTCCGTATCTTCAACTAATAAATTGATCAAACACAAATGGCTTTATTTTCAACGTACGCCAATATTGTATGTTGTACAGTACCTAGTCTAAAAAATAGCTCAGGTATCAGAATATTCTCACCATCGATATGTATAGATTTACGTAAATTGTCTTGCAATCATCAAATGTTTGAGTGCAGAGTTACATATGAATTCGAATTTGGCTCCTAATGCCACGAACCAAGATGGAGGGTGAGCATACCCCGTCTTTATAGTGCCTTAGTTTACTTCATTCCGTAGACTCGCTGAACAGACTATACGCTATGCTATGCACGAATGCTTCGTATCATTGTATACGAGATGTTACTAAACATAGGAAGCTCACCACTGATGCATGATACAGTCAACAATCTATCTATCTAACTCTAATCAATGATTAAGGACTTGATATTTTTCGACCGAATACGGTATTGCAGCTAATGGGATCTGCGGTGTGGCATTGTTCAGTACCTTCCCGTTACTTTATGAACTCAATTTTCACATGACACTCTGTATCAAGCATGAGGAATTCGAGAAAAATACTATCGACCACTCAGGTGCCCCCCTTATTATTTTGGAGGGGGGCTTTTTTTGAAATTTGTGATTTTTTCATTAAACTTATTTTTGCCGGATTCTCTGAGAAAAAACAAAACGAAAAATACCGGGGTTGGTCGCATTCGCAGCAGAACTGAGCTCAGGGGGCAGGAAAACAAATCCAAGATGAGGGACTTAGATTATTTTCGCTCGAATATTGCAGCTAATGGGATCTGCGGTGTGGCATTGTTCAGTACCTTCCCGTTACTTTATGAACTCAATTTTCACATGACACTCTGTATCAAGCATGAGGAATTCGAGAAAAATACTATCGACCACTCAGGTGCCCCCCTTATTATTTTGGAGGGGGGCTTTTTTGAAATTTGTGATTTTTTCATCAAACTTATTTCTGCCGGATTCTCTGAGAAAAAACAAAACGAAAAATACCGGGGTTGGTCGCATTCGCAGCAGAACTGAGCTCAGGGGGCAGGAAACTTATGAAACTTACTTATGAAATAAGTCTCAGAAAGTCAAATGAATTAATGATTTTGTGTGAACAATCAATGAGTTTCAGCTCACAAATCTAAAAAAATGCTATCATTCAATATTGATTAGTAACAGTAGAATTATTATTTGATAATTATCACTGAGAGGGATTTTATGCTCTTATAGGTTGGTGCATTCCTCATTCTATTTCTTATGAATCGGTGAATTCCGCATTCCATTAGTGGCGAGTTGGTCAACAGCTGATTTTTTTTTAGATCGTAGTCCAATTGGTCGTAGTCCAGTTGGTATACACCCCTCCACCATGTCGTACTGCTACGCCAAAATCAAATGACTCCATTTTATGTTTACCAGTGATAGGTAGGGTTGTCCTTTAGATATTTTTGTTATTTATTTTCTATATGATTCTCTAAATGAATTGATTTTCTAAATGATTCCCCATTTCGTCTCAGTGATCCAATATAATTATGGATTTTCATGTAAGTAGAATAGACTAAGAAGATTCATGTAGGTTATTTGCTTATTTGGTAATTATTAAGAATCCAAATTTTTTTTTAAATTTATTTTTTCATTTGAATAATTCATAATTTGCAATAAAATTGGGAGCGCCGAACCATAAAACGATATCAATCAAGTGAATATAACATATCCGAAGCACTACCGCCCCCCAACAATTCGCGCCTAACCAAACCCTTTCATGGGTGGCTAACTTTGATGCATAAAACAACACAAATCAAGCTAATTTACCATTAAAGGACATAGGTCAAGTGAATATAACAGTGCCAAAATACTACCGCCCCCAAATACAATTTATTGCGCTCCGTGCGCCTAACTAAACATTCCCTAGTCGCCTAGTGGCTAACAAGGCTAGTATGATGGAACCACCTCATACCTTCAGTTCTTTCATGCATAAAACAACAAAAAAACTAACCTTTCAATACTTCAAAATCCTAAAAATTTCAGGCTGCACTCTATATCACAAATCTCTACTTACAAACGGCGTCTCACATAATGGATAAATTCAAACATACAGCTCTCGCCGAAAATAAAAAGCTATATTTTCCAAATACCATCTATCATGTGATCTAACAATAATCGTTTCTCTGGCTGAAAATACAAAATTATAGCGTTTCAAAGAAAACGTATGTTTTCCAACTAGTATTTTTTTTAAATCATCTCTACACATCATATGGCCTACCAACAACTTCTCTCTCACATGTGTAGATTGGTTAGTTAACCTACCTTTCAGTTGCCCAACCCTACCAGTTGACCGACCAAAGAAAACTATGATTTAACCAAACCTAGCCTAACCTGTCAATGTTACTCAATGTACGCTTTATTTACTTGTTTTGTAAAGTCAAGTTTTTGTAGTAAAGTTTGTTTTGGTCGGGCAACTGGAAACCAGCCACATATGGTATAATATATATAGATAGATGAATATATTTTGATATTTTTTTGACAGATGGAAATATTCATACACAGGAGAAGAGTATTTCTATCAGAAAACTCTAATTTAAATGCCAAATAAACGTTGTCCTTGCAAAATATCAAAGTATTATTACTTACTAGTGTGTGTTGAGTGTGTAGGGAAAAAATTGTTGAAAAATTCGAAAAGTTTGTATACTCAATAAATACCAAAAATATGACAATCATTTAATTTCATGAAATTTTGTTGGCTGGAATCATACCATTTTAATAATTTTTCTTCTTTTTCTATTTGTTATTCTTTTTTCTGTTTTATTCTTTTTTACTTATCTTTTTCCCATTTTCTTCTTCCTCTCATTAACCTCAATCTTCTTCATCTATTTTATCTTCATTTTCTGTCACATTTGTTTTCTTCTTTGGTCTTCTTCTGCCTTCTTTTCTTCTTTCTCCTCTCCTTCTCAAGATCATCTTATCTTGTTCTTCTCTTTCTTCTTTTTATGGCTCTTATGGGTCGATTACATTGGGATAGTTAACAGTTTAACAATAAAGTTGCAGGTAGGCCAAAAAATCATTGACAAGTTGATCAGTCATAATTATTTAATTGAATGCATCACAAAGCTACCTAGTGAACGTAAGTTATGTTATTTACTTTGCAACAGCATAATATATATAATGGCTGATCTCTGGCAGACAGATTGCCGAGAGATGCTGCCTTCCAAAGATGAACATGAATATAATTTTTCATAGTTATTTTCTATCATTTCATTAGATGTTCCATAACTATATTATTATATATTCTTCCTTGCAATTTACCAAATTATATTGTTTATGAAGTATGGTATATTCAATAAGTCAATCATCTTATTTCAGTAACAGTTTTTATAGATTATACTCAAAATTAGACTAATAATATTCGTTTTGATAGTTTTAACTTTTGATACTCTAATATCACTTGAATAAATCTATCTGATTCTCTTTTAATTTGATTGTGTTGTAATAATTGCAGCTGGTGACAGTCAAGCAGGAGATTGACAGCGAAGAGCCAGTTCATGAGTGCAGTTCATGGTCTCAGGGGGAAGCTGACCAACAGGAAACAGGCTTGGGTATCACTCAGATATTCATAAAAGAAGTACATGGTGAGCCATTCACATTTTTTATTTTGGTTTAGAACCAGTTGATAGTAGTTTGTGTGAGCATTCAATGCATCATCATGAGTGCTCAAGAAAGAGCATGTATGGATGACCAAGCTGCTATGATTCATTTCCATCACAAAATTTTCTTTTTAATTTAAGTTCAAGTTGACTGTTTCTATCCAATTATTTTGATTATTTTATTATTTCCTTCAACAAAATTTCTTTTCATCACTACTCATTAAAGCAGCACATGGCGATATGAGCAGACTTTGCACTTGTGCAGGGTGGATTTGCTATACACTGATGCTAAAATATTGATAGGAAAAACCATTCACTAGAAAATATTCTATTGTATACTTCAATCAAATTTAGATTATTGCTAGGATTCTGTGTGTTTCTTTTTGGTTTCCTTCTTTTTTCAGGACCTACTCCTACTTACCTTCCCCCTTTCGTTCATGCAATACTTTTCCTTTTCTTACAATGAGGTCTTCAATTTCGTCACAGGTTACATATGTTGACAAACCCATGCTTTTAGCAGTACTCATTTTACATATTTTCAGATTTACAAGTGGATGCTGGAGGAGGTTCAGTGGCATTTACTACAGTGGAGAGCAAAGAAACTTCAACTCCAAAATGCATAACAAGTGAACACGACTTTGATGAGAAAACTGTTGAACAGATAGAGAAGAAAAATGGAAATAGGAGTTTTTCTGAAGAGTGTGTAGAGGATCCTGGAGATGAATTGCCGACTCAGGATCATCAACTATACAGCCATGCGCATTGTAGTTATGAAACTCCCAAGTTAAGTTACTTGGGAGTCAATAACAGGACACACACAAGGGAAAAGCCATTTAGCTGTGAATTATGTGATTATAGATGCTCATACAAATGTTATTTAAAAATTCATCTCAGAACTCACACAGGGGAAAAACCTTTCAGCTGTGAATTTTGTGCTTTTACATGCTCTCAGAAAGGGAGTTTAAAATGTCATCTCAATTATCACACAGGGGAAAAACGTTTCAGCTGTGATTTTTGTGATTATAGATGCTTCAAAAAATCTAGTTTAAAAAGTCATCTCATTACTCACACAGGGGAAAAACCTTTCAGCTGTGAATTTTGTGATTATAGATGCTCTCAGAGATGGACTTTACAAAGTCATCTCAGTACCCACACAGGGGAAAAACCATTCACCTGTGAATTTTGTGATTATGGATGCTTTCAGAAATCGGTTTTAAAAAGACATCACAGAACCCACACAGGGGAAAAACCTTTCAGCTGTGAATTTTGTGATTATAGATGCTCTGAGAAATCGACTTTAAAATGTCATCTCAGAATCCACTCAGGGGAAAAACCTTTCAGCTGTAAGTTTTGTGATTATAGATCCTCTCTGAGTTCTAGTTTAAAAAAGCATCTTAAAACTCACACAAGCTAGAACCCTTTCAGTTATAAATCTCTTGACTTTCCTTTGTAAATGCTTTTGAAAAGGTAGTTCAAAATTAATTTTTTGATGAAAACCCTTTTCACTTTAGTTGAGAAATCTCTTATTTCAGAACCCACATACAATGTTTGCCTTTCAACAATTGTGACATTTATGGTGCTTTTGAATGTCATATGTAGGTGTTATAAAAATGGCTCCACCATTTATGTCTTGGAAATATTCAACTGATAAATTCTCTGTTGAATGCCTTCACAATCTGCTGTTTTATTGTTTGGATAATGTAAAAACTCAATTCAGAACTATTATGACAAATTATCAAAATAAAGGCCCTAATAAAATATTGTTCAGCCTAAAGTTTTTAAATTTCACTGGCAAGTGTGAGAAACATTAGTGTAAAGTAAACAGCTGGCAAGCGTAAAACTTTTTCCACTTGCTGAGCAGTAAACAGGTATTTTACTATCAGCTTTCAGTTTGTAAAGAATTACTTTATGAGCAGTTGTATGAAAAATTCTTTAAACCAAATTTGTGTAAAACAAATTTAATTGCTCACCTATTACCTGGAATAATACAATTATATGCTGTTAATTGACCAAACGATAGTGAGGTCTATCCTTCAAGACGATCGGCATTTCCTCTGTCTCTGATTAAAAACTGTTGACTTCTATCAGCTGTTCCTCTAAGCTGTTTGGCCGGCAAGTTCAGTAGGTTAGGTCTATAAAATGGATTAATTAATAATAATTATTAGCTCCCCTATTAAAATTTGAAAAAAAAATATATACATCGCTGGGCCTAGGAATAAGGAACATCCATATGAAAAATCATAGCAATTGGTCTAGGCGTTCGTCTGTAATTGTGAGACAGAGGGACAGAGAGACAGAGGAAATGCCGATCGTCTTGAAGGATAGACCTCACTATCGTTTGGTCAATCATAAGACAGGCCCCTTAGCAGTGTTATTTACGCTGTCTTTGAACAGCAAAAGACTTAGCACTTTACATGTAGGCTACCATACAGTCAGAGCCTTGCAATATGTAGGAAACATATGACTGGGTATGATGAAATGTAATTATGCCAGGTTGATGACATCTGTTAACCAATGCAGCTAGAAATTTGATATGCAGCCTCAGCGGGAGGTGGCGAATAATAAAATAAAAAAAACGTAGCTTCTACCCTTATAGTCGTAGGTTTAAATTTGAAATGTATCTTCATTCAGAGGTGGTGATTAAGAAAACAACGAAGCCTCTATGATCAGCTGGAAGAGCCCTAGGACTAACTTCTTTCCTAATTTGAAATGTAACCTCAGCGGGAGGTGGCGAATAATAAAATCAAGGAGAATTTTATGAGAACGCAGCAACGCACGTCGGGCCAGCTAGGCTTAGTAGAATCCAGTTTAGTAGATTGTAACTGGCAAGTGCGCGCGCGTGTGTGTGTGTGTGCATGCATGCTTGGTCCTACGCAGTCATTTATTTGATGAATAATTTCTGTTTTTTATTATTGGAGATTTATTGATATTAAAAACTGCTAAAAATGCATGAGAACACTTCATTTTTCTCACTGTCTCTCAAACGAGGGGTGATTTCCAGGCGGCGTCATAAACTTTGGTCTTTTCAAATATTGACTTTTACAGTTTCTGACCTCAATAAAAGATTAAGGAATTAAGATCGAGTTGAAAACGCTCTTCAACTTTTTTCGAAAATTTCATCCCCTTATGTGTGAGTGTTGAGCGAGTGAGGTCTACCATTCACAGAACTATTAGTATGACCTGATTCATGATGAAATGCATCTACAACGTCCTATACTGTTGTAAGAGGTCTTAATACCTTTGGCAAAAGTCGGTAGTGGAGTCCAATTCTAATCTAACACAGATCTTCAAGATTTATTCATACATTTTTTGACAGCAACACTTTTTGTAGAGAGCATTGGTAAACTTGTCCACTTATACAACAAATGTCTCATTCGTTCTGGTACTTTTGTTGAGAAGTAGCCTTAAATGTAGGCTACTAAACGTTTGGTAATAAAATTATTTTTAAGTGAACTTATTATGTTTCAATTATTCATCATTACCCATAAATGCGAGCTATATACCAACATCATGCATTACTAAATCATACTATCCTTGCATAAACTAAATATATTTTATTATTATAATTATATTCATATTTAAATATTTGTGTAAATTGAATGAAAAAGCATAAACTAGTCCATTTAGGGTAAGGGCTAATCTACTATTTATTAGCCCATATAGGTATGTACAGATACATATTGATGGAAACTGTTGAAAACGTGAAGAAATAATCATTTTGATATTACACTTCACTTATGGGATAGAGTCTTCTCCATTGGACTGATTCAATTATTTTACCTACAGTGACCCAAAAAAGTGCCTATTTTTGAACTAACTTTAGCACGCAAAATAGACTACTGCTGCACCAGTGTAGGAAAGTAAATTCCTGTGCACAATAGTTATTTCTGTAACTAGTGCACAAAGTGGTGGTTTTCTGCATAAAGAGAACCTGTTTAAACTAGTGAGCCCAACGGGCTGGAGAACTCGCTTGCAAACAACTAATTTTGGAAAGGGAAACTCATTTGGGAAGCTTATCGTAGGGGAAGGTGGTAACTGAAAACGTATGTTTTGAAGATACTGATTGATAAAATTCACAAGACATCTATCACTTGAAGTTCAAGTTTATCGTTGCTCTGATACACAGATTTATTTTCCACAAAAAAGACGTACCGTACTCATATACCTATATATCAGGGCAATGGGAGTGTATCTATAGAGTAGATATATTTACTATATAAAAAACAGCTGTATATATATTCATATTTTGTCAGGGCAATGAAATTAGTATATCAGCTGATAGAGATTCTATAAAAAGCCTGATCGCATTTATTCACCTACAGCTGATGATAACTCAAAATATATTTTGAAATCTATTGAGAATTCCATATGGTGAAAACAACTATTTTATATATATTACTAGCCGGCAGACTCGCTTCGCTCGCCTTAACCGTCTAGCCAGGGGGCTCCGCCCCCTGGACCCCCGGGGGGTCCAACTAATTTCCATTGTGATTAGATAAATTTACAGAAATAGGTGATTTTGGGGAGAATTTTGATACCATTACTTAGTATGCATCTAGGGTCTTAATCAAACATATACATTATATCATATTTCACTCTATACGTGGCCTTGAGGTTCTTGAGAAATTGTGATCAACTGAATTCCAAAAATCCTAAATTTTGAGATGAATCATGTAACCCTATTTTTCACGTGTTTAGCACCCCAGCTGAAAATTTGAACTTTTTTGGCCTTGTGGTTCTTGAGAAATTATAATCACCTAAATTTTCAAAATCGTTAATCTATGGTTCATTAATTTTACAACTAATTTTTTGTTGATTTTCTGCTCAATACCTATTTTCACAAAAATTCTCAGGCTCATGTACTGTTACAAATAGTATTTTATTAATTCCTTAATACTTCTTTGTAAACTAAATTCCTCGTTTTTCCTTCTGGCTGAAGAATGACCAAGCAGTTTGGTGAACTTACTCTGGAGCAAGCCACATACAACTGGCCATGAGAGAAACAGTCAGTCCTAAGATCCACCCCACCCACTTTCAAACTTTGCCCTTGTGCTTTATTAATGGTCATTGCATAACTCACTTTAACGGGAAATTGCAGACGTCTAAACTGAAAGTGATAGTCTGTTGGGATGAGGGGAATCCGTGGTATAAAAACAGGTTCTCCCTGATTCACTTCTGTTATAATTTCGGCTTCAATTACATGTTTTTGAAGAGATATTACTTGAAGTCTGGTCCCATTGCATAGTTTAGGGGGATTTAGATTGCGCAAAAGCATTATCGGTGATGAATGAGTGAATGAATTTCATCTTATTTGGCTCAGTGGTTCTCAAGAAATTATAATCACCTAAATTTTCAAAAATTGTTAATTTTGGGGTTAATTTTAAAACCCTTCTTTTGAAACTCATTTAGGGTCTATACTGGACATGCATACCAAATTTCATCTTATTTGGCTCAGTGGTTCTCAAGAAATTATAATCACCTAAATTTTCAAAAATCGTTAATTTTGGACCCATTTTGGGGTTAATTTTGAAACCCTTCTTTTAAAACTCATTTAGGGTCCATACTGGACATGCATACCAAATTTCATCTTATTTGGCCCAGTGGTTCTCGAGAAATTGTGAAATTTGAAATTATAATCACTTAAATTTTCAAAAATCGTTAATTTTGGGGCAAATTTTGAAACCCTTTCTTAGCACGCGTCTAGTCCCCCTACTGAATACGTGTACCAAATTTTATCGTTTTTGGTCGAGTGGATCCTGAGAAACTGTGATGAATGAGTGAGTGAGTCAGTCAGTGGTATTTCGATTATATATATATATATATATATATATATATATATATATATATATATATATATATATATATATATATATTAGTTTTGACTCGCTTCGCTCGCCTTAACCGTCTACCCAGGGGGTCCAACTAATTTCCATTGTGATTAGATAAATTTACAGAAATAGGTGATTTTGGGGAGAATTTTGATACCATTACTTAGTATGCATCTAGGGTCTTAATCAAACATATATACATTTCATAAACGTTGGCTTTTAGCTATTGAAATTATTTTGGTAGCTCGGGATAAGTTTGCTTTGTTTGAAACAAATTATTATTCATTAAAAGATCTAACCTACTGAACTTGTCAGCCAAACAGTTTAAAGAAGTCAACCGTTTTTAATCATATGGCAGACCCCTAAAGGGTTGATTACATTGGGATAGTTACTCGCTAAGCGAGTAGCGAGTAGGACGTTACTTTCCGACCGTGCTACAGCAGCTCAGCATACCAAGCCAAATTATATTAAAAAAATTATTTCTAGAATCACCCCCATACTATGGAATTTCTAAGACAATAAATAATATTGCAACACAAAATTAAAAGATGAAGTTTACCAACAATTATTCAATAGAATTTCATCAAAACAATATATCTCATCTGAAGTGTTATGCTGGCAGCCTGCGTGATTTAGTATCGGCTTTGGCCACAATAATATTGTATTTTGGTGTTGGCTACTCTGCCAACGAGTACAAATGTGACCAAATTCAAAGTTGAGAGCCTGTCTACTTTGAATTTGGTCACATTTGTACTTGCTGGCAGAGTAGCCAACACCAAAATACAATATTATTGTGGCCAAAGCCGATACTTAATCACGCAGGCTGCCAGCATAACACTTCAGATGAGATATATTGTTTTGATGAAATTCTATTGAATAATTGTTGGTAAACTTCATCTTTTAATTTTGTGTTGTGATATTATTTATTGTCTTAGAAATTCCATAGTATGGGGGTGATTCTAGAAATAATTTTTTCAATATAATTTGGCTTGGTATGCTGAGCTGCTGTAGCACGGTCGGAAAGTAACGTCCTACTAGCTACTCGCTTAGCGAGTAACTATCCCAATGTAATCAACCCTTTAGCAGCGTTATTTACACTGTCTTTGAACAGCAAAAGACTTTGCACTTTGCATGTAGGCTACCATACAGTCGGAGCCTTGCAATATGTGGGAAACATATGACTGGGTATGATGAAATGTTATTATGCCAGGTTGATGACATCTGTTAAGTGCAAATTTCAAAATATTTTCCATATGATTAAAAGATCCCAGTAAGCTAGCTAGCCATGTACCCGTGCTTTGCATAGGCAAAACTTTAACCCCCTAAAAACATCCCTAAAATTGTGAATTTTGAAAAATCCTTTCTTAGCACGCGTCTAGTCCCCCTACTGTCTAGTCCCCCTACTGAATACGTGTACCAAATTTTATCGTTTTTGGTCGAGTGGTTCCTGAGAAACTGTGATGAATGAGTGAGTCAGTCAGTGGTATTTCGATTATATATATATATAGATAGTAATATATAGATATATTAATGAAGGGCTGAGATTCTATTGTCCTTTTATTTTGCTTCAAAAAGGATGAAGGAGTCAGTTAATTTTATTGGCCAACGAACTTGACCTGTCTAAAGATACCAAGAATCTGTGTTTCAAATTTGAAGTTGATTGATAAAGGCGTTCGAAAGTCATCGTGGAATAACATACAAACACACAACGCCTCAAGCCTCGTCAAAAGGAAGAACTCGCTTTGCTCATTCAATTTATACATTACTGTAGGAAAAATTTAATGTGTAATTCCAGCACAAAGTATTGTTTCTGCACTCGATAAACTTTTTTTACTTGCCTTTGGCTTGTGAAAAACACTGTTTTTCTCAGTGTAGAAAACCCCCACTTTGCACTTTAGTTACACAAATAGCTATTAAGTGGAAATTATGACTCACGTTATGGCGTGACGGTCGTTTCACTCTGACGATGCTCTCAACATAGGAGTGAAACGGCAGTCACGCCATAACGTAAGTCATAATTTCCACTCAAAAGTGTTTTTTAAGTTTTTATTAATAATTTTGCATTAGGTGGAATTATTATAAAATTTCAGGTTCTACCTCTTTGAAAGCCCTGGAGTACCTGCGACAGGACTAATTGATTGAGCTGAATAATGATGAAGATGAGGATGAAACTTACCGAACTTCTTGATGCCATTTTTTCAATCCTTTGTAAATCTCATCTTGCATTTAGAGGACAAATATAACTCTCCTGACGGTTTTTTCGCTCCCATATCACAGTACTAACTTCAAATTTCGATTACACAATGAGCAATAAATTAACTAAAACAGACCACAGAATGTTCATTTTGATTTACTGAGTAACCGATACCGGAAGTGCCTCACAAGAGGTACAGACGAGTTTTGGCGCTGGCATTATTCAACCACCTGGACAACCACTTTTGCTAATCACTGCAAATTCTTGGCTGTATGCTCACTGCTTCCTGCCAATGGCTTCAAGTGCGCATTATATGTTGTTATGTGTGAGACATAAATTATCAAAATAGCACAGCTGGTAATTTGTACAGATGTTTTGGTGAGTTTTTTAGTCGGTGTTGAGATGTTGGACTGAAAAGATGGATGATCAAAAATCTAGATGTGATTGAATTTATTTGAATGTTATAATGTTAAATAAATATAATGTGAGTTCAAATGATGTTCATATTTCTCAATTAAATTAAAACAACAATGCACTTTCATGTTCATATTTCCCGACTTAATAATTTCTCTTGTTCGTATCTGGGCCCATAACCTGTTGTTTTAATTTAATTGAGAAATATGAACATCATCTGGTCGCAGAGCGTGGTTATAGACTTACTCATATTCCGTGGTTGTGCATGTATGGAGAAGCCTTAAATTATTGTTGAAAAACTGCTCACGCCAATTGAACATGTCCCGCCCCATTTGTATGCTATATACAAACCTCGCATAGTTTTTAAAAACCTAGAAATTCAATTCCTCCATAATTTTACACTCCAACAAATCCACCCCTGCGTGGAATTCTAGATGCTGCTTTGCATTTTCCAAAACGCTTTCACATTACCTGCCACATCCAAAGAAAAAAAACTCCAGAAATTTACTAAAAAAGTAAAAAAATTGTTTGAAGCTGAGCCAATATTCACACGTTTTCACAAAACACTGATGTAATAAATGTGTTCATTAGAATATTGCACAAAATGCATCTATATTACAGACAAGAAAGGAAATAAGAAAAATACAGAAAGGAAATAAGAAAAAGAGAATGGGAGCCTTGATAGCTATAAAGGTTTAATCAACAAGAAAAAAAAATTATCTTTGCATTGAAGGTATAAACATTGAATAACAATAACAACAGCAATAATATAATAATAATAATAATATACAAATTCAAATTTATTGCTTACAAAATATAACACAATTGAATATATAAAGTAATATCGAAGGTGGTTACAATCACACAATTCATTAATCTTTGCACAAGCTAAACGAAAAGCTTGATCGCTGATTCAGTAGAGAAAAATTTTCAAATGACTAAAACTCAGAAGGGGTTTGTTTTAATAAGTGATGTTGATAAGGAAATATTGGTCGATCTCCAAAGTTTTACAAAACTAAAACATTATTTCTACATAAATGTAAAATTTACATTTTTTTAATAAGGTTATTTCATGTATTGCGATTTTTGAAATGCTTCCACATATATCTACTATCTCCAATTATCTAAATATTTAAATGTTGTTCAACAAATAATAAGAAAAACACTAAAATATGCACTTTGTAGTTTTCTGTTTTTCCAAAGGTATTTAAGCCTCTTAATCAGAAACTTAAACTATAATGGGTGTTCGGTCTGGGTGTTGATACAATAAATAATTAATTTATGGTTTTCTTGTTTCATAACAATATATACTTTTTTTCAACTTTTTACGAAAAATTCAACAACTTGCAGTCATTTTTAATTGATAATAAATTATGTTTTCACTCACTTCAGGCCAAACGTTTTCGAGTCATGGAGACTTATCCTCAAAGGCCTTTGAAGATGAGCCTCCATAAATCATGGCCTCATGACATAAAGGCTTTTGAAGATGAGAGTCTCCATGACTCGAAAACGTCTGGCCTGAAGTGAGTAAAATCATCATTTAGTCTTAATTATAATAAATTGTCTGCAGGTCGTATAATTTACCATAAAAATAAGCCAATAATTGATGTAGCAAAAATGTAAGTTTAACCCCTATTTTAAACAGGGTTGCCACCCAACCTTGAAAACCTGGAAAACCTTGAATTAGCCTTGAATTTGGTGAACCTTGAAAAAATCTTGAAAAAACCTTGATTTTCAGGTACAATCCTTAAAAACTACGAATTCATCACAATAATTGAATTTGAATATGTCAACATGAAAAAATAAATTAAATGGTGTTTCTATCCATTTAGCGCCTGTAGTAGTTCGAATAATGATCACATTCAGCCAAGTCAAATGCCTGCTTCAGTATCACGGCCCCCTTCTTCAGTGAAAAGATACCTTATTGCTGAGTCGGTTACAAAGTCTGAGGTTTATTGGTGTCTACAAACAGTAGCTAACCACATTCCCTTCACTGTTGCAGCACGGTGTGCAAATAGTTTCAAAAACCAATTCCCAGATAGTGAAATTGCTTCCAAACTGAAACTGGATCGTACTAAAGTCGGGTATTTAGTAGTTTATGGTTTAGCTCCATATTTTGAAAAACAACTATTCAAAAAATTTAAAGAATCTTCCCACATTGTGCTGTGCTTCGATGAATCATTAAATAAAGTTAGTCAGCGACAACAAATGGACATACATATTCGTTCGTGGAATACAGTTACTAACCATGTCGAAACAAGGTATTACGCGTCAATATTTTTGGGGCATTCAAGATCAGAAGACCTTCTTCAGGAAATTGAAAAAGCCATATCCCCTAATATCATGGGTAAAGTATTACAATTATCCATGGACGGTCCCAATGTTAACCTGAAACTTTTTAACGAACTTCAAGCTGTAATATCAGACTTACACTCGCACGTGCTGCTCAACATTGGTAGTTGTGGGCTCCACACTCTCCATGGGGCTTTTAAAACCGGAATGAATGCTACAAAATGGGAAGTTGTCGGCTTTCTATGGGCTCTCTACAATTTATTCAAAGATTCTCCAGCACGTAGGGCGGACTTCATCCGTTACACAACAAATGAAGTGTTCCCACTAAAATTCTGTGCTGTCAGGTGGGTTGAGAGTGGTCGTGTTGCACAAAGAGCTGTAGATATATTGCCTTCAGTCAAAAAGTATATAGACGGTGTAATTAAAGATAAAAAGGAGCCGGGCTGCAAAAGTTTCTTTGTAGTGAAAGATAGTTTGAAAGATAAACTGTTGCTACCAAAATTGGCGTTCTTCATGTCAATGTGTAATCTATTTGAAAAATTCCTCCGAGAATTTCAAACAGATGCCCCTATGGCGCCTCTAGTTTACCACGAGATAAATTCAATTGTTTTGAGTCTTGCAGAAAAGGTAGTTAAGAAAGAACATCTTGATCAAGTGAGTGGACGACTTCAAAAGATAAACATATCCCCAGACAATCTCATTCCAGTGAAACATATTGATATCGGGTTTGCCACTAAAGATGCCCTAAGGTCATGCGGAACCACTTCCGATTTGGAGAAAATTTCCTTGAAGAGGGATATCAGGGATTGTGTGCTTGCAATGATTACTAAATTATTAGAAAAAGCACCTAATAAGTATCCGTTAACCAAAGCCATCACATGTCTGGATCCAAGTGTGATTACTATGAGAGCTGGAGAGAAACCATTAACAGCTTGTCTGGAAGAACTTGTTGCAAAAAAATGGTTATCGGGCATCAAGGCTGATATTATAAAGCGACAGTACCTGACACTTTTTTCCAAGGAACATGTTCTACAGCAGTGCAAAATAAATAGAAAAAACGGAAAACGCCTTGATGATTTATTCACAGAAATATTGAATGCAGAAAGTACACAGGAGTTTGAAGAGTTGAGACAATTTATTGGGCTCATCCTCATACTGTCGCATGGCAACGCATCTGTAGAAAGGGGATTCTCTGTGAATAAACAGTGCATTATAGAAAATTTGAAAGAGGAAAGTTTGGTTGCTTTGAGAAAGGTGTGTGACGGCGTCTCAGCAGCGGGAGGAGTTGATGAATTAGAAATCACCACTGAATTAATAATGCATTCGGCCAAAAACTCCCATGCACGATACTCCGAGAATTTGACCAAGAAAAGAGAAGAAATGAAAGAGAAGGTCGATGCAGAAAAAGAAAGGAAGGAAGCTGCTAAAGAGAAACAGAAACTGGAAGCAGAAAAACTTAAATTATTATCTGATGCCAGAAAGAGAGCAGCGGAATTAGACGAGAAAATAGTTGAAATTGGCAAGAAATTAAAAAGTAATAATATAGATTTTCTTGATGTTTTTGTAAATAATTCCGAATGTTTTATAGTTTACTGCATTTCTTTCTTTTTTTAATCAAAAATAACTGTTTATTCGTCGTGTACATTATACTGCTTCTAATCTACTTTATCTTTGAAAAATTGATAGCCTACCTTTTATAATTCACATAGAAACTTTAGTCCATTATCAGTGTTTTATTAAACTTATACGAAAAGGAACAAATTGTGATGTCTGATGAATTCCATTGACATGAAGCAGCCAAATATTGAGTATTTTTTATATGTTCACAAACTTTAATTATTATAAGCATGTTTTTTATTTCCATCTGAAGTTGGTGTAATTTAGTGTCAGCAATAACCCCTGTCAATACTTAGTTGTATTTATTCATTTCCATACAGAATAAAGAATAAATTTGAAAGTACTCTCCTCTTTTGAAATGTTTTTAGTAGAAGTAGGTGAAGTTTAAATATTAAAAATATCAATTTGACGAAGTAATGCGCCCGGGAATCTTCTAGGGGGTCTTCATTCATGCCTTTTTTATTTATGTGGCATACTTAGTTGTATTTATTCATTTCCATACAGAATAAAGAATAAATTTGAAAGTACTCTCCTCTTTTAAAATGTTTTTAGTAGAAGTAGGTGAAGTTTAAATATTAAAAATATAAATTTGACGAAGTAATGCACCCGGGAATCTTCTAGGGGGTCTTCATTCATGCCTTTTTTATTTATGTGGCATGGTCGGCAACTGTTCTCTGATCGTGAAAGTAAATGTATTTGAACCTTGAAAACCTTGAAAAAACCTTGAATTTGTTCATGGATTTAGAGTGGCAACCCTGTTTAAAGTTTGTATCTGACATTAATATTAAGTGGGAATATCACATTGAAATGTTTATTATGTGCACTCAACTTGGCTAGAATTGAATTTATGTTAGTATCTAACAAATAACATGGATTTTATTCTAAAATTAAATGGACCTAGTCATACAAGTATTGCAGAAATCTCTGAAAATGCAAGAAATATGTACAGTAACATTATAAAAGGCACAGAACATTGATTAAAGATAGCAGCAATCAATACAATAAATAGATCATATATTGCATGTGACTAGATAATATGAATCCTGGAGCTGACTAGATTTCAAACTTGAGAATTTTTTAAAAGTTGCTTTATTATCCTTATCTTTGGACAGAGTTCTTGTTTCCAGGGACAGTTTTTAAAACAAAACAACTATTTTTCCATTTCATCCCTACTTTAGGGCTAATTTTACAATTATTCAAACTTCCCAAAAATGTCACTCTCAGAAGTGCCACAGTTTGAGGGATTTCAAAACGTCTCTTTGTCGCAAGCTATCACACTGGAGGAGCAAACTGTCAAAATGCTTCCAACTAAATGACTCACAACGCTTACTTGAAGCAGTTTGCTCCTCTAATGTGCGGCCAGCCTTAAGGAGTATAAGACAAGTCAGATTAACAATCAGAATTATACAATCTTATACACTAGTTACCATAATTATACTATATCTATTAGTTGAGGTGAGGCTCAATGTTGATGTAAAAGGAACTCTTGTACACTATAAAAATCTTCAACTAAATTTTTTCCCAATTTTTCTTTAAATATTTCTACATTTTGAAGACTTAAAAAAACTGTGTTAGCTTGTTGTAAAGTTTCCCACCAATATAACTAGGATTTTGTTTGAATAAGCTACTATTGTGATTCACCAAGTGATAATGTCCTTGCTTCTTGTATTATAATCATGTATGTCAAGATTTTGGTTAATATCACTCTTTTTTATTTACATAAAGTAGCTTCATAGGCTTATCAGGTTACAGTTAGGTTAGGTAACCAATTCTCTTGAACAACGGTTTACATCAGTGGTTCCCAAACTTTTTTCCCTCATGGACCCCTTGCCATGATTTTTGGTTTTAGGTGGACCCCCTGCATAAATGTAATTATTTTTTTTAACTATAAGTTGAAATGTGTTTTTAAAGCTGATGAAGAAGATCTACTACTGCTCACAGTAACCAATTCAAATTGTGGTGAAGAAAACATTAAAAAGCACATAAACTTAGTAAATTTTTGTAATATAGTCTAAATTGAATTGAAATAATCAAATAGTATGACATATTGTTTTCGATTGTAGTGAAATAGTATTAATGGAGCCCAAGAAGTATAATGGCCAGTATTTTATTATCAACATTGTGTCCTTTGTAGTAATATTGTAACATTCGCATCTATTAAAATCAGCAAGGCTGCTCAATGTGAGCAAACACATTGTTAATGAAATGTGATAGAGAGAGAATTGAGGAGAGGAGGTGGAAAATAACAATGAATATAATTACCCTTTTTTAGAATATTGCATCAAATTTGTGACAAAAGGGCGATACAGATACAGTAATCAGTAGTGTAGCGAAAATCTTTTAATAGGGGGGCTTATTGGAGATTTGGGGGCCCACGGGTGGGGGGGTCTTAGGGGTATGGAATACTCCCTAGGGCGAGGGGTGACCGGGGATCCTCCCCCAGAAAAAATTTAATAAGTAGTCCCTCTAACGTCGTATCCCAAGAGATTCTACTCATGTCTAGAAAAGCATTAATCCATTTATTTTAGTCCACATTATGGGACATTTTTTGAATTTTCGATGCTGAGAACTTGATTTGAGACTCGAAATCAGTAATTTTATACAAGTATTTATTAAAATGAAGTTTATAAATCCGGTAAAGTGGAAGCTTAAATTCAATAAATCACTGCTTTTATGAATCGTTTGAATATGTTTATGCCTAAGAACTTGAACACACTTTTCGTTTATTGTTAGTTAATTGATTAGTTGTGAACAAATTTTAATGTATAAAATCTAAAAAATACTACTTTTATAAAGCCAATTTAACAAGTTATGGTGGTTTCAAATTATTATTACAATCAGGGCCACCTATAGACATTTTAGTGGCCCGGGACAGAGTTGAGGCGGGAGGCTCCCTTACACCTTCACCCTAAACACCAACTTTCAAATAATGACTCGATTTCCCAACTAGCATTGCTTAAGTCTTTAAGCTATGCCTAGTTGCCTCCAGTACTAAAAAAAATCTGTGTAACTAAATTTTTCTTCAATTTAAAGATAAACTTCGAATGTAAACCAACTGATAACCATTCGTCGAAAAAGCTGTGAAAGCTATGGAAAAGGGTACTGAGTGGCACCAGAGAGAGCAATAAACTTCACTTCTATTTTTGGGTAATCTTTTGAACTATTCACTAATATTGGAATACCGGTATGTAAAATGTGTAAAATTATAAAGATTATCATGACTTTGAATGGAACTTGGTTCAACTAGCAAAGAGCGAATGAATTAATAACACATCCAATTCCAAACTTTAACTTATAGTAATTTTGTAATTACATAAATAGATGGTGACAGAACCTCAAAGCATTAGGTATTCTGAAAAAAATTGTTCTCAAGTTCTTGAAAGTGCAACTTTTAGCTCTCATATTATCTGTTGATTGATTCATGGCGTGTTCTAACAAGAATATTAAAAATTGACTCCAAAAAAGTTAATCAAAAGATAAGAAAAAATTTGTTAGAATTGTATAAACTACTAAGATTCTTAGTTCAATTTAAAATTATCAAATACATAGAGTAATAAAAAAAGCTTATTAGACCTTATTAGAAGTTCTTGTAAATGTGGAAAATAAAAACTAATTACTAATACTATAGCAAGAATTTATTTTTGAAATAAATGTAATTTATTGTGCACGGATTTGTTTTCCATCAGAATAATTTTAAACAATTAATTGAATCTGCAAGAGCTTACTAGAATGTTAAAGAAAGTCGGTATGGTTTGATAATTTAAAGACATTAGGCTCCTTTTCTCATAATAATAAACCTGAAATAGCTTGAATAGTTTGGTACCTACCTAAGTTGTTGAGTGACCTACAAATAAACGTTCCTTTTTGAAATATGATAGAATATCATTCAAATATAAATACGAGGCTCCTTTTGTTTATAACTTTAAAATATATGAGGCGACTTTCGCTTATAACAATATTGCTGAAAATAGCTTGAAATATTAAGTACCTGACTTTGTTAGTGACCTACCAGTGAATGTTGATAGTTTTAAAATATAATAGAAGATAATTGAAGGATATGGGGTTTGTTTTTCTCATAATAATACAACTAAAAACGGAAATTTATATTTGGTAAACCTGAGCTGTTTAGTCACCTACCAGTGAAAGCTTATAATTTTCCAATATAAGAAAACTAAGTATGAATTCTCTGATTTAAAAATGTTTTCATTATTATGAAGATTCTGTTTAGAAGTGAAATGCATACCTCCAGTGTCTCCAGTATAAGTGAGTAAAAATCCTAATTTACTTAGAAATACAGTGTCAGTTTTGATATTAGATTGTACATAGCATATACCATGCCCCGATCCAAAGACATTTGCTATTGTGGACCCCCATTAACATATCATGGACTCCCAATTTTATTTTTCACTGACATGGACCCCCTGGCAGGTTCTCGTGGACCCCAGGGGGTCCACATGGACCACTTTGGGAATCACTGGTTTACATGAATCTAATCTATTATTTACTCTTTCCATACACCTATCAACTTTCTTTTGGATCATAAACACCCTACCAAGGTTTTGTTTGCATAATAGCCATGGCTGATCAAAGAGAAAAATCAACACATGCAATTTGAACTAGTTTTTAAAGTTTCTATGCTGAATTGGAGTAAAAAATGTTTTTAAGATTGTTGATTTCAATTAAATAATTTGAAAAAAATCGTTTTATTCATTTTAGCTCTCACTGTACAAATTACATAGGAGGAGAGCATTATGCATTGGCTCTGTCCGTCCATACACATAAAACTTCAGTGCAAGAACTACAGGGGTACTGCTGAGATGGTATTGAATTTTCAGGAGGTAGTGGTGGCATCAGTCACCCCTGACCTGTGCTGAGGGGGTCGCCCTTTTAAGAAAGAAGACTAGAAAAAAATTGTTTGTCATAGCAGTGGTTGGATGTACTATTCTTGAACTAGAGGAAAGTGAGTTCTTGAAGTGTTAAACGATTGCAAAGGATGCTAAATTTATTACTGATGGAAAAAGTACAGTAAAGGCCAGCTGCAGGAAGAAAAATTACATATGACCACTGTAAGATGATGTCATTTGATGGAGCCAGTGCAATGGCTTCCCTATTGACCTCTGTAAGATAATGTCATCTTATGGCGGTTGTGATGATGTTTAACATATGATATATTAGTTTGTGACTTCCAGCTGTAGCTATTTAGTACCTATTGGAACAGTCATTAATTTATCTTGTTATATAGTTTGTCTCTCATCTTGATAGTAGAATCATTCATTGTTCATTAAAGCCTTTAATTATCATTAAAAGGTTCACAATCATTTCAATTTAATGAACAATAAATAATTTATTGATTCACTATACTCTAATGGACCGTCTCTTGAAACCCAAAGAACTCGATTTGGATCCTAATTCACCGACAGCAGCAGTGGAATGGGAACATTGGTATAGGACATTCATAAATTTTATATCAAGCATACAATCGACGGATGCTGAGAAACTGAAACTTTTGATCAACCTTGTCTCTCCAACAGCATATCAGCGGATAGGCCATTGTGGTACGTATTGTGATGCACTCACTTCTTTGCAAAAATTGTTTATCAGACCTGTCAATGAAATTTTTGCTAGACATGAATTACAGGCCAAAAGACAACAACCAGGACAATCAATAGATCAATTTATAGAGGAATTATTGTTACAGAGTAAAAAATGTAAATTCAAGGCCGTTACTGCTGAGCAAAACCATAATGATTGTGTTAGAGATGCTTTCACCAAATATTTGACAATGCCTATTAGAATCCAAATCTTTGGATTTTAATGAAATTCTTGATCAAGCAAGAACTTCAGAATCAGCATATCAAAATTCGCTCAGTTTTAACTCTTCTTCTGTTTCACTTAACGCCGCATTACCAGTGGTACCACCTTCTACTGAATCGATTATGAGACCTGCTTCACCTGTTACTGCACAGATTGTAAATTCAGAAAATCCGAAACTTCAGAAATGATCCAAGTTATGTGATTACTGTGGCTATAACTTTCATATACGAAATAAGTGTCCAGCTCAAAATGCATTTTGTAAAAATTGTGGAATAAAAGGTCACTATGCAAAAATATGCAGATCCAAGCAGACCAACAAAAATAATTCTAATCACTGGGGCTCTAATAAAGTATCTGCTGTTGAAGTTTATAGTTTGTCACCTCCTGGACTCAGCAAAGCAACTGTACCTGCAATATTGAATAACTTCAAAGTAGCAGCATTGATTGACACTGGTAGCTCAAGCAGCTTTGTTAATAAACTGGCAAAAGATCTAAAATTAAGAATTTATCCTTCTAATGACGAAATTCGTATGGCCTCCACTTCTCACCGTTCGTCAGTTGTTGGCCAGTGCTCGGTTAACCTCACAATTCTTGGTCATAAGTACAATAACATAATTCTTCTTGTTCTTCAAGATCTCTGCTGTGACGTTTTACTAGGACATGATATATTATCTAATCATTCAAGTCTCTATATGTCCTTTAATGGGTCAAAAGATCCACTCAAAGTGTGTGGTCTAACTGCTGCTCAAGTCAAACCTGCCTCATTGTTCCAAAATATTTCTCAAGATGTTAAGCTAATAGCGATAAAATCTCGACGTCATAATCAATCTGACATGGAATTTATTAATCAAGAAATAGATAAACTCATAAAAGAAGATATTATTGAAACAAGTGACTCTCCCTGGAGAGCACAAGTACTTGTAACTTCCAACACCAACCATAAAAAACGTATGGTGATAGATTACTCTCAGACAATCAACAGATTTACCCTACTTGATGTGTATCCTCTGCCAAATCTGGAAGAACTAGTCGATAAAGTAGCTAGATATTCTGTCTTCAGTACAATCGACCTTAAAAGTGCCTATCATCAAATACCAATAAGGAGTTGTGATAAATTATATACAGCTTTTGAAGCAGTGGGTCAACTATATCAGTTCAAGCAAATTCCTTTTGGAGTGACAAATGGAGTAGCCGCCTTTCAAAGAGTAATTGATGATATAATTCAAAAAGAAGATCTAAAAAGTACATTTGCATATCTTGATGAGGTTACAATTTGTGGAACTACCATGGAAGAACATGATAGAAACTTAAAAAAATTCATGAACATTGTACAAAAGTACAAATTGACTATTAATTTGGAAAAGAGCTCGTTTGCAAAATCTGAAATCAACCTTCTTGGTTATATCATCAAAGACAAGACTATCAGACCTGACCCAAGCAGATTAGAATCATTACGATCATTTCCCCCTCCAGCAAATGCTGCGTCTATGAAAAGAGTTCTCAGAATGTTCTCACACTATTCAAAATTTATTCCCAACTTCTCTGATAAAATACATCCTTTAGTTCAAGCTAAATTTCCATTGACCACATCTGATATTTTAACGTTTGAAGCAATGAAACAATCTATCATTGATGCAATGGTGGTTGTCATTGATCCAGAAGCTCCATTTGTGGTGGAAACCGATGCATCAAATGTTGCTATTGCTGCTACATTATCACAATCGGGCAAACCAGTTGCTTTCTTCTCCCGCTCACTATCACGAACAGAATGACATCATCCAGCAATAGAAAAAGAAGCTTCTGCTATAGTTGAGGCTATCCGTAAGTGGCGCCACTTTCTTCTAATGCGACATTTTCAACTTATCACAGATCAAAGATCTGTTTCCTTTATATTTTTGAAAGACCACCAGAGTAAAATTAAAAATGAAAAAATTCAATGTTGGCGCTTGGAACTTTCTTGCTTTTCATATGATATTACTTATCATCCTGGTAAAGACATTATGAAGTCAATGAGGGTATTCTTTAGAGCTCATCCAAAGCTTCTGAAAAAGACTCCAGAAAAGGTCCTTGAGATGCTTGACAAGCAAAATCCCACCTTGAAGGTGAAGGAGTGGAAGGTCCTGCCAGCCAAGCCAGACCCAAAAGGTTATGGATTTGTCTGTTTCCTGGATGAGGCCTGCTTCAATGCTGTTAGGTCGGCCAACTCTAGAGCCAACCTAGGACTCTGGCAAGTCTCAATTGTCTCAACAACAGTCAAGGACAATGCCCAGGGTCCTCCAGATCAATCTACATCACAGTAAAGCAGCCTCAGCTGCTTTCTGCCAGTTCTTCCTCAGAGAGGGATTTGACCTGGCACTGATCCAGGAACCATGGCTTCACCAAGGAAGGGTTGCAGGCCTGGGTGATACCAAGGGTAGGTTAATTTACTGTACCTCTCTCAAAAATGTCAGAACCTGCATACTTGTGAAGAGAGGTATGGACTGCCTAACACTCACTGAATTCTGTTCTAGAGATCTCACTGCGGTGTCTATAACCTGGAGCAATGAAGGCAAGGAATGGAGCACAATTGCAGGCTCGGTTTACTTGCCTTACGACTCCGGGGACCTTCCTCCATCAAGAGAACTCGAACTTCTGGTGGAGTCATCTTGCGCTGGCGGACAACAACTCCTTTTAGGTTGTGATGCCAATGCTCATCACACAATTGGATGGGGAAGCTCTGACACTAATCCAAGAGGTGAGGCTCTCCTTCAGTTTCTCATATCTAATAATCTTTATGTCTGTAATGCTGGAAACCGTCCGACGTTCGTTACACGAAATCGAAGTGAGGTTTTTGACATTACACTTTGCTCAGAAGGACTCCTTAGTGCCATCGACAATTGGCACGTAAGTCATGAGGCCTCTTTGTCTGACCACAGGTTCATCTGTTTTAACCTGCAAAGTGAAGGCAGCTCATCCTGCTATCAAGATCCAAGGAGAACAGAATGGTCACTCTATAAGTCTGACCTCCTGTCTCAACTTGGATCATTAGGCAAGAGGGTCACCTGCTTTGCAGACATTGATCAGATTGCTTCCGATCTTCAGAATGCAATCATAAGCTGCTTTCAGGACAATTGTCCATTGCGGCGGGGAAAGAGTCGTACTAATACTAAATGGTGGACTGCTGACCTTGACCGCAGAAGGGCGGTTGTCAGGAAGCTTCATAACCATTGCAAATGGAGCCGTAACTGGGAACCATACCACAGGGCACTCACAGAATACAGCCTTGCAATCAAGAAAGCCAAAGAGAACTCTTGGAGACTGTTTACACAGGAGGTAAATAGTCTTAGGGCAGCAGCAAGACTGCAGCGTGTCTTAGCTTCAAGCCCAATTGGCCTCCTGGGAACTCTGAGGTTACCAGGGGGACAATATACCACTGGAACTGGTGGAAGTCTCAAACTTCTCCTTGAGACTCACTTTCCAGACTGTGTTTTTGAGGGTGCTTGCTCAGGCATGTCCGGCAACAGCGAAATGGGCTCACGGCCAAGAGCTGATCGTGGAAGCTGGACTTTAGCCAGACGTATTGTCACACTTTCCAAAGTTAAATGGGCCATCTCCAAGTTTGGCCCATTCAAATCTCCTGGGGGGGACGGGATCATACCGGCTATGTTGCAGCAAGGACCAGAAGCTCTCTTGGTCCTCCTGTGCGAACTCTTCAGAGCAAGTCTGGCTTATGGGTACATCCCTCAAGCTTGGCGCCTCAGTAGGGTGGTCTTCATTCCCAAGAGAGGAAGAGCAGACTACTCAACTGCAAAATCATTTCGCCCCATCAATCTTACATCGTTTCTCTTGAAGACACTGGAGAGACTGGTGGAGAGACATCTAAGAAAGGGAGTGCTTTCAGGTACTCCTCTTCATCGGAATCAGCATGCCTATCAGCCTGGTAAGTCCTGTGAAACAGCCCTGCATCAACTTGTGAGCAGGGTGGAGGACAGCCTTGCTGCCAAGGAGATTGCTCTATGCACCTTCATGGACATTGAGGGTGCTTTTGACAATGTTACTTACACGGCCATGGTCCGGGCAGTGCATGGGCGTGGTCTTGAGTCTGCTATATGTAGGTGGATTGAGGCCATGCTCCACTCCAGGCGGATCAGGGCTGATCTTCAAGACAAATCGATGGTGATCATACCTGCAAAAGGTTGTCCGCAGGGAGGTGTGCTTTCTCCTCTTCTGTGGAACCTTGTGGTGGATGGTCTCCTCTGTGAACTCACTAGTAGAGGTGTCTTTGTCCAGGGCTATGCAGATGACATAGTCCTCATGGTACAGGGAAGGTTCACAAATATTGTTGCTGATGTCATGAACGTCAACCTTCAATTTGTTAATGACTGGTGTCTTGGAGAGGGACTAAGTATAAATCCCTCAAAGACTGTAGTTGTTCCATTTACAAGGAAAAAGAACCTGGAGTCTCTCTCCTGGTTGAAACTTGGACCAACACAGCTCAAAGTATCAGGTATAGTCAAATACCTAGGGCTGACTATCGACTCCAAGCTGACTTGGAACAATCATTTGAATAATATACTGCACAAAGCAAAATGGGCGCTTATGACGTCCAGGAGATTTGCAGGCTCCATGTGGGGGATCAAGCCTCACATAGCGCTGTGGCTGTACAAGGCAGTAATAAGGCCTCAAGTCACATATGGATCACTAGTCTGGTGGACAAAGGTGAACCAGATTACAGCTACAGCCAAACTCACAAGTTTACAAAGAATGGGCACACTCCTAGTCACTGGAGCTTTCAGGAGCAGCCCATCAGCAACTCTTGAAGTTGCTCTTGGCTTGCTGCCCTTGGATATTTTTATCAAGGCAGAAGCACGAAAATCAGCCTATCGATTGAAAGTCACAGGCCAATGGAGGGAAGGCCTGTCTGGAACAGGCCATTGCACAATCACCAAAGCTGTTGCTCATAGCCCTGTGCTTGAAATGACTTCAGATGTCATGAGTATGGAGATGGTTTTCACTAAACCTTTTTCTGTTAAATTCTGCTCTAGAGAGGAGTGGAGGTCTGAGGAAGGGCCCTATATCAGGAGAGGTAGCCTTGTCTGGTACACAGACGGCTCTCTTATTGAAGGGAAATCTGGCTATGGGGTGTACAGTGAATCACTCAGAACAGAAATCTGTGCAAGTCTGGGACAATACTGTACTATCTTTCAAGCAGAAATTTGGGGCATCATGGCTTGTGCCAATATAGGCATTGCCAGACGCTATTGCGACAAGCATATAGTAATCTTGTCAGATTGTCAGGCAGCCCTCAAGGCTCTTGACTCTAATGAAATCAAGTCAAAATTGGTGTGGGAGTGTCACAAAACACTCAGCAAGCTCACAACACACAACTCTGTGCATCTTGGTTGGGTACCTGGCCATGTAGGCATAGGTGGCAACGAGTGTGCAGATGGGCTTGCTAAGCAAGGTTCTAGTAGGTCATTCTTTGGCCCAGAGCCAAGCTGTGGCATAAGCAAAACTACTGCCTTCCACACAATAAACAAATAGTCCAGGGACTTACATCACCAGCAATGGCAAGGTCACTCAGGCCAAGCACTTGGCAAAAGGCTGCTAGCAGACACAAGCTCCTACTTCACCAACTGGCTGGTGAGGCTGGGTAGAGGTCAGGTTAAGCAGCTAATTGCTCTGATAACTGGACATGGCCACTTCAGGAAACATCTCCACACAATCGGACTCAGAAATGAAAATCAGATGTGTAGGCTTTGCAATCAGTCTGAAGAGACTGCCAAGCATATCATACTGGATTGCGAGAGACTCGGGGCAAGGAGAATGGCTCTGTTTGGCTTTAAGCAACCAGGTGATGAATGGGACGTTAGCATAGGGAAGAAACTCCTGGATCTTGTAAAGGGCACAGGTATTGGTTTGCCTAACTAACGTACTAGGGACACACAATAAGCTTCGGTTGACGTGTGAGGATCTTTGAATCTTCTGGATCTTTGAATCCGTCCCTTCAAACATAACATAACATATCATCCTGGTAAGGAAAATGTAATTGCTGATGCTTTATCCCAAATGTGCGCAAATATAACAAATGGAAGAGAGAACTCCAGAACTATCATAAAACACTGTGCCATCCAGGAACAGCTCGATTCTATCATTGGATCAGAAGTAAAAATCTCCCATTCTCTCTTGATGAAGTGCGACAAACAGTAAATCAGTGTAGAGTGTGTGCAGAAATTAAACCAAGGTTTTATAAACATCAAGGAACTCTCATTAAAGCAACCTCACCGTTTGAACGCCTCAATTTGGATTTTAAAGGCCCAATACCATCTAAGACCAAAAATAACTATTTTTTTGACTATAGTAGATGAATATTCGAGATTCCCTATAGCAATACCTTGCCCTGATATGACATCTACAACTGTTATTAAAGCTTTACAATCGATTTTCTTCATGTTTGGAACACCAGCATATATTCATTCAGACAGAGGATCATCATTTATGTCGCAAGAACTTAAAAATTATTTAGCAATCAATGGGATTGCATCCAGCCAAACAACGCCCTACAACCCAAGAGGCAATGGGCAAGCTGAAAGGTATAATGGCATAATATGGAAAACTGTTCAGTTAGCTTTAAAAACTAGAAATCTACCAATCATGCACTGGGAAGACAGTCTACAAGAATCACTCTACTCAATTAGATCTCTATTATGTACAACTACTAATGAAACTCCCCATGAAAGAATGTTCCATTTCATCAGACGTACTGGAAATGGTGGCTCTACTCCTTCTTGGCTTATCTCACCAGGACCTGTGCTACTCAAGAAACATGTAAGAGCATCAAAATATGATCCCTTGATTGAAGAAGTTGATTTACTTGAAGGAAATGGTGAATATGCTCATATAAAATTTCCAGATGGAAGAGAAACTACAGTGTCAACAAGAGACTTAGCACCAACTGTTCCTGTAGCTAGTTTAGAGGAACCCTCCACTGAACTTCAAGAATCAGAAGTCATACAAGATGCTGATGAACCTCAAGATATAGTGGATCAAGCTGAAGATCAAAAAGATCGAATTCAACCCTCTCATTCTCTGGAAGAAAATAATTGTACTCCCAATATATCTCAAAATGAACAATGGAGAAGCAGAAGAAACAAACGACTTCCTTCTTACCTTGCCGATTATAAACACTCACTTCATTCTCTTCTTAGGTGGAGTGAATGTGATGATGTTTAACATATGATATATTAGTTTGTGACTTCCAGCTGTAGCTATTTAGTACCTATTGGAACAGTCATTAATTTATCTTGTTATATAGTTTGTCTCTCATCTTGTTAGTAGAATCATTCATTGTTCATTAAAGCCTCTAATTATCATTAAAAGGTTCACAATCATTTCAGTGGTTTAATTTAATTTTCTTTTGTGCAACTGGCCCCAAGTAAAAACGTTTAATTTGATACTAAATTTGTCAGAAAAAATTTGATATTGGAGTTATAAGGACGTTTGTGGAGTGGTTTTATCCCATGGCATATGTTGCTATGGTAATATAAATTAAACAGTCAAGTGCTGAGGTTAGGTTGGATATATCAAATTTTGTGTTCTTCTTTTCACCCCTTGTTATCTATTGCAATACTTTCAGGACAGTGAGAGCATCCCCTTGAATTAACCATAAAAGGTAGATTCATTCAACATTTTTTATGTTAGTGTTGATTTGTGCTATTAAATTACATTTTATTATATATTAGCCTACATCGGTAATTATATAGAAACGTTACCGGTACTTTGTGGAGATTTTTTTGTGACATTTACACACCCCAGGAAGCAATAATCCGTTGACATTTTTTGGGTATTGCAATTATTTCACAGAGAAATTGAAATTTTCAAAACAAAAACATTTTTCATGAAAATTTATGGTAATTGTGCCGCAGATGTTAGCAAATAAAAAATCACTTGAAACTTCACCAAATTGTAGTATTATGTCTCCTGATCACAATTATCAAGTTTTTAAGTGTCGGTCTCAATTAAATAATTAATTATTCAATTTTGAAAACCTACCTTTCGAACAGAGCCCCAAAATGACTACCTTCAGCAATTAACTTTAATTGAGTGTTTAGAATGCATGAATCTTTGCAACACAATAATTTGCAATTTAATTTATTAATTATTTACTCATGCAATTTATCTACTTAATAATAAAGGCATTTTCAATTTGTTCCAAAATCTCATCACTTGATGCATTACATAACCTGTAGCCAGCTAGCCACAAATCCACAGCCTGGGTTTTAGGCTTTTGGATGTGCAAAGCCTGCAAACATTTCGTGCATGCGCAGAAGCATAGTCTGCGTGAATGGAACGAAGTGGAATGGAAACTGGAATGGACCTGCTTAACCAAACCTTTCCTAACCTGGCTAGATGGGACTGAACCACCTTTGAAATACCTTTAAATATTTACCTTTAAACCTTTTAAATATTTACAGAGGTGGTTCAGTCACATCTAGCCAGGTTAGGAAAGGTTTGGTTATGCAGTTCTATTCCAGTTTCCACTGATGTTCTGATGTAGATGGCACTGATATAATCTATTGGCACTAATCCTTGATGGCACTCCATTGCTCTAACTATCTGTTCGTCTATGATGTTATGCTTAAGGCTTTTCAGAGCTGTATTTATGTTCAAAAGGTGAGTTTTTAATATTGAATAATTAATTATTTAATTGAGACCGACACTTAGAAACTTGATAATTGTGATCAGGAGACATAATACTACAATTTGGTGAAGGTTTCAAGTGATTTTTTATTTGCTAACATCTGCGGCACAATTACCAAATTTATATTTTCATTTTAAGAATTCATAATTTGCAAACATGTGAGGAGCTCCAAATCTCAAAACAACGTAAACCAAGTGAATATAACATTTCCAAAACACTACTGGCCCCAAATGCAGTGCACACAAAGCATGCATAACCAAACTTAACCTAACCTGGCTAGATGTGACTGAACCACCTCTTACCTATATTATTTTGATGCATAAAAAACAAAATCAAGCTAATTCACCATTAAATGACATCGATCAAGTGAATTATAACATTGCCAAAATACTACTGCCCAAATGCAGTGTGTGCTCCATGTGCACCAAAAGCTGGGCATTCACATTCCAACTTGCAGTACCACTTGCAGTACTGCTAGTAGTACTGCTAGATGGATAGTCGACTCCACTCACGCTCCTACTCTTGCAATCCAACTTTATTCCTAGTCAGCTGTGAACGTCGCTCTCGATCCGAAAAATGTAACCGAAGTTGCCTGATGTTGCCCGAAGGTCATGCACTGACTGAGATAGGTTGGACGACTTTGATCCGACGCCCCCACACACGTTCCAACGCCGTCAACATTCGGAAGTCGTCCCTCTAGTCGTCCTTCTACAATTCCAACCATCCAACAAGCTCATTCACATTCCGTTTTCGGATCCAACCTTGGAGGTTGGACTGCAAGTGGTACTGCAAATCAGAACGTGAATGCCCAGCTTTACAAAACCTTCCCTGGCTGCCTAACAAATCTAGATGTGACTGAACTAACTCACAAAAGACCTAAACGCGCGCCTAACCTTTGCTAGCTAATCATTAATATATTTCACTGTTAATTAATTTAATCACTTCACACACGCCATAATTTACTACACAACAATAACTTAAGCACACACACAACAACTAACTCTTACACCATGACACACAGTAGAAGAATGACTAGGTTTCTCTGTTTAAAGTACGCAGTGGCTACAGTCACGGCAGCCGGGTCTCCATTTGGTAGCCGGCAGATAGATGACTCACTGACTTTGAACATTTGCGCCTGCGCCAAATCTCCTTCTCTTTCTCAACCGATGGGTGTATACTCACTCCCGTAAAGCCAACTGGGGGAAAGTGGTTTCCTTCCATTGTTGCGCCTAACAACCTGTTTCCCGAAAAACATATAAAAAATTAGTTTGCATTTGCACTGTGTTTGGGGGTGGTAGTATTTTGGAAATGTTATATTCACTTGACTTATATTGTCTTATAGTTTGGAGCTCCTCATATGTTTGAAAATTATGAATTTTTCAAATAAAAATATAAATTTTCATAATTGTTTTAAATTCTCATGAGAAAATTGCGACCCCAAAAAATTTCAATGAATTATTCCTTCCTGTGGATTATTGCTTCTCGTGAGAAAATTGACCCCCAAAAATTAGTTTATTGCTTCTTGGGGTGTGCAGATTTCACAAAAATTGTTGGAAAATTCGAAACGTTTGGGTAGGTACTCAATAATGTCCAGTGCGCTGTTGAGAACAAAGTTTTAGCAAGTGAAAAATACAATAATGTGAATTACGAGTTATCTATCATTCACTAACAGGTTAGACATAAATGTTTAGTAAAGCATAAAAGCCTTGAAAAGAAGACTTTATATTCTCTATAAGGGGTTTCAAATGTTGAATTTAAAAGTAAAAAAGTGTTCAATGATGCATGAGGCTTCCTTGAAATAATGATCTCTAGATTCTAGGAAGGCGCTAGTGAATGTAATAAGTACGGTATACTGTGATAATCAGATAATATTTATATTATGGTATTGGCATTAGATCTGCCGTTCTAATATTCGCAGTATTCAGATACTCTACTGTCTACGCCAATATGTTAGTAAAAATCCCTCCAATATGCTATATTTAGGCAAGCTACGCTGTGGTACTGAGCACTATGACATTATAAATAGCAGCGCATGCGCAAATGTTCAAAGCCAGTGATGTCTCAATCTGCCGGAACACCAATGGAGACCCGGCTGCCGTGACCGTAGCCACAGCGTTTAACGTAACCATATGCAACTATTATAGCCTAACAGAATTCCCCCAGAAATCATTAAAAGCGAAAATGAGTTTTTTGTTTGTTACACTTTTACACAGAAACTACTCAACCGATTATTATAAAAAAATTTACTTATATTTAAAGAATATTGCAAAAGACATAACACATTTTATTTAAATAATATATTTTTTCTGAACATTGTAAGGACAATCGATGCTATATTCTATAGGAAACAAGCTGATACAGTTCAATACATATTTCCCAATCCACTAGAACCGTAACCCATGGGACAAAAGGCCTTAGGATTGATCAATGACATAATCTCATTTGGTGCTAATGCTCAAAATCATATGGTAGAGCCAAGCAATACCTTATTCTCAATTTCCATAAATTATTGAACAAGAATTCACAAAAAATCTATTAATCTAAATTTATATAATGATTACTGCATTTGTTCTTTTAAATACAAAACTTGACACAATATCATTTTGTAAGAATTTCATGAAGTAACAAAAAATAATTATTGATCAAACTCAGGTATACTTAACACTTGCAAAAATTACAATTCTTGCTATTTGCAGACAATTGATTCTGTAGTATTGGAAGATAATAAGGCATTGACAGGTCCTTGATAAAGTTACTGAGAACAAACATTAGGGAACGTTGGGGCCAATTCAGGAAAACCCAACTAATTACCAGATAAATGGTTTAATTTATTCATCAATCCTAGCTAAATCATTATTACCATAACGCTGATGATTTCACAGTAATATTAATGATTTTAGTCGTATGAAGATTATTATAGATGAATTTATCCAATTGAGCTCCCTTCACTTAATAATTAGAACAGTCATTCCATACCATCTTACTATTTTTTCATCCAAATCTACTTAATAAAACGAACCTCTGTGCGTATTACCTCCAATTGCATCATCACTAAGAATTTCTAGCAGCTACCATAAAAACGTCAATAAAATCTTATGTATGAGCCAAGAAAATAGAAAACTTGATTAAAGAATGAATTTGAATGTAGATGCTCACATTAGTTTGAATTAAGACAGTTGACAATTTAACAAATCAAATTTCAAGAATTACTTTAGTTAAGAGAGTTAATTCCCGTTGTCTTTCTTCATTCACCTTTTCACAAATGATTACAAGTAGTGAACATTAATGTTCAGAACAGTTTTATATTATTTTCAATATAATATTGAAAGACAATTGAGTTGTTTCATAGAAAGTCTAATATCATATTCTGTGTCATAGATTCATTAAACCTATACGGTATATGTTGTACAGTTAATCCATGCTCTTATCACATGACTTGCTAACCAATACAATCATTATATAAAAAATGTAGGTGAAGAACATTGAGATTCGATTTCAATTCAATTTTCAATGATGATTATTTTTATATGCTGGACACTGTACAATTTAATGTATTATAATACATTCCTGCTGTATGAGGAAGACTATAATAACAATAATGCCTAGTAGGCCTATCATGAACTTACCTGCTTCACATTATGCAAAGCATTATAAATAATGCATTTAAAACACACAAATTAGTCAGATCTACATCATTTATTAATCTATTCATTCATTTATCTACATTTAAATAGGATTTCAGTACCTACAAAACTTATTCTCACCTTATCATCTGCCTTAGAAAAATAGTACCACTGGAAAACTTAAATAGTCATTGCCACAATAAAATTACACTATTATTATTCAGTAAGATGTAAGGTTGAAATAGGGAAAGTTTTGTAAGAACATTTGACAAGTAATGTTTCTATATAAATACCATCACATCATATGAGATTCTAAGTTGAAAATTTGGAAATTTCACTGCAGTGATGTCGCTTAAGCACTACTCCCACCATTTTTTTTAACTATACAGGGTGGGGGAAATGTTTGGAAACGGCTTAATATTTCATATACAAAGGTGATTTTGCGGTAGGTATGATTGAGGATCCTACTCAAATTGAAAATACTATTTTACTGTGACTTTAAAAATCTGGTCCGCCATCTTGGAACCGCCATTTTGAATGTAACTTTTTTTTTTAAATAGGAAGGGGGTCATGCGATACATGATTTCAATACGGAATTTTAAGACAAAATGAATGCCGAAAACCGCACATCGATATGTCAACCCGTTTCGGAGATATTTACATTATTAATCGATACCATGAAAAGCAGAAATGAAATAAATAAGTACATTAAAATCTTACCTATCAAATTTTTTGTTAATAGTGTTTGCTAATAAACATTAAAACCCAATTATTTTAATAAATGTTCAATCTGTTTTCCTTCAGCTGTTTGACAATGTGCTAATCTTAAATAATAGCCATCAAGCACATTTTGAATCATTTCGCGTGATGAACATCTGACTCTGGATATCATAATATCAACAATAATCATGATATCAACCTAAAATCATCTGTAATAATCCAACTGATTTAATGAATTCTTTTTCAATCATGAAGTAGTGAGTGTGTTTAAAGTCGTTCGCAATGGCATTTTTAAATGAAACCGAGAGAATAACTTTGTTAATGATGCGCGGCTATGGAGATAGAGTACGGTCTTACCAAGAAGTTTCTGATTTATTTAACGAAACATTTCCCAACAGAAATCCAATTAGTAAAAGTGTTGTTTTTAAGACAGTAAAGCGGTTTCAAGAAACGGGCAAAGTGACTGATCGTGCTCGCACTGGAAGAACAAATACTGCCACCAACAATGAAAAATCTTTAGAGGTAATGCAATCATTTGTTGAAGATCCGCATACATCAACTAGAAGCGTTGCCAAGGAACATGGTATGTCTACTCGTTCTGTCAGAAAAGTTCTTAAGGAATCTCATTTCCATCCGTTTAAGCTTCATGTATTACAAGAACTGAATGAGGATGATTTCGACCGCCGGGTAGAGTTTTGTGACATAATGATGAACAAGTATGACAATGATCCAAACTTCTTTAATAATGTAGTATTTTCGGATGAAGCTACGTTCATGCTTAACGGCAATGTAAATAAGCAAAACTATCGTTTCTGGACCGATGTCAACCCATACTGGATGAAGGAGGGTCATACACAGTATCCTGAAAAATTAAACGTATGGGCTGGTATGGTAAATGGTCACATTGTAGGACCATTTATTATCGAGAATAATTTAACAGGTGCCATTTACGAGAACATGTTAATAAATTTGATCGTTCCAGCCATCCAGAACATCAACGGACAAGAGTTACATAACTTGTGGTTTCAACAAGATGGGGCGCCCCCTCATTATGCATTAGGAGTGCGGGATATATTGAACCAAACATTTCCCCAACGCTGGATAGGTCGTAGAGGTGCAATAGAGTGGCCCGCTAGGTCACCTGACCTCTCTCCACTTGATTATTTCTTTTGGGGCTACATGAAAGACAATGTGTACAAAAAGAAACCAGCAACAATTAATGAACTGAGAGAATGTATAACTGAAGTGGCTAACAGAATTCCACGCGAAATGATTCAAAATGTGCTTGATGGCTATTATTTAAGATTAGCACATTGTCAAACAGCTGAAGGAAAACAGTTTGAACATTTATTAAAATAATTGGGTTTTAATGTTTATTAGCAAACACTATTAACAAAAAATTTGATAGGTAAGATTTTAATGTACTTATTTATTTCATTTCTGCTTTTCATGGTATCGATTAATAATGTAAATATCTCCGAAACGGGTTGACATATCGATGTGCGGTTTTCGGCATTCATTTTGTCTTAAAATTCCGTATTGAAATCATGTATCGCATGACCCCCTTCCTATTTAAAAAAAAAAGTTACATTCAAAATGGCGGTTCCAAGATGGCGGACCAGATTTTTAAAGTCACAGTAAAATAGTATTTTCAATTTGAGTAGGATCCTCAATCATACCTACCGCAAAATCACCTTTGTATATGAAATATTAAGCCGTTTCCAAACATTTCCCCCACCCTGTATAATCCGTGACTGTGCAACCTTCTTTACTAAATAATATCCTTTCCTCAATACATTGCAACATTTCAAACACAAATCTCACACATTGTCCAACATTTACATACACACTTGACATTATTACATGTATTTGACAAAAAAACAAATTCTGAAAATTGTAAATTATTGAACAAATTAAATCAAATATGTCAACCAATAAAATTAATAATCCAGATGAATATTTACATCTGGAATCGTTGGAGGAATTGCGCAAGGAATGACAAAGGACCATTGCCTCAAAAAGTGTTGAAAGAGAGTTAGCTGGGTTTCTATTAGTATGTATTACCGTATCATATAAGTATTTTTCCAATCTTGACGCCAAGGAATGTACCACAAATGTATGTGCTAGTTCTGTTGCTACCACTAATGTGTACCTCTGTAATGTAATACCTTGGTAAAGCTGGGCATTCATGTTGCAATTTTCAATATGACTTGTGGTCCAACCTCCAAGGTTGGATCCGGTAGTGGAATGTGAATGGGTGTGTTGAATAGTTGGAAGCGTAGATGGACGACTTTGAAACATCTAGAGGGTCGACTGTCGATGGTGTTGGAGCATGTGTGGGCTGTGGGGGAGTCGGATCAAAGTAGTCCAACTTACCTCAGTCAGTGCTTGACCTTCGGGCAACATCGGTTACATTTTTCGGCTCAAGAGCGATGTTCACAGCTGACTAGGAATAAAGTTGGATTGCTAGTCAGATTGTAAGTAGGAGCGTGAGTGGAGTCGACTATCCAACTAGCAGTCCTACTAAGTAGTACTGCAAATCGGAACATGAATGCCCAGCTTAAATCATTTTATTGACTGATGGGATTTTGTTTAAGAGGTAAAGCAATTTGCTGAAGGTCACAGGTGGCGCGCCTATTAGGACAGGTGGGGCTGAGTTCCACCAATAATTCCATAAAAGAAAAAAATATTAGTTCATTAAAATAAACACTAAATTTATTAGAAAACAGCGCATGAATTTGTAAGGCTAGTATGGTTTAATTTATATGCTGATTGAGATGAGTAGCTGTGGTCTGGGCCAGTTGGGCTAGTTTCTAAGTAGCTCTGGCAATATAGAACTGAAATACATTGGCTCTATAGTTGGGTAGCATCAGACTGTTAGTTCCCCCACTTTGCAGCTTCATTTGCTTCAGGTATTTGACTCCAGGGCTCAGCTCACTGGTGATCAGTCTTGTAATTTTGTTGACCAGAGAGCAGTGGCTCCATTCCACAGTTTGCACTCCAGGAAGAGTGCATAATACGCTGTCTGGACAACACCCAGACGGAAAGTGAACATTAACAGCATTATTTATTACTTACTTTTTGTTAGTAAGTTAATGTAAACAATGAATTTAAATCATGTTGACAGGTTACTTTGCGCAAAGTTTTCTATGTTGCCATTGGAGGTAAAAAACAAATTAAAGAGTTAGGCATATTAGACATACACAATGCAAAACAGAAACTTTTGTACCTCTTTGGTTTGATAAAACGTCATGGTTAACTTCAAGCATTGAAAAACAAGCTTTATTTTATTTTTATTGTTTATGATTTGATAATAATAATCACAAGGGAAATGATGATCTTTAGACGGAAATTGGCTGTAAGGATCTCAAACACTTGAGTAAGAAAATTGAAAAACACGAGGAAAGTAACACTAATGAAACCAATGCTATTAAATATCCAGCCAAAGATCGCATCTACAATGGTAAGATTGTTATTACTTTAATAATTGAATTTTAGTTCATTGACCTGTCCTCTACACCCCTCTTGACTGTGTTAATACAATCACTGACACAGGAACACTCAAAAACTGTACTGCAAAGTAATTATTTTTTTTATCCATTTCTTTTTTCTTCCAAAGAAAGACATTTCCATAAATCAGGCGTGCCCACCCCCCTAAGCATCATGACGCACCCCCCCCCCCCCAATAAATTAGGCACCCCCAAGCCTCATGACGCCCCCCCCCCCAATAAATTAGGCACCCCCAAGCCTCATGACGCACCACCCCCTTAATTTAGCACCAGCCTCACCCCCATAAATTAGGCACCCCCAAGCCTCTTGATGCACCCTCTTAAAGTTAGCACCAACCCATAAATTAGCCCCCCCCCCCCAAAAAAAAGCCCCCCATATTCTTTCTAGAACTAAAATAGATTAATATAGCTATTGAAAAAATTCAAACCCAGTCAATAATATACAAAATGTGTGTATATTTCTTGAGATTCTTTACATAACATAGGTAACATTTTCATGTAAATGTAAAAAAATATATCAATGAAATGAATACATGAACTTCTGCTCTTTTAACTTAATTGCAAAAAAGCTAAATAAGAATGTGAACCTAAATCGTTTTTAAACAATCAAAAAACAAATAATACACAATGGTTCAATAAAAATGTAATACTTTTAAGTCTAAGTTCGGTGTACCAATTACATTAAGGTTAAATTATTCTACAAAGCTGTTCCATTAAAGGAAGTGAAAACAATGAGTTGACAACTGCATTTGTAAAACACAAAAATTCAAAATACTACGTCATTTATGCTAATATTTATTGGACAGTAGTTAAACAACAGGTTATTTACTTAGTGTAGTATCTTGGGAGAATTTATGTATGGAAGAAGTACATGAAAGGCACACATTTCATGTATAGCTATTTTCAACACACAATCGAAAGAAGCATCTTTCAAAAACAAAATAAAAACATAGTTATGAAAAATTATGTTTTAGTATTAAGTTTTAGTATTTACTTAGTAAATTTTTCTATAGCTGTTCTTACCTATTAGTGAGTAGTTATCATGAAATACATGAAAAACATCAACAGTTTGTAGTCAAGCATTTTAAATTTGTAGGCTGTGACCATCCACAAGTTAGCTAGGTACAGATAGTTTCACGGTGCTTGGCGTCTCGCTGGTGGCAGGGGAGGCAGTGTGAGAGAGACGGAAAGTCTTTCCCACCACGCTTCCCCTCCAGCCATTCCGTCAAGTACAGTCACGTCCAATACAGTCAACTGCTGGAATTTGTAGCGTTAGCGGACGAATGGTGCTGGCGGCCGGCGCTGAATAAAACTGTCATCTAACTATATTTAAAATATAAACCTATATTTTTGGGGTTGTAGTATGTGGCAGAACAAAAACACGACTCATATTCTTTCACACAAGTTCTGAGGAAATAATCCTGATATAAAATAATATCCCAATAAATAATTGAAAGAATCAATACCACGTGTCCTTCAACAAGGACAAACCAGAATGTTACTGAGATAATATATTCCTCTCGGCTGTACCGCTTGATGGTCCGCTGAAATAATCTCCAATTATAATCTGCAACCAGGGTCGAGCAAGGATTATAAATCAGAACTAAGGTTTTGTAATTAATATGGATTTTTAATAAGTGTAAAATGGAAATTAATAAATTTAAAAATGAAAGATAGTAATTATTCATATGCGGAGACGCAACTCTCGCTTTCAAATCCTATCACCAATATATTGAAATTAATAAATGAGACAATAAATAAATGAATTGTTCATATGAGCGTTTAGGTCTTTGGCCTAAGGATATCTCAGTTTCAAGAGAGTTGCTTGATGGCAATTTACAACTAGATATGCCGATTATTTGCGTAAACCTTTATGTATAATTAAATTTCGCACATACCAAATATTTGGGCCCAATTATACACGCACTTGTCGAAGTATTATTTTCTTCTTAGGCTCGTCACAAGTTGGCGTCACCCTCAGACATCTTGGATTGATCCTCGTGGTCGATCGCGAATATATTTGATTTTTTAATAGGTTTAACTAAATGAAATTCGGCAATCTTTAGGTTGCGATCAAACGGCGGGATTTAAGACTTTAAAACAACATTAAAATTTGAATTACAACAATAAGAATTTCGGGACAGTGTAAATTTTAAACAAGTTTTGAAACTAACTTCACAGAGGCTACAAATATTAGTGATAGGGTACTATTGTATGTAATATTTTTATGCTTTCTATGTGTATGTGATTAAGGCTGTGTGATAGGTTTTTGGTGATGATTCTTTTTCAGAGTTTTTTATAATAGCGATTATTAACGTATTAAAATGTTATCTTTTTTCAACTGTTCCATTCTGTCTCATTCAACAGTTGGGGTTTTCAAAATAAATTTTAAAAAGTACAAAAAAGTTTAGATTATTCTTTTTAAAACTAATAATAATCAAAACAATCATATTATAAAATAGGTGATGTATTTTTAGTCTCTGATGTGTCTTAGTTATAAGAAAATTATCAGAAGTTCGAAGTCAATCCTAGGGGATATAAACATCGTCAAAAAACCCGAAATTTCAATTTTGAGCGCCCATATTTCATTGAATATTTTTTTCCAATTTTTCATAGCCACAATACATGACATTTTAATACCTTAATAATTGCCAATACAAAAGCTACGAAAAATAATTCCAAAGACCTATCGCACAGCCTTAAAACATAATTGTAATCTTAGTAATATTTGTGAATGTCACACGCTTAAATAAAGCAATTCACACTAAAGGAGAACTGTTATAAATCAATAACTCGTGAAGTAATTGTCGTACAAACATGGGATTTGGACTGAATTCATCTTTGTAATGTGGCGAATATATTAATTACTGATGGATGGCGTATAATGTTTTAATTATTAAAATGCAACAAGTAGAAGAAATAATCAGAAATTTGTCGCAAACATAGTGGTAGAGACGGCAGCGAGCGGTATTAGGGAATATTTGAACTTGACTGTACCTCGAGGCAGCAGGCACAGTAGTGGGTGAAGGCGCTCAGTGCGCATGCTCCATCGAGACGCCATGCACCGTGAACCGATCTGTACCTTCTAAGCTTGTTCTCTATTTCTTTAAACCCTACATAGCAGTTTTTGTCTGTGGGATGAGGAAAGAGAAAACCATTCAATTATTTCTTTGTTAGAAATGGTCGAATCTTTTTCTGCAGCTAGAACCATTAGATTGGACAAGCATGAGTCTCCCATAGCTGATCTGAGTCTGTTTTTGATAATTTTAACTCATAAATATGCTGCATAACTCATTTTGCTGAAGGGATAACCTCAAAGGTGAACAAATGTTCTTAGTGATTCTTTTGAAATACACACTTATTAAACATATACCAGTATGGAGTTGTCAATGACTAAGTAATTGATAAACATATGGTACTCTTTTCTCTTGCACAGTGTTCTTTTATTTGCTTTAATAGATAGTTTAGGCAAAACTATACAAGAATGACAGACAACAATGTTTATTATCTTTAACCCTATGCATCTGCTTGCTCTACAGAATTTTGCTTCTGAAAAAAGCAGGAAGCTCCACAGAGTATTCAGGTTAGCTTTTTTTTTCAATAGAACCAGAAAGATTGTGTGACAGCCAAAAGATCTGGATATTTTGATTATTTTAAAGGCCACTCTCCAGCTCAAATCTCGTTTCCTGTCCAATCCTAACTCCTAGAAGAGTGTCAATTTATTTAAAAAAAATTAATACTTTTTTGTTTGGAATCTACTAGTCATATCTATTATTTTTTTTTACAATAAATTTGGATTAATTCATCAGTTGTTAGCAATTATCTTTCATTGTCCACTTTAGTTCAGACTTTACTAACAGCCGTGATTAGGGAAATTGGTCTAAAATTGCTCATTACTGATTTAGGTCCAGATTTGTAAATAGGTATGACTTTAGCAATCTTCAGCACATTTGGAAATTTTCCAGTACGAATACTCAGATTTATTATGTGGAGTTACGGTTGCTGTAGCTCATTGATATTATCTTTGATCATTTGTGAAGGAATAAGATCCAATTATGTTACATCTCTCCAGGTTCGCTGTGCCATAGACCCGGCCCACACTGCTGCCCAACGTGAGGTGCCGCTTGTTGTCACCAGGCTCAATTATGATAGACTTTTGACTCTTATCCAATCTGAGGAATGGCATTCTGTCTTGTCTAATGGGAATGTTAATGGTTCAGCAGACAATTTTGTTAAAACTTTGCAAAGCTATATTGAAAAATCCACTGTAAGTACAGCTAAAGCTAATTCTAGGTTTAAAAAAATTAAGCCATGGATTACTCAAGGTTTGGTAGTATCCATCAGAAAAAAACAGATGTTATTTAATAAATGTAAAAAAGAGCCTTTTAATTTAAACCTTAGAAACTATTTTAGAAATTATCGAAACAGACTGACAGTTCTTATTAGAGAAGCTAAACAAACATATTATAGCAGAAAGATTGAGGAGGCAGGTAATGATATTAAACGGACTTGGAACGTAATTAAGGAGGTAGCTGGTTGTAATAATAGGAAGGAATGTGTCGAAGAAATTGAAATTAATGGTGATGTTTATAGTGCTAGAGATAATCCTAATATTTGTGCAAATGCTTTCAATGATTTTTTCATTTCTATTGGAGAGAATATGGTACAGCAGATTCAACAAGAGCCTGGTGGTGATTTGAGGCCTTTAAATGTTCACAATCCCGACTGGCAACCGCAGGATAATTTTTCTTTTCGGTTGGTTTCTGGGGCTGAGGTTGTGGAGGCGATTGAGAGCCTTAGGGGTGCATCTGGGCCTGGTCATGATGGCATTACTGTATCCGTTTTAAAATCTGTTAAAAATTGTGTAGCCTCACCACTTAAACACATTATTAATACTAGTTTTCAACAAGGAATTTTTCCGGATGCATTCAAAATGACAGTAATACAACCAATTTTTAAATCGCAAGATAAAAGAAAAATCACTAATTATAGGCCTATAAGCTTACTTTCAAATCTGGCAAAAATAATAGAAAAATGTGTTAAGAAGCAGCTCCATACATTTCTGAGCATTAACAATATATTATCAGATAATCAATTTGGCTTTAGGGAGGGGATGGGAACTCAAGAAGCAATTGCCACTTTTGTCAAAGAAACAATTCTAAACTTGGACTCAGGAAAGAGACAAATTGCCGTTTTCCTGGATCTGGCAAAGGCCTTTGATACAGTGTGCCATAATCGTCTAATTGATTGCCTCCATTGCCTCGGTCTTGGGGATGCGGCTCTGGGATGGTTTGGCAGTTATTTGAGGAACAGGCGGCAGTGTGTGAGAGTCAACAACGTTTTTAGTGATTATAAATATGTTAAAATGGGAATTCCACAGGGAACAGTAATTGGACCTTGTCTCTTCCTGATCTATATTAATGAGTTTTGTAACCTTAATTTAGTCAATGGGAAAATTTTATCTTTTGCGGACGATGCGGTTTTAATTTTTCAAGAGGAGGACTGGGCTAGCGCATATGACACAGCTGCAAGTGGACTTAAAAAAGTAAAAAAGTGGCTGGATATGAGAAAATTAACCCTTAATCTCACTAAAACAAAATACATTACTTTTTCTTTAAATATGCATAATCAGCCAGAAAATATGTCACTTGCTTTGCATTCTTCAGAGTGTTCTGAATGGCTAGGGTGTTCAACTAGCTGTAATAGAATAGAGAAAGTTGAAAGTATTCGATATCTTGGTGTGATGGTGGATCAGCATTTAAAGTGGGACATACATTTGTCACAACTTGCTACGCGATCCAGAAAACTAATTTACCTATTCGTAAAGTTGCGTTCAGTATTGCCTGTTAAAGTCATGAGAATAGTGTATTATGTGCTGGCACAGTCCTTGCTTCAATATGGTATTGTGGGTTGGGGGAGTTCATATAAAAATGTTTTTAAACCAGTCCAAACTATACAGAACTCAATAATAAAAGTCATACTAAAAAAGAATAGAATGTTTTCAACTAAAGCGGTTTTTTCAGAATTTTCAGTTTTACCCATCCGACAGATATACTTGAAACACATCATATTATATTACAAGAAGTTTTCACTATTTCAATTCATAAATAGAACGGACTGTTCAATAACAAGACGGGAAGAGTCAGGTCTGGTTACTGTGCCTCGGTTTTTGACTACAGCCGGTTAGCGTAGCTTCCTCTACCTATCTCCATTATTTTTTAATACCCTCCCTAGCAATGTCAGAGGTGTAATCGCCCAAAAGAATTTTAGTTTGCATTTAAAAAAGTATCTTGTTGACTCTCATGGCTGGGATGGGGCCGAGCGATTCTGGAGTTCGATAGGATAAGATTTTAGTTATATTCTCTCTATTATCTATGTATCAGTTCTACACAACTTATGTATGTCATTTTACACTCTTCATGTATAAACTTATTAATGACTCACCACATTTCAATTTTGTACTACTCTGTAAATATTCATTCAAGTCTAAATTTTTTTCTCATCTGCACAATATTATATCTTACTCTCACATATTATAAATTACTTGCACAAAAATTTTATCTTGTTACTGATTTTTTTTTTATGTTAGAAGGATTTAGTTTTTAGTTAAGCCCAAGCATGGCTGCTCCTTCCCCAAGCTCGAGCTTGCTCTTTTGGGGAAGTAGTTCCTTATGTTTTAATTTGTATAATTGTGATTATTTCATTTTTGCTGTGTATTTTTAAAATGTATTTTATATTTTGTAAGGTGTTAAAGGAATAAATAAATAAATAAATAAATAAGCCAGGGGAAGAGTTGCCCTTAATACTTTGAACGATTTCTTTCAACTCTTGGGGAGTGACAGGCTGAAGCACAAACACTAAATCAAATGGCATAGTCGGCATCCTCCACCTCAACAATCCCCCTGGGGTTCAGAGCCTCAGCCAGCCAGAACCCCACAGAGGCAAAATACTCATTGAAGGATTGATCCTGCTACACAGAGTGCGCCAGTGGCCCCTCAGTACCAACTACAGCAGCAGACAAAACATGTGGAGACAGAGTGAGGTTAGTTTGTTTGTTTTGTTGCGATTTGTTATTTAGTTTATTGTTGACATGAAGTGTTTTTGTTTATTTTAATGATGGGAAAGTGAATGGAATCAGGAGCAAGTGATTAATTTGATAGATCTGTATTGTGAGCGCCCAGTGTTGTGGGACCCAACCAATGCTGATTTCAAAGACAGAAACTTAAAAAAACTATGCTTGGACAGAAATTGGCTAAGCTCTACGCATGATGAAAGTTGAAGTTAAGAGGCCTTAATACCTTTGGCAAAACTCGGTGGTGGAGTCCGATTCTTGTAATCGACCTCAGTAGAGTCAGAGTCATAGTCGGTAGGCGAGAGGTGGAGAACGGGGCAGCAACCGTGCCGTTCTGAAAACTACAGTCTTTCCCCCACCTCTCCGCCTTGCCATACTACACTCTTCTCCTATAGTCTCAACTCTTCTCACTTACTCACAGCTTTGGTCTCTCTTCTTTGTTTTCGCCTTTCCGTAGAGGTAGAGAATAGAATAAGCTGTATTTATGATTCCCAACCGGTGGGTAGTGGTCACTAGTATCAGTACCATCACTTACAATTCCAAGAAAGACTTGAATAAATTATGCTTGCAGTTATAATATTTGAATGGTGACTTTCAATAAAAGTGCTATAATATTCAACAATAATGAAAAATGAGCATGAATTATTTTCTTTAAAATAGATTAATTCATGATATGATAATAAAAAATTGTATCAGAATATTATAAACAGGCAAGAGACTTAGAATCGCCCAATCTAAATAAGATTTAGTTTGTTTATAGTAAAATAATGAAACAGCTGAAAAAATAGAATAATCAAGTAAAATGAAGTACGGTAGCCTAGTTCAAAATGCATTTCATTTCTTGGATACCAAGACTCTAATCTATCAATGAAAGCAAGCTAAAAGGTACTCACAATAAAAAGTAAAATCATATTGGAAAAAAAATTAAATGATGACAGAGTGTAATTTAATTAATGATGTGGAGTTCCTTTTTGGAGTGCATTCACTATATAATCAGGATTCCTTATTTCCATTAAATCTAGGATGCCGGGGATCCACCAATTCCGGTAGCAAATAGTCCATATAGAACTTCTTTAATTTCTCTTCCATCTGGTTTTTCCAAAAGTCATCATCTCTGAAAATAGTCTCAACTATGATGCCGTGAGGTGTCCATAAAGCAAACAAACATTTATCTCTCTTTGTTATGTGTAACTGTCACTGTACTTGATAGAAGAAGTTGTGGTTTTTATTTACTTCAAATCTATCTCCCACTGAGTTGAGGAAAGGGATTTTTTTTTGATTTGATGGCATCCTCAGGAGTAACATTTTTACAAGACTCTGGACATTTCACTTCAATTATAGAGTTGTCCCCAATAAGGCCATCTGAATTGCACCTAGGTATGAAATTGCCAATATTTTTTATAGATTCTCCCAGAACCTCATCCATCTTCATTCATTTAAAAAGTAAGTACAGAAATGTACTTGTTGATGTTGGAGACGATTTAAGGTTGTACCTAACAAAACTTGAGCTGAACATTGAGGAACTATGTAGAAGAAGCAAGCTCATTCTTCTCATTAATTTTTTTTTAATGCGTTTCAAATAATATATTTCCAAATATATATCGTGTTTTTGATGGAAATAGCTATTTGTGTAACTAGAGCGAAAAGTGGGAGATTTCTGCACCAAGAGAAACAGTTTTTTTCACAAGCCAAAGGCGAGTGAAAAAAGTTTATCGAGTTCAGAAACAATACTTTGTGCTGGAATTACACATTAATTTTTTCCTACAGTAATGTATAAAGTAATTTAAACAAACAAAACAGGACATGCATAGCCTCACATAACCTATCTTCGAATCAAATCGATTTCGACAACTCTAGGCCTACAGCTGACTGTGAGCTGACTTTTTGCCCCGCTGAGCCAACCTATTTTTGAATGCAGAATAGGGAACCTGCGTATTACATGCTCACTATTTTATATTGTTATATAGATTGCAAATCTGGAGTGCGGAAAAGTACTTTCACGCACTGGAATTTACTTTCCCACACTGATGCAGGAATAGACTATTTTGCTTGCTACAGTTAGTGCAAAAATAGGCACTTTTTCTGGTCACTGTAGGAAAAGATTATTATTGGGTTTTTGACTACATACCTATGTTAAAGAGGGTTGTCAAGCTCAATACATTTAAAAGTAAGTACAGAAACGAGGTTAATGTTGAGGACGATTTAAGGTTGTACCTAACAAAACTTGAGCTGAACATTGAGGAACTCAACGAACCTCAACAAACCCCTCCCCGGCACACGATAACTAGGGGGTATGCAAAATTTTAATTTTTCATAAAGGGGTTCAGTCTTTGAAAAAAGATTGAGAACCTCTGATGTAGCCTATTAAAATTTTTGTAATGCTGCCATGTACACTACTACATCCAATTATCATAATATTTAAAAGTTGTTCAACAAATTCAATTTGTTGCAATGCTAATTTTTGTAATGCTTCCATGTACACTTCTATATCCAATTATCAAAATATTTAAAAGTTGTTAAACAATTCCAAATTCCACAAATTACAATTTCGCCTACTTGAATTTCATCACCTCAACTCAAAAAAGGGATGATTTAAAAAAAACTAGAATACTCTGTAGTCAATTCTTTTTATTGTTCATTTGCTCCAAAAACAAATTATGCAAAGCATTACGGTATGTCGAAATTGTAAACTTTTTGTTTCCTTTTATCTAGGCCATCCACTGAACAAATTGGTTGTAATTATTTTCCACCATCAGCAACACTGTCACCTTCGAGGATAGAAAATGGAATTTATTGATAAAAAAGTTTTTCAATATAATTTTAGAGCTCCATATTTTGGTCTAATCACAGTTTTGCCTGTCCCTCTCCTAAAGGGAGGACTTTGCAAACTGTGATCAACGTTTAAAAATTATTCAAGCTAGCCTGCTCCTATCCCATTTTTTTTTTAGTTACAACTTTTGTCAAATAGAACTGTCTCTTGCTTCTGATAGAAAGTCCTTGAAATTGCCACCAAAAACATTATTTTGACAAAATTAAAAACTCCCATTTCCCCTGCCCTTTACTCCCATAGAGGTGATTTTTTGGAAATTTATAATAGATGATCATATTCAATTCAAAAAACTTTATCAATCAGAGGAGAGAATTTCTCAAGATGTCAACTACGTTGAACATTTTGAGTAACTCCTAAAACATAAAAAAATGGGTTGGTAAGCTTTTCTCCCAAGAACGTCTGCAGAATCACCTCAACTACATCTCACAAAAAATATAATTTTGAATAAAATATTTCAGCTGTAGAGTGAATATCCAACTAATATTTCTGTCTCACTGTTGTTATAATGACAATAAGGAAGTAATTGCCGAGATAACATTGTCTGGCGCCTGAGTGCGTGCATGCGCTTGTGTGTGTTTATGCAACGGCCGGCAAGGCAGTGTGTGAGTGCAATATTCGGTTTTCGATGGAATGGTTAGTAGCAGCTTTAGGTCTTGCAATGAAGAGTCTCCTCTAGAGTCAAAAACAGCACTTCGTAGTTTTCTGTTTCGGTCGCTATTTTCAATCCAATAAAGATGAAAATGGTACCAAATTGTGCAGAAAGATCTAAAGAATGGTCGTATAACCTCCGAATTTCGAATTTTTAACTCTATTACAGCCCTATGAGCCGTTAAACTTTTATAAACTTCGACATGTAATTATAAAAAAATGGTAAGTGATATTCAAATTCCGAGGTTATACGACCATTCTAGCAATATTTATCTACAATTTGACACCATTCACGTATCTCTAGCTTCAAAAATAGCGTCCGAAACAGAAAACTACAAAGTGCTTATTTTGGTGTTTTTTCCAAAGGTATTAAGGCCTCTTAAGAACAAGATGACAAAAGTGATAGGACAATTTCAATGAGAGAGCAAGAAACAAAAAAGTGGGTCTGGAACCAACGCAAAAGTAAAGTGGTTTGGTTACAAACATCTATTGTTTTTGAGGGACAAAACCGTGCCCAGATCAATGAGTGAGGTGGGCTTGGAGAGAAATGAGGTTAGTAAAATAACACAAATAATTATCTTATAAGAGATATATATAATTCAATGCTACTTTTTATACAACAAGACACACTTTTCTATACATTTTGACTATATGCATTGTAATATTGTTAAGGTAGAGGTGCTAGTAAATGGCCATGCACCAGTAGTTGGCCACCTTGATACAAAGTATTGAAAAATAAGAGTTTTAAATATTGTTTTCATCACATTATTAGCTTATGAGATGGTATAAACATTTAGTAGTTGGTAAATATCAAGTGTACATGTTGGCAGCTCTGTAACTACAAGATGGTGGATATTCACTTTTGAGCATTGGCGTCCTAAGTTATTCAAGGGAATTTCTTAAGTAATTCATTAAGGATATGCTTCTGGTATTTTGCAAATTTTCTTGCATTTATATGCTAAGCTATTTGGTTTTGGGATTTGCAGAAGTTTTTCAAGAAATTTTCGAGAACTCAGTGAATTTCTTTTTGTTTACATTAGCAATGAGGGGGAGGCCAATTACTGGCATCTATTTTTCAACAAAATTCAGAAGTTGCCCAGGGTGGGCAACTACTGAGGTCTTGAAATATATATCTAATTTTATCAATATCTTTTAAATTTGACCGAAATACACAAAGAATTGAAACAGCTGAAAAATATTTGTGTTATCTTCTTTTATTTCAGTAATGGGCCAGGTGGGCAACTACTGACTTTAATTTTGGCCAACTACTAAAAACATACCTACCTATGTGGCCTATACATTAGGCCAGTGGGGTATCCAGGATTTGTCTCTGGGGGAGGGGGACTAACTAATGTAGAGCGTGGAACGTTGTGGGGGGGGGGAAGGGTATTGAATAACAAAGTTGAATTTTAAATCTGCAAAAATGCATTTGCATAATTTTTACCAGCTAAGCAATGCTTTCACAAACATACAACATACATTAACCTTAAATTGCAACCTACTGTCATGACACCCTACTGACTAAATAATTTATAAGAATTTATCATTCTCTATGTCTCTCTCTCTCTCTCTCTCTTGCTCTCTCCCATGCCCTTTCCTTCTCTCTTTTCTTATTTTCTTTCTCTCCCTCTTGTTTTCCCTTGTCCTCTGGGGGGAGGGATCCAGTCCCCTTAGTCCCCCCACCATAAATATGCTCCTGCATTAGGCCCGCATGCCTTGCTAATGTAGTAAATTTTTCTTTCAGATGCCTGGAACCAAAGCAAATTTTTTAAATTATGAGGAGGATGCAATGAAAAAAGCAGTTGAGGATGTGTGCCTACACAACACCTCAATAAGAAAAGCAGCCAACAAATTTGGGGTACCCCGACAAACTTCATCAAATAAAGTAAATGGGAAATCCCCAATTGAGAGGAAAATGGGGCCTGCACCTACGCTAACTAAGGATGAGGAACAACACATATGCCAGTGGGTGTACAACTCCACTGAGGCTGGTTTCCCAATTACAACAAACCAATTGCTCTTTGGCATTCAATGGTACCTTAAGGACATTAAGCGAGAATGCAAGTTTTTAAATGATGAAAATAAGCCAGGAAAAACCTTCCTTAGGGTAAGCGCATGTTGAGGAGGTGTAGGTGGAGGTAGGTATCGTATGTTCAGGAGGTTTACCGAGCTGCTTTTCTCCCACCACTCCAGTCCACAGACAGTGTATCGTCTGTCTCCAACTGTGTGGAGCAATAGTACGTTCTCATTGTCTCATGCATAAATTTTCTGTAATAATGATTACAGAAAGTAGTGATGATAGTGATAAGATGTCTTCGGCAAGTAAGTGGTGGTTTACTGGTGGTAAAATTAAGCAATTGAGAGTTTACTGCTCATCCCATTAACCAAGTACGGCAGAAACTGGGCGAATATCATCACTTGTTTCAACTTAAATTGTACCCAGAGAAATTTCAACAGTACTTAAGAATGACTCCTGAAACCTTTTCCTACATACATGAAAAGATTCCACCAGAGCTGAAGAATTGTAAAAGTTACCTTAACATACATGTAAACCCAATCTGTCCAGAAGAATAGCTGGTACTTGCTATAAGGTAAGTTGTAGTGACTACAACTGCCTACTCTTTTATTAGTTCAAGATGTGTTTAAATTTTTATAAATAATGTTCATAACCCTTTAACACCGAAGTTTTTATGGAAAATCACGTCATTCCATTCAATGAGTTTCGATAAATGGACTGTGATCATATGGACACGCTAGGCGCTACAGTAGTCAATGGTTATTGCAAGCACATACTGATTAACAAAATAGCATCAATTTATTCTGAGAACAATTCCTCAATGAACTGCCCATTATCGAATGACATATTATCCTTTTAAGAGTATGAATGACAAATTCTATCAATATATTACTTCTTTATAAGGCTATTTATTTAATGACACAAATTATTAAAAAATATAAAACTTCCCATTACAAGCACAAATACAAAGCAGAAATATCAAACTATAATAATTATGTTTATCATTCCTTTTATGAAAAAACCAATGATTATAGGCCTACAAAGGCCATGTCTACTACAATCTCATTATCACTCATATAAGTTATAACTAATAACTTCTTTGTAGTGGCGAAGGTGATATTGTGGAAGATATCCATAATGAATAATAAGACGAAGTTGTCACAACCACATTTATAAAAAATAATGAGATACTAGTTTCGGTTGTTACGCCATTATCACAAATTCGTTTGTTTAAGATTGTTAATGGTGTAACAACCGAAACTAGTATCACTATTTTTTTTATAAATGTGGTTGTGACAATTTCGTCTTATTATTCATTATAACTAATGAACCGCAAGTTTTATAAGCCAAATCTATATAGCCTAATAGCCTATATATGAAAGCCAAATACCATTCATCACTAATTTTCAAGAACTACTAACCCAAAAAAGTTGAAATTTGGTACCCATACACAATGGGTTAAAATTTTCCAAGGCTGACGTTTTTCTGCCTTTTTTGCTAGATTATCCCCTTACAGTGCACAGCAATGATAACTTCTTCCTTCATTTCAAACACGTAAAAACGCACAGTACTTTATCAAACCACATACGTACGGTACAGCCGAGTAGTGTGCTCGCTGGGTAGAAGCATTGATCAGGGATGTAAGTAGATGTCCCACCTCAATGTTAAAATATTGGACGAAAAAAAGGTGGCACGATCTATTGGCATCTTTCGATATCTGGTCATAACGGCTCGGTGTAGTTAGCGCAATCTTGTGGAACGACTTGGAGCGAGTGAAAGAGGAACTGGTTATGAGAGAGAAGGTGACCAACTGGCTTGACCCCACTCCACAGCACTATGCGAAAGAGAGCGGAGCTGTGTATGAGAGAGAAAGAATGAGGACAAACTTTCTTTCCTACGTAGGCGAAACATCAATCCTTCATTCTGATTCTACTCATCTAGCCTACAAGCCAGCGAGTCAAATGCAAGAAAGATGGGACGAATGCTCAATTCTCATTAACCTTTTTCATTATTCAACATCTGCAGATTGTTTTGAACTAATCCTTTACAATCGAACATCATTATTTGTTGAACTTTATATATATTTCCTCAATGATTTACAATCGTTTTCCTTTTAATTTCAACGAACAGAGACGAAATCCTCATGGACACTCAGAAACCCGTGTTAATGAATAGTCTCAGACTTTTACCGGCTGAAAAAACTCCACTAAAAGCTAAAATTAAAAACTATACAAAAGTTGAAAAAAAAATGATTACCGTACTGTAATTGATAAATATAGAAATTTTCTAACCCAGTAAATGCTTTATTAGCAACTTATAAAATATAATTATTAATTATTATTATTAATTATACATTTTAGAATTAATTATACATTTTTATACATTATACAATAAAGCATAAAAAACTGTTGAAGCCTCGATTTTAAAATTTCTCTGAATTTTCTTGGGAATTGTATGGAAATAGTTGAATTATAAACATGTTTGTTAATGTAGGCTTTTGAGAGCAGTTTCAAGCAGAGCTTGACGGTATCCACTGTAGCTTCCTGAAAATAGTATCCCACAAATTCACGTCTACTACCCCTTAAATTATTAAAAAACAATGATCCTTGCTTCGTCCACAGCTGGTGAACGAACACACACAAGGATACATGTTACTTAAAAAAAACGTTTTAGTTCTTCATGGCTTAATTTCTAAAACTATAAAATTATATAAATTCACAAATATAAATAAAATTCGACATATTTTAAAAACCTAAAAATGAGCATATTATGTTAAGTTAAAAATGTTTAAATAACACCTAAAAATATAGTAGATAGTCTATAATATATTTGTGAAAGTGGGTTTCTTGAAGAAATTTTTTGGTGTCAATAAATTTCAAATAGTTACATTCCACCTCCAATCGGAAAAAACATAAATTTCTCCACCCCATGATCAATTCAGGTAATTTTTTTCCAAAATCAAATGACATCATGAAAATCTTTAATGCCAATGAGTGAGTTTGCAGTTTATATTTATTATACTGTCAAAGCAACATATTTACAGTTACAATATATAGGCCTAGTTAGTGCAGCTCACGCTTTGCGTTCTTGTATCTAGATTTCACAACACTGGCACAAGCGTAGCGATATTCACAACGGTATTGTATTGTACTAGGAGAGAGAGAGAGAGAGAGAGAGAGAGAGAGAGAGAGAGAGAGAGAGTGAATGAGTGATAAAGAGGGAGATCCCAATTTACTGGGACTGTACTTCAGCCGTCTCCAGTCTCGAATATAGGCTTCATTTTATAAAAAACGAGTAGTCACGTTTCGGTTCGATTAGAAAATTACGAAAATAATGTTTGACACTGATAAATTCATCGCAAACCTATGTTACTCATATTATGTTTTCATTATTTACAATTGAATTTAAAACAAAATTAAGCACTGAACTCAATTACTACAATACTTTTCAACACTGACACTCTTCAAGATTACAATAATAAATTATTCAATGAATGATAATTCAATCACGTTATCCACATTCAAGACTGTTATTGATGGGCAATGAACTGTGATGATATGATGAAGCGTGATTTGATTTATACACAGAAAAAAAACAATACCTAGGTCTACAAAAGTTTCAAATTTGAATTTCTCCTCACAACAAAATTGATAAATCGAATTGTTTATTTCTTGAAAGCGTCAGGCTATAACTCATTTAATAGCTTCAATAGACATTAGACAGTATTAATATTCAACTCCACTTAAAATTTGCAAAATAAATTTGCTACTTAGCAAACCTGCTACAAATTGCACGGGAGAACGCAGTTTTTCCTGCCCACAAGACTCAAGAACAATGCGAACTAGTATTTATGAAATACGGTTAAACTAACTTTTATTACTTTATATTGAGGCAACTACAACAAAAGCACTTCCATACAAATGAGGACATTATTAACGAGTTTGTCATAAAGAAAGCTATGTGAATTTCAACATCAAGATAGATAACATGGTGTGAGTTGTTTCAGAGAAGTTTGTATTTTTATTTACTTTTAAACAAAAATTATCCAGTCATTTACTACATTTTGTGTAATTACATTTCACTCTATGGACAGCTTAATCGGAATTGCCCACAGCTCTGCAATTACGCTAAAGAGAGTCATTAGCATTAAAATATAAAAATAATTGTATAATAGTGATCACTTTAATTTTTAAACGAATCTTAAAAAAGTAGCCCAGGTAAAAAACAAGTAGTTACTGTAACTAATTTGATTTTATCACTAAATGTACTTCGGGTTTAAAAAAGATGAAAACGCCAATGAACTCTATCATTTTGTAGTAGAAATACATGTTATGAACTATCTATAGAGGGGGCGGAAAATTGACTAGCCTATAGGCGGCATACTCTTAAGGTATCTGCATTAAATTTTTTTAAAAATCAGTTTAAAGGAAATAGGCTACTTAATTTCAAACTATTTAGTACACAAGTATTTCTTTATTTAAGAATCACTGGTACAAAAGAAGAACAACAACAAAGAAGAAGAGACAGAATTTTTTTAATGAAAAATCCACGAATGATTAACATTTCAGGGTTAATCTAGCATGTTATCAGTTGAATAGAAATACTTAAATGATCCCTTCATTTATTACTTATGAAAGTGAGAAAGTAAGATTAATTTACCAGTAACAAAAATGTCAAAAAGTTGAGTCGCTGTAGCTACTGTAGATTAGGAGTTTATCATAAACGCAAACAAGCAGTAGGACAAGTGCCTGACAGCGTTGATCAGGGATAGTAACTTGATGGTTCGTCTATGCTGACAGCTAGGTCTCGGAAGCAATGAACTCATCTATTTTTAGAACGTAAACAGACAATCTGTCGCCAACTCGGCATTCAAACTTCCTTCCCCTCTGGCGCTGAAAATCAACAGTGGCCAAGTTACCAGTGGTGGGGGTATGTTGCTAGCGGGTCATTCTTGAAGTGGTGAGAGGAGAAGAGCGAGTCGGTATTGCAATCTGGTTTGAGAGGACACCAACTATTTAGTTTGGTTTGACAGGACACCAAAAAGCTGGACTAAGCCGGGCCATTACCGTGACTAGTCTACTTGATGGTTCGTCTATGGTAGAAGTGAACTGTTTGGAGGAGGGGGAGGAGTGTGTGGCCTTGAACGGACCAATCACAAAGAAGCAGCGCACTAAGCGGCGAGGTAAAATCAAAATAGTTTGTTCTTGAAAAGCATCCAGCAAGACCTCCTTGTAAGCGGCGACCTACACCTCCACCTCGACCTGCTCACTATGCGCGCACCCGTAACAGATAATGCATTTGTTTTACCTAGCAGTGATGGCGAGCTACACCTTCACCTACACCTCCTCAACATGCGCGTACCCTTAGACTCTTCATGAAAAGAAATAAAGATGTAGCAATAAGGACATCCCAAAATCTCACATCTTCAAGAGCTTCTGTGACAACCACTGATATAAGGGAATGGTTTAATAAAGTAAAGAGCAAATTACAGGAAAAGGGTTGGGAGGACATTTTGGTGGACCCAAATCGTGTTTTTAATTGCGACGAAATGGCTTTCATGTTGGCACCAAAGACACCAAAAGTTCTTGCTAAAAAGGGGGAAAAGAATGTCTAACAACAGGTTAATGCTGATGATAAGGAGTGCCTCACAGTTCTTGTCACTGGAAATGCAGCTGGCACCCTTGCCCCCACAACAGTATTATACCCATATAAATGAGTTCCTGCAGAAATTTCAGAGAATTTTCCAGCCCAATGGGGATTAGGGAAAACAGATTCGGGATGGATGACATGCGAAGTTTTCTACGAATTCATTGCTGACATTTTTTACCCATGGGTTTGTTCTCAACAGGTACATATGCCTGTCATTTTATTTGTTGATGGACATAAATCACACCTCTCATATCAATGCAGTGAATTTTGTGATGAGCATGGAATAATAATGATTCCACTGTACCCCAATGCAATTCACATTCTGTACCAATGGACGTTGCAGTCTTCAAGCCTCTAAAACAAGTATGGCAAAAATGGGTCCATAGTTGGCATATTGAAAAAATCAGCAGTGGCAAAGGGCACACCCTAAAAAAAAAGATTTTGCCAAACTTCTGGAAAGTACTGTGACACCTGCTATATTGGAAAATGGCTTTCGAAAATGCAGCCTTCATCCCTGGGACCCAGAGGCTCCATCCATCGCCCTATCAGGGGAATCTTCTGAGAAGGTGGACAACACTGAGCAAATTTTATATTTGCAAAGAAGTAGTGTGGTATTGCAGGAACGGCCTAACCAATCACAGGCCTGCATTTCAAGGTCACCCCCCTTAGGCCACGCCCCCCTGGCCAATGGGAGAAGACCGCGCCCCTTTAGGGGGGAGTCGGCCATTTTGTAAATTTTTGAGGCACGCCATTGGCTGCACATGTTGGAGTGGGGGACCCGTTTACCCCCCCCCTCAAGCCCCCTGGACCTATCCCCCTTCAAGCCCCCCTGCCCCTGTCCAAAGGAAAATGGCGCGCGCGCCCACGGTCTTTTTCCTTTTTTGTAGGTTTTGCCCAAACCTGTACTACATGAAAACAGCCATTTTGAATTGTTTCCACTTTTTTTTTGGGTGGGGGGATAAGTTTAGGAGAGAAAAAATAAATAACCTTGTTTAAAACAGCCATTTTCTTTTTGTAGGCATCTCCCAAACCTGTACTACATGAAAACAGCCATTTTGAATTGTTTCCACTTTTTCTCTTTTTTTAGGCTTTGCCCAAACCTGTACTGCATGAATTTTTCTTTTTTTTTAGACATCATTCAAGCCCGCACTGTGTGGGGGTAAGGTTAGGAAAGAAAAAAATAAATAACTATGTTAACAGCCATTTTGAATTGCCTCCTCCACCTCCATCACCTATAAAATGGAAGTCCTATCTCTCTCATTGCTAGAACTTTCTTTGTCTAAAAAATCTTTTTATGAGTAGTTTTTATAACGATTTATTAACCGTTGTTGCTCTGGTGTTGGAAACTGGTTAGCATCATATTTAACCTCTGGCTCTGACATATTAATCCTACGAAAAAACTCATCAACACAATGTTCTAGTGTAAGCCCACGACTTTCCAATTCCTCCCAGTTGAAAGTTCTCATAGCTATTAGACACTTTCCTATCAAATGATAAGCATATCGATACATTATAGTATTTAAATAATTCTTGTAATCCTGACTATTATGTACATAATCGATTAAAAGGCTTTCTAATACTTTTATACTTGTGTTAAGATTTTCAAAGGAGACAAATCCGGCTTTCTCATTTTTAAACTCTGTTCTACTCAGCAAATTATCTTTTTTCTCTTTATTAAAGTCATCTTTACTGAGTAGTTTTTCTCTCTCATTTTTGAATTCTGTTCTAGTCAGTAAAATATCTTTCTTAGCTTTATTAAAGTCATCTTTACTAAACAGTTTCTCTTTCTCATTTTTGAACTCTGTTCTACTCAGTAAATTATCTTTTTTCTCTTTTTTGAAGTCTTCCTTACTAAGCAGCTTTTCTCTCTCATTTTTGAATTCTGTTCTAGTCAGTAAATTATCTTTTTTCTCTTTATTGAATTCATCTTTACTGAGCAGTTTTTCTCTTTGCCCCTTTGCTTCTTCGATAATTATTTTCAAACTCGAATGAAGATAGTCAGTTGAGACTAAAGCTGTTTTTTCTTTATCAAAATTTGATCTAGTCAAAATTGTTTTCTTAAGTTCATCTATTTGTTTTTCACTATCAATAATATGTTTACCACGTGAAACACGTCCGAACCTGTCTACAGACATGATGTAACTAAAAATCTGAAATTACTTGAGCCTAACTGTTGTGAAAAACATACTCTACCATCAATCTAACAATGTTAGCCCTTTCTGATACATTTCAGCTCTGCCAGATCGAAAATAACTTCCCACAACTGATTAGAATCTGTAATTGTAGTAATGGGATGATCATTGCTACATCCATAGTGAAAATGTCCACGTTCCTCAATTACAATATCTAAGAGCTCATAAATTTCAGAGAGGATAGAATATTTTGAACTAGAATTTTTCCATGAGTCATCGCTATCAGATGACACCTTATCATCATAATCATCCTTATCTTTCTTAACATTTTCAACACAATATTGTGAGAATTTTACACTATTAGCTAGCTCTTTAAACTCATCCAAACTTATACCCATTAACAATCTGGATAATTTCTTGAACTTTGCAAAACTAAAACATTGAGACATTTTTAAGGTTATGTTTTAAAGAAGCTCTCACTGCGTGCTGCTACTACTACCTAACTGTAGCTCTAACAAACTTATACTAAATCAAATGCAATACTTACCTAATATTATATATTCTTCTCTTTCCACCCGACGGGAGGATGAATTCAATTAAACTTGATAGTTTGCTATCAGGTTTAACTAGCTCCATCTTTTTGCCGTAAGAATTTGCGGGCGTTAGCACTCTTAAAGCGCTTCCCCATCTCAAAACTGAAACATTGATTTTGCTTCTACACTAGACTACTGTGAAAAATATTTTTCATAATAGTCTAATATGGAAAATCTCAATTTATATTCAGCTAAGAAACAGGCCTATACTGCAGTCTACTTATCCTATATACTCACTTTTATTGCTTCGCTTTCCACCTGACAGGAGGATGAATTTAATTAAACTTGACAGTTTGCTATCAGGTTTAACTAGCTCCATCTTTGTGCTGTACGAAGCTGCAGGCGTTAGCTTAAAGCGCTTCCCCATCTCAAAACTGAAACATTGATTTCGCTTCTACACTAGACTACTGTGAAAAATATTCATAATAGTCTAATATAGAAATCTCATTTTATATTCAGCTAAGAAACAGGCCTATACCACTATCTTCCACATTGCTCTAACATGCTGCATTATCCAGAAGAATCAGCGATGGTTTGTCCTCCTGATGAATACATCTCATAACATATCTCCCGCTATTGAAACTTTCCAAAGTTTGAGCATTCAACTCGGATAGAAACTTTTCCGGCAAATATACATCAAAGTACGAATGTCCACCATGATTATTAATTTCATATAATCGCAGTATAATTCTTGTTCCAAATTGTGTGCGAGCTAACCTTGCTTTTTGAATAGGATAACTAAAGTCAGATTTCAATCCATGTATTTGTACAATAGGAATATTCTCCCGCGATGTCTCATTGAATCTAGTCAAACTGAATGGACGCGATTCCTGCTGCTGCTGCTGCTGCTGCTGCTGTTGTCGCTGCTGATACATGGCGGTTGAGAAAAGCACAACTGTACTCGACCGGCGAAAAACTGGTAATGATGAAAAATATGCTGCCGCCTGCAATCACCCGCCGCCGGTTTCCTTATCCCCACCACCAGATTTCTTCTCCGCTCAAGGACAGACATGTTAAAACATGTCTGTGAGCAGTCAATAACCTTTTGTTTCACATATTGCGCAACACTTGATCTTCAATTTGTAATAGTTTATAAACGCTTAATTTCAACGGTCTGTAATAACGTAGATAATCACTTATTTCATTAATATCGACAGTATCTAGAAAAATCGCCTTTAATTGTTTTGCAAATTCAACATCACCTCCTTTACTTTTAGTTTTTGCGATAGCCTCTTCACACACTTCAAACCAATCAATATAGTTTTGTAATTTTGATTCCAATTCACTATCAGCACTTAACCATTTGCTTGGATCCATAGCAACACTGTTGGCTTACTACACAATACTAAGCAATTTCTGTTTGCATTCAAGTATTTATATGAGTGGTAAAAGAACAGAAAAATTCACCGGATTAGCAACATCGCTTGTTAGATTGCAGATTCTCGCCCTGTGCAAGTACAATTGATATCCACACCATACACAAACCACTTCCTCTCCGTTATAATAGAATCCTTGGCGTGCATACTTGCGTTTATTCTCCTTGGTGTAAAATGGACATGTCTTCATACTTTTCATCCTATCCCCCTCGCACAAATAATCTATTTTCCGATCAATTCCTCTCTCCTCCGCTTTACACAACATTGATGATAAATAGTGTTTAGCACTGAATAATGCGCACCTACCATCGGCAATCTTATTATGAATTTTGCAAGCATCAAAAGTCCAACAACTAGAGAACTTTCTATAATCAGGTCTTTCAAAATTATCTGGTATTGTTTCAACTTTATTGTGAAATTTCTTCAAAAACTCTGCTTTTTCTCCACCCTTTGTGTATATTCTATCATAGTTTCTAAGATAAGCTCTTATTGTATCATCAGAATAATCGATTTCGCCCAATTCCCATTTTATTTTATGATGATAAAATTCCAACCAACACACTTCGCGATATGTCTTCCATGATAGCTCTGATTTTGGAAATGGCGGTTTAAAATGTAGAATAATGTAAGTATTTTTTGGATCAATCATCGCAAATTCCTTTAAAATGAACTGATTATTTTCATCCTTGAAACCGTGAAACTCAACAACAGCGAACGAATCATCACTTCCACGTTTGTTCTTCCTCGAATATCCATCACTCACTTCCCCCTCCTCCTCCTCCTCCTCCTCTTCTTCCACCCGCGCACATTCAACCTCCTTGTCTAGATCACACTGCGCTGCCGCTTCCGAATACAGTTTCCTCGACGGTTTCGAAGAACAAATTTCACCCATGTCTTCTAATCCTGACAATAAATCGCCGGTATAGCAAGATGGTAATCGCTCGTAGATATCCTCTTCTTTCCCAACTAGATAATCTTGAAGTAAGGTTGAAGAAGTTGATTGCAATAGAGAGTCACACGATGACGAACTTCCACTCGATAGCATGGCCTTTCACCTACTGACATAAAACCTACCCACTCCAACTTATATAGCCTACCTGCTGCACTCTATCGGAAAAACTACTGCACCTCTCTCACCATAGATGTTAATGGTGTATACTCTACAACATTATCGCTTATTAAAATACAATAAGCAGCAGTTGCAGCCGGCACATCTTTTCCAAATTCAAACTCAAGTCTGACGTCTACTGAACTCTTTAAAGTTGTTGTCTGGTGTGAGCAGTCAATCACCATAATCGGTGTATCTTTAGTGAATGTACTAAAATCAATTTCATTCCCATGTTCAGAATTTACCGGCGAATTAGAATAGCTTCCTGCAAAATCTAAAAACATTCTATACATTAACTGTTTGTTACCGAGAAGGTTATCATAGGGAAAGTAAACAGAATTTAAATACAATTTTACATTATACAACTCGCACAGGTCAAATTTAGCCATTGTAGAATTATATTTCAATTTTCTATCTGTTTGAAAGGCTAAAATTACAAATCTCGGCGCATCTGAATACGAAGCGGTTTTAATTGTCCAACTGTGTACTTTTGTTGCCGGTAAAACAGGATATTCGTGAATTTCCCATTTTCTAAAAGCAAGTTTTAACGGACGATCGCTATCAAGTAGGCGTAAAAACCTAAGGCGTACATGATCTTCAAGTTGTAAGTATGGCACTTTCCACTGTAATTTTGTAATGTCTATCTGAACACTTGAACCAGTTGCCGATTCGATGCAATTAATATCCGACGGCGATCTTAACAGTACGAGTTCTTGTTTCAGATTTAATATAATTTGTTGAAAATCTTCAAAAAAAGCTAAAAGTAATTTTAATGGAATACAAAAACTGAACTTGTTTTCAGTTAGACTATACCCCTCCCTGTCGAAACCGGCCAAATGGTAAGTATTTTTATCAAACACGCTTTTCAACAGTAAACCTTTAATAGTACTTGTGAGACCTACAAGACGCGACTTTGCTACAGGGTGACCGGCCAACTCATATCTTATTTCATCAAACATAAACCCGATTGCATTACTTACTAGTTTATACTGTGCATCTATAATGTTACTCACACCGTCTACACCTATTGCAGTCTTTTTACACTTAACTTCACCTTCGATAAGTAGGAACGATCTGCATGGTAGGCTATAGTTATCTTGCGAATTAATTGGGATTCTTATCTCATCAGAATTTGATAATCTTTGGTTTGCATAGGGACCGTGGGAATGGTACTCTAGACTTTTTATCTCGTTAAAAAAATGTATTTGCCTTTCAACATCTAAGATCTCACTTATTGCCGCTGTTGACGACATTATTCCAATTCACTTGGAATCCTAATTTCTCTAAAATCTTTGCGTTTTTAGATGTTAACACGGCGGAATGTGAAACTCTACTAACACTCTTTTGAACCTTTCTCTTCCCTTTCCTTTTCATCCTTGTTCTCTTTCCATTAAGATCACTTTTTTCATATTCGCTATAGCTACAGCGAGCCGAATACGGGTTGAATACAATGAAACCCATTTTACTTCTTCTTCTTCTCTCGAATATGTAATCTAACCGTTAATCTGTCTCCTCTGAAATCGACTAATGAACCGTTCTGGTCCGTCACTTTCACATTAATGCTCTGAAACTTGTGCGTATTTAAACGTACATAAACAATTGGATTTGGTGATTCATTAATTAAATATCCTGGAGGAACTCTTGGAAGAAACTCGTAAATGGTGTGTTTTTCTTTTCCATCACTATAACTCCCACACGCCAAATTACATGAAACTTCGATTGTTGTAATGTTGGATATTGAAACAAGTCTTCTGGAATAATGCCAAATAAGCGGTGCTAAGACTTCTTGATTAAAACCCATTATTTTGCCAATTGAATCATTATGAGTTAAATCAATCGGTTTATCAGAATAGATTTCGATTTTCATAGTATTATTATTCCCGCGTATAATGAGACCGTCACCAGCTACATTCAATTTTTCCTTGATCAATTTTACAATATTATCAATTTCATAAGAACCTGTTTCGAGTTTGACTAATTGATCGCCGTATTTAAAACTAGAATTTTTATCTTTAATCACATTTGGAATAGAATTGAAAGTCCACAAATTGACTAATCCAATTTCATATTCACAATTTCTATCTAATTCTATAACCTGCGGTAAATGTTCGTATAGATCGCTGCTTGTACCGGTCAGCGATATTACAGCCATAGCAGTACTTACCTCTGCTACTAAAAAGTTACAACTGAGCAGACAAGAATAACAAACACAGATGTCCGCAAATATTTGTATTAGGTTTTTGTATTTCATCAGCATTATAGAAAACGTTTACCCTTTTCTGTTTCTTCCAATAATTTACCAATTGTAATGGAGGTTGTAGGTTACCGATTGGATCAAAATAGAATACATTTATACCTTGTTTGTCATAGCACACCCAGTGTGTACCTTTTCCTGAATAATTATCCAAATTCACAATTGCCATCTCATTGAGACGAATTCTTTCTGGTAGTGTATCCTGCATATACACACCACGCAATGGAATTTTCAATAAGTATGCCCACTTTTGTAGATCATGATCAGACAAAGCTTTATTGAGTTTTAAGTTCTCAATATTAACCGCATTCATGTTTTCCTATTCTTTTTCCGCCTACTTCTAGCTTCGCGTTTAACCGGTTTTGAATGAGTCTTCTTCCTTCTTCTCTTGCTTTTCAGCGACGACAATAGACCGTGTGCGTTATGCGGAACCGTCGAAGTCGAGGAGTTTAATATTCTCCCACCAAAATATTCTGGGTATGGTCGGAGATAATATCCCCTTCCCTTTACATGATTTGTCAATCGCTTAATAGCTTCCCGTCGCATAGAATCACTATTCCTTTTTTTACCCACTCCTTCTCTTTTCTTTCTAGATGTTTTTCTCACTCCTTTCCTTCTTCTACCGCTACTACTAGAAACATGTGGAATTTTCATTCCAGATCCAATTACCGACTTGGCTTTCATTGCCAAAGTAACTAAATACGCTAATACCTTCTGCTTGTAGTCTGTCTGAGGATTCTTGAATATCGACCAAGCGCTGTCAGCTAAAATTTTATCTGCTCGCGAACGTGTCAAATTATCAGACGAGCGCGAATAACTTATGTCATGAATTTTGCAAGCTTTATCGAGTGAATTAACTCCCGGATCACCTCTCTTAAGCCTTTTTTCTAGCTTTGTACCAGGCCCGCAGTACTGGTAAGAATCAAATTTACCCCAATTAAAATTATGTGGTAAATGCAATTCTCCAGGTAATGAATCTATTGTTTTATTAAGTAGGGTGGACGCCGCGCTACCCGCTCTATTCACAACACCTTTCGCAATGTTACCTAAGACAGATAATAAGCCGCTTCCTATTATTCCTTTCCTCGTTGTTGCTGTTTTTCTTCTTCCTCTATGCTTGCCAGATCTTGTTTGACTGTTTTGACAAACCATCTTTTCGTCTAGACAATCTCTAGAACACTAAGCTCATGTTGATCGCGCCGCCCACCTACCTAGATAATTCTGCAAACATGTTTTGTTCTATCTATAAGCTTCTTCACATCTTCTTCTGTTTGACTTGCACAATTGTTAAGAATTTGATAAGAATTGTAAAAATTACATACGTGCGAGTAAGGTGAGAGTAAAGTCGAATACCAACTTTCAAGTTGATAATCAAACGATTTTGGTATATTATTATTTAAACCTGATCAAACACAGGCATTAATAAAGAAAAGTGTTTTATTTTTAGTTCTCTCCAAATCTAATAAGTGTTTAGAAAACCAATCTGATTTGGTATTATCTTTGTCGAGTAGTTGATAACTTGTATCTTCCTTTTTGGAAGATGGTGTATCATGATTGAAGCTAGAATTCATAGTTTCCTTTTCAAATAGTACAGCACTTTGATTGAAATTTAAGACGTTTTGCAAATTTGGTGTAAAACATTTTTGATTAACTAATTCGGAATAATTCAGATAAAGAAGAATTAGAATTGAAAGCCAATATGCTATGCATGTAAAGATGCAAACTATCTTAATCACATTGGCTGTTGATCTTACACAAACCAATTGCGGTCTATATTGATTCTCATTATCCTCCTCTGTGAGACTCATTGCTGCACACGTCTGCTTTGTTCGAATGTATACAACAGACTATGATCATAACCGGTTTCAGTACTCGCAAACATGTTCAAACATGCACATGAAAATCAAATGTTTTATTTTTTTTGTAACCCGGTTTGGAAATTTTCTCTATAAATAGCCGGGTAAGCACACGATTTTCACCAATTACTTCAGTCAGTGTTTGCAAATACCACCACGCTGCCGCCATCATCATCATCATAGCTGCCATTCTAGGTAAGTGTACATTCAAAGAAGGGAAAAAACTCGAAAGAAGAAGATATCATTACTAATGACGTATGTTTTAAAGTTGAGTGTTGAGATTTTTTAAATAATATTTCACAAGGAAAAATATTGCAAAACATACCTGAGGTTGAGTTGTCACGACAGCAGTTGGGTGCAGCAGAAGTTGGGTTGCTTGAAACCGTGTTGCGCGCGCGCGCGCGGTTCACAGGATGAAAACTGGTAATTTGACAATTGAAATTTAACGCTTTATATACGTAAAATTCGTCCTTCGTCAAAGCCGGTACTAAACACCGGCCATCATTATGTGTGTGTGACTTTCACAAAGGACAATTACGGCGGCGGGCCAACACCCAAATCGGGAAACGGGAAGAAATTCTAGTTGTCCTTAAAATCGCGTCGGGCCAACGCCTACACCAGAAAGATATTTTCATTGTCTCATCACACTCTGACGTACATCATAAAGAGAATACATCCTTCTGCGGTGTGACGTAAATTAGAAGGGAAATAACTTTGCAAACATACAAAGAAACCGTTTATACTCGCACCGCTGTTATAAATAGCTTAGTTCTTCTATTGACAGTTTCATTGTTGAATTTTGTGCTGTGAAAGACGTCTAAGCTGACGTTATTGTTTCAGAATCAACTTCTACCACAACGTGAGATATCCTTCTCTACATTTGTATTAGCATTTTGAGAGGCTGACTGTCCATCCCACCGTGCTGACAACGTATTTTCTCTACAATCACACACGCAGATATCCTTCTCTACAAACAGCAGTCTGAGAGGATACGGGTCATCCTTCACACCTTCTTCATCCATCGTTCGACAGAATTGAGGAGAATTCAACATCGTCTTGAACGACATTCAGATTAGACGGTTCAAAGCACAATTTCGGTGAGATTACATCTGATAATTTGTTTCGGAACTTTTGTTATACAATTATTCAAATGGAATACAAACTTGAATGTTCATCAGCTGTGAATAGGAATGTGTTAAAGTATAGATTTAGATTCATTAATAACGAAATAGATTTAGAGTTACTATTATCAACGTTAAAAGATAAAATATTTGAAATTTTAATTAATGAATCGAGACATTTTGACGGAAACCTTCGTTGGTTCATCGCTGCTACCGTTAATCTTGTAAAGTTATCTGCGTTAGCTGACGTTAGCGGTGATGGACAAGAATTGAAGGTTGAAACTAACGCAACATTTCACAGTACGTCTCATAATATCGTTAATATAAGTTTAAATAAGGATGAATTACTCAGTCAGTATGAAGCGGGGTCTAATAAGTTACAAAATGCTCTTGACAGATTTTTGTGTTTTGGCTCGGGATGGGTTGTTAATCGTATACAATATTTAGACCTTAATTTTGCGAGATACAATCCCATTTATGCTGGGTATAACAATTCATCATTTATTAGCACACCTAAGGCAATAGTATCAAAAAACGTTGTAATTAATATAAAAAACTTACACGATAAGAAGTGCTTTCTATGGAGTGTTCTTGCATATCTGCATTACAGACGTAGAAATTTGAATGTAGAGTATTTAAAACAATACGAGAAAGAGTTAAATATTAAAGGAATAAACTTTCCGGTGGAATTACGTGATATAAAGAGGTTTGAAATTCTTAATCCGTCTATAAGTATCACTGTTTTAGCCTATGATGGAACACGGAAAACATTTTTCCCATACAGAGTTTCTTTATTTAGGGAAAGACAACATAAAATAATGCTCCTTCTCTTATTCAATGATAATCACCCGAATAAATCACATTACACCTTGATTAACACAACTAAGAATAGGAACGGTTTGTCGAGATTATTATCCGAACTAACCAAAGGAAGAAAAGCTGTACATATCTGTCCTTTCTGCTTTCACAGATTCACATCAAATAAAAGCGCTAATATTGATGGGGAGCGAAATTTAAAACAACATATAGAGTTGTGTAGTAAGTTTGGCGAACAGAGAACGCGTCTCCCCGAGCCGGGGAAAAATATTTTGAAGTTTACAAATTATTCTTTTACTCTTAAAACAAAGTACGTAATCTACAGTGACTTTGAATCTTTTATTATTCCAATAAACAATGAATTTGAAGGCGGCGATGATGATGATGATGATGATGATAATGATGGTAGACAATCAAGAAAATCCTATACAGATAAAACGGCTAGACATGTGCCCTGTAGTTACGGTTATATCGTTTTAAATGAAAATGGGGAGATATGTGTGGGTCCACGTTTATACAGAGCAAAGTTTTTAGGGGAGAATATTATTGCACGGTTTCTGCAGGAGATAACCAAACTCGGCGACAGGCTTTACGATGATTTAATGTTAGAAGTACCAATGTATTGCTTAAGTGAAAAAGAACAGTACGAGTTTGATACGGCTGTGAATTGTTCCTTGTGTAACAAACCGTTTGCTGCTGGAGATTTTAAATGTAGACATCATGATCACCACAGCGGCAGATATCTTTCTGCAACACACATGAGCTGCAATTTAAACTGTAAGGTGCCCGCCTATGTTCCGTGTGTTATGCATAATTTTCGCGGGTATGATTCCCATTTCGTTGTACAGTCTTTGGCTTACAATAAACGCAAACTGCGCTGTATCGCTAACTCATCAGAGAAGTTTCTCACAATAACTGTAGGACACATTAAATTTATTGACAGTTTACAATTTCTAAACACGTCTCTTGAGAATTTAGTAAAAAATCTGGCGGATTGTGATGATTATAGAACAAAATTCAAACGCTTATGTACACATTTTAAAAATGAAGTACATCAAAAACTGTTCTTAAGAAAAGGTGTGTATTGTTATCAGTACATAGATAGTCCCGAAAAGTTTAATGAAACCGCTCTTCCGCCTATAAATGAGTTTTATAATAGTCTATCGGAAAAGGATTTGGATGAAAATGATTACAAACATGCCTTGGAAGTGTGGAATGTATGTTCAATGAAAAATCTAGGAGATTTTCATGACAACTATTTGATAAGAGACATCCTCTGCCTGTCGGATGTCTTCGAAGACTTACGATTAATTTTTTTCAAACATTATGGATTGGACGTATCTCAGTTTCTCTCTTTAGCACACTATAGTTTTCAAGCAATGCTTTTTAAAACTAAAGTTGAACTACAATTGATTACAGACCCGTGTATGCATCTTCTAATCGAATCCGCAATCCGCGGGGGTGTTAGTGTAATACCTAATAGATACAGTCTAGCAAATAACCCATACATGAGTACAGCATATGATAGCAATAAACCTACTTCTTTTATTGTTTACCTTGACGCGAACGCCTTATACGCATTTACAATGTGTAATTACCTACCTTACGGCGATTTTAGATGGTTAACACCGTCAGAAGTTTCCTCACTTGACATTTCAACCGTTGCAGATGACGCGCCTGTTGGTTTTATTTTGGAGGTTGATTTGGATTATCCAGATCATCTCCACGATAAACACAATGATTTCCCGTTAGCGCCATTAAAGCAAAAACCTCCGATGGAATTATTTTCCGACTATCAGCGTGCAGATGATGGGAGGAAACAGATTGTAACAACTAAATTGTTAACAACGTTAGCCGGTAGAAAGAAATACGTCTTACATTACCGTAATTTAAAGCTATATCTAAGTCTACGTATGAAATTAACAAAAATTCATCGTGTTATAAGTTTTAGCCAATCTGCTTGGTTGAAACCATACATTGATTTCAACAATCAATTACGTCAAAACTCAAAAAATAGCTTTGAATCCTTGCAGTACAAGAATCTTTCGAACAGCACGTATGGTAAATTAATCGAACGTGTGCGTAACAGGTTTAATATGAGGCTGGTGACAGATGAAAAAACTTTGGATCGGTTAATTTCTCGCCCACAAGTCAAACGTTGGAAAATTTTTAATCCTAATGTCGTAGGTGTTGAAATGAAGAAAATTGATATCCTTTTAGATCGACCGATTTATTGCGGTTTCACAGTGCTCGATTTATCCAAGGTTGTCATGTATAACTTTCATTATAATATATTTCTAAATATGTATGACTTTAGGAAAGTTAAAATTCTTATGTCAGATACGGACAGTTTTCTTTATTATGTAGAAACAGAGGATTTTTATGAGGATATGAGGAGGCAAGCACATCTGTTTGATACAAGTGAATATCCTCGAAACCATAAGTGTTTCAGCTTACTTAATCATAAAAAACTAGGTTGCTTCAAAGATGAACTCAAGTCAAGAATCATAACAAAATTCGTCGGATTACGACCAAAATTATATTCGTTTGAGTTTCTCAATGAAAATAATGAAATTCAAAATAAAAATGTAGCTAAAGGCGTAACAAGATACATTATTGATTCAAAACTGAGATTTTCAATGTATGAAAAATGCTTATTTGAACGATGTGTTCATTACGAATCATCAAATTTGATACGTTCCTATTTACACCATATATTTCAGGTTCGAGTGGGTAGAATTTGTATTAGTCCGCTGGATGATAAGCGTTTTTTACTTCCATGTCGAATTAAAACTTTAGCGTGGTTTCATAAAGACATACCTAATTTCAATGGAGAGGAGGAGGAGGAGGGGGAAGTGAGTGATGGTAGAACTTGAGGCCGATATCGTCATCAGGAAGTATTGGATAGGTCAGGTTTTGTTAGACGAGTGAAAGCACAGTTGAGTTACAGGCGTGTTGTGGAAGGTCAGTTTTTGCATTTCGCGTTAGCCAGCTTGTTGCAGCAAAGGTGAAGGACTCGAACGTGTTTTGCGTTATAGCGTGCATAAAAATCCGGCTGCATATATTATTTATTACAGCATAACGGTGGATGCGAGTCAACATTGAACTAAATTTTACACTCTTCCTTATTCCGAGTGCATGGTTATTACAAAATGAATACTGTTCGTCAACGTTTAGCTAAGGAATTACACTCGAGTGCACGTAAAAACTTTAAAAGACGGAGTTATGTTTTAAAGGGAATTTTGGACATGTTGCAGGCAGATTTAATTGAAATGACTCAGTTTACTAAAATAAACTCTAACTACAGATTTATTCTATCGGTTATTAACGCGTTTTCGAAATACGCGTACGCCGTTCCTCTCAAATCGAAATCTGGTCACGAGGTGAGCATAGCCTTAAAACCAATTTTTGAGAAAAATCGCGGTGTACGTTTGCTGTGCACAGACCAAGGGTCGGAATTCTTCAATTCGCATGTGAAGGCGTTATTAAAGAAATATAACATACATGTCTACTCAGACAAAAAGGCTGCTATTATTGAACGATTTAATCGAACATTAAAGTCAAAAATCTACAGACATTTCACCGAAACCGGGAATTATAGGTGGATAGATATGTTAGACAAGATTGTAAGCCAGTATAATGACACCGTTCATTCGACGATTAAGTTAAAACCTGCTGAAGTTACACTAAAACATGAACAAAAAATTATTGCCGAGTTAAATAGACAGAAATTACGTAACCTGAAAAAGAACAAAATTAGACCTAAATTTCGTCTAGGCGAAGTAGTGCGCATTTCGAAGCATAGAAATATTTTCGATAAATCTTATCACATCAACTGGAGCGTAGAATTGTTTAAAATTGTTTCCGTATACCCGTCAGATCCGCCAACATATCAATTGAAGGATTTTAACAATGAACTTATATTGGGGAGGTTTTATGAACAAGAATTAAAGAGAACTGAGTTGGACGAGAATGACATGAATGTTTATTTAGTTGAGAAGGTACTGAAACGTAGAGGACGAAAGGTGTTAGTACAATGGGTCGGATTCAAACATCCTAGTTGGATTAATAAGACGGATCTTCTTGTTGATTAATAATACGTATGTATTTTTTCAGATTATGCCATCATCATCGCTGTCGTTCAAATTTGAACCTCACAATTGTAAATTGACAAGGCTTTTAGAAAAACTTGTAGATGAGTTAAAATGTTGTTGTACCGATTCAAATTTTACTTTGAATGATTATTTATTATTTTTAAGTGGGAAATGTGAGACAATACAACAATTTGGACATTTAAGCTTTTGTTATCTATCAAAAATAGATTTTGATAGGTTGAAACGTGAGGGAAAAAGATTACCAGACGTTGTTGATACATGTCCTTGTACTAGATTGGGTATGATGGAGAGTGAAATACGTAGGTATGTTAGTGAACATGAAACTTTAAACTCTTTTGGAAAGGATATTATTGACACTATGTTAGAGAGGTGTGGATTAGAAGCCGAGTTAAAACGTGATTAAGTTTAAGTTGCTAGATAAGAACATTTTCTTTCAATTGTTGAATTATTGTTTAAGAAAATAAATAAGTGTAATAATTTTTAAGTTAGTATATATAGCTTTTGGACATGTTGTATTATTGTTGTTTGAGAGAATATAGTGCGACATCTTGTTGGTTGTTTTATTGTGTGAAAAAACCCATGTTTTATCTTTTAGTTGTAGTTATGACGTGTGTAGGAACGCACACACACACACACACACACTGTTAACAATGATTGAAAATAAGGTATCAAAGAAAGATGATGTTAAACCTGAAATACCTATTTTAAATTTCGACGAATTGATTATCAGCAGTACAAAGAAGACATCAGGTGAAAACAATAAGCATGGCGATCTTTTTCCGCATAATGTACGCGGCTTGATTATTGGGTCTTCAAATTGTGGAAAAACGAATATTTTGTTGAATCTAATTTTTAATAAAAAAACATTACGCTTTCGCAGCTTACATGTATTTAGTAAATCGTTATATCAACCAAAGTATGTATTCTTGGAAAAGATTTTCTCCACGCTAAAGTTTATAAAGTTTTTTATGTCAGATGATATTTCTAGCATCCCGAACCCGAATGATTTAGAAAGACATTCTTTAGTAATCTTTGACGATTTACAACTGCAAAGAGTTCCACAGATCAAAGATTATTACAGTATGGGACGACATAAAGAAATTGATGTGCTGTTTCTGAACCAATCGTATGCAAGTATTCAGAAGCACATAATTAGAGAGAACAGTAATATAATTTTGGTCTTTAGAGTAGATATATTATCTTTGAAACTCATATATAGGGATTTCGCTGAGAGCGATATGATATTTAATACTTTTAAAAATATGTGTTCCGAGGTTTGGACTAAAGGTGAAGGTCATAACTTTGTAACAATCTGCACGGAATGTAAATTAACCGATGGTAGGTACAGATTGAATTTAGACGTATTTTTAGACCCGAACCAGTTCAAATAGACTAGTATATAACAAACGCGATTTGGCGGTTAGTTGTTGAACAGCATTCTTATTGAGTGTTTGCAATTATGAAAGGTGGTAAGAAAACGGTAGGACAGAGGAGAGGGAAGGAAAAGGTGAGAATAAAACGGCGTGGAAGGGAAATAAAATCGAGAACAAGTGTGAACGCTAGTAGAGATCTTTTAACGAATAAAATTCACGATTTGAGGAAATCCATTGTTGAAAAATTTAATACTTTACGCGGAGTACAGTCTGAAACAGAGACAAATTTGAAAAATAGGTTGGCACCAATTATAAACCCGCTCCAGGAATTGAAGGAATCTTCACTTAAAATTGAAAAACAAATCAAAGCTGAGAAAGATGATTCTAATGAAAAGGATTTCTATATAAAAAAAGGGGAATCGACAGCTGAAGAGGAGGAGGAGGAGGAGGAGGAGGAGGAGGAGGAGGAGGAGGAGGAGGAGGAATTGACAGATAATGAGTCTGTTTATTTCGACGAAGGTGAAGAAAAAGTTGACAAAAAGTCGGATTCATCTACTGTTTTAAGTAAATCATTTTCGCTTAAGAAAAACCCGGTACAAGTTTTGCTTGATTCTTATTTAGACAGTTTTCACACATTAAAGAAAAAAGGTGTATCATATGGAATTCAATATAATTTGGAAAATGGTACATACTTTATGGGAAATAAGGTACCGATTGAGTTTGTAGATAAATACATTATTGTTAGAGGTAAAAAATTTAAAATAACAACTGGTTTGTTAGAATTACTTTTTGAATCACAACCGAATGACGACGAATGTAGCACACTCGACTTTCGAAATTATAGAAAAATTTTAATTGAAACAGGGGCGCATTTGAATAAAGATGGATATGTAAAGAGAACTAGTGGAATTAAATCACGGTTAATTCAAAGAATGTTTCCATCAAGAACTACTTTGGCTGCAAGACAGCGTGTAGGTAAAGGTTTGCATTTTTTGAGAAATACAAGTCAACACAGATCTTATATTTTCTATGATAATCCAAATGAGTTAGTTAGCCGGTTAGTATTACTTTTATCTTCCAGAAAAGCTGGTAACCAATCACATTCGATCGAAATAAATTCAATTTTGGAAGAACTGAGGGAATCCAACATTATAACCTAGACTAGGCGTAGGCGTGAAGCAGGTGCGCCGATAGCACAGTAGGTTGAAGGAGTAGGAACGGGCGACCTACGAATAACGTGGAAAGGAGACACCCGATTACATGATGTGGGTTGCGAGCGAGCCTTGAGAGCTGCGACAGTGAAGCGTTCTGTCGGGTGAGCAGAATGCGAATTAGCGCACAAAGGAGACAGGCCGACAACATGCTGTGGGTTGCGGCGTGGGGGGTTACGGACAAGTGGAAGGAAACTGGCCGATAGGCGCCCAATATAGTGCTAGCATTTGACGTTGGGTGGGGTAGCCTATTCAGGAGACCGAATAACATTCTGACCGGCAAGTCAGTTCTACGGCAGCTGCCGCTTGACACGGAGCAGGTTCTGTGTTCTTTTTTCTTCTCAACATAAATCGCGTTGATACGCCGGTCGGACTCTTTGTTCTGCAAACAAAATATGACTCAAGGCTTCGCTCTTACTATCTTTGTTTTGTTTTTTTAAACTTGATTCTTGTCTCCTGCTGGAGATGGAAACAATTCAAAATGGCTGTTTTAAACAAGGTTATTCATTTTTTTCTCTCCTAACCTTATCCCCCCACCTAAAAAAAAAAAGAAAAATTCATGCAGTACAGGTTTGGGCAAAGCCTAAAAAAGAGAAAAAGTGGAAACAATTCAAAATGGCTGTTTTCATGTAGTACAGGTTTGGGAGATGCCTACAAAAAGAAAATGGCTGTTTTAAACAAGGTTATTTATTTTTTTATCTCATAAACTTATCCCCCCACCTAAAAAAAAAAAGAAAAATTCATGCAGTACAGGTTTGGGCGAAGCCTAAAAAAAGAGAAAAAGTGGAAACAATTCAAAATGGCTGTTTTCATGTAGTACAGGTTTGGGCAAAACCTAAAAAAAAGAGAAAAAGTGGAAACAATTCAAAATGGCTGTTTTCATGTAGTACAGGTTTGGGTGATGCCTACAAAAAGAAAATGGCTGTTTTAAACAAGGTTATTTATTTTTTTATCTCATAAACTTATCCCCCCCACCTAAAAAAAAAGTGGAAACAATTCAAAATGGCTGTTTTCATGTAGTACAGGTTTGGGAGATGCCTACAAAAAGAAAATGGCTGTTTTAAACAAGGTTATTTATTTTTTCTCTCCTAAACTTATCCCCCCACCCAAAAAAAAAGTGGAAACAATTCAAAATGGCTGTTTTCATGTAGTACAGGTTTGGGCAAAACCTACAAAAAAGGAAAAAGACCGTGGGCGCGCGCGCCATTTTCCTTTGGACAGGGGCAGGGGGGCTTGAAGGGGGATAGGTCCAGGGGGCTTGAGGGGGGGGTAAACGGGTCCCCCACTCCAACATGTGCAGCCAATGGCGTGCCTCAAAAATTTACAAAATGGCCGACTCCCCCCTAAAGGGGCGTGGTCTTCTCCCATTGGCCAGGGGGGGGCGTGGCCTAAGGGGGGTGACCTTGAAATGCAGGCCTGTGATTGGTTAGGCCGTTCCTGCAATACCACACTACTGAAGTTTCTGGAAAATGAAATGTCCACTGGTTTGTTGGTGAAGTTTCAACTTGCCCTCAAATCAACAACTAGAGTTTGGGATGGGGATATAGTCCACAAATCTTTGTTCAATATGTGGAAATCAACACATGACACACTACAGTCATACATGTCTGCAAATTTACCTGAGTTTTCTGCTACCTCTGCTGATGATGCACCTTTACCTGAAAACTTACCTGAGTTCTCCATTACCTCTGCTGATGATGTGCCTGTACCTGAAAACTTGGCTGAGTTATCCATTACCTCTGCTGATGATGTGCATGTACCTGAAAATTTAGCTGAGTTCCCTGTTATCTCTGCTGATGATGTGACTGCACCTGAAAATTTAGCTGAGTTACCTGTTACCTTTGCTGATGATGTGCCTGTGCCTGAAAATTTAGCTGAGTTACCTGTTATCTCTGCTGATGGAGCACCTGCAAACTTACCTAACTCTTACTCTGTTGTCTATGAGTTCCCATCAGACACCACATCTGCACCGCCAATTCATTCACTACCTGGACCGTCATCTGCCGGTACTGTGCCAAGTCCATTTAAAAAACATTTCTTTTATAAATCAATAGACATGAGTAAGAATACAAAAATGAAGCATAAGGAAAAATTACCAGCAATAGCTTTTGGGGAAGACTATCGGACCTACCTGAGATTGAAGATGGAAAAGAAAGAGAATATTGAAAAACAGAAGTTGGAGAGAGCCAATGAAAGAAAGCGAAAGAAGGAGGAGAGAGATGCACTGAAAGAAAAAAAGAAATTTGAAAGAGATCTTATGAAATGCCGCAGGTCAGAACAAGCTACTGAACATAAAAAATTAAGAAGAAAGCTAAGTTTCTCCTCTTCTTCGTCTTCAGACACAAGTACAAATGTCACATCTGGAGATGAAATGGAAGATGATGAAGGAGAAGAGGATGCTGTTGGTGAGAAAAACAGGATTCCTCCCAAAAAAGCTGTCTGGGAGTACATTATTGTTCAGTATGATGGCAAATTTTTATCCGGGGGTTATTTTGGAGGTACTCCCATCTCAAGCTAAAATTTCTGCCATGGCTCTGAGTGGAAAGTTATGGAAGTGGCCTCTTCAGCCAGATGTGCTCTACTACGAATGAGACAATGTAGTTACAAGCATTGAAACGCCAACAAAAACCAGTAAAACAAGAGACCTGTACAATGTTCCTGAAATGTTTAACTATGACTATGACTATGACTAAAAATGACTAAATTGACTAACTAAGTTATGACTATATTGCAAAAAAATTATTCTTTTGTATAATAATTGTATATATGTTTCAAATTCAAATTTACATTATTGCCATAAAATATATTTCTTTTTTTCATACTCATTGAGTGTTTCGACATGGGAAATGTGTTAATAAACAATAAAAAAGGGAGTGGGCAACTACTAGCTAGGAAGTGGCCATCTACTGATTTTTTGTGGTTTCAAGTGGCCATCTACTAGCTTTTACATTTCTTTTTTTTCTTCAAAAAATCTGTTTAATTTCTTTTGCTTAAAGTTATTTGTTCATAAGTTCCTAATAAAGTGCATTTTAAACTATTACATAATGTTTGTATTTAGTAAATAGAATTATATTCAACCTGGGAGTGCCTAAAAATGGAAAGGAACTGCCTTAAGTGGCCATCTACTGGCGGTTTTACCTATAGATGTAAAAACTATAAGAATTGTTTCATAAAAATGTATTATAATTAACATGTTTATTTTCACTTATGGTAGTGAGTGACATATGCCCCATGGCCTTTAAGTACTTCTTTTGCCAAGGCACTGAACCCTCAGGGCTGTTAAGATACGCACAAAATTCATTCCTTACTAGTTTTGCAATGTCAGATGATTTTTTTGGTATTTTCTTTAATCTAAGTAGATTTTCTGATGGCAAACCAACAATTCGCCACTGTCCAGGAATTAGTTGTCCTGTTGAAGGGTCCTCTTGATCAAACATGCCTGAAGGGGTGTATGTTCCATTTGACGACTTGCTTCGCCTCAGGAAGTTGTGTTTTTGGATACAAGCCAACACAACCTTTTGTGCATGATCAGGTTCGAGCAACAAAGGTTTTCTTAGTACCCTGAACATGACTGATATAATTCTGAACACATTTTCCACCACTCTTCTACACCGACAGTGTCGATAGTTAAATACCCGTTTTTCACTACCTTTCTCATGCAGCCCAGGATATGTTTTCATAATGGTTGGTTTTAATGAAAATGTGTCATCCGTGACGATAACGTATGGGATGGGTAGGGTTCTTCCCAGTAAAGGGGTGGTGTTAGATAGATTGATTGTATTGCTTTCCAAGAACTCATTCAATGCACTGTTTGCAAACACTCCATCATCTGACAATTGTCCTTGACATCCAACAGACATGTAGGAGAAGCAATAATTAGCATCAACCAAAGCTAGCAGGACAATACCATACTGAAGAATCCTTTGTAGTTAAAGTAATCACTACCTGTATGTATTGGAGCTTGGAGCATTACATGCTTGCCTTCCATGGCTCCAACGCAGTGAGGAAAGTTCCAGAGTCAGAGATATTCTTTTGCATGGTGTAGCCATTCCTCAGGCGTGGATGGTACCTGAAAAAGACATCTTACATTAATGGATTATTTTTAATTATGTTTTCAGCGTGAAGAGGAAGATGAGGACAATTGGGAAACAGAAATCACCCCAGCCCCACCTTCACAAGTCGGTGCCACACAAGCCCTAGCAGCTAAGCATGCTATGGCACCACCTCAAGCTCCAAAAGCAGCCCAACCAAAAAAACGTAAAACAAACCAAATGATGGCTGAGGAGGCATATGGCGTTATGAATCGGCTTGAGAAGAAGATTGGAGAAAGAGATCACTGTGAGGTAGGAATATTATTGACGTGATAGTTATAAAATCGTTTTCAATATAGCCATAACACTGCCCTACACTTACCCTAAGAAGGATAAACACAAACCTAAACCTTTTTTACAGGTATTCGGGGAGAACGTAGCTTGCCAGCTTTGTTAAATAAAAGACTGTCATTTGCAAATGGTTGTGAAACATCAAATCAATCAAGTTTTGTTTGAAATTGGTATGTCTGAGTTCCAACCATCGGACGCAACTTCTAGCCCTGGAAGTTTGCTAGAAGCAACAAACAGCCCCACGCCAAGCATGTATTCATCCGTGAGCCCACATGACGCGGACCCTGAAAGTACTCAGCTCCATGCAACGAACATTCCCACTACAAGCGATTTCTGTAGCCTGCTTAACTTTACCCAACTGTAAATACTTGATTGTAACGTTTCTTTCTATTTAAATACATTGTTTAAATGTAATTATGAATGTTGTACACTTTTTTATATTAACATAAATATGAAATAACAATGATTTTGGGTTGTTTAATGCAATTAAGTAGTACCATGTAGGCTAGTACTCATTATCAGCAAATTAGCAAGTTATTAGTAAGTGCGCAGTTGCGACACCTATAGGTGAGTAGACTAACTAGGTCAATAAAAAAGTTTCCGCGTTATGAATAATGACAGTTTTGAAAATTATGTTTTTGCATGTTTCAAACTATTATGCAAAACGACAGTTTGATGCATTATGCACAGTGACAGTACTTTCATTTTCATATTCTGGTATGTAATTACTTACCTTTACATTTTCTTTGAAGCAATCAATCAAACCATCTAGTACTTGTGGAACCATCAATTAAATTGTAGATTTTGATATTTTAAATAAATATCATAAACTTGCAAACGAGTCCCCTGTTTGATTTTAAGATAGTGCTATAAACGTGTTTGTAAACGATAATCAGCTAGACCAGGAAGAAAACATTGCATTTCTAGGAGTTTTGTTGGATAAACGATTGACATGTGCTCCATACATTGAGAAAAAATTTTGTATTTGTCCTGCAACAGCTCGCTAGACTGAATGACAAAAAGTTACTTTTTACAGCTTACCATGGGCACACATTTGGTGTTAAAAGTTACTTTTTACAGCTTACTGTCACATATTAGGTGTAATATCTTAGTATGAAGTAATTCATCAAAACAAAACCTTGATATGGTGTCTAAGATCCAAAAGAAAGCGGTTAGTTGTATAGAAAGAGTAAATCGATTAGATTCATGTAGGCCGTTATCCAAGAGACTTGGACTCTCCTAACTGTACCCTGCTTATATGAGTATGAAGCTACTTTATATGTAAAAACGAATGATATCAACCAAAATCTTGACGTACACGATTATAATTCTTGTATTAGAGGAGATTGTCACTTGGTGAGTCACAATAGTAGCTTATTCAAACAAAAACCTAATTATATTGGTAGGAAACTCTACAACAAGCTACCACCGCAGCTTTTAAAAAGTCTTGAAAATATAGAAATATTAAAAAAAATTAGAAAAGTATTTAGTTGATAAAGCTTTTTATAGTGTACAAGAGTTCCTTTCACATAAAAATTAAGCCTCACCCCAACTAATTGATATAGTAATTATGGTAACTAGTTTGTAAGAGTAACTTATAACAATTATTGTTGATCTGACTTGTCTTATACTCCTTAACTGAAGTCTCCAAGACATAATCTACAAAAAAATATATAGATTATCTGAAATCCAGGCTATATAGTAAAAAGTACTTTCAATAATCTTTATCTTCCAACTCTTACTAAAATATGCTTCACAATAGAGCATCCGATTACTTGAGGACAATCACCATAGAATATAATCAAACACAAATCATGCTGTGGTATGGTGAATACCACCAAGCTACAGCATGTTTTTAGTTTTGCAATGATGATTATCCTCGAGTGTTTACTCGGATGCTCAACTGTGTTGAGCCTTAGATTTTCAGTTGACAGATACTTGAATAGAGCTCTTATACTCCACTGTTATTTGTTGATTTTGGGTCTTCCCAAAACTACGGTATTGGTTCTGCTGGCGAATAATTTCAACTGAAATATTGATACAACACAAGTTTTATTAACAGAAGAAACAATAACAATACTCAATCTTACCAATCAAACTTGATTTCCATCTTCTTGATTTTGTTGGGTGATTTCATCTTGTATAAGATTTATGAGTGAAAAATCATTTGTCATATACTTAACATCCAAAGGCAAACCACACATACTTTCAAACGCATTTGCTGAAGGTTGAATTCCAGTTTCAGAGCCTATGTACCGAAACTCAGGCTTATCTCCCTCTTTCATGGCTGATGAAATGTCTAAAAGTTCGGCCCAGGTAAAAAGATATGATTTTGAAAACTTCTTGTTGAAAACTCCAAAATCTAGAAGTACCACTTTATCCTTTTTCTGTCTAACAATGTCGAATGTGAAATTAGGCAGAGAGAATTTGTTTTTTATATTGTTGTTGAAGAAATCAGTGATATCTTGAATGATGTCAAACTTCTCTTCTGAAATGTGCTGGTAAAAATCTGAACAGTCACGCTGAGTTATAGCCAAAAGTACATTATCTTTAACAAAGCATCGAAATTCTGTTCCTGGATGGATATCCAACCACTGTTTCAAAATAATGCAATGTGACTGTTCCTGTTTATCCTTTGTTACTTTCAGAGGTGAAAGAAAATTCTCCATCAATCGATCGGAAGAGTTCAGAAGAAGATAAACGTCTTCTAGACGCTTGCATTTCAATGTTTTACAAGAAGTTATCCACGAAGAGTCAGTTGGAGCACTCCAATTGGTTTTTATAAAAACTTCACCTCCTAAAATAGCAATAGCTTCTTTAAGTTTGGAGCTGAAGTCTGGAAATGACGGTGATTCATCCTCTTCATCCTCCTCACTATCTGACCAGTCAACTGAGTAATCACTTTCAAGGGGATCAGAAATACGTGGTTTAGAGTTTGCTTCAACAGGTAGCACAATACCATCATCTTTCAGATATGATAACACTTCAGGTGGTATTTTTTCAATCACAGATTTTATGGTCACTCTTTTGAATAATGAATACCACTTATGATATGAGCATTCAGTTCTCTCGCAGACTTTCATTTCAGTGGAAAGAATAGGAATATTGTGCACAAATAAATGTTCAAGTTCAGTTAGTTCACAGATTAATTCTCAAAGCCCGCTTTGATACAAAGAACACTATGTAAATGCAATGTCTTGATCACAATTTAAAAATATAGAAATGAAAGGAAAACTGAACAGATTTCGAATCAAACCTCTTCTTTCAATCTCAACTAACCTCAATAACATATAATTTCCAATTTGCGAAATCCAAAATTCCAAATAACAGACTCGGCGCTTCGAGTGTCGAGTCTTGATCAAGTCGATTATCGAGCCAGAGAGTCAACGTTTGTGTTTATCAACTTGATAATATCAAGTATCGGTGTAATTTTTTTAATCAATATCCAGGAGTTGAGGTTAGTTTTATATTAGTAGTTTTACAGTAAGTGGGTGTATTTCTCCTCTCTAATATCTGTCCGTTCGTTTTTCTCAAAGTGAACATTAATCTGTTCATCAATAAAATTCAATGAAGAATAAGAGAGATCCAAAAACTTTTCAGGAAGTGAAATATCAACATTTGAGTACAAAAAATTATAGTGAATCAGATTACAACTTTGATACAGATGAAGTAAGTTAAACCATGAAGAAAACTCATAGCGAAACCAAATTTACATAAGATATTATTTACTTAATGTAGTAATATGTGATAGAACTAACCAAACTAGCTTTTAAACTTAACCAAATTCCAAGACAGCCTAAATCTATAGCTCTTTAGCTTTGGAGGATCTTTCGGCAGGTCTACATGCAGGCTACCTACTTGTAGAAAATCAAACATTGAAGAGTGCGGTAATTATATAGAAACGTTACTTGTTGAATTTCGCGGCGATTTTTTTTGTGTGACATCTACACACCCCAGGAAGCAATAATCCATTGATATTTTTTGGGGGTCGCAATTATTTCACCAAAAAATTGAAATTTTCGAAAAAAACATTTGGTAATTGTGCCGCAGATGTTAGCAAATAAAAAATCACTTGAAACCTTCACCAAATTGTAGTATTATGTCTCCTGATCACAATTATCAAGTTTTTAAGTGTCGGTCTCAATTAAATAATTAATTATTCAATATTAAAAACTCACCTTTTGAACATAAATACGGCTCTGAAAAGCCTTAAGCATAACATCATAGACGAACAAATAGTTAGAGCAATGGAGTGCCATCAAGGATTAGTGCCAATGGATTATATCAGTGCCATCTACATCAGAACATCAGTGGAAACTGGAATAGAACTGCATAACCAAACCTTTCTTAACCTGGCTAGATGTGACTGAACCACCTCTGTAAATATTTAAAAGGTTTAAAGGTATTTCAAAGGTGGTTCAGTCACATCTAGCCAGGTTAGGAAAGGTTTGGTTAAGCAGGTCCATTCCAGTTTCCATTCCACTTCGTTCCATTCACGCAGACTACGCTTCTGCGCATGCGCGAAATGTTTGCAGGCTTTGCACATCCAAAAGCCTAAAACCCAGGCTGTGGCCCTGTGGCTAGCTGGCTACAGGTTATGTAATGCATCAAGTGATGAGATTTTGGAACAAATTGAAAATGCCTTTATTATTAAGTAGATAAATTGCATGAGTAAATAATTAATAAATTAAAATGCAAATTATTGTGTTGCAAAGATTTATGCATTCTAAACACTCAATTAAAGTTAATTGCTGAAGGTAGTCATTTTGGGGCTCTGTTCGAAAGGTAGGTTTTCAAAATTGAATAATTAATTATTTAATTGAGACCGACACTTAAAAACTTGATAATTGTGATCAGGAGACATAATACTACAATTTGGTGAAGTTTCAAGTGATTTTTTATTTGCTAACATCTGCGGCACAATTACCAAACATTTTTCATAAAAATTTATATTTTCATTTGGAAAATTCATAATTTGCAAACGTGTGAGGAGTTCCAAATCTTAAAACAATCTAAACCAAGTGAATAAAACATTTCCAAAACACTCCCGCCCCCAAACGCTGTGCGCGCATAACCAAACCTAACCTAACCTAGCTAGATGTGACTGAACCACCTCATACCTTTATTATTTTGGTAATTATAGAAACGTTACTTGTTGCATTTTGCGAATATAACAATTCCTAACCTAACCTAACCTAGGCTAGATGTGACTGAACTACTTCACAAAAGACCTAACCGCGCGCCTAACCTTTGCTATCATGAATTCACTGTTACATGCATATATAAAAGAGCAACACTCACTAACCTTGTGGTCCATCCCTCTCAATTTTTTCTTTTTCACTTTGTGATGTATTAAACAATTTTTAATGTCTTCATCATTCATTCTTATCGACTCCAGAAAAGTCACTTCACACACGCCATAAACTACCACACAACAATACCTTGAGCAAACACACAAAAACAGATTTGTACACCATGACACCCAGTACAAGAATGACTAGGTTTTTTCTTCTTCAAGTAACCGCATGCAACTAACTTAATTCCCGGAAATCATTAAAAGCGAAAATGAATTTTTTTGTTTGTTACGCTTTTACGCAGGTACAAAACCAATTATTATAAAAAAATTTACTTATATTTTAAGAATATTGCGAAAGATATAGGACAAGATTTTATTTAAAATAATAATTTTTTTTTTAAATATTGTAAGGAACATCGATTCTATTCAAAAGGGAAACACAGCTGATACAAATCAATTCAAATTTTCCAATTCATTAGAACTGAGAGAAGGCATGCCTCAAAGCCTATATTTGTGTGAGTAGCAGTGGTGGCTCATGGAATTTCAGCTTGGGGGTTCAACCTCATAGCGTCATAGGTGACCATCAAATATAATTCTGGAAACAAGGCTGAAGGGGCTTAAAAGATTCATTCAACATCAAGTAATCACAATATCTTTAAAATGGTACTTTCATCCCAGTTATGACCGAAAGTTTTTACCTCGGGCCACTCCCGTGTTTCGAAGGACACGTTAAGCTGTCGGTCCCGGCTGCCTAAAAAACAGTCGTTAAGTCACGTCAGAGGCCCTGAACTTATTCAATTCAGGTGCGACCTGATAACTCTGACACCAGACCTGAGCCAGCCAGGTCACACGATATTATTATTATTTATGTGTTTTTTGGCAAACTAAAATAAAAAGTTCAGTTATAAGTTTTGTAGATTTTTCACATATTTTTTAATTGTTAATTTATGAAACTGATTAATCAATTAAGCAGCTTGAGATTTATTCAATAGTGTTGTTATAACAATAGAAATTTTAATAACGTAAGCAAGGATAGAGTTAAGATTAGAAACATCACTAAAAAATTCTGAGGAAGAACGAATAGGGTTGGTGGATCACATAAAATCTCTGGAAGTTATTATAAAATTGCAGCAGGAAGACCATAAAACTGAAATACTAAATCTCACGAGTCAATGTAGGTCTATGTCAGAGGAAATCTAAATATTAAAATCAAAAATAAACTTGGCTAATGTAAGATCTGAACCTCTGATCAATACAAAAAAAGTAGAACCTAAATCAAATGGGGAAAAAATTAATAGAAATGGTCAAACAAAAACGTATAGTCAGGTTTTGCAAACAGCAACAAAACTAAAGTAAGGGCAAATAACGATAGGAAAGGTAGAGTACTGCTCTTGACATCCAGTCATGGACGAGACTGTAGTGACCTACTAAATAAAAGATTAAAAAATAAGTATGAAGTTCAGAGCTTTTTCAAACCAAGTGCCCCTATAACCGCAATCGTAGAGTCAGCACAGGAACAAACTAAAGATTTTGGTAAAAACGATTTTCTAATAGTACTGGGTGGCTCAAACAATATAAATGAACGTAATCTAAAACATCTTCCTGAAATAAATGAAAAAATTAAAGAGATTGTGCCACTCAGCCAAAAAACTAATGTAATAATAAGTACAATTCCGTATAGGTTTGATAGGCCAGAGCTAAATGAAACCATTAAGTCACCAAATAAATCATACAATCAACAGCCTAAAAAATAAGAATTCTAAGCAGTTGGGGATTTGTTTTCTAAATGAAAGGCTGAAAAAACAAAACTTCACTAATCATGGTCTACATCTAAATCAATCTGGCAAAGTAATATTTTGTAATAGGCTGGCAGAGCTGATTGAAAGTCGTTTGCAATCTACTGTCAATAATTCTCCTAAACAATCATCTAACGAACCTTTTTTAGTAAAGTGGCTCAAAACCGGGAAGGGAAATTAGTTTCAAATGATAAATTCATATCTTCAATTGTATTAAAAGACGTTAATCGATCAAAAAATCAGGATAGCATTAGTGGAAGGAACTCTTGTAGCAATCTGATAGGCTCTCAATATTCTAAGAGATTAAGTAAATCTAGTTCAGTATGCAAAAGCAACGATAAAGTAATAAGGGATGATAGGGAAGTACCGGTACTCACTGTGTTCCATCAGAATATTCAATACATTCGTAACAAAATAGATAGAATCGAAGTATTTTTGAAAGAAGAGGCTCCTGATATAGCTATTTTCACAGAGCATGGTTTAAAAGAAGATGAATTGTCACAACTTAATATTCCAAACTATTCATTGAAAACGTCGTATTGCAGGACATCTCATCGAAGTGGGGGAGTAGCTATCTTCACTAAAAATGCTAAGAATATGCAAACATTTAATTTAGAATATGTAGAGAAATTTGCTGTGGAAATGGATTTAGAAGTTACTGGGTTAAGAGTAAAAATCGACGATAATTTCGAAGTAGCGGTGTTAGGTATTTATAGATCACCAAATGGGGAATAGAACAATTTTTGTGAACTATTCAATAGGATTTTAGAGATTACTACTACTCGTTTTACAAACGTTATTGTAGCGGGACATTTCAATACAGACTTTGCAACACAGAATAAAATGACAGAAGATTTAAGGGATATTATGTACATGAATAACTTGGAAATAAAAGTGCATGAATATACCAGAGTCACAAGAACATCACAAACAATAATTGATAACATCCTTACTAATATAGATTACTCTAAAACAAGATTAGGCGGCTCGGAACTATCTGATCATGACTATCAAATCTTAGAGGTGGGGTTGCAAGGTCATAAATCAATTAAAAAGAGTAGAGTAATAAAAGAAATTCAACAATGTGAACAAGGGAATATCGATTGTTTGAAGCAGAATCTGCTACAAGAAAACTGGAGTAGGGTTTACAATAGCGATAGTTTAAATAACAAATATGATAGTTTCATTAATATTTTAAGGTTTCATATTACTATGAGTTGTCCATTTAAAAAGGTCCCTGTAAAAAACAAATTAGACAAAATTGAAGAGTGGATAACTGATGATATCCTTGCAGAAAGAAATAGGGTTAAAGATGCATATGATGAATTCAAACTATCTAGAAATATGTTAAGTGAAGATAATTACAAAGCTCTAGAGAAACACTATACAAAAGAAGTGAAAAGAGCGAAATGTAAGAAAACAGCTGAAATTTTGAATAATAGTGTGTACTTTAACACAGCAGTGTGGGATGTAATAAACAAAAATAGGCAAGTAGCTCATGTAGATGCTTATACTAGTGTCCCCAGAATAATTAACAAAAATAACAAATATATTGATGATAGTGTAGACATTTGTAATTTCTTTAACAGATATTATCAACTGGTTGCTAAGAATCTTCAAAAATCTCTTAATACAGGTATTAGTGATGCAAGCATGTGGAATACTGACGGGATTCAGAACAAATTAAAATTCCACCCAGTATCGCAAGATGAGTTGTCAAATATCAATGATAGTTTAAATAATAAAAAAACTGTAGGAATTGATGGGGTATCCAGTAAAATTCTGAAAGAATGTAAAGATCAATAGTTAGACCCTCTGATTCATCTGATCAATCATTCATTAGAACAAGGTGTTTTTCCAGATATTTAAAAGAGGGGAAGATCTTGCCAATCTTCAAAAGTGGTGATAGAGAAAAGGTAGAAAACTATAGGCCCATTAGTATTTTAAATGTAATAAGTAAAATTTTTGAAAGAGTAGTTCTAAATAGGTTACTTCTGCACCTTCAAGAAGCTAACTTTATCTGTGATGAACAGCATGGCTTCCAGAAAGGGAGATCAACAAAAACAGCCATAGTTTCTCTAGTTGAAAAACTAATAGATATAATAGATTCAGGTGATAAAGCTACTGCAATCTTCTTAGATCTGTCAAAGGCATTTGATTGTGTTAATCATAGAACTTTATTGGAAATACTGCAAAATGTAGGTGTTAATGGGGTTGAACTGAAATGGTTTGAATCATATCTTATTGGGAGAAAACAATGTGTAGAACTAACCACAGTAGTTGGTAATAGTATAGTAAAGAATAAATCTAATAAATTAGAGGTGCAAGCTGGAGTGCCTTAGGGGTCAATACTAGGTCCATTGCTTTTTTTGTTATATGTCAACCGTTTACTTAAAGAATTAATTAGTGGTAGAGCCCTCTTATTTGCTGACGATACATCACTCATTTTCAGCAATTCCATTCTAGATAATTTAGAAATAAGTGCCCATATAGTTGTGCAGTCCATTGTCCAATTTTTAAATCATTTGAAATTAACTATAAATAGTAAAAAATGCCAATACCTTCAATTCAAAAACAAACATAATTTAAATGAAGATAGGGCTATAAACGTGTTTGTAAACGATAATCAATTAGACCAGGAAGAAAAAATTGCATTTCTAGGAGTTATGTTGGATAGACGATTGACCTGGACTCCATACATTGAGAAAATATGTTGTAAAATTTCATCTGGGGTATTTGTCCTGCAACAGCTCGCTAGATTGAATGACAAAAAGTTACTTTTTACAGCTTACCATGGGCTCTTACTGTCACATATTAGGTATGCTATCTTAGTATGGGGTAATTCATCAAAACAGAATCTTGATAGGGTGTTTTAGATCCAAAAGAAAGCGGTTAGGTGTATAGAAAGAGTAAATAGATTAGATTCATGTAGGCCGTTGTTCAAGAGACTTGGTCTCCTAACCGTACCCTGCTTATATGTGTATGAAGCTACTCTATATGTAAAAACGAATGATATTAACCAAAATCTTGATGTACATGATTATAATACAAGAAGCCAAGGAGATTATCACTTGGTGAGTCACAATAGTAGCTTATTCAAACAAAAACCTAGTTATATTGGTAGGAAATTCTACAACAAGCTACCGCAGTTTTTTAAAAGTCTTGAAAATATAGAAATATTTAAAAAACAATTGAAGAAATATTTAGTTGATAAAGCTTTTTATAGTGTACAAGAGTTCCTTTCACATCAAAATTAAGCCTCACCTCAACTAATTGAAGTAATTATGGTATCTAGTGTATAATATTGTTGATCTGACTTGTCTTATACTCCTTAACTGGAGTCTCCAAGACGTAATCTACAAAAAAAAACAAAAAAAAAAAAAAAACCCTCATTATGCCTATGATGAGAACAAGATTGTAGTCAAGGTTTTTAGAAGCAAAGTTGTTCCATAACGGCCTGCAAAGCGGTAAAATGGGAAAAGGGTGGGGGGTAGAAATAATGCTGTGACGTCATGCTGTTCAGATCTTTGCCACTCTGAATATGAACTGCTCTATTGTGCTCTAGCTGCAATATTAGTCAATTCATTTTAGTTAGTTAAAATTACTCTTTTGAGGTGAATAAAATGAATGCTGTAAATTCAGAAGTATATAACGTTTATTTTTAAACCATAACTCAACTTTTAATTCCCATGGCATCATTGTCAGTCGGTTGAAACTTGATTTTTGCTTTAAAAATAGATAAAATAAAAGTTAAATACAGAAGAATTGACATTCATTTTATTTGATAAATTATTTATTCATATTTATTTTACTTGATAAGTTCTATAACATTTCTGAAAAGTGTTATGATTATTAAAGTTACTCTGTTAAAAGTGCATAAATTAGTTAGGGCCAAATCAGTTTAGATCAATGACAAGTTTCTCTTCTTTAGTTTTGTGTCAAAATTCAAAAGTTGATTCCAACAAGTAATATCTTTTTTGGATCAGAATTTGATTTAAAACTGTAAATAGTAGCTTATTCAAACAAAAACCTAGTTATATTGGTAGGAAATTCTACAACAAGCTACCGCAGTTTTTGAAGAGTCTTGAAAATATAGAAATATTTAAAAAACAATTGAAGAAATATTTAGTTGATAAAGCTTTTTATAGTGTACAAGAGTTCCTTTCACATCAAAATTAAGCCTCACCTCAACTAATTGAAGTAATTATGGTATCTAGTCTATAATATTGTTGATCTGACTTGTCTTATACTCCTTAACTGGAGTCTCCAAGACGTAATCTACAAAAAAAAGAGTAGGTTCTGTAGAGTATGAAATTAAAATTTTGATATGGATTGATTAATTGTATGAAACTTCAAATGCTCACTGAAAGCAGAATCCAATGTAGAGGAAAAATTATTTAAACCTCCAAAAGTTCTCCCAGATTTGATAGCCTGTAATTATGCTCACTTAGGTGGTTCGTTGCACCATTGAACATACAGCACGCACCCTCGCTGATGGGTAGTGGAGTGAGATGTTAATTCAGGCCATAGAAATCATGTATGTTCAGTCGATTTCGGCTGTAGGATGTGAGCAGACCTCGAAAGTCCAAACAGCGGACTACGCAAACAGGGGATGTGGTAGGTTGCGATTGCTTTACTCGCTGACCTAACAGATTTATATTATTATACCTAACCCACTCAGGGTTGCACCCAGACTCGGTTGTAAATGAAAATGGATCTCCGCGATTCGAAATTATTTACAATAATTATTTTTATTTACAATAAAAAGTTAATATTGAATATGGATTAGAAGTCTGGGAGCACATATTTCACAGCCTTACGTCCATTAATTATACTTAAAAAAGCATTCATAAGGATAATTTCGTAATATAGAACCAGACTTGAGCACACCTTCCTACTTCTCAGGAAAGCTAAATATTTTATCAGGAATTTATTAAACATTGAAAATATTTTTGGATAGAGAAAGAAGAGAAAGAAAGAGGGAGAAAAAAGGGTTTGCAATTTCCAGAGAGTTTCTTGTTATAGATTGAATGTTATTGTACCAAAACCTAATCTTACAGAATTCAGTAAATTTCATTTATTTTCTGCTCTTACGTGTTGCAACAATTTTTTTGAGGAAATGGCGTAGACACCTATTGATGAAGGATTATGTAGATAGTTATTTTTTATTGTAGTTTAGGTTAATTATATGGAAGGTAACGTGTAATTACTCTACTTAGAATTAACTTGAAACTTTATAACATTACATAGACCATGTAAGTTTAGAAAAGAAATTGGATTAAGCATCTGTACGCTCTACTGTATCAGAGATGTCTACTCATTCAAATTACTAAATACATTGCACCATTCTCTAGTAGAATCAAGACTTATGTATGACATTATATATTCCTGGATTTCTTGTTCCATGACGAACTGCATTGTTAATATTAACTTTTCAAGTGAATTCAACGACTTGCAGTCAAATTTTATTAAAAATAAGTAGTATTTCACTTACTTTATAGGCCAAACGTTTTCGAGTTGTTGAAACCCATCTTCAAGGCCTTGAATTCACTGCAAGTCGTTGAATTCACTTGAAAAGTTAACATTATATATGTTGGGGTGGGACATATTCTTCAAACCTTAAACATTTATTAACATCACAGAAGCATATAATCAGACCCATAACTCATCAGGGTAAGAGAGCATTTTACCATTGGGATATTTATATTTGTATAGAGTTTCTCAAATATTCCTTAAGTGCTGTAATGAATATAATAAAGACTTCAATATTCATTCTGGAAGGGAAATCAGTTTGATTCTTCCTCTTCCAAAACTTGAAGCTTATAGAAGTTTTTACAATTGTTTTGTGCAAATGTAAATTACCTTACCAGCAATTGTAAAAGAGTGTGAAACTATATTCAGATTTAGAAAGTTATTATTTGCTTGGCTTCTTGAGATTGACGATCTGGAGAAGATACTTTTTGATTAAACTGAATTTGAATTGTTCAAGTACTGTATTGTAATTATTAATGTACGGTAGTGTATTGTTGTGTAAGATTTCTTATTCAAATGTTTGATTATTATGCAACCTGAGATTTTTCAATTATAATATAACTCATCATTATATTCCATGTAAGATGTTTTTCAAGTAATGTATGTCTGACACCTATCTGATTATGATGAATTTTGTTTCAATTTATACTTACTCCTTGAATATTTAGGAGGGTTGCTGAATGTATGAATATACGAATATGGTTAATTTACTTTGGAGTGCAAACGGCACAAGTGTCAGAGGATACTTAATTTTTCTCACGCTATGTAACCTATAAATATTGATTTCATTTTATTGTTCTTTTATATTTTATTCGAAATTTTGTTCTATATATTTTTGAACTCTTTGTATATTTTGAAATATGCTGGTACTGTATGTTTAATCATGAGTGACGGAAATAAATGTATTTGTTTAATTGGTAACAGTTGTTTGTAATTGTCTAGTAACCACGGATATTCATGGTTGACACGCATGTTTTATTGCGTAGTCTTTTGGTGAACACTCTTGACGTTCCTTGTGTTGTTTTAAATTATCTTCAGAATTATAATCTTGGAGTATGTCTTACCAGGTAGGATATGAAACTTGATGTTACTTTCTGTTTCTGCAATTGGGACATGATATTTTTGTATTCTTTTGCAGCCATATGTACGATTCAAAAAGTACCTACCAGTGCGGAAGCCCATTCCATGGAAACCTGTGATATTTGCTTTTGTACTATTTGTTGGAGGAATAGTTCATCTTTCAATAGGATCACTCATATTTATCGGTCACATAGATAATAAGGTAAGTCATGTTCTTTGTGTCTAGTATTGAATTGAATAGTTTCTACTAGAGAGAGTTTACTAGATGTCATTCATTACCAGAAAACTTCTGTATAATTTATAGCCTACATTGCTCCCCACATTCATATTTATAATGATGTCTCTACCCAATGGTGAGAGCAAAACACTGCTGAGATAGCTCCAGTTTTTAGTGGAGCCATATTCCACTGCTTCCACCAGGAATGGAACCAAATTATTTATCAGTCTCTGGAGGTTTATCTAATTGTTAGTGTACAATACTTCTGTTTATGAAACTCATAATATTGAAATACTTAGCACTACTTTTATTGTACCATTTTTCATTATTTGAGCCAGATTTATTCGATTAATTTATTTCAGTATGCTGATCGTACTTGGCCAGTAATCATTCTTGGATTTCTTATGTTCGTGCCTGGTTCTTATTACGTGTTCATTGCCATATGTGCTTACATGGGATATCTTGGATTCACGTTTGATGATATTCCAGAGTTTAATTAGCTTGCAATAAGCTAGTGTTCTACTATAAGATGACTAATCACTTCTATTAAGGTATGTAATTAAAATCATTCCTTATTAAATTATAATTATTACCCACTCAGTAATTGGTATTTTTGTACTCATTTGTCTCCGAAGCTCATGCTGAAGCTCCTGTCAATTTTTAAATTGAAATGAGCTAATATGATGGATCATATGTCCTTTCAGCCTTACACACAGGCAGTATGGAACAGCGATCCAGGATCACTCCGGGTCTTGGATCTATGGAACTTGCGATCCATGTTGAACGTCCAAGCCCCCCCCCCCCCCCCAACAATACCTGCCTGTAGTCCACTTTTGATAACTTGAAAGCTGATAGGAAAATTCTAATGTAATCTTAATTCCATCTTAGTAGATATCACTCTGAATCCATCTTACAGACTAGATTATTCGACTGTCATAAATCAATATTTAGTAAAACAAAATATTTCATCATCTTTCGAGTGGAAACAGAGTTTTATTGCAAAATACTGTTATATTAAACAATAAATAATGCTGGCAAAGTTGAAAGTAACACTTGAAACTTTATTCACAAAATTAACGTAACAGCAGACACTAAATTAGTAATTATCACTCATAAATAATATAACTTAACCAATAAATAACAACAACAAATGTCCAATAAGCTGTTTCAGTAACTCAATAAACTATGCACTTACTTGCACTATTCCAAAATAAGTTTGGTTATCACTAATAATCTTATTACAATCACTGTCACAGTTACTCTCACACTAAAACGCTGAGACAAAATTATACTGTGTATAGCACAACATTGTAGGTTTACAAATAAATAATGTCAAACTGTCATTGAAAAAGATTTGTCACAATGTAGAATAACTGTCACATGAACTTGTTATCAGGAGATCCGAATCAAGACTGACTTTCAAGTTGGCATCCTCATATTTATACAGATGCTTTGCCTCCAGAAAATTTCAGACCATCCTTGACGACTCCCTTGTTTGTACTGTGAATTCCAGAATAGAGTAGATTAAAATAGTTTTCCTTGTAGTGGCGAAGGTGATATTGTAGAAGGTATCCATAATGAATAATAAGACGAAATTGTCACAACCACATTTATTAAAAATATTGAGAAACTAGTTTCGGTTTTTATGTTATTATCAATCTCAATCAATCTAAAACTAAAGTACAGAGAAGCTGAATTTTTACTGAACATGGAATGATACTATTGGCTAAGCGAGAAAGAGGCTGACCTTCATCATTGTAATTGGCTGACAAGTCACACCCCCTAGTGGGAGGAGTAACAAGCAAAAATACAACTCAAATCAATAACTAAAAACTGTGAACATCTAGAAAACAACAAAGAAAAAAATTAATACTTAGGCTGGAATTGAATCAAATTAAAACTAAAAAATTGTAAGCTAACTGAAATGCAGTCAAGGTCAACCGAGAAATACATGAAAGAACCGTTTTTTAAATGTAGGCTGGAATTATGATGAAACCAAGTTAGTAGTATTGAATTGGTAAAAATAAATTTGGTCATTTAAACTAGTATTGGAATTGTTTTTTTACCAACCTAGTTATCTCCAAAGCTTCTAAAATGTTTAATTGTCAGAAATTGATTGGCAAAGGCAGACAATTAAACATTTTAGAAGTTTTGGAGATAGCTAGGTTGGTAAAAAAAAATTCCAATACTAGTTTAAATGACCAAATTTATTTTTACCAATTCAATACTACTAACTTGGTTTCATCATAATTCCAGCCTACATTTAAAAAACGGTTCTTTCATGTATTTCTCGGTTGACCTTGACTGCATTTCAGTTAGCTTACAATTTTTTAGTTTTAATTTGATTCAATTCCAGCCTAAGTATTAATTTTTTTCTTTGTTGTTTTCTAGATGTTCACAGTTTTTAGTTATTGATTTGAGTTGTATTTTTGCTTGTTACTCCTCCCACTAGGGGGTGTGACTTGTCAGCCAATTACAATGATGAAGGTCAGCCTCTTTCTCGCTTAGCCAATAGTATCATTCCATGTTCAGTAAAAATTCAGCTTCTCTGTACTTTAGTTTTAGATTGATTGAGATTGATAATAGCATAAAAACCGAAACTAGTTTCTCAATATTTTTAATAAATGTGGTTGTGACAATTTCGTCTTATTATTCATTATAGATTAAAATAGAGCTATCTAGATTCACATGTAATGCATGTGAATGAGCAAGGGCGATGAGAGAGATACAATGAACTTCGATTTGTTCATTTTATGGACATCAGACCATTGAGAAAATAAAACAGTGCTATGCTTGAGCAAGCATATCTTCTGATCACTGATACAATACATTATTTTGTTCTTCTTGAACTGTAAATAATAAATAAAATAATAATAATAATAATAAGCATATGGCTTTTATTGGTGGGGAGACCCTTCCACCACACCGTTTGAGCCATAATAAATAATAATATTTCCACCTTTTTTTCGGAGGATGAAGCCCACATAGGTCTGATACCTGTGCGTGGGTAATGAATTGGATGATTGTGATTGATGAGTTGGACCTACAGTTTTAGGTGGGACATGAGTAGTCAACTCCAATACCACACCACATAACAACTAAACCCCAAAATATCCAACAACCACTTCTTCAACTCTTCACCCACCCAACAGCCCTCTCTTCATCCATTCCACCACTACCAAACTCCCACACCTTCAAAGTATTCTCGGTTCGCTGAAGATGGATCTCAGGTTTTGAAACGCGTCCGATACTGCTCAGAAAAGTGAGTTCTCTTGTAAAGCAAGTTTATAGTCAACTAGCAGTTTCCCCGATTCAATTGAATCGGGATAACTGGAACGTGATATAGCCTATTTACACATTTAATTTATCAGTCTCTCTGCCTTATTCTTATTTTTCTTCAATTATCGGTCTTTTCAGTTTTATCTCCTTCTTCTCACTGTCCTCCTTCAATCCTTTATTCTACAGGACTGAAACTTTTTTGTTAATAGTTGCCAATTAATAATTAAAATTGGTAATCAATAATTGATCACTGAAATTTAAAAACAAAAATTTATAAAAATAATTCTATAGTTCAAGCCACTAAATTAGGCATCTTTAAAAAATTGCGATTTTGTTAGATATGGGGCCGTGCCAGCAGCTAAAGCCGCGTCTCCACCAACCAAACATGCTCGGCGAACAGTGTTCGCTGGAATCAGCTGATGTCGCCAAACATTTTTTGGAGTTGGTTTGGTGTGGACGCCTTCTCGAACATTATGATTGGTGTGGTGGGAATCTGATGTTGGTCGTCAATGTTCGCTCACAGACCGAACATTTCAATTGAACTCACGAACATATTTGGTGACCCATATGTTTAAAGTTTGACCATTTTTTGTATTCGCCAACAATGTTCGGCAGACATGCTCGGTTGGTGGAGACGCGGCTTAAGAGAATCATTCTCAATATACAAATTGACAACCCTTCGCGTACCGTGTTGCTTAGTGGCCTTAGTCTACAAGTCCGATGCTAGCAGTCATTTGGTTTGGCACTACATTATTTTTTTTTATTTTGCCACACCGAAATCTCTTTGATCCGCCTAATTTCGTGGCGTGAAGTATAGTATTGAAGTAATCAATACTTGAATATACAATATTTCATGAATATTTAAATTAAAAAATTGTATTTCTAAATACAGTAACTTAGAATAAAATTAATTTTCAATGTGCAAAGAAGTTGCTGGAATGGGATGGACTTGCTACTCTTAAATCTTATTTGTTTTCTTACAGTCACCAAATCAGAATACTCAATTTTGCACTGTTTTACAGAATTATTTCTTAGGCCATACACATTATTCGCCACTTGGAAGTTGAAACTAACCCTGTTTCTAGCTATGTATCTGAATAGACTTTTTATATATAATTGTCTCACAGTTAACACATCGAAATGTACGAATATTTCCGCACTAGGAAACAATCTATTCACATTTAAAATAGTTTTGATTATCCTCTTCTGAAGGATAAACAACTTATTTACATGCACATCATAAGTTCCATCCCAAACAGCAACACCATAATGTAGTATAGACTCGACAAAAGCTAAGTACAAAATTTTCATCTCGTTGACATGGAGAATACTTCTAGCCTTATAGAAGGTATAAGAGAAAAATTTCAATTTTTTACAGACGAAGCTTATGTGAGGTTATTAACATATGTGAGGTGTATTATCGTCACTTCCAGTGGTTTGAAACTTACCTCCAACTGTAGTTCCAACTCATCAATCACTATCATCTAACTCATTACCCACGCACAGGTCTCAGTCCTATGATGTGGGCTTCATCCTTCGAAGAAATCCAAATTATGATGTTTATACTAATGAATACAAAGTTCTACAAATATTAAAAAATGCAGTATTTATTAAAAAATGCAGTATTTATTAAATACTGTATTTTTTCAGTATAATTGAGTGATATTATTGTTTAATTGATTATTATGTATATTATTTATTCACTAATATCGATAATAACTATAATTAATACAATATTTCATGAGTATCAACATTTTTGAAAAACTATTAAATATGTATATTGAAATAAAATTAATTAATTCTCGATCATCAAAATAAAGGGTCTGGAGATTCGAACCTTCGACATGGATGAGAATTGGGAATAAAAATGATGAAGAGTCTGCGAATCAGACCCCTCGGCCAAGACGGCCACTATATAATTATATGGGAGGTCTAGGCGCGTTTGTCAAGGATGCATTCAGTTATGCTATCATTGACAGATAAAAAATAGCACATTTATTGTATAGGATAACAAGCGATGAAATATTAGCGGGGAGACCCTGGTGAGTGGGTAGTTCCATCTAGCCTTTTAAGCTAAGTTTTGGGGGAAATGGTGAATCTGCAATTTTAAGTTGGTTCTGAACAACTATGTTATTACAAGAAAGTTTATTATATGAATTTATAATTTCCTTCAGAAAATCCCATCCTGTTTTAGCAGTGATTTGACTATTCACTATTGATACATCAATCTTGATGTTGATTGATGTTGAAAACCATCAACTTGACCTCAAATTGAAATAATTTCAAACTAGCTTTATTAACTAAGGTGAGCGCCAAAAAATTTTAAAATTATAGTCAGAATAGCATGAAAAATCAATAAAAATAACAAATTTGAAGAAAAGAGACCTGACATTTGATGTTCAACTTACAACAATCATAGTTCTATACTCATAGTTAATACTCTTCATACTCCATCACTTGATGAAGGAGACTAAGAAATCATTTCTAAAAAATGTTTCATGTAATTACAACATTACATTTTTCAAATTAACACTAAAATTTTCTAATTTAAATATAATCTCGTTTGCAGGATATGTGCAGCCTCAATGCTATTGTCATTACCACAAACTGGTTTTCTTGATAACAGTGGAAAGCAGTGTGGTTAATAGTTAGTGAAGCGGATGTTCAGTAGCATAACCAGGATTTTGAAATGAGGGAGGGTAGATGGTGTTTTGGGGTCTGGGGGGTATGGAATACCCCCAGGATAAGGTGGGCCCCCTCCCCCGGGAAAATGTTAGGTGTACTGTGTTAGGTGGTTTTGTGTACTGTAGATGCAATAATATTGTGAATGTTATCAAGCAGTGGCGAGTGGTCAGATAAAGCAACTGAAGACTGCTTCAGTACTGAAAAGTCATTAAATAAAATAAATAAATATTTGTTATTTATAAATTAAATTACCAGAGTAACAAAATCTATTCTTTATCTCTCTACAACTGACTGTCTAAGAATAATAGACACAAGATGTCCTCCTTGCATAAGATGTGAGTATAACACTGCTTACCCTGAACATTTTTTTTTTTCATTTTCTATTATAATTCATTAGAAGAAGAAGAAGGAGAATTGCAACTTCCCCCTCTCAATCATGACTCTTCTACTGCAAACTAAATGCACAAGAGTTTCAAGCCCTTATTCCAACTCCAAAAACAGCCTTATACTCACAATATATTATATGGTGAATGGAGTTATATGATTAAGTGGGAAATTCTTCAGTTTTTTCTCACTTCAAGTATTGCTTGTACTGAATAGTGGATGGATACTAGTAATTCACTTGGAGGTTGCAAGTTGCATATGGGATCAAAATAGAATACCTGATTCCTCCTTTTGTTATAACATATTCACCTACTAATGCTATGAAGGATAATAGTTGATTTTTAAAACTCAGTGGAGTTCAGTGTAAAATGAAAAATAAGACGAAATTGTCACAATCACATTTATTAAAACTTCGAGAAACTAGTTTCGGTTGTTACACCATTATCAATCTCAATCAAACTGAAAAACTGAAGTACAGAGAAGCCTTATATATACTATACATGAAATGATACTATTGGCTAAGAGGGAAAGAGGCTGACCTTAATCGGATGTTGTGATTGGTTGTCAAGTCACGCCCCCTGGTGGGAGGAGTAACAAGTAAAAATACGAGTCAAATCAATAACTAAACAATGTGAACATCAAGAAAGTAACAAAAAATTTGTAATAAGGCTAGAATTTAATCAAATTAAAATGAAAAATTCTTTTAAAAATTAGAAGCTCACTGAAATGCAATCAAGGTCAACTGAGAAATACACATAAGAATTGCTTTTTAAAAATAGGCTGGAATTATAATGAAACAAAGTTAGTTGTATTGAATTGGTTAAAATAAATTTGGTCATTTAAATTAGTTACGGAATCGTTTTTTACCAACTTAGTTATCTCCAAAGCTTCTAAAATGTTCAATTGTCTGCCTTTGCCAATCAGATGCAGAAATTCAACATTTTCTTCAGCCTTGAACTTGTGTCCATTATTAATGAGATGTTCTGCAAAATTTGAATCTCCTTTTTGGGTTTTCCAATCCCTGATATGTTCATTTACTCTACATTTGAAACTTCTACCAGTCTGACCCACATAACAAGCATTACAATCACCGCAATTCAATTTATAAACCCCACTTTTATCCCAGATATCAATTTTGTCTTTACTACACCCAAATAAGCTCTTCAAAATTGGTTTGGTTTGAAAAGCTACATCAAAACCGTTCTTTTTCAGTTGTTTTCCTAATTTATCAGAAACTGGGCCAAGGTAAGGCACCGTTATCCATGACCTTTCCCCAGTTTCCGTTACAGCAATGCTAGTACTTACTGCTAGTCTCCTATTTATTTTATTTAACATTTTATTGACAATGATTTCCTCATATCCATTTGTAATAGCTATCTGTTTAATCGTACTAATCTCTTTTTCAAAGTGATGATTGCTCATTGGAATGGTTAAAGCTCTATAAATCATACTATTGAAGGCTGCAAGTTTGTGTGATATTGGGTGACATGAGTGATGAGGTATGATTACATCGGTATAAGTTACTTTTCTAAAAATAGAGAAATTGTGGGTTCCTGTGCTATGGTCAATTCTTAAATCTAGAAATTTTAAAACACTATTCTCTTCTAACTCTATGGTGAATTTAATCTTATGGTGTAAACGACTCAAATAGCTAAGGAAATTATCTAATTGTCTATTACTACCCTTCCACAAACAAATAATATCATCTACATATCTGTACCAATAAGCAATCCTATTCTTAAAATTATTATTTTCAAAAATTCTATGTTCAAGGCTATCCATAAATAATTCAGCTAGTAGTGGTGAAAGGGGTGAACCCATCGCTAACCCATCTTTCTGTTCATAAAATTTATTGTCAAACTTGAAATAGTTATATTCAGTACATAACTTCATCAATCCTAACAGCTCAGTTCTAATAATAGGATCATTAATTGTAGTTTCCATGATCTCTTCAGCTCTGTTAAGACTTTCTTCAATTGGTATATTTGTAATGAGATTAGTTACATCAAAAGAAACAAGTTTATAAGAAAGTTTAAAAGAAACAAGTTCTATTTCAATGTTGGTGTCACCATAGTTAATCTTATGAATGTCAATAAAGCCCACAAAATCTTCTCTAACACATCCTTTAAATACATAGTGCAAAGCCAAAGGGGATGTGTGAGAAACATCAGTTGTTTCATCAAAAATGATACTGTAATATTTGGCCTCACTCACTCTTTTTTTAATTTCCAATACAACTTCCTTGCCTCAAATCTGAATCAATTCATTAGCAGTTGTTTTGCTTATATACAAAATGTATGTAGCATTTGACTTTGCATTTTTTAGGTGATTTTCCAATTCTTTATCCCCACTGTCTACTCTAAAATGTAACAAGGCTCGGAAATTCCCTTCATTTTGTAATGGATCATCATCCAGATCAGAAAGACTGCCATCATCCCTATGGCCCCTCAACGGAATATTTTGTTTTCCATGAAAAATTATTGTTTTTATAATTGGAATCAATCGAGACCTATTTTCAGATAACTGTTTTTTTCTTTTCTCATCCAACAGATTTATCACCTCATTTTGGGGGTTTCTATACATTGAAATAAATGCCTGCCCATCTTGTTCGGCTGTTTTGTGGTAATTTGACAAAGAATGCGTCTCTAAATCCCCATCTTTACCCATCAATTTTGCATATTTTTCACTGACTAACTTCTTCAATGGAACAGTTTTTTGTCCACCAGCTAAAGTCTGGTAACAAAATATCTCACAGTACTTACAGAATAATCCTTGCTTATTTTCCAAAAATACCAACCAAGGGTACTTATTGAAGTGGCTGCTATTCACGCACCTGTGTTCCTCACGCCCTTTTTTAATGTGGACAGACGATGGAAAAATATAGTCTTTTGGGGGAATATAATGGTTTGAGAGAAGTTCATATTTAATGTGATCACTGAGACCTGACATATTCCCCATGTATGTACCAACATCGCGAGACAGGCTGCATTTGATTTTTGGAGGTGTACTAACATCAACCTCCGATGAACAACCTTCACCACTTGCACAAGGCTGGGGATCGAGAGCTTTTCCTTCTTGCGTCTGCTGCACCCCTTCCTCTTTCTCTTTTTCATTGTCCAATTTTCTTCTCTTTATAACGAACTTGTCCATAATTGTCTTCTTATTGTACGTTAACACTCACAACATAATGCACAGTGCACACAACTATATTATCCATGTAACTCACAACTCGACGATAGCCGGTAGAGCCGAGGACTGAGGAGTGGTGACTACGAGCGGAGAGGAGAGGAGAGGAGTATAGTATAGTGGTAGTGGGTGAAACGTTGGTGGGGAGGGAGTAGTCCTGTCAGAGCAGCCAACTGTCAGAACAAAACTATCCCTTTCTTCAGTTCCACAACGTAACTAGGTATGCAGGCAGTTTAGAAAAATAAACAGCTATGGTAGACAGTGTGTTTATTATTGGATTGGTTTTATGTTAGATTATTAGATTGGTGATAAAGATATAGTTGAAAAACATGTTTAACCAGATGCAAAGTAAATAACTACACTATTTTTTTACAGTATTTAAAGTATTTTAAAAGCCTCTGAGCCTGAGGGGGGGGGGCGACCGCCCCCCTCGCCCCCCCCCCTGGATCCGCCACTGAGCAGGTGCAGGTGTGGGTTGAGACTTTTCCTGTTCATACATTTCTGTGAGATGTGGAGTGGGGTGGGTGGGAGTGTGTCTTCACTAGTGGCAACTCTTAGGCCTGATGCACACGCGTCGATCAAAGATGCGTTACAAACCCTCAAGTTCATGTACAAACCCTCAAGTTCCTTCATTGTGGCATTGAGCTCCACAGACACTGGTTGTCTAGAACCACAAGGATCCTCGTCTTGTGCAATTCTCATCTCTTGCAATTGGTTTGGAATGGGAAACTTCGAGCAAAGCACATGTGTCTTTGTTATGGAGGTAATTTTTATTTTATTTGCTTGCTTTGTTTTTGTGCTAAATTATTTTTTTTTTTTAATTTAACCTGTGTTACCTCTAATAAATGTTTGCAAAGAAAAAACAATTTTCAATGTCAAATTTTCCTGCAGTTGCCACTGTGATTTTTTCTGACATTTAATATTTTAATGATTCAAGTTTATGCTTGTGTATTCGTAATTATATACAAAGATAAACATGAATAAATAATTTAATATAATAAAATATAAAATTAGTCAGAAAAAGAAAATCGAGGTGGCAATGGCAGGAAAATTTGACATTGAATAATTGTTTTTTCTTTGCAAATAATATTTCCATTGTGCTGTTGATGAGGTGACACTGGTTGATTATAATAATGTACTATGATTGAGTTAAAATTGTAAGTTTATACAAATTAAACTAAAAACGCCAAACTACCGTATATTATTAATGCTGATTAGAAATATGCAAACATTCACAGATCAAAATAGCCATTTTGATTGATATTTTTAAAAAAAGGTCAATGCACTGAGTACGTTCCTGGTTGGAAGATGCAAATAAACTGAATCGACTTGTGTGCGGGAGGCAATTGCTTGTGCCACAGGGTTCATACTTGACAAGCACAATGCATGAACCTCTTGATGCATCTTTGATCGACCCATGTGCATCGGGCCTTATTCTTGTTGGACTTGTTTAATGTTTCCTGTTCCAACGTGTCTGTGTTCATGGATGGGAGGGTGGGAGTGACAACTCTTAGTCTTGCTGTTATTTTGATTGGGTGTAGTTGCAACACAAAATCAGACAGACTGTTTTCCCAGGCTTCCAGTACATTTTTTCTCATCATATAGTGTCCAGTGAGCTTGTTTAAAACATTCAGTTTCCTTTTTATGCTTGAACAGGTTAGACATGTCATCAACACAAAATACATGGTTGGCAGTCATCAAAGTCAACTAATAACTCATCTTGTGTAAGTGTAAGTGTGTGCAATTGTAGATATCAAATTTTTGTAGACTATTCAAAATTTGGTCTCAATTAAACACTCAATTTAGCACTAAGTTTTGCAATTTTATTTGCAACTATAAACTATAATCAATTTAGCTATAATGCTTATATCATGTTATGAAATTAAGCTATATTGTAAACTGATAGGTTGGGGGGAAATGTCTACAATTATCAATGAGCACACATTGTATAAGGATAAATCTGGAGTTAAGAATAGCACATCACACTTGAATCAAAGTAAAGAAGAGGTTATTGACGATGTAGATTCTCACCTTTTTTCTAATAGAATATCAAAATTGGGGAGTGTGTGAACAGATGCACTAGCTTATATTGGTGAATGTTTAAAGTCAGAAAGAGCTTATAATGTTTCAGTTGAATTTGATAAGCAGTTGGAGGAGTGGTTTGACATGTTGTTTTTGCATTATGCAGTTATATGCTCATTCCATGAAAAGCACAAGTCATTAGCTTCATGTCTTACTCACTCATCTATTGCCACAATTAATGATGTGATAAATAGATCTCTTCTGCTTCATAGAACAAATGAGTAGATATAATGTTGACAGTTTGAAACAGTGTTCAGTTTGCATTTGAATGTCATTGTGAAAGGATGGTAATTGTTCTCAACAAAAGAAAATACAGGAAATGATTATTGTCATCTGTTGGAAATTTTGTTGGATGTGTTGTTAATAAAGCTATAGATTTGAATCCTTTTGAGCTTCATTATTTAAATGATCAATTCTGTGGACCACACAGAACTGATGTAACTTATAAAAATGTTTCTGTTATGAAAATTGTTATGTAATGTAATGCTTTTGGACTAATAAAGTTGGCAACAGTGTGTCAAGATGTCGACTAGCAGCTAGTGTTGTTAATTGTGTTACACTCCTACTAATTACATCCTATAACATGGTGTCAGGTGTTGAAATTACTGTCAAACTATTAAAATCAGTAAAGTAGTGAATTATTTTATAGTTCAAAGTTTAACAGAATCCAGTAAGTCATGGCGGATGGTGAAGAGGGACAAGCCAAGATGAGGATAACGAAACGACCCCCCTCTTCAATGCTACCCATGTTTGAGATCCACTCAACAAACATGGCGGTAGCATGAAAAAATTGGATCACTCAATTTAAAATCTTCTTGAGAGCCAGTGATTTAGAAAATGAGTTGCAATGCAACTTGTTATTTAGCAATGCTAATCCTAAACAGTCACTGCACCCACATGAAATTGTAACTATGCCATGGTACAAAGTTGGTATTGATTTTATGCACATTTTTGGGAAAACTTATTTAGTCTGTATTGATTATTATTTGAAATATGTTGAGCTGGCACATATGAAATCTTGTGATAGCCACAGTGTTATCTTGGAATTAAAATCAATTTTTGCCTGGCATGGTATTCCTGCCATCATTATGTCTGATAATGGGCCACCTTTCCACTCAAAGGAATTTGTGGACTTTGTGTCAAATTGGTGCATCTCACACGTCACTTCCAGTCCATATTATGTGCATTCTAATGGGTTATTTGAATGGACTATTGCCACTATTAAAAAGCTTATGTTTAAAGCACATCATTCTGGTACTGATTTTTATATTGCTCTACTGCAATATAGAAATACTCCTAAAGGTAGTGTAGCATCACCAGCTCAGTTACTGATGTCAAGGGTACTTAAGTCAAAAATCCCAATGTCCACAAGTACTTTAAAGCCTAGGGTAGTGAGTTCCAAATGATACTTACAAAGTTGCAAGGAGCAACAAGACAACATGGTAAAATACTATATGATCAACATGCTAAGCCTCTGCATACCATAGTCCCAGGTGAGCAAGTGGTGTTCAAAAAATTACCAGGGGATCCATGGGTTAGGGGTGAGATACAAGATGTAGTCCAAGACAGTAAAGAGTGGTCATATATCATTAGGAATGGTGAAGGGGAATATCGCAGAAACAGGCAGCATATAAAGCCTTATTATACCACACAGTCAGGTAGGTCTGTTAGACCACCGCAAAGAACAGACTTGTAAATTTAATGTAATGTAAGTTTAATTTGTCATTCATATTACTTATAAAATGTACTACTTATATAATACTTCATACTGAGCATATTTACTATATTAATTGCTTATTACTATTCTTACTTACTCTCTTAATTTTTGTCAAATATGCTATATTACAAAAGGGAAGATGTCATGTAATGTAATGCTTTTGGACTAATAAAGTTGGCAACAGTGTGTCAAGATGTCGACTAGCAGCTAGTGTTGTTAATTGTGTTACACTTCTACTAATTACATCCTATAACAAAAATAAAGCAGTAAAAGTGAAGGACATTGCAATAATGAATGGAACCACTATTATTTGTTAAATTGTGACTATAAAAGTAGTATATTTTTGGGTGGCATGAACTATAGAAATTCTGCTGCTGGACGATTATGGATGCATAAACAGCTTCTAAATAAATGTGACTTTTCACCAGCTGCTCATACCGTACATTATGAGAATAAAAAAAATCCAAACAAAGCTGGGCATTCACGTTCTGATTTATAGTCTGACTTTGTGGTCCAAAGTTGGATCCAATATTGGAACGTGAATAGGCTTGTTGGATGTGTAGATGGACAAGTTGGAACACCTAGAGGGACGATACAAAGGTCCAACTTACCTCAGTTAGTGTTTGACCTTTGGGCAACCATGCATGCATGATGGTATCTTTTTTGTAAATGAATGTACCAACTTTTTCCAGCAAAAGTGTAAAAGTAGAGTTCATGAGTTGTCCAAGGTAGTTGTTGAGGTAGTATTTATAATCAGCCTCAACAATAATATTTAGCAACTTCATGTCACAATAGTTCACATTGTTTTTATTTTCAATTGAGGCTGACACACAAAATGCTGCCTTTTCTTTCTTCCTTAACTTACAAGTTTGCATGGTCTACACTCAATACATTTTTTGGCTCATGAGTGATGTACACAGTTGTGAAAACAGACTAGGGCCCATATTTATTAATGTGACTTATCAAAGATTGACTTGGATAAGTCAGACTTAGCAGCAATAAGTCCAACTTACACTTACATGTTCATGATGTGAAAGCCAGCAAGCAACAAAGTTCCAACCCAGCTCCCACAACAAAGATTTGACTCCTGATGAATAATTTAACATTAATAATTTACAAAAAACAACTCTATTTTACACTAATATAAGAATTTACACTACATAAATGTTGCAGGGACAACTGGGTTGGCTTTTAACCTCACTTTTCAGCTTGTAAACTCACCCAGTATAAGACATGCTTAAACTAAAGTTCATATTTATGAACCTTACTTAAAGACTATCTTATTTTGAAAGTCAAGTTGTGCAATTGGTGTCTCAAATCCATTCTTAGCCAAGCTAGGTACAGAGCTGACTTGAAGCCATTCTTAGATTGTTGTGTTGTATCATATTTTGGTTTCATTTTTTAGTATAGCATTGGCTCATAATAATAAAATAAAATCATCATATTCAGTTTTTGCACCATTGCAGTTTAATTCTCTGTAAATTTCTCTTATTGAAATTATTTTTATTTAAATCAAATTCTAACCTATACATTTTTTTGCACTAGGATAGAATCCTTATTGATGAAATAGAATGGATGAAGTTCTTTGGTCTGCTGGCACGTAGCGCTCACTACACTGGTTCAAAATGCTATCCTTTTTGAAATTTGAAAACAGAAAATAATAATTCAAAAAATATTGATGTGGTAATAATTATGTAGCAGTAACTGTAAATTTATCTTTTCATGTACCAGTATGTTATTATATGTTTATTTGTGCCTGATAATACAACACAATTTTAGGCTAGCTTGTGACCACATTGTGACAGTGTAGTAGAGCCTTTCCAAGTCATTCTTAGATAAGTCATGATTAGATCAACGCATGTCATGTTCATAAACACGGGCCTTAGACTAAAGTTGGATCGCTAGTTGAATATCAAGTCGGTGCATGAGTGGAGTCGACTATTCAACTATAGTTGTCCTACTAAGTTGGACTACAAATTGGAACATGAATGCCCAGCTTAAGATTCTTGTCTTATGAGGCTAAAACAGTTAATGCTGCATGTTTCAAAAATTAAAATACTCAACCACCATTATTGTTGGTTTTCAAATCATAACTAGTAGTTCTGTGAACAGAAATTTCCCCTTAAGGCCAACGCACACAGCAACAGACGGACGTATGCATCCAGTATACTTAATAAAGGTTTTCATCTTTAGCAGCATAAAAAGAAAAAAATCTACAGTATTAACAAAAATTCAAGATTTGTTTACCTTCCCCCCCCCCCCCCATTTCCAGTGAAATTTACATTTTACAAAATTTTTGAATGGAAGTCTCCATAGTTTTTATGCTCTACCTGATGACAGGAAACATTTCCCAATTTTATCTCAATATTTGAGTTTTTAACATTTTCTCACCCCCCTCACCATCAATATTTAAAGAGTAGTTCAGTGTCAATTTTTTCCACCCCCACCCCCAAATACTCAATTTACTAAAAATTTAGAGTAGGCCTACACCATTCCACACAGCTCAAAAAGTGCAAAAAGATATTTGAAAAAATCTCTAAATTGAAAATGTTTTATATCTTGAACTCTCTAATGCCATTGACTTTATCGAATTCTTCTCAAGGCTTATTCACCTCTCAATTCGTCTCAATTTTAATTTAAAACCACCCACACCCAAATTAGACACTCCAATAATCGAGGGCAAATTGGGCCACCTAAAAAGACGGGGCATGTTTTGAAAACCCGTTGTACATACATCGCTTGGCCTAAAAATAAGGAACATTCATGCAACATTTCATGACAATTGGTCTAGGCGTTTGGCCATAATCGAGTAACTTACAGACAGACGAAACGGCGAGCGGGTGTAACACTGGGCTTCACTACGTTCGGTCAATTAGACTGATTTCAATATGATGTTGAAGAACCACCTTGTTTCCACTAATAAACTTAAAGAAACACTTTTAAGTGGAAATTATAACTCACGTTGTGGCGTGACGGCCGTTTCACTCTGTTGTAAAGAGCATCGTCCAAGTGAAACGGCCGTCACGTCATAACGTGAGTTATAATTTCCACTTAAAAGTGTTTTTTAAGTTTTTATCATTTTAATAGTTGCCATGTACTTTATTAATAAAAAATAAAATAATTCAGCTGTCTTTACTGAATTTTTAAAAATCAATTCTGATGAAATAGCCTACTGCCTATTAGGTCATGTCATGAATTATTGGATAAATTTAAATAGTTTATATATATTTTGATAATAAATAAATTCTCAAAAAAAATATAGTCCAAGCAAATTAAACAAAAAAAAAGGCCGTAGTGGACAAAAATTGATACAAAGCTGGATTTTTTTAATCCAGTCTAGGCGGCATCCCAGAAAAGATTCCCTCAAGTTTGCGAAAAAAATCTGGATTGTGCATAACTTTTGGGGGGCAAAAAACCCTAATTTGGCACTTTTTCAGTTTTTCTCAAAACTTGAAAACTGTTTACCGCGTTGAAAATATCGTTTTATTCGAAATTGAAGAAGATGAAATTCTACGTCGATTGATGTACAATAATACCAGATCGGTTCTGTTGTTCAATCACAATCAATTTTCAAAAATCAGGTATTTTTACCCCCTTTGTCAAAAATGAGTTATCTCTATGTTTCGATGCATCTATGTTGTAAATGCTCACTCCAGTACATGAAAGTTTTGGGAAAGAAGTTTTAGATCATTGAATTTACTTCCAGAAGATTCCTCAATTTGAAATTATGCCAATATGTTTCCAAGATATGCAAAAAAAAACCTAAACCACTGTATAGCACTGCGTAATAGACCATTAACCAAGTTTCATAAGTGATACCAGGAAAAGAATTTAGTAGTTCTTTTATGGACTGATGATTATATGCCAGGCTGAAGGGGAATTGAACCCATGACTGCAGAGATCTTTGATGTTTGTACGAGAGCGTTCCGTGCAAGTAATAATGTGTAGGGCGTTTCGTTTGAGCAGTTGTTATCGGTATCGATCAAACAAAGACCATTCACTATCAGTCAATTTGAGAAGCTTGTTTATTTCAGCCTATGTGTTATTAGAGTACCGTATTAAAAATGTGGGAAAAAGAGGATGAAATACATTTTACTAAATTCAAAATTAAAGAAATAGTAGCATCATTGAAAATGCCATTGAGTGAGCTGGAAGTAAGTTGAACATTTGTCTCTTATTTAATTAATTTGAATTTGTACTCTGGTAAATCGATAAAAAAATATTTATAAATAATTATTATCGTAGTTGATTGTGCTTATCTTGTGTGTGTAATACATTGATTTGAATGAATTTTAAATTCATATAATACTGTAAAACCTCATTAACTTGACTTTGTGGACCAAGGGGTTGTTAACAGAGTGAATTTTCTGAGCAAAAATGGTATTTGAGCGGTGACAAATAACGGGTGTTGAGCTAGTGAGGTTTTTCTGTACTACATGGGCGGTTTAAAGGGCTAAAAGTGTGAACAGTTTGAAAATTGAAAAAAAAATATTAGATACATCAATAGGAATAATAAAAGTTTACTAAATAATGATTATAGTTCTAAAAATTGATATGTTTAATATATTTCAAAATCAGACATTTCTACACTGTAGTAGCAAGGGGAGGGCGGATCATCTCGCATCCAACCCTAGGGAGGTGACTAAAGCTGATCTAATTCTTGTAACTTGAACTGCTTTATTTTTTTAATGCTTCTAATTGCATCAGTTTTCATAATGTAGCCGTAGCCTCATTGGTTGAGTGCTCTGTTTTCGTCACGTAGTGTGCCCGGGTTTGATTCTGTCCTTGGTGATCATTTTTTTTTTGTTCACAATCTAAATTCTAAGAAACATTTTTTGTTTTTAAAACAAATTGAGTTGAAATAATTTCATTTCCTATCATTTTCCCCTCATAATCTGTCCTGAATTCTGTTTATGAGATACTAGTGTTTCTTAATTTATCAGATTAATATAAATAAATCTATACTTGAATAAATAAATCCAATATATTTAGTTACTTGATTTGAAACTAATAATTCATTTTCATTTAAATTGATAAAAAATAGCATTAATGAAATAAAAAGATTGATTCGAATAGAGCTTTTTTATCATTAATAAATATTTCAAATTCAAGTCATTTGGGCATAAACTGGGATTTTATTGAATTTATTCATTCAATAGTCTTTTGCTGGTAATTTATTGCAGTATATTGAGTTACATTTATTATCTAATATTAAAACTGACACTGTATTTCACTTTTAAATAATGTTTTACTCACATATATTGGAGGTGCTTGTGAAATGCATTCCTCAAGCATCTCCAATATATGTGAGTAAAACATTATTTAAAAGTGAAATACAGTGTCAGTTTTAATATTAGATTGTTCATTAAGTACGGTATTTCGTCATGGAAAACATCACACATTTATTATCTTTATAACTTTCTGTGTTTTCAGAGTAGGGTTTCTAAGTTTCATTACAGTATCCTACTTTTTAATATTTGGATTTTTTTACCTTTCTATTTATTTTCTATTGTAGTTTATGTAGTAACATGTTTTATTTATTGTAGTAACTACTTTATTGAATATAAGTATATTTGTTTTAGTATATTATAGTATAACTTTTTCTTATCGTAATGGAGACAGCTGCAGAGAATTTTAAAAATGTATAAATAATATACTATATCCGAATATGAGAGGTTTAAGGACGGAGACATGCATTATTTCTTACTTCATTGTTGGCTTCCGACTTTGATAATATTACTGCTACTGTGACCTGGTTGTGCGGTGGAATCATGGATAGTGAGTATTCACTGACTCCTACATAGTATATCGTAGAGGTAGACCTGATAGAGTTATAGGGTGGGTGGGGGGTCTCCTTGTTGCTGTGAATCGTATAGTTTATTCCAGGATTGATTCTGCTTTGTTCTTAGACCCGTATAAGTGACTTTGGTGTCAGAATTGTTTTTGAAGGCGTCTAGATTCCATGCTCTTCCAGTTTTCAATACAATGATGCCTATTGCAATCAATTGGAGTTTTGCTATGCAAGTATTGGTGAAAGGTTGATTCTGGTGGGAGACTTAAGTCTTATAAATGGTGGCGGGTATTGTATATGGAATTGGGTTCATCTTCTTCTAGAAGATTGGCCTCATTCACTATTTATTACGAACTTGCTCTGTGTAGTAACATAGGGTACTCAACTGTAATTATCGTCTTTTAGATTTAGTTTTTCCTAATGTTCATATTCAAGTTGAACGTGACTCTTTTCCGGCTCCAGAGGATGCCCATCACCCTTCCCTTGTAATTTGTATTCAGGTTTGTTCAATTTCTTGCATCTCTCAAGCGAATTGCATTGAGTTGTATGACTTCAGGAACGCTAATTATCTGATGCTCTATAATCAGCTAAGATACTCTCAATGGGAGCGTGTGCATGTATACAATGAACAAAGTGAATGAGGCTGTTGATTTATTCTATTCCCTGATTTATGAATGTTTTGACAATTGTGTTCCCAGGAGAAGAATAAAGCCATAAGGCAATAAGTATCCACCGTGGTTTAGTGTCGAAATAATAAGATTGCTGAAAAGGAAAAACAGATGTGCAAATAAAAAGTATTTCTCTGTTAATCATATAATGAATTATTTAAAAGGCTGAGGTCACAAATCAAGCTCTTAATTGCTACAGAATATAAACATTACATATTCAGAATTGAAAATGGTATTAAGAATGATTCTAAGCGTTTCTGGAGTTACATTAATTCAAAGAGTGCTAAATGTTCTATACATGAAGAGTACCATGCATTTGGGCGATCAGGTTTTTTTGATTTACATGATTTGCCAAATGGATTTGCTCAGTATTTTGCATCAGTTTTTTCTGAGGATTCTCAGTTAGATAATATTGAGGACAATATGGATTATGGTAGGCAGGTTCCTTCCCTGTCAATTGACTCTGTGTTTGAATAGAGTCCTTATGGCAGTTGGTGACTTGAGGCCAGGTGCTGGTTGTGGTCAGGATGAAATTCCCCCATATATAGTCAAGGGGTCTGCTGAAATACTGGGCCCTCCATTGAAATTTATCATGGATCTGTCTCTGAACACTTCAGTATTCCCCTTAAAGTTGAAAATGGGTAAGGTGATTCTCCTATATTTGAGCCCAATCACACAATTGTCTCCATTTGCTAAGGAGTATGAAAGGGCACTCTATGTGATAATTACACCTAAAAATGCATTTATAGGAAGATGCGGGAAGTGATAGCCGAGTACCATATAGCAGGTAAGTTATCTGTTCAATCAGAGATAAGCTACGAAACTCCTGGGCCATCTTTGTAACGGTGACTGATTGGATTGGCCAGCAAAAAATACTCTGTTCTCTGCTGTAAATTCACTTCCCGGTGGTTCGGAACCCACCAAAAACTGTAGGTTCAACTCATCAATCACCATCATCCAATTCATTACCCACGCACAGATCTCAGACCTATGTGGGCTTCATCCTCCGAAAAAATAAATACAAAAACAAAGATTTTAAATAAGTAGAAAGATTATTATTAGCATCGTCCATTACTTCCTCAACTTCAGAGCGAAGCCTGGCTTTTTCTAGTATTCAGTACCATTTTGTGAGGGATTTTTTTAAATTTATTCTTCTATAATAATTATTGTTATTATTTGTTCCGAAACTAACAAAATATGTTGAATGATATGTGTTGTATAAAAAAACAAAAATAAACAAATACAAAAACACAAAATGTAGTGTATAATATTAAAAAAGTTCTTCTAGATGAACAATGAAACATTGGATTTCCATGGTTTCCTAGTATATAGATTGGCCTATCATTGTTAATTCCTGGATTGAGACGATTTATTTTGGCATCAATATAGATGAAAAAGAATTGAAGAATGTTTGGACATTTATAGCTATAGACCTCTATTTCAAAAGATATATCAAATATTGATATATTTTTTCAACTTTTATTCTTGTTCAGCTTGGATCAGGAAGTCAATAGCATTTTTTCAGGTTGATTTTTTTAATATGTGAAGCCAATTGTATTAATTCGTTTGTAATTTCCAGGTAGGTAATGTTCAATTACGAAAAATTATTATTTAAAAAAAAAGAAAACGTTTCTACCAGTTATACTACAGTTCTAGTGCTAAAATACTGCAAAATGAAATTTCTGGCAATTATCTTTTCAAACATTTTGCCGGGGGACCCCCTCCCCTGACAGTGTCATAAATAATCCGCCACTGTTTCGCAATCGCACAAGATTTTTGCAATGATTTCATTGTTTAATAAATCGACATGGTAATTGTCATTAAACAATTATATAAATATATTAGAGATAAATTATTTGTATTGCAGCTTGCAATGTCCGTTTTGGCCGATCAAATGAACAAATATATTGCAATATATTTTAGTGTTACAAGTTCTATCACTAAAATAATTGCTGGCAACACTTGAAATTAACACTCGAACTTTATTCACACAAATTACTTACAACACTCACAAATCAGTTATGTCACAAAAGAAAAACTATTTACTAACTGTCAATAGGCCGATCAATAATTCAATAAATAACTGAACACTTATGAAGCGCAATGTCTGTTATGGTATTTGATAATCACAATTATAACACTGAGTATATTCTGCCACCAAGAAGGAAGTCTACTGTAAACGAATTTATCTCATTAACTGATCACTAGCACTTGAGATATGTAATCACAATGACTATACTGTCACTGGATATGAACGTTGTGAAGAGCAAATAACAATAACTGAACACTTAACTAAGGTTTACTAGGAGAGCTACTTTATATAGGTACTGTTTGAAAGTATTCCAGGAACTTCTGGAAACTAATAATATAATCTTGAACATTCTGGAAAATTGTTGAAAACACTAGAACTAAACCTGACAAATAGGAGTGAGAGAGACATTCGAGGAGAGAGAAGAAACAAAGAGTCAATTTACAACCTCATTGCAGCACGTGTCATCAATGAGAATGGAAGCGTTGTTTTCATTCAATAGACTATTGTTTTTCTTCCTTCTTGCCTTCTTAACAATAGTTCACCTGATAAGGCGTACCAGCCAAAAATCTTCAGCTGTTCAACTCTGAGCAGCTATCCACACTTTTGCAATTTTTCTTTCAACTAGCCTCAGCAACATACTGAAACTTCCCTCTTGTAACATTTTTGCACCTTGGGACACTACAATGGGGCATGCTCCATCTCGGTCAACATGACTCTGACGATTGAATGTTCAATTATTACAGAATGGACATTACAGGAGTGAATCATTAATCTTCTACTGTTGTTTGAAATAAGTTTTATAAAAATAATTATATTTTGAAAATTTGAAGCAAAGAAGTACAAACTCAAGTACATTTATGCCTTCAGTCATGGCCCTCTCTAGACTAGATCATAACCATGTTGAACTTGAAAATGCCAAGAAGCAGAATAAAGAGTTTGCCCAGCTTGAATATCAGCTGAAGTGTTGGGAAAGTGCGACTGAAAAGTTGTCAAGCAATAATACCGTCATCCATAATTCCAAATTCAATCACTCATTATGAAAACCTTGGCATTAACATTTTAATAGGACTGTATTCACTTACTTTTCTGATTAGAATATCTTGAAGTTTGTGAAAAAATTGTGCTATTTCCCAGATCTCACTCAAAATGGACCAGGTAAGTTTTAGGTCATGCTTGCTTCCATAGATAGCAGGTTAAAGTACCAAAAATTTAGCTTGGTGGTTCTTGAGAAACTGCAAACTAGATTTTCAAAATTCGTTAATTTTGGGGGAATATTTGAACCCTTTTATGTTGGGACACATCCTGTCATGCATAATAAATTTCAACTGTGGTGAATCAGTCAGTCAGTAGTATTTGACTTCAAATAAACGTCCATCTTTGTCAAATTTATTATTGTCTTGATTTCTCAATATAAAATTGAATGCTTCTCTTCATGGAACATTAACAAATCAAATCTTTAACTTTCTTATTGGTAGGTAGCTCTCTTGATCTATAATATAAGTAGCTATAATAATACAGTATCATAATAATATAAAATTACTATTTATTGATCCACTTAGGTTAAATACAACTGGATGAAAAGAAACAACAGGTTTTAAACCCACCGCTGCCTCTATTTCTAAATTCCAGCTAGAGTCAAAACATTCGTAGGAAATTCTTAATTTACTAAACATTTTCATTTATTTCAAAAAATATTTAAAAATATTATTGTGCAACTATTAGAATTTCCCAAATTTAATATTCCCCATTTTAATAAAACTCTGTTAATGCGAATTTTTGGGTCAATAAACGATTGTTGTTGTCTGTTTTGTTGCAGATTGTCGGCAGTTTAACCGATGATGAAAAAATCCGCTTAGCAGAGCTGTTGGGCGAAGACAATTCAGAAAATAATACAGATTGGATTTTCGCCGAGAGTGATGATAACCAGTCCGGTGACAGCGAAAATGAGTCTGAGCTTGACAGAACAATTTCAGAAAGTGTATTTGCATTAGATTCAAACTTTGACAATTATCAGGGTTATAATGAGAAAGTGGCAAGTGGCATCACTGTTGAATGCACACTCGAAGAAAATGAGGGTGATGATGACGATGAAGATAGAGAAGATAATGACGGCGTAGAAGTTGATGATGATGATGATGATAATAATAATGTCATTGAAGATGACGATGATGGAATAGAATCATTGGACAATACAAGTCATAATTCAATTGATTCTGAAAATTACAATCCGTATAATACAGATCCTGAACTTTTGAGCAGGCTTGATCAGATTGATGACAAGCTGAAGGTAATAATAAGTTATTGAATAATTATTTAATATTTAAGTCTGTGATGTTTTCCATGGCGAAATACTTAATAGACAATCTAATATTAAAACTGACACTGTATTTCACTTTTATATAATGTATTATTCACATATATTGGAGATGTTTGAGGAATGCATTCCACTTCTGAAAAGAAGCTTCTTTTCAGAAGTGAAATGCATTCCTCAAACATCTCCAATATATATGTGAGTAATACATTATATAAAAGTGAAATACAGTCTTAGATTAATATTTGAGGTTCTTGCCCATTCAACAAATATATAAGTCTAGTGGAATATAGTGGAATAAGCAGCAGTTTCAGGGGAGAAACAGCATTTTTCAACCCATCTGACTAAGTTACAAGAAGTGTAAAAATTTTCAATTGTTGCTTAACTTGAGATGATGTATTGTCTTGCAGATATTTATTCGAAGACCTTCACAAACAGGAATAGAATATAACTTAATCAATGAAACTTAAACTCAATGATCTTTAGGCATAAAGTGTGCTTGCACAGTGGAGCGTTCAATAATCATATATAATCACCATCGCAAAATCAAACAAATGCTGTGGGATGGTGGTATTAACGCTACTTCAATCTATCATACACGTTTCCTCAGCATGTGTTTGATTTTTCGATGGTGATTATCACTGAATATTGGATGCTAAACTGTGCAAGCACTTTATAATTTAATTGTCTTATGTAAATCTTTATAGTCATCTTGAGGCATCTAGTTTGGTATTGTAAATTAGTATATTAATTAGTTTTTACTTCCAACCAAATAAGATGCTGGTTAAAGAGTTTAGTTTTTTAGCAAATCTAAATATTTAGTCTGTGATAACGTCAATGTTTTGGACAATGCAACATACTCGAAATTTGTGAAGCGAGCAGTTTAGGACTTGAGTATGTTGCGCCTTCACACTCGTTGTAATTTTGTCACAATAAATAAATAAATCAGTTTGCTGGCAACTATGCTTGATATTCAAGTGTTGCTCTACTCTTGAAGATCTTGCCGTAAATCGAGAAATTATTTCAGCTTTCTTGTGTAACGTTCTTTAATGTTAGAAGATTCATCAAAGTTATAAACACATTTAACGTTTCTTTTGTGTTGTTTCAAAGTTGTTTTCTCTGTTAGATAGAAAATAATTTATCACCAGTATTCTTGATTTTCAGAAATTAAACAGTGATTACTCGAAAACAATGGAGGACTTTGTCAGATTCCAAGAGAATGATTTCGATCTAAAGGCAAGGCTGAAGGATATTGATGACAGCCTGAAGAAATTATCATGCGACAACTCAGCCCTGTTTTATGTGAGTTTTAAAATATATTTTGTATTTGGAGTTCTCTAATTGTAGCTTTTATAAATTACAGAATACACTATACAGTAATTCAAACACCTGTAATTCAAAAATACATAAATACTTCTAGTCAAACTTCCCATTCAAGGAGGTCCAGCCAAGGACGCTGACTTTGAATATTGGATGTTTCAGGAGTTTCGGGACACTCTGTTTAGTGTTTCTGAAGGAATCTGACATCTTGCTGTAGCTGACTCCTCTCATCAAAATAGAGAAAAAAAAACCTCATCCAAACATGGTCAGAAAACGCTTCGTTACAGAAATAAAGATGGCTGAAGTTGGCAGCTATTTCTATTTATTTACTCATTCAGAAATCTCTAGAGCCTTCATTAAGGTATCAAATTCAACAGATTTGATTGTAAAGGACATTGATGAAGAACCTTGTGTTAACTGAGGCTTCACTTTATGGGAATGAAACATTTAAAGAATTTATTTGGTACTTGAAGTATTTTAGTATCAAAACGTTTTCAATTCTGCATTTTCTACTAAACTGAGTAGTATAGCGATCACCCAAATTTTTATGCTATTCAGTTGTGTAATTTTTGGACTACAATATCACAAGTGTAGTACACATCTGCATCAGTTCCAATAAATGTTCTTAATCTAAATTACCTCTATTATTAAGCGGAAGAATTTCTCTTAATGTGATTAAACTTCTGAGCATTGTACATGATTTAACTTTCGAAGTGTTCTCAATTTAGGGAATTAGTGGTGAAATCAGTTAGTGCACTTATCTGTTACTGCCTGCTGCTCGTGTGATCACGGGTTTGATTCTCGTCTGGCATATTTCGTTCATTCATCATTCACCTCACCCTCACTAAACTCTACAACTCTATTGGGCATCATCAGCAAAAGTAGTACCTACACTGGAAAGACGAATGTTCATAATAAATATAGAAGTTGAGGTCTTTAAAATAATTTGATTCCTCCTGAAGCTCAGTCAGTGGTTTTTATTTCATTGTACGTATTTTCTATTGCTTCTTTGCTTATATTACCTACTGTAAACAGTTACAAAATCATAATCGTATACTTTGTAATTGCTTTCAGTTCGATCAGAACCCTGAAACGACGTCATACGACATCGAAAATCAGGAAGCATGCAATCCCGATTCGCAACAAAATAAGGAGGCCATTATTAATGTTGATAACGAAGACATTTTCAATATCAACTACGGAGAAGCATGTGATTGTAGTGAAAATTGGGCCAATGTTAAGAAGAAGTATGATCTCCAGATACATAAAATTGAAGACATGCTTGAAAAGTTGTGTGAAACTAATGATAAGGTGAGCTCAAAACTGAAATGAAATCATTCTTGACTAGAATAAAGTTTTAGCAAGGATAGGTGCAACCTACAATATCCCGATCTGTATATTAATATATAGGCTAAACGCCTTATACAACTGGATGTTAAGACTAAATAAACGACTCTGGGTTTTAAGGTCCAATCCCATACAGCACAGGAACATTCCATAAATGTCTTAAATATGTTTCATTGAAACTTACGATATGTTTCAGGTACGTTTCAAAACATATCTGAGACCTCCCTGAAACATTTCTCATAGGTGAAAATGTCTGCTTTTGTGAAACGTTCCATTGAAAAATAAATGATATGTATCAAATATATAACGAACGTACATCTCAAATATATTTCCAATATGGAACTATAAACAACTAGCGCAACAATTCAAATATATAAATGATATATATCAAATATATAACAATTATCGATTATATAATTGATTTTTAAGTGCATTTCATTTCATTTTGGTCTATTAAATAATCTCTCAAAATTTAAAATTTTTAGTATCTTGTATTTTGGACTGAAAACTTTTGTGTTAATTGGAGTGAAAACATAACCTTGTTTGGACTGTGTTATCTATTGAAATTTGGGAGAGAACAGTTTTGGGTTGGTTCTCTCCCAATCATTGCCATGATTTGTGCATGTATGAAAAATAAATAAATAAATTATACATCAGATCAAATTAATGCAGTATGCTAATTACCACGGTGATCGACACGTGTTGCTTATTCCAATATGGCTTCATCATCCAGATCCAGTTGATGAGTTCAGAATGTAAGAATGAGCAAACGGGCGCATCGGCGTATGCGCAAAAGCACAATCGCACAGCATTGTGGGTATGTTTCATGATAATGTATTTAATACATTTCCAAAACCTACCTAGAGATATGTATCATTTGATGCTTGAACACATATCAGAAACATTTATGACACATATCTCATGGAACGTACTTTTTAGGTTCCATTAATATGTATCTAAAACGTTTCAATTACTGGTACTTAGTGTGCTATATGGGATGCTGCATCTATTACTAAATTTCAACTGATTCCAAATTTTTGTAGGCTATTTTTATGTTATTCTAAATTTTTATTTGAAATTTTTTGTATCATCATTTATCAATGATGTGGGGTGAGTTTAGTAGTACTGTAATGTTAAAGCAAGGTTAATAGAAACAAGGTTGTTCCATAACTAGTTCAAATTAGCAAAATAGACAAGTCATGTCGACACTCTGGTCAGAATTAACTTGCAAATTTCAGCTCTATTTATACACTTTTTCAGTACAAAAATGAGGTTTTTTGCTTACCACAGATTTGAATTTATATCTTGATCAGCTGTCAATTATATAGGTTACTCACTGCTACTGAACTGAAATATGTCATACCACACCATTTTTCTAGTTCTCTAAAAACGTAACAACCTTGTTTTTACTAACCTTGATGTTAAAGGCAGACCGAGCTTCCCCCACCAGAGACCCCAATGCAAGCATTGATCAATGTATTTTTGAGAAGCTTCAATTTCGCAGGGTGACGCTACTCACTACTCGCCAACTTATTTACAATCTATGAACACAAAATTCAATACTTTTATGGTCAAAGCTGGCATCCATAAAAAAAATTAACCACACAGGTTGCCAACATAACATCTTAGATGAGACATATATTTTCTATAACACCAATCAACTGCTTTGAAAAAGGTTTACCATACTGAATAAATGTTTGTAGATTTCATATTTCAGTATTATTTAATGTCTCTCAAATTTCATAGTATGGGGTGATTCTGGAAGTTACAGTAATTCTATAATTTGGCTTGGCCTGCTGAAGTATAATTTTATAATTAAACTTGTCACCCTGTGTCATGAAGGCTCTAGTCTTATTTTATTCAAGAAAAGCAATTCATTATAAAGTTAAGGAGATATTTTGATTGAACCAGTCTTGTTCTTATCAAAATATAACTAAACACTTGAAATGATATAACACTCAAGTTTGAAAACTCTAGAAAAGTTGATTTACAGATCGGGAAGGTGTCATTCAATGAATGCTTTTGGTTCTGTTATTATGAATTATGTATTCATAAATGAATATAATTTATTTTGATTTTGTATTTTTCAGAATTTTTGCATGAAAAATGAAGAAGAATTAAGAGAAAGAGGAAATCGAGTAGCAGGGAATGAAATTGATTGAAAACTGCACATTCTTGTATTTGAACATTTTTTTTTTTATAAATTTCTTATTCTTGTGGAACAAAATTGTAACTGTGTGAATTTTATTATGACTTTTGAACATGAAAAAAGATTTTGTTTTTCTTCTATTGTTAATATTATTTGCAAAAATGTGAGGTAATCAAATTATTCAAAAGGTTTGTTTTTAGTTTGAGTACCTAAGTATACCTTTTGATTTTCCATTATTCTTCTAAATAATTTATCAATAGCATCTGAAATTGGTATTATCAATGTATTAAAATGAGAAAAAAATATACAGCTATTTTTATTGTCACAGGTGTTCAAAACTAATTACTGTCAGTAGGTACTTACTTAAAAGCTGTTGATCCCAAAAGGCATTTCAAGTTAGGCACCTGAAATATTCCTTTTGGGAACAGAGAGGTGTAGAACCACTTCTGATGTCATCATCATTGTGAAACCTATCTTAATAATTGAATGTGTTTCAACCTATGCAATTAAAAATTGAGGTGGTATATGGAAAAAGGGCACATAGTACTACGTGCCCTTTTTGCAGAGATTGCTTTATTAGATCAGCCATCTTATTTTGTACATAACCTGAAAATCTCAAACAAAAATCTTGAAAACTGATGTTGATACAGCTTTTATATACAGTTGTGTTATGCATTGTTCAAAACAAATGAAAACCTTAAATGCAGTTTTCTCAAAATGCCATTTTACAGTATGTGCCCTTTTTCCATAGACTGCCTCAATTATGGAACTTTGAATATTTTAAATCCATGATATGTTATTCTACTTGGCTTTCTGAGTGTGAAGATACTTCAATGTTTTCTAGCTTAGAATAACTGTTCTGTCAAGTTTTTCAAGATTTCAATAGTCTATTCACAAATGAAAAGGTGAAAATCTGATCTTCAAATTAATGAACCAGAAGTTTTTATATTATGGGCTACATTACAGATAAATTATGAACATACTACACAAATTTCATGTTTATTGCCTTAGTATCTACAGGAATTTGATAATTTTATTTTACTGAAGTCAAAGAAGGGAGTTCCTGTTAACTTGGAAGTCATTCATTAGACATGCAAAATCTAAATCTTTATTTTAGGAATCCGCCGTCTGGAACATAAGTGCATATGATTGGCTGGATGAAAATAGCACCACAGCCTTAGTGACATTATTCAGAATGACTTTTTGTGAAATACAGTCATGAAATAGACTACTGTAAGCAAATTGAATCAAGGGTTAGGTGAATTATTCATCTCTTTTTCACAAAAATTCATCCTGCATCACATCACTAATCTCATTTGTAGAATAAATTGTATGTGATAGTTGATATCAATTCAATGTTATATTGTGGGTTACATTGAGTTGTGCTATTCTGTAACCTAAATAGGAATATTCATTTCTGGTTTATTTTGCCAAAATACATAGAAGAATTGTAATTCTTTTTTGGCAATTGTGCATCTCTATATGTGCACCCCCCCCCCCCCCCATCATGGTGTAGAAATTAACGGCTGAATAATATTTTTCACAAGCAATACTAGAAATAACAGCTGAAGACAGTCATTTCTATTGTGACACTTTGGGGATGAGAAGCTTTTTTTGGTGGTTACCTGATGGCATTGATCAGGGATGTAAGTAGATGTCCCACCTCAATGTTAAAATATTGGACAAAAAAAAGGTGGCGCGATCTATTGGCATCTTTCGATATCTGGTCATAACGGCTCGGTGTAGTTAGCGCAATCTTGTGGAACGACTTGGAGCGAGTGAAAGAGGAACTGGTTATGAGAGAGAAGGTGACCAACTGGCTTGACCCCACTCCACAGCACTATGCGAAAGAGAGCGGAGCTGTGTATGAGAGAGAAGAGAAAGAATGAGGACAAACTTTCTTTCCTACGTAGGCGAAACATCAATCCTTCATTCTGATTCTACTCATCTAGCCTACAAGCCAGCGAGTCAAATGCAAGAAAGATGGGACGAATGCTCAATTCTCATTAACCTTTTTCATTATTCAACTTCTGCAGATTGTTTTGAACTAATCCTTTACAATCGAACATCATTATTTGTTGAACTTTATATATATTTCCTCAATGATTTACAATCGTTTTCCTTTTAATTTCAACGAACAGAGACGAAATCCTCATGGACACTCAGAAACCCGTGTTAATGAATAGTCTCAGACTTTTACCGGCTGAAAAAACTCCACTAAAAGCTAAAATTAAAAACTATACAAAAGTTGAAAAAAAAATGATTACCGTACTGTAATTGATAAATATAGAAATTTTCTAACCCAGTAAATGCTTTATTAGCAACTTATAAAATATAATTATTAATTATTATTATTAATTATACATTTTAGAATTAATTATACATTTTTATACATTATACAATAAAGCATAAAAAACTGTTGAAGCCTCGATTTTAAAATTTCTCTGAATTTTCTTGGGAATTGTATGGAAATAGTTGAATTATAAACATGTTTGTTAATGTAGGCTTTTGAGAGCAGTTTCAAGCAGAGCTTGACGGTATCCACTGTAGCTTCCTGAAAATAGTATCCCACAAATTCACGTCTACTACCCCTTAAATTATTAAAAACCAATGATCCTTGCTTCGTCCACAGCTGGTGAACGAACACACACAAGGATACATGTTACTTAAAAAAAAACGTTTTAGTTCTTCATGGCTTAATTTCTAAAACTATAAAATTATATAAATTCACAAATATAAATAAAATTCATATGAATAATATGAATTTTGATAATTCACAACAGTAAGGTTATCATTACGAGGAATAACATATTTGTTTGAGAGAAACAAATCATTTCTAATATTCCAAATAAGTATAGTGAGCCGCCAGGCTGAGAACACGCCAGCAAACAACTCATTTTGGTAAAGGGCGAAAGGGTAATTCATTTCCAGCTTATCCTAGGGGAAGGTGGTTACAAAAAAACGGCCGTTTCGAAGATACTGATTTAGATCAAATTCCCAAGAAAGTATCTCAAGTCCAGCATCAAAAATAATCAATAATAATCATACTACTTGAAATTCAAAAATCCAGAATTAATCTAGCCATGGTTGCTCTGATACACAGATGCTATTACAAATTCATAAATCTTCAATTGTATTAAAAGACGTTAATCTATCAAAAAGTCAGGAAGGAACTCTTGTAATCTGATAGGCTCCCAAGATTCTGAGATTAAGTAGATCTATTTCAATATGTAAAAGCAATGATAAAGTAGTATGGTAAGGGATGATAAGGAAGTATTCACCATGTTGGATCAGAATATTCAATTCATTCATAATAAAATAGATAGAATCGAAGTATTTTTGGAACAAGAGGCTCCTGATATAGTTATTTTCACAGAGCATGGTTTAAAAGAATATGAAATGTCACAACTTAATATTCCAAACTAGTGACTAGTGACTCACTTGGTGAGTCACAATAGTAGCTTATTCAAACAAAAACCTTTCTTATCACAATGAGGCCTAACCTCAACTAATTGATATAGTAATTATGGTAACTAGTATATAAGATAGTATAATTGTTAATCTGACTTGTCTTATACTCCGTAACTGGAAGGAGGTTGAAGGTGGAAGGTTATTTGAAGATATGTTTTCCTATTTGTTTTGTAATTTCATAATTTTCTCCCAATGGCCACCATATTTTCCACCAGGCTGTCGCAGATCCTTGGAGATTGATTGGAGGGTTCTCTTCAACTTTGCAGTGACAATCTTGTTTATGACAAAATCCCTGTGTTTGGAGCACTCAGTACCACATCTCATCCAACCTTCATGAATCTTAAAGATCCTTCGTTTCGATTTCAAAATGATTGCCTTCCTTAAGCCATTGATGTGGACTTTTGTCGTCAACATATGGTCTAATACAGACAGCACTGTGTCCACCACTTCTGTAGTCTCATTTGTTGGGTAGATGAGACTACATGACTCATCCCGGTACTCTTTGTTGCGAATGAGGGCCTCTCCAGGGTTTTCATTTGCATCTTGTGACTTCAGCAGGTCGTTCTTGCAGTCAGTGCAATTAAACTTCCTCAAACAGGTTCGAATGCCATAGCCGGTAAAATACCTTAAATCACAACAAAATTCACTTGTTGATACATTTTGTTGAAATACCACTAACCTACTCAGCTAATTTTAAATTTTAATTGTTGAAAATTAAAGGAAAAATTGAACACTCACCTAACAGAGCAGGATTCTAACGATGGCATAGATGCACTTGAATTGTCTACAGTCTCCATATTATTTTCGTCATCTTCAGTGTCTGAGAATGGAGTGAGGATGTCTTCCTGTTCTTCTAATAGGAAAGGGGCTGTGGCTGAGGGACAGACAAGTGAGGAACTAGTTTGAGTTTCTGTCTCAGCTGTCATGGTTGTCAGAAGCTCATCTTCATCTGGTTCATAATTTGCTCCAGCTGGAGGCTGGACCAGAGCTGCTTGAATCCTATGCCTCAAGTTCTGGCGGAACATGCGGACTGAGGGATTCCTTTCAAACCTGAAATTTATAATGGTTTTACTTCCAACAAGTCATGTGTTCATCAAACCCTACTTTATAAACAGTTTTTTGAAATTATTGTTATCCATATTGAGATCTTCAGCAGTGTAAAAAAGTGTAGTCAATGACTAAACTAAATCCATTATGGTTGATGCTTCTCCTGCAGACCAACTTGTTTAAGTAGAGGATTTGTGATGATATGGGAAAAGGTATGAGATTAGAAATTGAGTATGGGTATATTAGCTATTGTCTGTGTTGTGTTGTTGATGTATATTATTATTATTGTAATTATTATTTTTTTTTTATTTTATTATTATTTTTTTATTTTATTATTATTATTATTATTATTGTTGTTGTTCTTATTATTATTATTATTATTGTTGTTGTTGTTTTTATTATTATTATTATTACACTCAATAAGCCAATGCATATGACAATTTTAGCTTTGTATGATGGTGATAAATTAATGGAAAATATATATTAATGACATTTGAGATAAATAGTCATATGGAGTTTTAAAATAGTTACATACCCACACTTCTGCCTGGCAACTGAGAACTCATTTTCGATGGGGTCCTGGTTCAACCTCCCAGTCAGCAGAAACTTTGCTCCTTCTAATTTTATATCTTGCCACAAAAGTTTGGTAGCCACCAGTGTGTGCTCCAATCCCTCCATACAGGGTGGTCTTATTTTGTCATTAGCCATCTTCAATGACTTTACCCAATCAATGTCTTTCAGCAAAGTAGCCAGAGGGGTTTGAAGGTGGCTGTTTTTTGAGCACTGAATAGCACATTTGTGTGGATTTGGATTGAACCTACTGTGGCTATTCATTACATCAAACATGTTGTTCATCTGTTCAAGGAAATATGCAGTGTCAAGAGCAGATGAGGGCAACTCGCCTGTCTCAACAGCTGTCCTCATAGCAGCACTTACAGACAGACTAAATACTTGTGTTGCCAACTTGACAGACATCTTTTCAAAGCTGTTGGGTCTGATATGTTTCTGTGTCAGCTTTGTGGCTCTCGACTTGACAGCTCGGCTGTCAATGTTGTACAGCATTTGTACATGAGCCCAGTCAGCAACCCCAACAGCATGTGTCTCATGAAGAGCAGAAGTTGGACTCTTCAATGTCACATGTCCAACATATTTAGTCCTTCCCAAAATGGTTGTCTCTCCTACAACAGCATTATTCATTACCTGAAAAATCCACATCAATATTCTCTGTTACAATACCAAGTTTGAATATTTTAAATGGTGTACAACTAAAAAGTACTTAATGCATCTCAAAGTGGCTTCAACAATTTTAAATTAAATTATGAATATAAGGTCTTTTTTGGTGCAAACAGGAGTTATACTGGTAATGGAGTTATAATAGGAGTTATGATGTTGGAGGAGGAGGAGGAACAGGTGCAAAGTCAAACCTAAAGTAAAACTTTTCAATTAGAAACTTACCTCTTCAGGATTAAATGTTGGTGTTTTATTGTATGTGATCTGCCCAACAAGGTTTCCACATTTTATTTTGAGCAGGTTGTTCCTAATACATTTGATGACATGTGGAAAGTCAAACATGAAGAAGACTTTCTCCTCATTAACCTTAAAATAAGGCATAGCTTTTGATGTTTCTAGAAGCTTAGCTGCTTTTCTATTTACTGAGCTCTGGTCACATACAACTGCTCTCACTTTTAGCCCAGCATTTTGTGCAGCATGAACACATTTAGTCACTAGGTTTGCCATCATAGATGCGTCCACCATGTGATTGGTGGCAAAATATGCCAATGGCATTTTCCACCTGTATGTTAGTCCCCTAGCCATAAACAGAAGAACATGTGTGGCAGGGTATGGTTTACGGCCATCTTCCCCTAGATCAAGCAAACCTGAAATACCAACAAACAATAAACTGTAGAAAACAAACTTGTGTGATCATAGTAGAAGTAGTAGTAGTAGTAGTAGTAGTAGTAGTAGTAGTAGTGGTGGTGGTAGTAGTTGTGTATGTAAAATATAATCACTTGCTTCAAACTATTATCATTTTGATTGGTTTCAAATGACTTTCAAAAAGGAGGAGGTTCTCAATTTGACTGGTTTCTCTGTCACATACATGTGCTTGGATAAACTTCAATAAACTTCACTGTTTCTATCTTGAGTTTATTTCTCTTCATTCATATAATTAATAATGTTAATCTAATTCCAATGATTTATTTATGATGTGTTTTTTGAAGATCACAATACATTACCACAGTTAAAATTAAGCCAAATGGAATGAGATGGTGTATTTATAAGTAGCAATGAATTATATTTTATTGTGGCAACTTTATCTTTTCAACATTATTACCTTCAATCATATCCCTTTTGGAGTCATAATCAAGACTTGTTTTGATGCTCATTTCATCAAACAGAATGACTGCATTCTTTTCCCAATCTGACATGTGATGTACTTTATTTCTAATCATTTTCATTATTTCTGGACAAGCACCAGGTCTTAAATCAACAGCCTGAAGCCAGCGCGCTATCGTTGATGTGCTTGGGAGAGCAAAACCATCGCTTCTCATTTGCTCATATAATGCTGGCGACTTGTACCTGTAGAATAGAGTATTTCATACTTATTTACCCAATCTATTTAAACTAGAACGTTGCCGTAAATACAGATTGTTTCATGATTGAATAATAACACAGATATTGTCAATTTCTACTAGTTTTTAATATGCAAAACCAGGTTTCAATGCTCATGGCATCATCATCAGTTGCATGTTGAGTTGAACATTCTCAACATGCAACTGATGATGATGCCATGAGCATTGAAACCTGGTTTTGCATATTAAAAACTAGTAGAAATTGACAATATCTGTGTTATTATTCAATCATGAAACAGTTCTACAATATCTCTGAAAGCAGTGTTAAATTTACAGAGTGTTTCGCATAAGTGTTATCAAGAAATACATAGTGAACTGTTTTATACTCATTAAGATAATGAAAACCGTTTATCTAAACATAGATCCAGAAATGCTTGGTTAATTGTACAATGAACAGGTCGTTTTTCTAACAAAACTTGTAGAAAACTAACCGGCAGGATCGCTTTGCTCACGTTGACCCACATTTCATTAAATTGACATCCATTCAATAATAGCCTACATATTGATTGTACTTTATCTCCATTCAATAATGATCAATTTTTACTTTTAATTACGAGTTTTAGTTGAATGATAAATAATACAATTTTGCTATTTGAGAATTTAGTCTAATTATGAGTAAGAAACTCACCTCATTGCTAATGTTTGCTGCTTTTCCTCCTCAGTCCATGGTTTCTTATCTTTGTTGGTATGCATCAATTGTATACAGACAAAGCTGGACACCTTCTCTGGCAACATATCTTTGACTGCTTCAATTACCATTTCTTTTGAAAGTGCTGTAGGTTTCCTTTCAAGGCGTTTCACTTTTTGCTGGTATTTACGCTTTAGTTTACGAGAGGAATCAAGTTTCACCAACAGTCGTTTTTGGCGAGGTGAAAAGGATTTTCTAGGAGTTGACTTGCGTCCCTTGGTGCTCTTTAATTTTTTATAATCTGGGGTACTGCAATTCGTTGACCTCGGACTTAAAAATAAAGCCTTCCGTGAATGAAATTTTCTACAAACTGAGCGGTTATCTGCAGTGGAATCACTTGTTTGTGGAGTTTCCACGTTGTTCCCTGGTGTCATATCAACGTACATTTCCCCATTCAGGGTTGGTGTGGGGTCAGGTTCATATTCTTGCAGTGAGAAAATGGTAGGTACTGCTGAAGCATGTAATCTATGCTTCAGAGTACTTGAGAAGCAATTGTTCTCGAAATGTTTCTCGCAAACAATTTTATTGTTCAATGTTTTTTTTGACACAGTCTCTAAACTCTCATTGGCGCAGTTTTGTACCCATAAATCACATATTTCTGGCCTATTCAACGGAAATGAAAAAAATCTTAGTGTGGGACAACGCGCCTTGTTTCGTCCACAGCCGGTGAACGAACACACATTACGGTTATGCTTCTTTACTGACTTACTGCAGGTCGACATATTTTAAAAACCTAAAAATGAGCATATTATGTTAAGTTAAATATGTTTAAATAACACCTAAAAATATAGTAGATAGTCTATAATATATTTGTGAAAGTGGGTTTCTTGAAGAAATTTTTTGGTGTCAATAAATTTCAAATAGTTACATTCCACCTCCAATCGGAAAAAACATAAATTTCTCCACCCCATGATCAATTCAGGTAATTTTTTTCCAAAATCAAATGACATCATCAAAATCTTTAATGCCAATGAGTGAGTTTGCAGTTTATATTTATTATACTGTCAAAGCAACATATTTACAGTTACAATATATAGGCCTAGTTAGTGCAGCTCACGCTTTGCGTTCTTGTATCTAGATTTCACAACACTGGCACAAGCGTAGCGATATTCAGAACGGTATTGTATTGTACTAGGAGAGAGAGAGAGAGAGAGAGAGAGAGAGAATGAGTGATAAAGAGGGAGATCCCAATTTACTGGGACTGTACTTCAGCCGTCTCCAGTCTCGAATATAGGCTTCATTTTATAAAAAACGAGTAGTCACGTTTCGGTTCGATTAGAAAATTACGAAAATAATGTTTGACACTGATAAATTCATCGCAAACCTATGTTAGTCATATTATGTTTTCATTATTTACAATTGAATTTAAAACAAAATTAAGCACTGAACTCAATTACTACAATACTTTTCAACACTGACACTCTTCAAGATTACAATAATAAATTATTCAATGAATGATAATTCAATCACGTTATCCACATTCAAGACTGTTATTGATGGGCAATGAACTGTGATGATATGATGAAGCGTGATTTGATTTATACACAGAAAAAAAACAATACCTAGGTCTACAAAAGTTTCAAATTTGAATTTCTCCTCACAACAAAATTGATAAATCGAATTGTTTATTTCTTGAAAGCGTCAGGCTATAACTCATTTAATAGCTTCAATAGACATTAGACAGTATTAATATTCAACTCCACTTAAAATTTGCAAAATAAATTTGCTACTTAGCAAACCTGCTACAAATTGCACGGGAGAACGCAGTTTTTCCTGCCCACAAGACTCAAGAACAATGCGAACTAGTATTTATGAAATACGGTTAAACTAACTTTTATTACTTTATATTGAGGCAACTACAACAAAAGCACTTCCATACAAATGAGGACATTATTAACGAGTTTGTCATAAAGAAAGCTATGTGAATTTCAACATCAAGATAGATAACATGGCGTGAGTTGTTTCAGAGAAGTTTGTATTTTTATTTACTTTTAAACAAAAATGATCCAGTCATTTACTACATTTTGTGTAATTACATTTCACTCTATGGACAGCTTAATCGGAATTGCCCACAGCTCTGCAATTACGCTAAAGAGAGTCATTAGCATTAAAATATAAAAATAATTGTATAATAGTGATCACTTTAATTTTTAAACGAATCTTAAAAAAGTAGCCCAGGTAAAAAACAAGTAGTTACTGTAACTAATTTGATTTTATCACTAAATGTACTTCGGGTTTAAAAAAGATGAAAACGCCAATGAACTCTATCATTTTGTAGTAGAAATACATGTTATGAACTATCTATAGAGGGGGCGGAAAATTGACTAGCCTATAGGCGGCATACTCTTAAGGTATCTGCATTAATTTTTTTTTAAAATCAGTTTAAAGGAAATAGGCTACTTAATTTCAAACTATTTAGTACACAAGTATTTCTTTATTTAAGAATCACTGGTACAAAAGAAGAACAACAACAAAGAAGAAGAGACAGAATTTTTTTAATGAAAAATCCACGAATGATTAACATTTCAGGGTTAATCTAGCATGTTATCAGTTGAATAGAAATACTTAAATGATCCCTTCATTTATTACTTATGAAAGTGAGAAAGTAAGATTAATTTACCAGTAACAAAAATGTCAAAAAGTTGAGTCGCTGTAGCTACTGTAGATTAGGAGTTTTATCATAAACGCTAACAAGCAGTAGGACAAGTGCCTGACAGCGTTGATCAGGGATAGTAACTTGATGGTTCGTCTATGCTGACAGCTAGGTCTCGGAAGCAATGAACTCATCTATTTTTAGAACGTAAACAGACAATCTGTCGCCAACTCGGCATTCAAACTTCCTTCCCCTCTGGCGCTGAAAATCAACAGTGGCCAACCCATAGAACACAGTTGTAAACAGAAACGTTACAATAACGTTACATTATGGTCACAAGGTAACAGAAAACAAAATGGTTACCAATATGGTAACAGAAACGTTACATAAACGTTTCAAAAAAACCATACTTATCCCTCAAAAATTGTCACAAGATTTGGTCACAATAACGTTACAAAAACGTTTCAGGTAACCATTCGGGACAAAAAAAAATAGGAAATAATAGTAACAATCTATGGTTACAAAAACGTTACTCTAACGTTATCATTGTTGAAAAAGTTTTTTTTTTGTGGAATGATTTCCACCTCAGCCCTGTGGTTAACAATATGATGGTAACTCAAACGTTGCATAAACGTTACAACAAACCATATACTTACCCCTCAAAAATTGTCACAAGATTTGGTCACAATAACGTTACAAAAAAGTTTTAGGTAACCATTCGGGACAAAAAAAAAAATAGGAAATAATAGTAACAATCTATGGTTACAAAAACGTTACTCTAACGTTACCAATGCTGAAAACGTTTTTTTTTTTGTGGAATGATGGTTAGCAATATGATGGTAACTCAAACGTTGCATTAACGTTACAATAAACCATATAGTGAACCCTCATGATTAAAAAAAATGTTACCAAAATTATGGTCACAATAACGTTTCATGTAACTGTTTGGGACAAAATAAAATAGGAAATAATGGTTACAAAAACGTTACTCTAAAACATTTTCAATGCTAAAAACGTTCTTTTTTGGAATGGTTTTCACCCCAGCCACGTGGTTAGCTAGCAATATGATGGTAACTCAAACGTTGCATTAACGTTACAATAAACCATACAGTAAACCCTCATGATTGAAAAAAAATGTTACCAAAATTATGGTCACAATAACGTTACAAAAACGTTTCAAGCAACCATTCGGAAGAACATTTCATTTAATCAAAAAAATCATTAAAGATCACAAAAATCTATCAAAAGTTCCCCATCCAAATTTCGGCCAAAAGCTAATTAGTGGACAAAAATAATGAGACAAATTTTAAAGTAATAAAACTAACATTAAATTTAAAAATCCAACTAATCCATGTTCTAGCCCTATACAAAATTTACCTTATCCTGAAAAATGGTTGAGATATTTCCATAAATAGCTAAGATATTCAAAAATAGAGATTAGAATTTGATTTCATAAGTAAAGTATATGAGAATGCCTGTATTTCTACTGCACTGAAAAGATGAACTGCTCTGAAAAATTGTGATTTGTAAATATCATGATATTTTTAATGATATCCTTGAAGGAAACATTTGATTCTATCCTACTCGAGTATTTTTCATCGATAAATCTGATAGAATAGTCAGAATTTCAATATTTTACTTTTTAAACTGGGAAAAAATGGTTACTCATATAAAGCTAAAATACTATTTAAAAACGCCGCCCCCGCAATCTCCAACAGATTTCGAGCACTCGTCCAATCACAGGCGGTTAATGACACGTGATCGCATATGTAACGGCTGAAACCGGGAAACTGAGGTTCCATTACATTATTTTAGTTTACGTGTTAGTAATACATTTTTGTTCTAAAGATTATCATGTTTCTCACTACACATTAATCCAACAAGGTAAGCTGAGTTCATATTACATAAATATAAGTTATTTTGTAAACACGCCCATTATGTTAATTGCAATTTTTCTTTCATTTGGATTTGGAGTAGTAAAATACTCCAAGAGTAGTAATTTGGAGTAGTAATGCTGAACGAATTCAATATTCATGGCCTATAATAAAACCATTGAATAATATAATAACATCATATAAGTTGAGTCCTAAGCTTTCCGTGTGATCTAATCTGTTATTTATTTATTGAAATAGTATGTAACATTGAAGTCATTTTCACTAAACACTGTTGAAATCGAAATTTAACCAAATTTGGCATTGACGCTTTTTGCTGTGAGCTCAACTCATATGATACTTATATATTATTACAAAAAACCAATCAAGCAGAGATACAATGGTCAATAAATTGTGCACGACTGCACTTTATCCACAAATTTTCAACTGAAAGTTACATATTTTAGGTTATGTCCAGGTCAACTATAAATTTCACTGAAGTACAATTTAATTATCAATTCTTCCCAATGCAAGAATAAATTACCAGGTAAAAGTGCCGAATAGGGCCTATGAATTTCTTAACTTTTTATGGTCGTATTTTTCAAGCTGATCATGGATATCACAATAATTTTGTGTGGAAACGCCTAGAAATCGAGATTGAAGTGATTTATTGGGGTTATGTGTAATTCAAATCATAATTACATCGTATAAACATATAGAAATAGGTTGAAACATACAATACGGTTTAAAATCGAAGATCTCTTCATTTCTAAACTTTTCTGCCAAAGGCAAGAAAATCTAACCTACCCGGTTACAGAATTCAAAAATTGTTAATAGCAGGTTCATGCGTAACCTGAGCAATACCGTTAGGCTATATTGAAATGATAGAAGTAGAAAAATGGGCTTCAGTTCCTTTTGTAGTCCAGTGAAACAATCGACTTAGGGAATCGGTAGGTTTGGGTTTGGTACAGATCGACCAACTATCGATTCTCTCAGTCGTTTATTCCACTGGACTGGTATGCAGATCAAGATTTTTACACATTTCTAGGCGTTTTCACGCAAAGTGATTGTTCTACTTGTGATCAGAATCAAAAATACTTTGAAGTAAGAACATAAAAAGATGAAAAATGTGTAGGCCCTTATTTGGCACTATTAGCATTTATTAATTTAGAATTTAACTTTGAAAACGAAACTCAATAGTCCAATGACACAGTGGGAATAGTTTTGAATTTAGGTTTGAGATTTTAGTGCCAAAAATATAGAAGTCAAATAATTTCAATTACATGTTCAATGTACTGGAGTTCATACCCCGTTTAAAAAAAATGGTATCAAACCCAAATGGCTATCTCCACCCTGGACAATTTTTCAGTAAAGCTAAAATCTGTTTTATATTGCTGGAGCCACATCAAGATTGTAGTAAGAAAAGTTTTAAAAAATCTCGAAATATTTAGCAATACTCAGTTTTGCTTCTCTTTTCATTCTTAAAAAGGAATAATTTAAAATTCGGATATATCCATGGGTAATACTATATTTGTCAAGTTATCGCAGCCTACTGAATCCATAGTTTTTTTAATGACATAAAAACCCATTTGTCATAGAAAACCCAAAATATCAACGAATACTTTCCTGTATAACAGCTGTTGATAACTTGAAGCAGATACTTATTTTTTATAAGGTAACTTGATAATCCAAATTAATCAACAGAAGATTTTGTTGTTTAGTGAGTGGATAAAATTTTTCTTGCATTATTCCTGCTTTTAATTTATATTTGTCAAGTTTAATAAACACCTTTTTGGGAAAATGAAGATTTGAAAGTTGAATAAATTTCATAATATTGAGAAGATTCATATGAATTGACTATGGTTATTCAATTACAATGAGATTTAAAGACTGCAGCTAAGCCTGTGTGGATCATAGAACAGTTACCACTATGTTTTCTGTTTAGTGCTGAATTCTTACAGGCTACAAAACTTTCAATTTTAATATCAAAGTTTTGGCTCTCAGAACTTTTCTCAACTCTGTTCAAAAAGCACTCCTATTAAATTTAATACATATAATATACTGGCCTTCTGTCTATGTAAAATAGGCCCTGAACCCTCCCCTCATAAATAATGAATTGATGCAACCAGATTTCTGATTTCAGTTCATGTGCAGTGTCTGTGCCATATAGTTAGCGTTATCTATAATTTAACATAGATATAATATTGTGTAGTGATACAAGATTATTATTGTCATTTTTTACTTTTTAGAATGTTGGAATGCAGATGAGTGATGCTACAGAGGTAAGCCAGCACATGAAAAACTGGCTGAAATTTTCAAAAAACGGCTTGAAAGGCAAAATAAGTTGACTAAAAAAATAAATACTTTAATAAACTGCAATAAAAATAAATACTGTAATTGTACTGTAAAAATTCTGTATAAATATACTAAATAATTTTATTTTTCAGTATTTTGATTTAATAATTGCAGCTTTCTTACAGCGAAAGTATGCCCCTCTAAGTAACATTGTTGCATGAAATTTATAATGCAGCTCAGGAAAAATAATATTTTCAAATAATTCCTTGATTTGTTCATTCCAACATTTATCTGGAATATCCATCTTCACGATGTAAATAGATATTCATGATGTTTTCCATGCCGAAATACTTGAACAAGTATTTCAAGTTCTCAATGAACTGGCACTGTATCTCAATTAAGTAATAAACTATTACTCATATTGTCTGGAGTGCTTTTTTGTCCCTTTGTCAACTGACGAAGCGTCTTTTAAAGGACGAAAGTGCAGTCATCCTGACAACGCGAGTAAAACTTATTACTTAATTCAGATACAGTTCCAGTTTTATGGAAACATTCTAAATAGTGATTTTGCATATAGTACAATACTTTTACAGACCATTAATGGACTGTAGGCTTTACAGACTCAGACAGATAGACTCAGACTCAGACAGACTCAGACAGATACAGACTTTTACTAATGGTTAATGACCATATGTAACATGAGCAGAATAAGCTCCGTGTGTTTGAGCAGAGAGCCCATTAGTGGTCAATTAAAATATGGTACAATATGCAAAAACTCAAATGTTACGTTTTTGGAATTTTAATTAAACATTATGTTAATGATTGAGAATGTTACAATAATGTTAACAATTTTTTTAACAATTTTGTAACATCACTATACTGTATTTCTGCAGTGTTAGGCTACTATATAAACCTTATTAAGTAACAAAACTGTTCAGGATTTGATGTAGTTCCATAGCACTTTTTCAGTTGATATTTAAACACAAATAATTATTGAAAATAAACTTCCCTAGTGTATTAAACACTTACTTATTAGTGGGATGGCCATTTCGCATTGTTGGAATGCTTCCTGAGACGTGGCTGGAGGCCTACTCTCATGGTTAGGCTTCCAGCCTCTGAGGAAGGATTTCAACAATGCGAAATGGCCTTCACACAAGTAAGTGTTGAATTCATTAGTGAAATTTATTTAAAAAAATTATTTATGTAACGTTACAAAATCGTTTCAAGAAACGTTAGATTTATGTTATTATGTAACGTTACATTTACATTACTATGTAACGTTACCATACCCGATTATTAGACCGTTTAACAACGTTAATGTTACATAAATATGTAACGTTATGAAAACGTTTCTCTATAACATTGCAATTACGTTTCTATGTTAAGTAACATTTACGTTACTATGCAACGTAACATTTACGTTTTTATGTAACGTTACATTTACGTTTCAATGTAACGTTACTTTTACGTTACTATGTAACGTTACCTTACCCGATTATTAGACCGTTTAACAACGTTAATGTTACGTAAATATGTAACGTTACAAGGTAACAGTGTTACGTTTTTGTAACGTTACTGTAATGTTTTTGTGCTGTATGGGAAGTTACCAGTGGTGGGGGTATGTTGCTAGCGGGTCATTCTTGAAGTGGTAGGAGGAGAAGAGCGAGTCGGTATTGCAATCTGGTTTGAGAGGACACCAACTATTTAGTTTGGTTTGACAGGACACCAAAAAGCTGGACTAAGCCGGGCCATTACCGTGACTAGTCTACTTGATGGTTCGTCTATGCTGATGGTTAGGTCTAATTCATCTCTGTGCTCCAGCAGCATCAATACTGCATTAGACCCCAATAATGAATTAGATCTGTTAGATGATGCTCAAGTGATGGACATAATTTGATGCAGTGTATAAAAGCAGCCTAAGACATGACAATACAATCTCTAGAACTACATCGAATCTTTAATTAAAAAAAAAACGGGAAGCAAGTATAACACTAAGACTAGGTATAATCAGTGTAAATAAATATTTCTAATTTATTCATTTTTATATTAATTTCAACAAAAAAATTGCAAAACAAAACATCATAGGCATTCGGGTTAATGCATGATTCCTGCATCTTCATTGATCACTGGTTCATTGTCATTTACTTTGCAACTTCTCAAACAATGTTAGAAGCATCTGCTTGCTGAATGACTTGTTCTACATGTGAAAACTCTTCAGAACTTGAATTTCCAAGTAGAGGCCTCAATTCTCATGATGCTTCTGCAGACTCATTTTCAAGGACACAATGGTTCATTTTCAGAATGGTATATGGCAGAAAATTAAACTGTAGTAATAAGCTTATTTATCATTGTTTAATGTATAATATAGAGTGCACAGTACAGCTGGTTTGCCACGTATTTGCATATTTCAGGTTTTTTAATTTTATATATCATGGACTTCCTTCCTCAATATACTGGTTTACTTCTATGTCACCATCATCCTCTGACCAAGCATTCCTTGAAACTAGTTCATATCTTACAGCAAACTCTGCCAAGCTTTTAAATCATTAAGTTCATCTAGTTAGATGTTCCCATCAAAAAATTCTAAATTTCTTCATATCTACAACTGTTTATGAAAACAGTTGTGCTTTGACATTTTTAGTGTAAGCCCTTTCAAGAGCACTGACGATTGAATGGCCATTGACTCAGAACATTATTGGTTCCACATATTTCCACCTCATCTCTTAGCTTTTTTTATTACTTCCTTAATGGTATCACAATAATCATGGGGCTTACATTTGTTGGCATACTTTGCAACATAATATGCAACAGCTGTTACAGAGTCACATGGTTGAATATATTGCCTTCCCGCACCTATGAAAACTCAGGGTTATAGTGTTATTGAAAGAATTTCTTCAGAGTTTCTTTGCAGAATTCAAGAATGTCCACTATTAGCTAAATTTTCATCAGAACCTAGGCACATTACTTACTGGTCTTGAGAATCCAATCCATCAAGCCCGATTCCATCAAACTTCTAACCATTGCAATCAGTTCTGAACATACATGTCTCCAATATGATGCAGATGCTTTAATGTTTCACATTACAAGATGCATGTTGTCTATCAACGCGCATGGTGTATGATTTCCTTGTTGCATTCTAGATGATACTGATATACTAGCTTTGGCTTGATAATATTTAACATTACTTAAGGCAAAAAGATAGTCTGTTGGAATCTCCTGTGATTGCCCATAATACGAGCTTAAAAATAATCTAAAGGGTGATGAAAATTTCATGTGGCACTCCAAAACCATTATTACCATTGGGCAATAGAAATACCAAGCTATAATTCTTCCATTCTATTTTTTATATATTGACGTGATCCTGTTTTCCATTGCACATTTAATAATTGCATTTCCCCTTCACTTGAACTGTTCACTATTATTAATGGTTTATTATAATTGAATAGTTACGATTATTTATGGTAACAACTTTTTCAATATCTGGTACATTATTATCATCAGATAATAGCTCTATTGGGTGAAGCATATTTGTAGATAATATATCTTGCATATATCTACTGTCTTTGATTGTATCTTTCTCATTAGTAACTGTCTTGGTAATTAAACAACGATTTTCAGACACATTTTTAATACTACCATCAAGCATTTTTCAATCCCATTAACAGTTCCTCTGCTATCATATGCATGTCCATTATCTATTGGCAATTGGTTATAATTGTTGTTTTCATGTCTCTTATATTAAAAAATCAATCTTTCTCATAATATTTGCAAAGGAGTCAAACAATATACATTCGATTCATGGCTTGATTTCATTATCAGATTTAGCTGTGCCATACCATATAGGTAGGCCATCAATATTTTTGAAGTGCATGCAGCGGCAAGATAGGCCTACACCTCACACTGGTGCTCTACCTCTACAGTCTTGGGCTCTCTTGAATGAGAGTCAAATAACTAAAAGTATGAAACATCATCTTGGTTGCTGTGGTAAAAAGCAACAAATGTTGAATTAGCTGCTAGTATTCCATAGACTAGTAGAATAAAATCTGTTAAAAGCATTTCACAAATTTGGATGCCCATTTTCAGTATTGTCCATACTCAAATGACCATTGAATGAATCAGTTTCCAATACTTCACTTTTAAAATTATGGTTTTTATTTCACATGAGATTGAAGTTCTATCACCCACAAAATGATCAAGATTTGCTTCCACTGCTTTCAAAATGACTTGATTTCTTGAGAATTCTTGAGAAAATCTGTCACCTTGAAAGAGTATATAGGCAAGATCACTTGCACACCAATCATTTGGATCATGTAATGTAAAAGCAATGCAAGCAATTGCTGCTATTGTTAAGGGTTGAATTCTGCATGAATTAATGTAGAATCTTTCATCAACTGGTTTAAATTATCCTCATAATATTGATATTATGTTTTGATGGAATATCTGGTATTTGAACGTGTTTCTAGGATTTGAAAATCTTCATTTGCATTATTAATTGTGTGTGATCACCCTGAAATTTTACTAATTTAGCAATGTCGAAATTCTCAGGAAAGAAAGGGACAACATTGTGATTAAGAAGATTATTTGTCATTATCCACTTCTAAGCTACTTTCAGTTTTTGAATGTCAACCTACAGTTTATCATATTCGCTGCATAATTTCAAGACTTTCTGTTACAATAAATCACAGTTCCAGCTTTGCTCAATTGTAATGGAAGCTGCTCAGAAAGTTGAACAATGTTGTGCAAATAGAACAACTTGTCCCTTTCACTAATCTTGGCTGAATGGATTATGAACTTTAATAATTTCAAGGTGAAGAACAATTCTACTAAGAAGTCTCTGTTCAATGTCGTTGCTCAATTTATCAGGCACCTCGGAATTTTATTCCAAAAAGCTTGAGTGGGAATTTTTTGTTTCTTGAGATTTTTGGTGCATCAAAAATAAGCCTCAATACTAGGTGATCAGGAATGATTGTTAATAGTGTTGTTGTTGTTAAATTACACTGTTTTTGTGAATAAATTAATTTTTTGCATATTACACACAGAACATCACAAAATATCCTGATTGCTTTCTTAAAATAATTTCTTCACAACATAACTCTTTTGCTAACTTCTCTCTTCAGCTGTCTCATTTGATAAACGCCTGCTGTTTATTAAAGACAATCGGTGCGTGATCTTTTTAGAGCCATTTCATGTAAAAGCCGATTTTTAATCTGGGTAAGATGATTTAATCGTTTTTCACTTGTTGCATTTGAACGCCTACTATTAATTACTTATAGTGACAATATTCTTTTTCGGATTCTGTCTCTAGAGAACTGATATTTCATGTATTCTTGCATGCATCAGATTCTTAGTGCATGTTCACCATAATTACACTATCTTTGTAATATAAACTTAAAAAAACACTTTTAAATGGAAATTAACTCACGTTATGGCGTGACGGCCGTTTCGCTCTGTTGTCTAGAGCATCGTCAGACGACCCACAGTACACTGACTTAAGGTATGAGTTTCATACCATTGAGTGAAACTCATACCTTAAGTCAGTGTACTCTGTGGGTCGTCTGACGATGCTCTAGACAACAGAGCGAAACGGCCGTCACGCCATAACGTGAGTTAATTTCCATTTAAAAGTGTTTTTTTAAGTTTATATTACATATTAGTGGAAACAAGATGGATCTACAACATCACACTATCTTTGCTTTGAATATCTGCCATTTTTTCCATACTTTCAAATGTCGTTTAAATCTGGCTTCCTGTGTTTTGCTGAACTGAATAAGAACAAAAGAAAGAATTGAATGAGAACAAACAAAAGAACTGAACAGGAAATAACTGTTTACAACAAATTCTCTAAACATTTCTGTACATGTATGTTCTATTACAAACTTGCTGCTAGTATGCAACAACTTTCTGTGCTAAACTTTATGTACATGTATGTTCTATTACAAACTTGCTGCTAGTTTAAAGCTGCGAGTAACTAGCTACGTGTGATCAAGAGGCTTTACAGTCAAACTAGCCTATGTGTCTGAGAAGAAATTAAATTGAAAATTTCCATAAAGACTTAGTAATTCCCTAGAGCCTAGTACAAACCGCATCTTCCTATTGCCTAAACACAGAGTTATATTGTAATTCAAAATATTCAAATTTATGAAAAAATGAAATGCTACTTTTTGTTAAATTAGATAAGTTTGTTTTTTCACAAAAAAAAAAAAAATAGAAAAACCATGTTGTTCTGAACTTTGACATATATGTTTCCTACCTGACTGCAAGGCTCTGACTACAGAGTAAGCGCATATAAGTCTTTGTGTTACAGACAGCGTAAAAACCCCACTAAAAGGGCCTCATATATCATTAAAACTTGTTGTCTTCTATCAGCTGTTCCTTTAAGGATAGATTTCTCATTTCGGTGTCCTTCAGTGAGTTTTTACAGGAATGAGACCTTGCACAAAAAAAGCATACATTCGTAAAGAATATTGAGAAATTGCGCATTTATATTGACGATTGGCATGCCTGACTATCAACAAGATAAGTTGCATCAACAGAGATTAAATCATATGAGATATTTTTTTGTAGATGTTATATTAACTTTTCATGTGAATTTAACGACTTGCAGTCAAATAATAACTGAAAAGTTAATATTAACAACGCAGTTCGTCATGGAACAAGAAATCCAGGAAAGATGTTATATGTCTAGAAAAATCCGGTTAAGGAGTATAAGACAAGTCAGATCAACAATAAATTATTATATGCATGCAATATTAGAAATTTATACACAGAATCGGTCAAATATATATTATATAATTGCAAATAAATAGTTTTACTGAAATCATAACCTACCTAACCCTCATTCACTATAGGTGAATGGCCTATAGGTATTCCTATAGGAAAACTAATAGGTATTTGGCCTAACAGCTACATTAATATTCTTATGGTAAAGTAAATGTTTTAATACCTAATTCATGTCAGAACATAGGCGATCTGGAGATCGACCGACAGCGCTCTGAACGGATGATCTTTCACTAACTTAGTGAGTCAAAATCTGATCGCCATTAATTCGTGTGCTAAATTGTCTCACTTCAAATACGTTTTTTCAAAAAAATATTTATTTAGACAAACTTACAAAAAATGCCCAAGAGCCGTATTATTTGTTTTATGGGTGCAGTAATACCTATGAGAATACAGAAGGAAAAGGTGTTTCATTTTATTCATTTCCTGGTCGACCTTATGAAAAGGATAGACAGGAGAAATGGATCTCCAATGTTTGAAGGACTAAGTGAGTTATATTATATTTACAAATTATTTTGTGTAAAAGATTGCTGATTGATGAAAATTAGACGTTTTCTATGCACTTTGCGTGATTGATATTTGTACAATCTAATATTGAAACTGACACTGTATTTCACTTTTAAATAATGTTTTACTCACATATATTGGTGATGCTTGAGGAATGCATTTCACTTCTGAAAAGAAGCTTCGTCAGCCTGCCGCCAGGGGTCATGCTCTGTTTGGGTTAGGATGAGCGGCCATTATGTATTTGAAAATTGCGTTTGATTTGAATTGTGTTTGGTCGTTGAGTAAGTTTGTTCTATCTTGTTTATGGTGTTTGAATATTTCATATTGTTCCAGTGTATTTAGTTTGTGGCTTTTTTGGAATGTGTGTAGAATTTCCAAGTCAGTTTGGATGTTATTGTGTGAGTGCCCAGTGTTGATTAAGTGATCTGCAAATGTTGAGTCGGAGTTGGAATGTAGTGCTTTGATGTGCTCTTTATATCTTATGTTGAATGATCTGCCTGTTTGTCCTATGTAGTACTTGGGGCATGTGTTGCATTTAAGCTTATATATGCCTGGTTTGTTGAATTTGTGAATTGTGCTGTTTGTTAGGTGAGCTGGTTTTTGTTGGATCTGGTGTTTCAGGTTGTTTGTTGTTCTGAATGCTGTGTTAAATCCGGATTTTTGGAAGATGTAAGCTATTTTGTGTGATTTTTTGTTGAGATATGTGAGTGTGACAAATCTGTTTTGGTTTGCAGGTTTTGGATTTTTATTTTTCATTTTATTCATGATTTTGTCTACTAGATTGGTGTTGTATCCGTTTTGTTGTGCTAAATATTTGATTGTATTGATTTCTTCTTTGTGGTCAGCTTGTGATAGTGGAACATTAAGGAGTCTATGGATCATGGAGTTGAAAGCAGCAAGTTTGTGTTGATTTGGGTGGTTGGATGAGTTGTGAATGAGTGTGTCTGTGAGAGTTGGTTTTCTGTAGATTTTGAATTTGTGCATGTTATTTAGTTTTTTGATAGTGAGATCTAAGAAGTTCAAGGTGTAGTCTGTTTCATATTCTGCTGTGAATTGTAAGTTTTTATGGGTTTTGTTCAATTGTGTTAGGAGTTGTTCACACTGTCTTTGGTTTCCATTGTAAAGTACAATAATGTCATCAACGTAGCGGTGCCAGTAAATAATTTTGTTTGAGTGTTTGGTGTCTTTTAGTATTTTAGTATTCTCTATGTGCTGTAAAAATATTTCTGCTAGGATGCTGGAGATTGGGGATCCCATTGGTAGTCCTTCTGGTTGGGTGTAATACTTGTTATTGTGGGTGAAGTAGTTTTGTGATGTGATGATTTTTAATGTCTCAATTAGTTCTTTTGTGTGTTCAGGTGGGTTGTTTTGTGCTTTGAGTATGTTCGCTATTATGGAAATGGTTTCAGTTACAGGAATGTTTGTATACAGGTTTTTTATGTCAAATGATGCTAGTGTGGAATTATGTGGGATGTGTGTATTTTTTATTTTGTTTATGAGGTCTGTGCTGTTCTTTATATGAGATGGATGATTGATATTGATGAGTCTGCATAGTTGAGTATCTATCTGTTTGATATTTGTTGAGTTCTATCGCATTGATATTTGTAATTAAAGAAATCAATCCTAATAACAGCTTTGAGGTTATGTTTTTGTTATTGTTGCAAAATATTAATTTATTGTAAGCAGAGGCGGATTTAGGCAGTTGACTTTTGATTAAAAAGTGGACATTTTTTGACAAAAAGATTGTAAAACAGGATTGATGCTAGTTTGTCTCATCAATTTTCCACATATAATACCTTCGCACTCCTCCACATCAAAAGCATGATTACTCTACAAGGTTCTTCCCTTTTTCTAGATTAGCTTTCCTTAAAAAATCGCAATTGACTTCTTTAAATCCTGTTTTTATGATAAGTTTCCCAATGCTAGCCATTATAAACAATGCAACTAACTCACTACACTGCTGCCAATTTAAGCCGCCCAGAGTTCGCGACGATCGATCTTTCAGCCAACTTCTGATCGCCTATAATCCATTTTGCTCAAATAATATGGGAAGCTAATCGGCCATGTTAATTATTTGTGACAGAGAAAATGTTACTTTGAACTGATTATCGTATTAGTAGAGTTAGCAGATTTTTAGCGTAGATTTGCGCAAATTCTCTATTATTGAAACATCTACAAATTACAAAACACCATCGGGCTTGAATTTATATACATATTCGTGCTTACATGAGTACGAGAGTGACAACTTGACAAAAATTAAAGTTGTGGAGAATCTAGAATTTACCAGAAGCCCTATTCATAGCGAATCGAAGTAGGACACTTATAAATTATTCTTATATGAATTTTTATGATAAGGATCTTAATTGATAGTCAATCTGATGTGGATTATTTCTTCGACTTAGTGTTTGTGATGCCTGTTTCACTGTTTGATCCGATGAGTTGGTAGCCGCCCGAGTCAATCGATTCAAACACACAACAAAACAAAGCAATCTAAGGACGTAAGGAGTGTACTGTACAGGAGAAGGATATGGTACGATAGGGCACGATCAGGTCAAGCTAGATGAGAATAATGTCACTTTTTGTTTATTTATTGTATATTTTGTGATTGTTGAACTATCATTTCAATTAAGATGTACGTCTAGCGTTTTATCTTCAGACGTTCAACTCAATGTGAGTAATTTTTATTTACAATTTCCAATTTATTTTTTGTAAAAGCTGCGATGTCTTGTTTGTCTAGAACAGCTGATTTCAATGGATTTCATTCGATAAGATAATGGGTATTGTGAATAAACTACCAATTCTGATCAGTAATTAATACTGGTTCAGTTTAGTAAATACTTATCAAGTAAATACTGAATTAACTACATAGAAATAAGAATTTGTGCATGATAAACTTTCAGTAAAGCATTCCTTGTACTTATTTTTAAGTAATTACTGAATGTAAAAACATCTGTTGTACGGTACTATTCAACACCTGAGAAACAAAATGACATGCCCTATGCATTTTATTCCATACCACTATTTATTCCATTACCCGTATTTTGCAACGGGATTTTAGACACTAGTAGTTCTATGAACAGTAGACCTCACGCCCAATAATAAAGTGTTCGTGCATAGAGGAACATACTCGATGTCTCAATGATAATCACTATCGCAAAATTAAACACAAATTAATCATCACACCTAACCCTTGATTCAATAGACTTGAGTCTATTTCATGTCTATCTTTCACAAAAAGTAACTCTGTTTATCATCACCAAGGCTGTGTTTCTATTCAGGTGTTTCAATCAGTCAGCTGATTGTTCAAGTCAAAGGAGATGTAGATTTATGTAACAATATCAATTAAATTTATATAAAATTATCATTCACTTAGTAATCTTCTTCTTCTTTCTCGAAACCCTTCTGCCTCACAGCGTAGGGTGGTTTGAGGATTCCTCGGTCCAGCGCCATCCTCTTCATCTGCTGCCAGTTTTTACCTCTTGCAGCTCCCAATCCTTGCACATACTTCTCGTAGGTAATCCTTGGACGTCCTCTGTCTCACTCCAATGGGTTTCATCTCCCAGACTTGTTTGACCTTTCTCTCAATTGGCATTCTAGTTGCATGACCAAACCACTTCAGTTGCTTTTCCTTCATTTTTTCAATCAGGGATTCCATCTCCACTTTCCTGCCTAATAACCTCATTCCTTATCATATCCCTCCTTGTCTTTCCGGCAATCTTTCTCAGGAACTTCATTTCAGAGACTCATTTTCTGGGCATGTATCAAACAAGTATGTTATTTTTATGAATGATAACTTAATTCATATGAAGGCTCAACCAGATGATTAAGAGGGCTCGAGGACTCTTGAAATCTGGTTCCAATTTTTCAATGAAAAGCTCATTAAAAAAATCATAAGCTATATTCTCTACAGAAGAAGGCCTGAGAGCCTTTCTTTTTTCCTTTTAAATATCCTTAAAATGCAAGCAAATTAAATTTTGAAAATCCTTACACATATATCGCTGGGTATTCCTTGAAGGAAGACGCCTGCAAATTTTCATTGAATTTGGACCACGTGTCTAGCCGTAGTTGCGTTACAGACAGACAGACAAATACAAAACGGTTGACTTGAAACAGAGACCTCTCTTCGTTCGGTCAAATAGTTATTATTCTTGATCTATATAACTGAAATTAAGTTTTAGTATATGGATTTGAACCGCCTTTATCAGCTGAGTAAAATGAGGTATCACACATTAAGAGGACCTACTTTTCGTTGAAAAGTAGATTTTTTCCCTCTTCCCTCTTCCAATTAAAAATTTTCAAATTTGGGACACCGAAGATAATTTTTTCAATTGAACGAAATTGGGAAGAGCGAGTGAAATTGCAGTTTAAGTGTAGCTAGCCATACAGTTGAGCTGTTGTAAAGAAAAGTGCACAAAAATAAGCTGTGGCTTTGGCTCTTGTACGCAAAAGCACACAAGCTGTGGTTTGGCTTGTGACATATAGGGGTATCATCTATGTCAGCTGCTCTATGAGTTCCCTGCAGCAAATTTCCCTGCATTCTACAAAAATGCTGAAATTTAAACATTATTTTGAAAAAGGTAAATAGAAATGAGAAATCGGGTAACGGAATTGAGTTAAGAGTAAACGAGCCATGCTTTGCAACGGGATGCTCAAACTAAACATGTGATATATGTCTTTCAAACGCCAATGCCAATACAATAATTTAGAAGAAAATAATACATAGAATTATTTCCGAAAAGGAAATTAGGAGCTGCAAAATTGATTATACAGAACATATGTGTTGCTTTGGCTTGTGACGAACCTTTTTTGCATTATAGTGATGTATCACCTGTTCTATGAGCTCCCTGCATTTAAACACATTTTTAAAATAGTGCCCGTCAGTGAAATTTGAACTTTAATTTTCAAAAGACTGGAAGAAAAATAAAAAATCAGGCTTCGAGGTGCACTAAATCGATTTAGAGGAAGCTATGTGCCAAGTTTAGTGTTCCAAATCGTTATTTATTTATTATGCTGATTAGAATGGAAATAATAGTTTTTTCCATAATAATAGTTTGTCTCTTATAAAACAGAATTCAGATCAAGCTATGAGGAAAAATTTTACAAATGAAAAAATTTAAACCAAATTGGGTTTGAAAATAGAATAATTTGGTAAAGTGGACTTAATTGAACAAAAAAATGTGCAACCAGGATTTGAACTCAAGTCCTATGTAAAAAGCATAAATGGTTTTCCGCTGTGCTACAATTTTTATGTAACAGCAATGTTTCTAAAAGCACTTTTGAAACTATGAACGACAATAATTGTGACTTCTGTACGATCAATGATCAAGGAATAATAACAATAGTTCTGTGGAATTTTAAATATATTTGAACATTTATTTTGAAAAGTCTAAAAGGAAAATAAAAAATTGGGCTCAGCCCAGGCAAATTAGACTTTTGAAGGGCAAAAATTTATATAAAGCAGGATTTATTTGTAATCCAATCTTGGCATCCCAGAAAAGATTTCCCCAAGATTGCGAAAAAATCTGGCTGTGCTTAACTTTTGGGTGGCCCCAAATTTGGCACTTTTCAGTTTTTCACCTAAAACTCGAAAACTATCTATCGCGTTGAAAACATTGCCCAATTCGATATTGAAGATTATGAAATTCTACGTCTTTTAATGTAACCTAACAATACCAAATCGGTTCAGTTGTTCATTCACAATCAATTTTCAAAAAGCAGGTATTTTTACCCCCCTTTAGGAAAAATGAGCCACCTCCATGTTTCGATACATTTATCTTGTAAATGCTCACTCCTACACATAAAAGTTATAGGAAAAAGTTTAGATCATTGAATTTACTTCCAGAAGAGTCCTCAATTTGAAAATTTTTCCAATTTGTTTCTAAGATACAAAAACGACCTGAACTACTAGCGCTGTATAGCGCTATTAAGCCAGAAATCAAGTATCATAAATAATTGATATCAGGAAAAGCATTTTTTCCCATCGTTCTTTTCAAACGTTCTTCTCTCAAAGGATTCCCATGTTTTTTAGACGTTGAGTCTGAATCTGAAATTTGGAAAGTAAATTAAATTTGGTGGAGTGGGCCCCAACGGTGGAGATCTCCCCCCCCCCCTTCTTAAATGGTCAATCGCTCCCCATTGAGTGATAGCTCATTGAGGCGATTTTTTTTTCATATGTAACATGTCAATTTCTGAATATTATTTACAGGGCCGGTAAGTTTTTATGTAATAGGGCCCAGGGCGGAATGAATAAGTAGGGTGGTCTCAGCGAATGAGACAATCTTGTTAACAGCTGTTCATTAGATTAAACTCAAAGTTTATAAACGAGTAAACCTTTGTGTTGAGAAAAAAGATAATTAGATTGCATATTATGTAATATTCAACTATTCTAGAACACCTTTTACAACGATTGTTAATTTCGAGTTCAAAAAACTGGCTTCAAATTTATAAATCTGGATCACCAATCTTTTGAGGTAGGTGCAACAAAAATTCTAATCCTTTCAGTTTTTTATTGGTTACTTTGGGAAAGTGGTATTGGGTTGAAGCTTTGGGTAACATTAATCACACGAAAGCTGCATGCTTTCTTTTCTGATAATGTGTTTTAATAAGGTGCTTGCACAGGGGATCCAATTTTCGAGGATAATCACCATCGCAAAATCAAGCTTTGGAATGATATTCACACTGCTCCTATCTGTGATACGTCATTTCACAGCAGGTATTCATTTTGCATTGTTGATCATCCAGTACTTGCGTAGTAGAGCAATGACTCTTCGTGTTAATCAAAGTGCAAAATCAAATACTTGCTAATGAAGGATTGGATCAGGATGCATATCACGGATCCACAGCATGTGTTTGACTTATGATTGTGATTATCATCGAATATTGATGCTCCTCTGTGCAAGCACTTGTAGGATTCAAACCTTTGAAGCATTGAATTACTCAATCCTTTTGCCCAGAGAAAAGTTATGAATGATGATGGTATAACTTTTGTTGAAAAGTAGGATACAGGCGATCGGGTGGAGAGAGTGAGAGTGTTGCTAGAGGAGTGAGGATGACAGAAGCAGCAACAGTGGACAACATGTACATTCTGGCAGTGAACGTGAGCAATCGTCCTCCTGTCAAACAGTTTCCACGGCCTTTCCGCAATCCGCCCCAGCCTCATATGTGCATTCACGTTTTGTTACAAGTAAGTTGGACAATTCAATGCATCTGTTTGCATGTCTAATAGCAAATGCCAATTTAAAAAATCCATCTTCCCTGATCACCAGGGCTGAGATCTGTTTGGTTCGAGATTTGCGTTGCAGAAAGGCCGGTCAGTTTTTTAGATCGATGATTTTGATTTAATCATAGATTTTGAAGTTAGTTCAATTTGGCAACATATTAATTTTATATAAAAGGTTGTTTCTTGTATTATAATTATTAAAGTAAGTTAATAATAAACGTATTAATTATTAAATTGAGTTAGATGTTGACATTATTGTAAAAATCCTAATTTATTTGTTTATTTCGAATGTAAATACGCATTTGAGCCATATGTTTGAAGTACTATACCTGGCGCTAGAGCTCAGAATTCGATGGGGGATTGGTGGTTTAACTCTCGTGAATTGGCCGGTCAAAAAAGCTTTATCCTCTTGTTATCTTTTGTATAACGAAATTCTCCTGATCTAGGATCAGTTCAGCCAATGATTGGGGGTCAAATGTTGATTTGGTGTTTGTGCGACCGGCCATAAGACCATAGGGTTGCATGCTCATGATAATCACCATCGCAAAATCAAACTCATGCCATGGAATGGTGTATCACAGATTGGAACAGCATGAATTTCACAGAATGTACTTGACTTCGCGGTAGTGATTATCTTCCGCCGTTAGATACTCCCCTTTGCAAGCTCCCTTTTTCATTTAAAAGATACGTTAAGTATAGCTCTGAATGTGAGAATCGTTGATTTTTTTGTCTTCCAAAAAAACTGGCTCCGCTAGCAAATAATGTAAATTAAAATATTGCTACAACACAAGCTATATTGTATTAGTATTTTACAAGTTATCATCCTCGAGAATCGGACGCTTCACTCGTTCACTGTGCAAGCACAATATTTCCAAGCTTAATTAGACGTCATTTGAATTCTGTTGAAATTGAATTACTATTGTGTATCGTTTCCGTTAAAGAAATCGATCAGTTGTTTGAGCAATTGGTGCAGAGGTAACAGTGTTTAGTAAAAAATGTTGATGGAGATCCCACTATAAGATCTAAATCTGGTAAAAGTGAAGAATAACTTTTAAAATGTACAACATGCCATGCTATCAATTAAATGAAAATGATAGTTTCAGCTATCATTAACCAATGTTTGGACTTGATGTTATCAGTTTTATTCTCACTGTTTCGAAACCCACCTAAAACCTTGTAGGTGTTTCCCATAACGGTGAGGTGGAATTTATGTAGGGTCTCTCCACCAATAAAATTTCATCCGCTTATTATTTTATTATCTCATAGCTTAGCTCTGCCTTTTTTCTTATGTTTTTTACAATGGTAAAAATACTTGTAATAAAGTATATCCATACGTTTCCATTACTATCAATGTCTATTCCTCCATCAACTCAATTCATTCTTGGAAATACTAAAATAAGAGTTAACTTGAATATTTTAGATTTGTGCCCATACTTGAATAAGTGATTTCTCTCAACAGGGATTTTGAAAAGTATTCTTTATGCCTGAAATTCATCTGTAATATTTTTTTTTCAGTTATTCAAACAGCTATTAATTACAAAAATCAATTCTTTCAAAGTAATATTTAATATTTTAGGGAAGTGATAGCCGCGAGCCGTAGCAGGTATCTGTTGAATCAGATAGATAAGCTGCGTTCTCGTAGGTCCTGTTTGTAACGGTGAGCGATTAGATTGGCCAGCAAAAAAGACACTGTTCTCTGCTGAAAATCACTTCCCGGTGGTTCGGAACCCACCTAAAACTGTAGGTCCAACTCATAAATCACAATCATCCAACTCATTACCCACGCACAGGTCTCAGACTTATGTGGGCTTCATCCTCAAGAAAAAAAAAATTCATCGAAATGCTCATTTAATTTCAGGATTCACATACACCATGCTATATAAATGTAATGTCATGGAGTAGAGTGGAACTTCCCCTTCGTCCAGATGCTCCAGTTCCTCTTTATGGTGGAATGCAAGTTCCATTCAATGAAAAAACTTTCAAAAACTTCAAACAGAAGCCAATGGTGTTTGCTGTTATGGTGAATCCGGAGATTCTAATGAAGAATGGTAAACATTCTCAAAGTACACAGGTAGGCGGAATTCGTTACTTTTTAATTATTTGACGTTTATAGTTTGAATATACTAGAAAAATATTGTGGCATTTTCAAGCAGGGGCTCTGGGGATTTAAGTAAGAACAACTTATAAAAAATAAGGCAATTTATTACACTAAACAAATTCAATTAAATCTGTACTAAGCAAAACATCTAAATAAATGGCGTAAGTTTACAATAAATTATAATCTTACTAGCTCTACTTCTACAGTAAAGTTAGAATCAGGAGCTAACATTAAATTAATTATCTTGTCTGTAAATAAAACACTTCTACTACAACTAAATACAAGAAAATCCTTTACACAACAACAAAATCAATCTACTCCAGTACTCCTTTGATCAAACCAAAACTTAATTGGAACAATTCCAAAGATGTGTAGAAGCTCAACTGTAGACAAAGAACTTACACTCAGTGAATAAATCGATCACAATTATTACACAACTTGATCATTGAACATTAATAACTCACAAACTTGTCTGCATACCCAGACTCACTCAGTGACAACTACACTGAACTTTCTTTCAAGATACACTGACTTCCTGGTCAACTGAGTTGGTCTCCTGTATTTATATAGGGTTGAGGGTTACATACAAAAAATAAGATCTACAACATTTTGGAAGCATCTAGAACATTCAGTAGTTGACAGGGATTACCCAATAGAGAACAATAGGTAGCCAGAAGTCTCTGGAAAGATCGAGAGGAATCCGAGAATTTTAGGAAAAGATGGTTGACAGATCGCTAGCCGGCTTGGGAGGGAGAAGGGGGACTGAGAAAGCGTGAGGGATAGGTAACAGCAGGTGAACAAAGAAGACCGAATACCATGGTAAATACTCATAGGCTTGGCAATAATGACTCTTTTCAATGAGTCGTTCAATCGCCCTCACTCTAAGTGAGTCGTTCATTTGAACTAGTTCAAAAATGAGTCATCAGCAATGCTCGTGCTCATTCACTGCCATAGCTTGTTCAGACGCTCAGCACTCACTCACTCACTGAGCACTCATACACACACAACAATAAACAGCCTTGTCGTATTTCTAGCGCCTCAATATAAATAATTCTCAGAATCTGAGTCCGTTCAATATTCCAGAGCACAGAGCTTATTCTATTTTCCAGAAGTAGTCAGTCAGTTGCTATCGGTCGGTACTTAAAATACATTACACAAAGCTCGTGGAGCTGCAAGAGGTGAGTGAGTGAGCCAGCTGTTGTTATAGTTAGTTCACTTCACAGTTCAAAATGCTCATGGAGTGGGGAGGTGAGTGGTCTTGTCCAGCAGTGCCTATAGTAGGCCGCTGCACTGCTCTGCTAACTCAAGGAGCACTCACTAGATAGTGTGTTAACTGTATTCCGTGAAAATGTAAGAGGATGTAAAGAACTTCAGACCTGTAGCAATTTTGTCTTCCTCCAAGATTGTTGAGAAAGTAATATTTGGACAGATAGCAACCTTTTTACAAAAACAGCATATTCTTGTCAATCAACAATTTGGATTTAGAGCCAGAAAGTCAACTAAAATGGCAATTTTTGAGCTGGTAAAGGATGTGATGTTGGCTTTGGATGGTTCACGTAATCCTACAGGTATTTTTTGTGACTTATCACGGCTAGTGTTTCGATAGTGTTAATCATGACCTGCTATTGGACAAACTTCGGCAATATGGTTTCAGAGGAGTCTCACACAAACTCATTCCATCCTATCTTGAGGGCAGACAGCAGAAGGTAGTTTTGAGAGACCAGCATCCAGTGTATTCAGATTGGTCAAGGGCCACACTTAGTGTGCCACAAGGTCAGTTCTGGTACCCATACAATTTCTCCTTTATATCAATGATCTCCCAGCTAATGTTGAATCAAAGATGATCCTTTTTGCTGATGACACAACAGCTGTAGTGGAGCCAAAATTAGAACAAAATGTGAGGGAGGCAATCTTGAAGGCTTCAGAACCTTTGGCAAATGGTTTGAGTCAAATGGGTTAAAGGTAATCTGGAAAATACCAACATAGTAAATTTGTATGCCTCTCATCTTGCACACATAGAGGAGGAGACAGCAATGCAATCCGTCTTTGGCAAGTCTGTAAAGGAGGTACAATTTCTTGGAGTGAGGATCCAGAGCTCTTTGAGTTGGGCTTCAGAGGTTGACCTGTTGGAGAAGAAGCTGAATAAAGCATTGTTTACGTTGAGAGTGGTTAGGGAGTCTTCAGACATTCCAGCAGCCCTTAGTGTATACCATGTCTATTTTATTTCTGTTGTCAGATACAGCATAATGCTATGGAGAAGTTATCATACTCTCTTGAATCGATTTTTTTGAGGCAAAAGGAAGCGGTGAGCATAGTATATGCATTGGGATTTAGAGAGAGTTGCAAACCGCATTTTATTAGGAACAATCTTCTGTCAGAACCAGCAATTTATATACAGGAGCTGGTAACTTATATTTGGAAAAATAGAAGACATGTGGAAGAACCCAGACACACTCAAAAATATCCAACAAGGAGGAATGAAAATGATTTCCAGCTACCCAGAATTATATTGGACCTGGTTGGAAGAGGCCCTTGGTATGGGGGTATGAAAGTTTTCAATCTGCTTCCATCTCACTTGAAGGCTGACACTACTGATAGGTTTTTTTGAACAGATTGAACTCTTATCTTGTCAATAGCTGCCCATACAAAGTTCAAGAATTATTTTAATCATTAAATTTCTCTTGATTTTGTAACTTAACTTTTCAACTCTCAACCGTTTCTTCCTCTAAATACTGTAGCTTTAATTCTATTATGAAATTTTTCATAGTTTTTGGTGTGATCTATGTGTTATGATTAATTGTTTTTAATGAATTGAATGTATCTTTATTATTGGCATGTCACGGTTTGGTAAACAATTGTATTTATGCGAACATATGTAATGAATAAAGATCTAATCTAATCTAAAAAAAACACAAACGCAGCTCAAAAATGAACTAACTACTTTCTGAATTTGAACTACTAGTTCGCAGTTCATGTTAAAGAGTCAGTTACTTTGATCGACTCGCTCATTCTGGTCACATCTCTATTGTATATATAGCTGACTACCTCTGTGCACTATACTTCTTTAGTTCACAATGTTCTTATTTTGCCTTAGTTACAATATTTTATTACATACATACCTGTACATATCCTGCTCCCATTGTAGTTAGCGCCGGGTCTGGGTGTTTACTAGGCCTTGCCATCTGCCTCGTTCTTGCCACCATCTCTCATCCCCACCTGCTGCCATCTGCATCCCCTCCACTCCATTTCTTCGACAAGTTTATTTTTTAATCAAAAAGAAAAACACTCAATTCTGAATGAATAATTTTTATTAATCAAGAATGGTTCGGAACCCACCTAAAACTGTAAGTCTAACTCATCAATCACCATCATCCATGTCATTACCCACGGGTAAGATGTGAGGTCTCAGACCTATGTGAGCTCCATCCTCAAAAAAAGTATAAAACAATACTTAAAGTGTAGGTATGCAGACAAGTTTGTTAGTTATTAGTGTTCAATGATGAAGTTGTCCAACAATTGTGATCGATTTATTCACTGAGTGTCAGTTCGGTGTATATGGTGTTAGTAGTTGAGCTTCTACACATCTCTTACAACTAATAAAAATGTTTGGATCCTGAGACTACGTAGAGCTTCTGTGGGATGGTGCAAATGAAGATATTATAATAGAAGATTATAACCTCTAGCCTCTACAAGAAAGTGATAAATAATAATATTATAAACACGCATAAAAACACTATAGCGAAAACAACTCAGGATATTTACAATAGATCCACTGCTAAATGATTCGCGGTTATGCATTATAATTCTCAATATAATTAAACAAGATAATCATAAGATACGTTGACAGTGCCAAGAGAAAGAAGTTAACGTTTTAAAAAAAGTGGTTTCCCTCTGCAAGACTCTAATGTTATTAGAAAGGCTATTATAAAATTTGGGTGCAAGATATGTGAAGATTTTTTTGAAAAGAGTAAGCTTGTAACATAAGCGTTCAATCCACTTCTCAGACTTATATTAGTATTTCTTATATCATTCCTCTGTTTATTACTTATAATAGACCTTCAATACTTTATAAACATACAAATTTTTCAAAGGCAATATGTTGAGTTTTCTGCTAAATGGTAGAGAATGATCAGTCCTCTGACTATTGCTTATTAGTAGCACAAAATGCTTTTGTAGTACCACAATTGCATTCAGTGTAGAATTATAAGTTCCTCCCCATAACGTTGAAGCAAATTTTATCTTTGAGTTAATATACACAGAATATAATTTATATTATAAACTTAAAAAACATTTTTGAATGGAAATTGACTCAGGTTATGGCGTGACGGCCGTTTCGCTCAGTTGTCTAGAGCATCATCAGACGACCCACAGTACACTGATTCAAGGCATGAGTTTGAGGGTTAGTTATGTTGGAATGGTGAAGGGGTGGGGGGATGAGTAGGCGGGAGGTTTGAAATTGGGATTATTTTGTCAAATAGAGTATGTGAGAAGAAGTTAAGTTGATCATTTAAAATGTTGTCAGGTTGCTGCTTTGCATGTTTGTATATCTCATATTGTTCTAAAACATTGAGTTTCTGGCTTTTGTGAGTGAAGTGTAGTGTGTCTAAATTAGTGTCAATGTCTGTATAACTGTGGCCTGTTGAAATGATGTGTTCAGCAAAAGTGGAATGTGTGTGTGGGTGTGAGATGGCTCTTGTGTGTTCTTTGAATCTAGTGGTGAATGTCCTGCCAGTTTGTCCTATATAGAACTTGTTGCAGTCATCACATTTCAATTTGTAAATTCCAGATCTGTTGTACTTATTTTGAGATGTTGTCTGAGACTACTTGATGAGGAACTAAAACACAACATTAACACACAACATGACCTCTCACAAAAACAATTGACTGAAACTATAATAGACACAGAAACTGCTATACAGAATACAAATATCCGTGTACATGAATACCTGAGGCAGGACATATCACGCAATAAAAACACTTTCAAAGTCCAATCCAAAACCAACCCAGATTTTATAACCATGAAAAATATTAAGAAAAAACAGAAAGAACATAACCTGATCATAACCACAGCTGACAAAGGCAACATCACAGTCATTATAAATAAAACAGAAATAGACACAAAGGTACAACAATTCATTACTAATAATAAAATCATGGAACTAAAGAATGATCCCACTCCCAAGTATCAAACACAAATAAAAGATGCCATCAATCATACTCAACACATCATTCCTCACAGCCACAAAAAGTACCTCAAGCACATAAATCCATCAGCACCAAAACTAAATGCCTTACCAAAAATTCACAAAGCAGATATTCCCATCAGACCTCTCATAAATCACACACATGCACCTGCACACAAATTAGCAAAACTCCTAGATAAAACAATAAGACAGAACATAACATTCCATCAGCACACAGCAGTAAAAAATAACATAGACCTGATAGACAAACTACAAAAAATCCATATACCACACAATTCCACACTATCTTCTCTTGTCATTACAAATCTTTACACCAATGTACCCATACATGAAATACTTCTTCACCTTAAACAAATGCTCATCCAAAACAACACACCACCTGAACAGCTCCAAGAAATTTTAGACCTCACAACACTAGTTACCTCACAAAATTACTTCACATACAATAATAAATTCTATTCACAACCTCATGGCCTTCCTATGGGTTCCCCAATTTCTTGCATCCTAGCTGAAATCTTTATCCACAATATAGAACAAAAACATATCCTACATAATACAGACAAAATCATCAGCTGGCACCGATATATTGATGACATTCTAATTCTATACAAAGGCAATAAAAGACAAACTGAAATATTCCACACCAATCTCAATAAAATCCATCCAAATTTAAAATTCACCTTAGAACTTGAACACAATAATAGTATCAACTTTTTGGACATCACTATAACAAAGCAGGAACATTCATTCAAAACATTTAGAATTTACAGGAAACCCACAACTGATACAATAATCCATAATACATCAAATCACCCAACCCAACATAAACACGCCGCTTTCAATCACATGCTCCACCGACTAACAAACATTCCTATGTCACAAGAAGATTACAATATAGAATTGAATACTATAAAATACATAGCACAACAGAATGGTTACAAACACACACTAATAGACAAACTACTGCACAGAATATTAACAAAACCAATCACTCACACCAACAACAAACAGAATGACAACCCCCATACATTCATCACACTTACCTACCTCAACAACAAAACTCATAAAATAGCAGCTTCATTCAGGAAACTCAAATATAAAATAGCTTACAGAACAACTAATTCACTCAAAAAACACCTGCAGTCTCAAAACAAGTACAACAGATCTGGAATTTACAAATTGAAATGTGATGACTGCAACAAGTTCTATATAGGACAAACTGGCAGGACATTCACCACTAGATTCAAAGAACACACAAGAGCCATCTCACACCCACACACACATTCCACTTTTGCTGAACACATCATTTCAACAGGCCACAGTTATACAGACATTGACACTAATTTAGACACACTACACTTCACTCACAAAAGCCAGAAACTCAATGTTTTAGAACAATATGAGATATACAAACATGCAAAGCAGCAACCTGACAACATTTTAAATGATCAACTTAACTTCTTCTCACATACTCTATTTGACAAAATAATCCCAATTTCAAACCTCCCGCCTACTCATCCCCCCACCCCTTCACCATTCCAACATAACTAACCCTCAAACTCATGCCTTGAATCAGTGTACTGTGGGTCGTCTGATGATGCTCTAGACAACTGAGCGAAACGGCCGTCACGCCATAACCTGAGTCAATTTCCATTCAAAAGTGTTTTTTAAGTTTATAATACATATGAGTGGAAACAAGATGGATCTTCAACATCAAAATATAATTTCCTTAGAAAATCAGCAACACAAAAAGAATTTTCAATTCTTTCTATAGTTCATAAGTGATTAAGATGGAATTCAAGTACAGTAATAGTTACGTCCCTTTATAATCACAGCATTTAGAACCACAATACTAACATATTCTAATGAACTGTCCTTGATTATAATATTATACAGCACGTAGTGTATAAAGCGTATGTTTATAAAGTGTTATCTAGATAGAAATAACAATGCTTAGATAACTGATTCAAAGCTAATAATGAGAAAAAACTGTAATCCATTCCATTGAATCAAATCTCACAAGAATAGCTAGTTAAAAGTGATCATCCATACTACTGTATTTGGGTCTAATAAAACCCTATTTTACGAAATTGTTGCGTTTTTCTGTTTTTTTTTTTTTTTTTAAATTGAAGATTTTAAGTTTTATCGACATAATCACTTACTCACCTCATTCTATTATTTCCTCATGACATGACTGATTTTCACATCAAATTTACTCACTTTGAAGTACTATTTTAACTTATTTTAAATATGAGTTTTCTAAAATTTTATCCAATATTTCAAAACGAAACATTCTAATCGATCGTTCATTCCAGTTGAATAAATAATTAATGAATAATAAGACGAAATTGTCCCAACCACATTTATTAAAAATATTGAGAAACTAGTTTCGGTTGTTATACCATTATCAATCTCAAACAAACAAGGGAATAAATAATTTCTCCTTAATATTTAACATACTCCTCTTTGGCAAGCCTAAGTTTTTGATACATTATTAAACAAACCGGGTAATAATTGGTGTTGCCTTACAGGACAGGGACTCATTCATAGATCTGATATTGGAATTTGTGGAAGCGATGAACCCGACTGTACAATTTACAAGGAGATTCGACGTGCTTGAAAATCGAGATCTGACAGGTGAGCTCAAAGATATTTGGGCTATTGTACAAATCAAACGAGCCAAGGAGAAACAAGAGAATAACAAAGGTCATCATTTTGATGAAAACTGCCAGTCTCACTTGTAAGTAGAGATAATAAAAAAATTAAATTAGGATTCTAAGGATTTTAAGATTCGTTTTGTACAGTGCTTTCATTAAGTCGCGCATATCCAAATAAACGAGTCTGTTAATAGTAGGGTTTTTATAATAGTTTAGTGGCTACCGCAAGATAGCACCACTGGTAATATAAACAACAGATGTAAAGCTCATTATTGTGTGTACAGGTTACAACAGGTCTATAGTATTGTTTAGATTACATGTCGTTTTCCCAAGACCAACGAGTGTTCCTTCTTGAACAGTATTTAATGCCTCCAGATTTTTTCCTATGGGGTCCATCTTAATGGAAGGGTTTATAGTCGTCATTTTAGGTTTTATCTGCGGAAAAATTCCTAGAGAGCTGAATTTTTGTATACTTCTTTATTACAGTATTTTAATGAATATGTGAAAAATGGACATTGATATCGTGCCAGCTAACAAAGTTATGAAGGTCAAAAGGTCACGAAAATCTCATGAAATCAGTTTTCCGCTAATATTTCGTGACATATTGCTCTGAAGTCAATAGAGGACATTACAAAACTTGTTTATCGTGCAATTACCTACAAAAAACGTCTTTCGCATTTCTCTGTAAGATCAACCGTTTTCGGAGCAGAGTACTGAGAAAGCGACTGCATTATGATTATGCATTCGTTTCCGCACCACTACTGAGGTAGAATGCAAGGCGCGTTTTTTACATGGTTCCCCCGTAGACCTAATCCGTGATATCTTGGAGTGAAGAACACAGAAGAAGAATTTTAGAAGGAGAATCCAAATGAAGAATTTTTTATTTAAAAACTGAAAAAAATAAATAAAAACAAACTTTCTTAAATAATTTTTTATTTTTTTATTCATTCATTGTAGATATCCTCAGTTTTTCTATCATTAAAAGTTGCTGATAAAACATCAAGTGGGCTTCTTCTTATACTTGATTCAAAATCTTCATCATTATTTGATTCCGCATTTAAGCATCACTGGCCATGGCAATGACCACAAACTTTAGAGCATCTCAAACCAATTTTTTTGCATCCACATTTGCCGCCACAATCTTTGTAAATTCCAAAAGATTGTAATGAATAATAAGACGAAATTGTCACAACCACATTTATTAAAAATAGTGAGATAGTAGTTTCGGTTGTTACACTAGTTTCGGTTTTTATGGTGTAAACTATTCAAATAGCTGAGGAAATTGCCTATTACTACCCTTCCACATACAAATAATATCATCTACATATCTAAACCAATAAACAATCCTATCCTTGAACTGATTATTGCTTTATTTTAAAAAAATTACACTCAATGCTATCCATAAATAATTCAACTAGTAGTGGTAAAAATGGTGAACCCATCGCTAACCCATCATTCTGTTCATAAAATTTATTGTCAGACCTGAAATAATTTTATTCAGTACATAACTTCATCAATCCTAACAGCTCAGTTCTAATAATAGTATCGTTAATTATAGTTTCCATGATCTCTCAGCTCTGTTAAGGCTTTCTTCAACCGGCATATTTGTAAAAAAAATCGTTTCATCAAAAGAAACAAGTTTATAAGACGAATGAACAGGAATATTTTTGATCTTATTGACTAACTTCAATGAATTTTTGATGCCGAACTTGGGTTGAAATCCCGTTAACGATCTGAACCAACAATTAAGGTTGTGGGCCAATTTAGAACATAGTTGGATATATACTTAGTTCATATTGTAAATATTCACAAATATTTACCTCAATTATTTTATTCTTTGATACTAATTCGTTGAAACAGCAGCAGCTGTTTAAGAGCTAATGCAGTAGCAAGTATAAAGTGATGGGTCTCTAAACAATACAATACGAGTCATCTGCCAGTGAAGGGCGTTCGTATAATATATTTTTAGATTTGACTAAGGTCCGAAACCTCTATAATATAAACGTATTTATCACAAAACCTCCAAACATCGGATGGAACCAGAGGCGGATTTGAAGATTTGCCGCCCCTGGGCTATCCAAAATTTGCCGCCCGCCCCCCACATTTCCTTATTTTGCATGATTATAGTGCCATCAGGGGTGCCCACAGGGGGGGGCTATGACGCAGACTGCGTCATTGAAATTCTTGGGGGGGGGGGGGGGGGGGGCGTAAAGTTGATTGAAACCGTGTTTATCGTGACAACATTCAAAAATATACTACGAAGTCACCAGATAGAATGTCAATTAATGAAAATATATTTATAATTATTATTATACAATTGAATATGAATTAGCTAAAATAGTTATGTTTAGGATTTGTGCAGGAAGTTATTATTCAAACTTAGCAAGACGCTAAGCGAGTGCTCTGAAAGTGGTTTTTATACAACTTTACTCTCCTTAACAGTTACTAGTTAATCAGCAGAAAGAGCAAAGTCGATTTAAAATTATCAAAAACAGACTCAGATCAGCTGTGGGAGACTCATGGTTGTCCAATCTAATGGTTCTAGCTGCAGAAAAAGATGTACTTGAGTCTATTTCTAACGAAAAATAATTGAAAGGTTTTCTGTTTCCTCATCCCAAAGACAAAAACTTCTATGTGGGGTTTAGAGAGATAGATTTAACAAGCTTAGAAGGTGCCTAGCTAACTTGTAGATGGTCATAGCCTACAAATTTAAAATGTTTGACTTCAAACTGTTGATGTTTTTCATGTATTTTACGATAACTACTTACTAATAAGTAAGAACTGCTATAGCAAAACTTACTAAATACTAAAAATTCAGTAATTTTTCATAACTATGTCTTTATTTTGTTTTTGAAAGACACTTCTTTCGATTGTGTGTTGTAAATAACTATAGGGCCTACATGAAATGTGTGCCTTTTATGTACTTCATCCATACATAAATTCTCCCAAGATACTAAACTAAGTAAATAACCTGTTGTTTAACTACTGTCCAATAAATGACTTAGTATTTTGAATTTTTGTGTTTTACAAATGAAGTTATTAACTCATTGTTTTCACTTCCTTTAAAGGAACAACTTTGTAGAATTATTTAACCTTAATGTAATTGGTTCACCGAACATAAACTTATAGGTATTTCATTTTTATTGAAAATTGTGTATTTTTTTGAGGATGAAGCCCACATAGGTCTGAGACCTGTGCGTGGGTAATGAGTTGGATGATGATGATTTATGTAGGTTGGACCTACAGTTTTAGGTGGGTTCCGAACCACCGGGAAGTGATTTTCAGCAGAGAACAGTGTCTTTTTTGCTGGCCAATCTAATCGGTCACCGTTACAAACAGGACCTACGAGAACGCAGCTATCACTTATTTGTAATAATATTTTATTGTTTAAAAACCATTTACGTTCAAATTCTTATTTACCTATTTTGCAATTAAGTTTATTGAGCAGAAGTTAATATATTCATTTCATTGATATTTCTTTTTTACCTTTACAAAAAAATGTTACCTATGTAAAGAATCTCAAGAAAAAAACAGACATTTTGTATATTATCGACTGGGTTTGAATTTTTTCAACAGTTACAAAAATCTTCTTTTAGTTTTAGAAAGAATACGGGGGCCTTTTTTCGCATTTTTTTGGGGAGGGGCTAATTTATGGGGGGGTTTTGTTGCTAAATTTAGGGGGGTGGTGCGTCATGAGGCTTTGGGGGGGGGGGTTGGGCACCCCTGGTACCATGTTCATGTTCTATGGGTGAAGGACTCAAGACGACACAAGTTACTTTAAAACCGTTTCCTTCTTGACTGATTAGCCGCATACAAATCAATGATGTCATCATAATTTTTCTTTTTTTTTGTCATGTCGGATTCGATCGACAAAATCAGATACAGATAGAGCCTAGAGTCGTTTTGAAATTCGACTTTAACACTTTGACTCCCAGGTATTGGAGTACTTAGGTGTACGTTGGCTCCCATGAGTATCTAACAGATACACAATAGTCGTTCTCCAGCAGCCCATGAGCAGCTCTCAGATACTCAGGTTTAGGTCGACTTTAGAGCATTGTGTATCCAACAGCAACTCATTTAGCTTGGTTTTCAATGTTGTGCCTTGTTCGTCTGGTCCCGTGGAGAGGAAAAATTAGTCTGGGTTCTGAAAAATTCAGCAGTTGGTCACACTGACAGCTGTATTTTCGTCTGTTTCCAGCTCGTAGTCTCCGAGTCTGTATTATTTATCTCTGTGCATGTATAGTTCTGGTCTAACCTAAAATATCGTATAGAAGAACTGGTGTGAATGTTGTTCTATACTGTAAAAATTTATATTTTATAGAATGGATAGAGATGATATTTTAAGAATGGATAGTGATGAAATTTTTATGGAATTGGATCGTTCCGATGTCAGTGATGCTTGCTCACTTAGCATTCTCAGTAATCTTAGTGACACCGATGATCGACACTTCAAGAAATCATCTACTTCAAGAAATTGTCAAAAAGGGGCGGTGTGTTTCATGTTATGATAAACTATCAAGAACCCAGAACAGGAAAAGCGCACAAATGCACACGCCTCAAGTTCGGACTGCATGCGCTTCATGTCCCCAAAAGTTCATGTGTATGAAATGTTTTTTTGATTCTCATAAGTGTTCCAAGAAGTAATTTTACAAGAGTATTTCCATCATTCATTATATTTCTCAATACATAACATCTCTCAACACATAATATAGGTAAGTTTATCAAATAAATTTTGTATTTTGAGATAATGATTTCAGTCAACATAATTTATAAATAAATACCTTTACTTCCCATTTTAGCATCATATATGTCAGATTCTAATTTATGTTACTCACTCTGATACAGAGCACTTCCAGTATAACCTTTTTCCTATGTGAATTCACATTTTGGTTATTTCGTTCAAGTGTATCTCAGAGATACTCATGGGCTGAGGTGAAATTTTCCAGGCAAAACTCTTCCAGAGACCATGAGTATCTAAGTAATACTCATGCATTTTTTATGATTTATGGTTATTCTTATGAAAGTGCTTGCTTCCATTTCATCCTAAGGAGGTCACTTCTGTGTCAAATTGAGTTACTAATAATTCTGGGTTGTGGTGGAAATTTACCGAAAATACACCTGGGAGTCAAAGTATAGTCCACTGTGTATCTGTTAGATACTCATGGGAGCCAAAGTGTTAAACAACAAGAAAGTCGTTTGTTCCTCGTTCATAATAGAGATACCTAGAGCCTCACTGCAATTTTTATGATTGCAAACTTTTTACAAATAATTTTTTCAAATAAGTACAGTATTTTTAATTTTTGGAATAATTTGTTTATTTTTACCAAAATTTGCCGCCTCCTGAATTCTGCCGCCCTGGGCTACAGCCCATTCAGCCCATTTGTAAATCCAGCCCTGTCCTATACTTGAAACCCTGAATAAAAAGCAAAGGAGTTTTTGCTAAAGCCTTTGTATACAATGTGAATGCATTATAGTTGTTTTCTCAGCGCTCTACTCCAAAAACGGTTGATCGTCCAGGAAAATGCAACAGACATTTTTGGTAGATAATTGCACGATAAAGTTTTTTTGTAATGTCCTCTATTGAACAATAGTTCGCGAGATATTCGCAGAAAACTGATTTCGCGAGATTTTTGCGACCTTTTGACCCTTATAACTTTTTTAGCCGGCACGATATCAATGTCGATTTTTCACATATTCATTAAAATGCTGCAATAAAGAAGAATACAAAAATTCAGCTCTAGGAATTTTTCTGCAGATTAGGGCTTAAAACTTCTAAAATGACTGGAATATCATAATAATAGGCCTCATACACTGAATGAAATGAAAATGAACATTACGATGGAGATTAACAATATTAGTGTAGGCATACAAAGTGTTAACAAACATGCTAAAACGAATTCGTGCGTTTATTAATGAACAAGGCAGCCATTTTGAACATATGTCATAAGACATAAAATATTGGAACTAAGTTTATACGTTATTATATAAGTGTAAGTTATATGCTTATAAAAGTTTCAACAATAATAAATAAATAATACCAAATAAAATACATTACTTCACAACCTTTTTGATGTGCGCGACTTAATGAACACTCTTTAGTTCTATTTTTACTTTTCACTGTGATATATTAAGCGATAAATTGATAATGAAATACTTCAGAGTGGATATAAACTCTTTCTATGGCCATTTCGCAATGTTGTAGTGCTACGTCAGGCGCAGTATAATGAATTGAAACTCTAGCCTCTTGAAACCCTTAAATTCTCTAGCCTCTTGAAACCCTTAAATTCTCTAGCCTCTTAAATTCTTTAATGAATTCAATCAAATTAAAGCTTCTTATTACCTAAAACCTGAACTTTTTCACAGGCCTATGACGCTTACTAACTTGTGTGTTCCGCAGAATTTAACGGTACTTATTGTAAATAATTGTCAAAAAAAGTTTAAAAACGAAACAAAAAGCATTGTTCTTTTCTAGGTCGAGAGAGGAAGAGAGGAATGCTCATTATCAAAAGTACGGCCCTCAAATGAAAGACTTCGAAATGAGAAATGGGCCGATAATGACCACCGACACTGAGCCTGGACCTAGTTGAGAGTGTGACATAAGTCAATTGTCAATTACTGATGATCCGGTGAATTCATAGTGATCCTCATTTATTGCGCTCGTGTTACACCAATCGTGTTTTTATCGATCAATGTTGAAACATTTACTTTGTTATTCTTGTTGACAGTTTGAAATTTGTATTTCAAATGAGATTTAATTCCTATTGTGATGTTGTAGTCTAGTCATGGTGAATCTCGAATAAGTTCACTTTATGAAATTGAAAGTTCTGGGAAATTTATTCGATTTTGCCAGAAATCATTAAGCTTTGTAATTTTTATTGTTGTTATTTTATTACACATATTTAACTACTAGTCAGAATCTTAAGTCAAGATCTCGTAACAAATCTTCCAGTATTATCACTTATCTTGAAACCATCAAACATTATTATTTTTCAATTTCATCGGTTTTCATTTAATCGTGAATTTATTTGTGTTATGTACGTTTTATCATTATATTTAAATTTGGTTATCATTTTGAGAGCGCTTTTTTATCATGACAAATCCAATACATTTTTATTGTACAACTTCTTTTTATAGAATTCAAAATTAAGTTATTTTAAAGCTGCATTCCAAATTTCTATTATTAAGCGTGCGACTTCAAAACAGGGTAAAATACATTGAAATTGTTGACCAATTTGTTGTTGAGATTTATATAACTTTAAAATCTTCATATTGAGTTAAGTACGATTTTCTTTGTGACAAACTGAAATCTCATTTCTGTGCTGCCTTTCGTAAGAGTTAGGGGTGTGGTATCTACTCGTGTTCATCTTTTAATTTTTATCAAATACCTGCATATTCGACAGGCATATTTTATAGATGTTTTATACACTTATTGTGCTTTATTGTCAAGTTTATTCAATTGTCAATCATTTGAGCAAAAAATGCGATCAAAATGTGGATTTATTGCTCACAATGTTTTAATACGCACATACTAACACTATGAACATTGTATAGAATCAATATTGATGTATTAAATTGTCCCACTGTTTTGGAAATCAATGATATTCTTGATCATATTAATCAATATCGCATTTACCTCCAATAAAAGCAATCTTATAGTGTTTTAAACAGCTGGGCCTTCTTTTATCCAATAGTAGGAATAGATGTGTCGATAGAATAATAGAAGTCTGTACGTTATATAAGTTTCCATAGTTATAAGGATTTAATGGAACAGTATCTTGTTTTACAATCAGTGTGTTGGGTTTATAAAATTGAATATTACAAATTTTAAGTTTATAAATATTTATTGTTTATTCTTTTCAAATATTAGAATACTATAATTTAATAACGTCATTATCTTATATGCTTCAAGAAGTAACTAGAAGTTGGTGTTAATATTGCACAATTATTTTCTTGCTCATTGCATAATACATTATTGACGAATATTATAAGTCGAGATTATGACTGTAATTTATAAAGTTCTGCTTCTGTGGTTGTTATTCAATCACATTGTATCTAATGATTCAACGATCGATCTCTCTCCAATTGTGGGGACTTTGTGATTCTATTTTGATATGACTATTAAGAAAGTACACCAAGTAAATATGTGTGTTTTAAGTGTTGTTAGTCTTATTTTGTATAAGAATCTTTTAAATATCTGTTATCTCGTAACTTATTTGGTGGTTGTTGTCTCTTACATGGTAAATTTTTGAGAATTTTTGGGGTTTGCTTGCACAATAGAAAATCAGTAATGAAATTCTTGAACAAACAAGATCTCAAGGTCTTGGAGAGAATCGCGTTCGTTGACACTTTTCTCTCAACTGTTGACGGACCGCAGTGACGCTGTAATAAATTTGTGACCCAAAGGGTGGCCGGCCATTTTAATAATTATATGCTTGTGTCCCGCTTTGTACCTAGCGGGACTCTTAAAGAAGGGTCTCTTTTCTGATTTTTTATAACAGTTAATACCTATAACAATAATATTTCCATAATTTTATTATTACTTTGGATTATAATATGTTTTGTCAATTGATGTGATTATTGATATTACTTTATTAGATGCATCATTCATTGCAGAGCTATAAATGGAATTATTAGCTTTCCCATATTTTCCATAACATCAATCTTATACTCCTTTTTAAAAATATTTCTTTATTTTAAAATAGTAATAATCGTATGCCTTTCATTGATAGGGAGAATCTCATGGTTCCATCTCGCCCTATTTGAGCCATGTTACAATTTTAGTTTGGTTCCGAATCACCAGAATGCCGTATGAATTGATTGAATAAAATCGCCTTAAATATCCATGAAATATTCATATTTTTTCAAATTGATATCTTTCTTGCAGTTCATATATTTTAGGCTTCTTTAAAGTCTATCTAATTTAGGAATTATAAATAAATATATTATTCCATCTGGCAAACTTTCCCTGGTACTGAAAGAATATATTAATTGTTTAATTCTGAGGATTCTAATAACCTGGATTAAATCATTCTTTTTTTTATCTAAGATAAATATTGCAACTGATAAATCACTGATGATATTCATCAATTATAAATATACTGGTACAACAGTAAAAGTTCTATAATTTATTATTATATGCTTTTGTCAAATTTTATGTTTCTCCTCATTAGATACATCGTTCATTGTAGAGCTATAAATGGAAATGACAGCTTATCATGTTTTCCATTACATCAATCGCATTGCTACTGATTTGAAAAATATATATACATGTATTCCTTTTATTCAATTTCAAAACTATTTTTGTCCTCAAACTATAGTCCTCATAATTATACTTTTTCCATGTTTTTTTCCAAAGATTTAATCGATATATTGATCTTCCTTACTAGTTTTATTAGAAGATAATAATAATAATAGTAATAATTAGTGATAAGTTCGTCATTGTAGTGAACAGTTGAACCTTCAAAACGAAATAATTCAATATGTGACGTAATAATCGCCACCGCATCACTAATACCCATTACGTACAGTTGATCAAGCAAGCAAAGTAGCTAGATTGATTCACTAATCAAATGAATACTGTATTGAAATAATAATTAACGTTCTATAGAATAAGAGTTTTTGATGATTTCTGTGTTCAGTTCTAATGTAATGTAAAAAGACGTTCAATGAGTAGTGTAGCCAACCCTCAACCCCCGTAAGCATGATTCTTGATAATTTGGGTTTTAATAAGAGTTCTCATTGTAATTTTTCGACATTTTTGACCAAAATTTTCCCAAGCAAATTAAATTTCTAAATTCATTAATACAGTATCAAGGACAAGGTAATTCCAAGGTCAATATGCTTGTATTGGATACTTGAAGTAATACTGATAAGTAGATATTTCATGAAGCCTATTTCTGGTATTACAGTTTTGTTGTTTAAAAGACGCGTTGTATTCCAAAAAAGCATTGAATCTTAACACCTTTCATACTATTAATGAGACTATCAATAACTTTTTTATATTTTGTGGATATTGCGGCTTTATCAAAGTACAGTACAGTATGTACGGTAATGTGCTGTAAGCCCAGTTCAAAATTGAAAACCCAAAAATAATATATCTTCTCGGCATAATTATATCTGATTGATCAGGAGGAAAGTAATTTTTTTCAGATTTCATTCTCTGCCAACATTGTGGCAATGCCTGTGCTCAAATGTATACGTAACAAGGTTAATAAAAACTCAAATTAGCAAAATAGAAAAGTCATAACGTCACTCTGTTCACAATTAACTTTAACATGCAAATTTCATCTTTATTTCTACTCTTTTTAGTTGAAAATGAAGATTTTGAATATCCCAGATCTGACTCAATATCATGTTCAGCTGATATTAATATGGGTTACTCAATGCTATTGAACTGAAAAACGTCATACACCACCATTTTTCCAGTTCTCAAAAAATGAAACAACCTTGTTTTTAATAACCTTGATACGGTACTACGTGCAATTTTTTATGGCCTATAGAATAAAAGGAAGGTATTTTCTTATCGTGGCTGTTGCTCCATCAAATCTGAATATTGGTTTTTTATATAAATGTAAAGCTTTTAAACCTTATTAAACATTGCATTCAATGTTAAATGGCGCACATGTGATTAATTTTCAAACACCTTTAAAATAAAAATTGTTTTTAAAAAAGTAATATGTGAATATCAATAAAAATTGTAATGATTCTAATTTACTGTATTTATTTATTTTTACGCCAAAAAGAAAATTATTAAATTTATTGATATGTAAATTCATTAATACAGCTAATACTCCCTTATTTTGCTCTCACTGCCTAATTGATCAACACTTATGTTCAATTTATTTGTTAACAATAGTTGTGAAAAATTTCTATTATTATTGTACTATTACTACGGTATTTTTTTAAGTTTTGCCAACGTATTTTTTAAGATTTGGTTGATGCATATCTTTTCATGCTGAAAGTATAGGCCTACTGTGCAGTTTTATCGTATTTTTTAATTAGTCAATCATTTTTAAAAATAACTAATTTTTTAGGTCTGAATATTTGTACATCACGTGGTGACTCTTGTTGTTGATTATTCTTAGTTATTTTTTAAATTGTAATTCCTTTTCAGGATCAAATACGAAAACAATATTTTTCCTGCTATATTGTTTTATTCCTTGTTGAGACTCCTTAAGACCCCTTTCAATATCCACCTTACCCTTATTATATTGAATTTGAGTCTTATCTAGTAGAATTCAATAAAAATAAACTAATACAACGGGGTATCCATACGGACCCGGCTGAACTGTTTTGGCAAATAAGTGTAGGAAATCACTTGAAAAAATTATAAATTGCATTGATCAGCTGAAAAGGTTTCTGGTTAAGGTTTGTGCTGAATAATGATGTTGATGGTAATAGAATGATAATTATGATAATAGTAAAAAAAAAAATAGTAATATACCGGTAATAATACAGTTACAGTTTATATCTCTAAAATAACGCTGGCCACGCTTAAATTTATCACTCGCACTTTATTAAAACAAATAATCTCCAACACGCACTGATCGGTTATATCTTAGGCCCATGTTATACGGACAGCTTTGACGCAACAGATAAACCGCTGACACTGATCATAAAAAACGGAGCTGTTATACGTGAAGAAATAACGCCGCGTCGTCGACGCAAACGCTCACTGGTGGAGCTAAAGCGAAACTTGACGAAGGTCACAACAATAAAATTATGCTGTCTATGTGAACCTGCGAACTCACGTGAATACGCCAGAGTAATAATAATAATTTCTCTGGATAATACTACAAAACATCCAGAGGAGTTTACTAATAAAACAACAAACATACAGATATTAAAGAGAATCCCGACTCTTAAAATTGCTACTAAATATAATTTTATACCGAAATATGATACCCCACTATATAATAATATGTGTCGGGGTGATTATAATAATATATAATTATTGAATGTGTGGTGAGCAGTGTTCACCATAATTACTGCAAACTTCAAATAAATAACTTATACTAGAGGTGGCAACACTGGTGGTTTTGCTGAGGTAGCAGATCTGCCGCGTCAAAGCTGCCCATATAATAGCAACGTCGTCATTTCTGCCGCGTTTTTGCTGCCCGTTTTACCGGTTTGAACGCGTTGTCGATGCTGACGCTGACTTACAGGGTCTGACGCACGCGTGCGTGTGGCATACTCCATTACATTTTAATGCTGCTCATTTTTCTAGTGTGTTTCATTCTGCGTTTGTGCGTGAAAAAACGCTCGTGTAGCCGCAGCCTCAGGCTGCGTTTTTTCACGCACAAACGCAGAATGAAAACACGAGGCTTCAGCCACACGAGCGTTTTTTTCACGCACAAACGCAGAATGAAAACACTAGAAAAATGAGCAGCATTAAAATGTAATGGAGTATGCCACACGCAATCACCAGCAATGGCAAGGTCACTCAGGCCAAGCACTTGGCAAAAGGCTGCTAGCAGACACAAGCTCCTACTTCACCAACTGGCTGGTGAGGCTGGGTAGAGGTCAGGTTAAGCAGCTGATTGCTCTGATAACTGGACATGGCCACTTCAGGAAACATCTCCACACAATTGGACTCAGAAATGAAAGTCAGATGTGTAGGCTTTGCAATCAGTCTGAAGAGACTGCCAAGCATATCATACTGGATTGCGAGAGACTCGGGGCAAGGAGAATGGCTCTGTTTGGCTTTAAGCAACCAGGTGATGAATGGGTCGTTAGCATAGGGAAGAAACTCCTGGATCTTGTAAAGGGCACAGGTATTGGTTTGCCTAACTAACGTACTAGGGACACACAATAAGCTTCGGTTGACGTGTGAGGATCTTTGAATCTTCTGGATCTTTGAATCCGTCCCTTCATAACATAACATGCCACACGCAGCGTGTTTTCCCGCTACTGGAGGTTTTGGCAGGCGCGTCTTCAAGGTCGCCCGTCGGAGAATAGGCTGCCGTCTATTTTTGACGCTTGATTTCATGCTCAATCCCTGGCCACACGTGCGGGAATAACACGCAGCGTCAGTAGTCCTCGCCTGATATTGATTGAGTACCTTGATAGTGAAAGAATTATTTTGGAGGTTCAGCAGAACCCCTGTGTTTATGACTACAAACATGAAGATTTTAAAAATTGGCAACTAAGGAGGATTGCGTGGATGAATATCTCCAAGAATGTTGTAGGAGAGCAGTGGGAAGATATGAATACAGAAACTAAAGAGAACATAGGTGAGTTATCTTACTTTATTTATGATTGAAAAACAATCTTGAACATGTAAAAAATATGCTAAAAAATAATTTTTTTAAATGTTTTTAATTATTTTTAGAATACAACAATGATTTTACTTTGAACATCTTTAACCCTTAAGTACTCGCGCCTAATTTTGTGATGCCAGTACTCGCGCGGGGTCTACTGGATCCCCAAATAAATTTGCTTTTAGTTAACAACAAAAATTGTTTTGAATTGAACTACGCTTTTAATGTTAACCTTAAACATGTTTTTGAAGTACTTTTAGAATACCATAATTGATTTTTTTTTATCAGTATTTACATCATCTCGAATTATTTTCCACAGTTAGAGCATTTTTGAAAAAATATTACAAACATTTTTATTTTGTAAAAAAATATATGAGACTAATAAAATCATAGTTTTCCCCTAATAATCTTTTAAACTCATATTGAAACTATAAAAATAAATTCAGCAATCATGCGAATACTGTGCTGTGGTATGGAAAAGAAGCTACATTTACCGCATGAAAAAACGCACATGTGGCCATACACGTAGCGGGATTTCAAGCAGCGGGAAAATAAGCTACTATTACCATAGACGAACCATCAATCGCTGGTTTAGACGAACCATTACTATCCCTGATCAATGCTATTACTGCGTGAAAAAACGCTTGTGTGGCCGTAGCCTTAATGAGTCATCTATCTGCCGGCTACCCAATGGAGACCCGGCTGCCATGACTGTAGCCACTGCGATAATATTTTTCTGAAATATTATATACTTATAGATAAGTAACTCCGGTATCCGCTGTGAAGCGCTAGGGTTGCCCGCTTCTAAATCGGGCATTATCGTGAAGATTTGTAGAGCACTAATAGAAGAATTCTGTATTCAACAGTGCAAAAATGACTTGTTTGTTAATATCAATTTTTAACCTACTTCCAAACGGGAGGAGGTTCTCAATTTGACCTGTTTTTTATGTTTGTACATAAACCATTTGAACACTATTGAACCAATTTCGATGAATTTAAAAAAAAAATGAAAGCATCATTCAGTGGTGGCCCCATCCAAGTTTTGCAAGGATCGGCCCAATATTAAACAAAAAGGAGCATTCATCGATGTCTTATTTTCAATTTTGTTCAAATAGGTTAGTTTCATGGATAACCGTTGTCGTTTTATAACTAGGTTGATAAATGTATCATATTGAGTGCTTCACACCTACCTGATTTTCGAAATCTTAAGATACAATGTAATTATTTCAGGTATACGACATCGGTGTGTGAAACAAGGACTTATTCCTGTTTTAGAAAATAATGTTTAAAGCAAATATTTCATTTTTAACTTTTTATTGTGTCCCAGTATTTAATTTTTGATTATCATTTCATTGAAGTCGGTTTCTTTTTTTGTTTATTTTAATTAACATGGTTGTTTCATTCAGTGCTTATGGGTGTATCAATCATCAGTGCAAGCCTGGAGGAAATATTTCTTTTGAAACAAGTAAATACTGTATATCCTTTTATTGCCTATTTATAAGTGTAGCTTTACAATATTAATTCTTCTTTCCTTACTCTAATTTATTGTTTCTTTTTTATTATAAATAATAATTAATATAATGTAATAATAATAGTAATTATTAACTAATCATCAAAATAATATTTAAATTTAATAATCTAGTATAGTTATAATAATAATTGATATAATATAATATAAAAATAGTAATATAATAATATATCACTAAAATCAAGGTTACTAGAAACAAGGTTGTTCCGTTTTTCAGGAGCTAGAAAAATGAAGGGGGAAGCTACACTGTGACATGGTTGTGTTCAAAGCGTTCACCCGGCCAGCACCTCCTAGCATTGATAACACATATCACTGCAGGCTGATTACAATCAATTGTAATTTAGGCTTCAGAAAAATACTTGAATTTCGAACTGTAATCAATTAATCATTGTAATAATTATTATGAAGCTCACCATAATCGGGTATTGTGCTGCACTCCTGAATTTGATGTATTAATCCAGTCTTAAGAAGTTGCCTCATGTCCAAGCGATTGAAGTAGAAATGTTAACTTCAACAACTATGTTAACTTGATGCTGATTGCAATATACTCTTGCATTTTAACTGTAAATTTTTATGAATCTAAATATTGTATGAACGGAAAAATAACAAAAAATGTTTTAAAGAAAATAATTAATGTATAGAGAAGGTTTGTAGCCTATGTTATTCTGTATACCGGTAGCCATCTAAATGTTTTTAATTATGAATTCATTTCTATTTGTTGGATGATAACCACATTTTCCTTTTAATTTCTTCTCAATTGCACGGAAACGTTGTTGATGCTTCAGTCTTATGAATGTTCTCATGCGTGCAAGCTGTGGCGTAGCAACGGGGGGACGGAGGGGGCGGACCGCCCCGGATGCCAGCCCAAGGGGAGTGACAAAAATCAGATCCAATCAAGCTTTAAAAGGACTGGTATTAATTTTTTTTTAAATATTTTTTAATGGATCATTTTTTCTAATAAATAAGATAAAAAATTATTCTGGTTAGGGGTGACTTGACAGGCGACTGAGTTGCTTGCGATTGAGTTTGAAAGAAATTTAGTCATACGGTTGGTGGTGCAGGAGCAGTGAATGTCGAAATGTGTGAAACAGAGGTTACTTATCAGCTAAATTTATTTTCATTATTCGAAGAATTTTGTTCTCTTCTACTACACCTGCTACTGCCATTCACCTTTAGAGAATCAGTGAATTTGTTGATGCAGGTGTCAGGAGAGTAGCTAAGGAGCGTCCTCGGGTATGGACACCCTCCATTAGCGATGACTCAAGCACTTAAAAGAATTTGATTCAAAATGTGGGTTGAAATATATAAATACAGCGTTTAGATAAATGGCATATGTTTTTTTTGTGAGAGCTAATACTTTTTTGGGTCGGCTAATACAGAGATATGTACGGGTTTAAATAATGTGGGAGGATTTATGTATAGAAACGCTCAAAATGCAATTTTAGAGGGGTTATATATTCTATTTTTCCGCACCCCCTCCTCGCCATTCAAACAAGAAAGTCATATATTTTGTCAACATCGTGAAAAGACACCTTAATTTATTCTGAGTTATCGGCCTGCTGTGAAGGTAGATGATTTAGAGTTTAGTGGGGAAGGTTATAAAAATTATAAGTTTTATTCGTGAAAAGCAAGTCATAAAGTAATGTAATTGAATTTCAAGGCATAATATTATTTCAGTAGAAAAATTATTAAGTAACAAATTTTTTAGAATAAATTTCATTGGTAGGTGCTTTTTACTAATTGGACTATACCGTTTACGGTGAGTCTATAGTCAAGAAAGAGAGGTGCTCCCAAGGGTTGGACCCAAACATTTGCTATGACTCAAATTGATTCACTGAATTCTCAAACACAATCAAAATCAATTGTATTTTTCAACAAATATGATGGTGTAAGATGAATGAGTTTGTGGCTAAAAGCGCTTGAGAGGATTATTTTCTATTTTTCTCTGGTGGAAAACCCCCGCACCACCTTTCTACCATCTATAGAAGAGGTATTATTGTTTTGTTTCATTTGAAGTGTTGAAGGGCTCCTCCAAGCTAATTCATAATTCAATTTTTTTATTAACTTTTCATGTGAAATTTAACGACATGCAATTTAACGTTAAATTTTACATGAAAAGTTAATATTAACAACGCAGTTCGTCATGGAACAAGAAATCCAGGAATTCAATTTTTTCTCTAAATTCCAATAATAGAGTCCTAAGTACTATTCCCAAAGTGAACCAGCTATAATGATCTAATGGAATACTCAACTGAATCACATGCTGCTCAAGCATGCTATTTTAATATTTTCAATTAGCCTGACCACATTCTGAAGAGTTGTGATATGCAGGCCTAAGCTAATCAATCGCGCGGAGCCCAATATCAAGACAAACATCACCAAAATATCTTAAAAATTGCTTTCAAAAGACCTAAAAATCAAAATTTTTTTGACGCCCGCCCCCGGAGTCCCAAATTTTGAATATCTAAATAAAAATTTATAATTCTTCTATGGTTGATACAAAATAAGAATCAGCTGTGAATAAGGTGTCGTTTGTTAACTGTGTGTAAATGGTGGGGGGGGGGGGGGGTGGCAAGTTGTAATACCGCCCCGGGTGCCACAAGACCTCGCTACGCCACTGCGTGCAAGATTCAGCAATAATTTGTCTTTGACAGTGGGGAAAAGAATTTTTCAAGGCTGACAAATAAGTTTGCACTAAACCACTGTTCCTTGGAAGTTCATTCCCATGAATTTTTAAAAAAATCTGATTGGCTGATTTTACAATTTCTGTAAATTCTTCAAGCTTTTTCTTCTTGATTCTCCAGTCAGTTCCATCTGCAATTCACGTTCATAGCTTCCTGGGGTTAAATGCTCTGAACAAATTCTTGTATTGTTGGGAATAAAAGGATCAGTTCTTCTACAACAATTGATCCAGACTTTCCTTCATTGTTCATTGTTTTTGGGGAAAGAATGAAAATTAAAACATTTTTTTCCTCATCATTATAGTTCCTGCAACTTTGCACTGCAAAACCAACCATTCTATGATAAATTATTAGACAAAATATAAGTTTCTATATTAATTTATTGTTGGATTTACAGTTTTAAATCAAATTCTCATCCAAAAAAGATATTACTTGTTGGAATCAACTTTTGAATTTTGACACAAAACTAAAGAAGAGAAACTTGTCATTGATCTAAACTGATTTGGCCCTAACTAATTTATGCACTTTTAACAGAGTAATTTTAATAATCATAACACTTTTCAGAAATGTTATAGAACTTATCAAATAAAATAAATATGAATAAATAATTTATCAAATAAAATGAATGTCAATTCTTCTGTATTTAACCCACACCTTTTTTCCGTTTTACCGCTTGCAGGCCGTTATTGAACAACTTTGCTTCTAGTAACCTTGACTACAATCTTGTTCTTATCATAGGCATAATGAGGGTTTTTTTTTTGGTTTTTTGTTTGTTTTTTTTGTTTTTGTTTTTTGTAGATTACGTCTTGGATACTCCAGTTAAGGAGTATAAGACAAGTCAGATCAACAATATTATACACTAGATACCATAATTACTTCAATTAGTTGAGGTGAGGCTTAATTTTGATGTGAAAGGAACTCTTGTACACTATAAAAAGCTTTATCAACTAAATATTTCTTCAATTGTTTTTAAATATTTCTATATTTTCAAGACTCTTCAAAAACTGCGGTAGCTTGTTGTAGAATTTCCTACCAATATAACTAGGTTTTTGTTTGAATAAGCTACTATTGTGACTCACCAAGTGATAATCTCCTCGGCTTCATGTATTATAATCATGTACATCAAGATTTTGGTTAATATCATTCGTTTTTACATATAAAGTAGCTTCATACACATATAAGCAGGGTACAGTTAGGAGACCAAGTCTCTTGAACAAAGGCCTACATGAATCTAATCTATTTACTCTTTCTATACACCTAACCGCTTTCTTTTGGATCTTAAACACCCTATGAAGATTTTGTTTTGATGAATTACCCCATACTAAGATCCATATAAGATCCATACTAAGATCCACCTAATATGTGACAGTAAGAGCCCATGGTAAGCTGTAAAAAGTAACTTTTTGTCATTCAATCTAGCAAGCTGTTGCAGGACAAATACCCCAGATGAAATTTTACAACATATTTTCTCAATGTATGGCGTCCAGGTCAATCATCTATCCAACAAAACTCCTAGAAATGCAATTTTTTCTTCCTGGTCTAATTGATTATCGTTTACAAACACGTTTAAAGCCCTATCTTCATTTAAATTATGTTTGTTTTTGAATTGAAGGTATTGGCATTTTTTACTATTTATAGTTAATTTCAACTGATTTAAATATTGGACAATGGACTGCAGACCTATGTGGGCACTTATTTCTAAATTATCTAGAATGGAATTGCTGAAAATAAGTGATGTATCGTTTGCAAATAAGAGGGCTCTACCACTAATTAATTCTTTAGGTAAACGGTTGATATAACAAAAAAAGCAATGGACCTAGTATTGACCCCTGAGGCACTCCAGCTTGCACCTCTAATTTATTAGATTTATTCTTTACTATACTATTACCAACTACTGTAGTTAGTTCTACACATTGTTTTCTCCCAATAAGATATGATTCAAACCATTTCAGTTCGACCCCATTTACACCCACATTTTGCAGTATTTCCAATAAAGTTCTATGATTAACACAATCAAATGCTTTTGACAGATCTAAGAAGTAGCTTTATCACCTGAATCTATTATATCTATTAGTTTTTCAACTAGAGAAACTATGGCTGTTTTTGTTGATCTCCCTTTCTGGAAGCCATGCTGTTCATCACAGACAAAGTTAGCTTCTTGAAGGTGCAGAAGTAACCTATTTAGAACTACTCTTTCAAAAATTTTACTTATTACATTTAAAATACTAATAGGCCTATAGTTTTCCACCTTTTCTCTATCACCACTTTTGAAGATTGGCAAGATCTTCCCCTCTTTCAAACTATCTGGAAAAACACCTTGTTCTAATGAATGATAGATCAGATGAATCAAAGGGTCTAACAATTGATCCTTACATTCTTTCAGAATTTTACTGGATACCCCATCCATTCCTACAGTTTTTTTTATTATTTAAACTATCAATGATATTTGACAACTCGTCTTGGGATACTGGGTGGAATTTTAATTCCTTCTGAATCCCCTCAGTATTCCTCATGTTTGCATCACTAATACCTGTATTAAGAGATTTTTGAAGATTCTTAGCAACCAGTTGATAATATCTTTTAAAGAAATTACAAATGTCTACACTATCATCAATATATTTGTCATTTTCGTTAATTATTCTGGGGACACTAGTATAAGCATCTACATGAGCTAATTGCCTATTTTTGTTTATTACATCCCACACTGCTGTGTTAAAGTACACAATATTATTCAAAATTTCAGCTGTTTTCTTACATTTCACTCTTTTCACTTCTTTCTTATAGTTTTTCTTTAGGGCTTTGTAATTATCTTCACTTAACATATTTCTAGATAGTTTGAATTCATCATATGCATCTTTAACCCTATTTCTTTCTGCAAGGATATCATCAGTTATCCACTCTTCAATTTTGTCTAATTTGTTTTTTACAGGGACTTTTTCAACTGGACAACTCATAGTAATATGAAACCTTAAAATATTAATGAAACTATCATATTTGTTATTCAAACTATTGCTATTGTAAACCCTTCTCCAGTTTTCTAGTAGCAGATTCTGCTTCAAACAATCGATATTCCCCTGATCACATTGTTGAATTTCTTTCATAACTCTACTTTTTTTAATTGATTTATGACCATGCAAATCCACCTCTAAGATTTGATAGTCATGATCAGATAGTTCCGAGCCGCCTAATCTTGTTTTAGAGTAATCTATATTAGTAAGGATGTTATCAATTATTGTTTGTGATGTTCTTGTGACTCTGGTATATTCATGAACTTTTATTTCCAAGTTATTCATGTACAGTATATAAGTTAATATCCCTTAAATCTTCTGTCATTTTATTCTGTGTTGCAAAGTCTGTATTGAAATCTCCCGCTACAATAACGTTCGTAAAACGAGTAGTAATCTCTAAAAGCCTATTGAATAGTTCGCAAAAATTGTTCCATTCCCCATTTGGTGACCTGTAAATACCTAACACCGCTACTTCGAAATTATTGTCGATTTTTACTCTCAACCCACTAACTTCTAAATCCATTTCCACAGCAAATTTCTCTACATATTCTAATTAAATGTTTGCATATTCTTAGCATTTTTAGTGATGATAGCTACTCCCCCACTTCGATGAGATGTCCTGCAATACGACGTTTTCAATGAATAGTTTGGAATATTAAGTTGTGACAATTCATCTTCTTTTAAACCATGCTCTGTGAAAATAGCTATATCAGGAGCCTCTTCTTTAAAAAATACTTTGATTCTATCTATTTTGTTACGAATGTATTGAATATTCTGATGGAACACAGTGAGTACCGGTACTTCCCTATCATCCCTTATTACTTTATCGTTGCTTTTGCATATTGAAGTAGATTTACTTAATATCTTAGAATCTTGAGAGCCTATCAGATTGCTACAAGAGTTCCTTCCACCAATGCTATCCTGATTTTTTGATCGATTAACGTCTTTTAATACAATTGAAGATATGAATTTATCATTTGAAACTAGTTTCCCTTCCCGGTTTTGAGCCACTTTACTAAAAAAGGTTCGTTAGATGATTGTTTAGGAGAATTATTGACAGTAGATTGCAAACGACTTTCAATCAGCTCTGCCAGCCTATTACAAAATATTACTTTGCCAGATTGATTTAGATGTAGACCATGATTAGTGAAGTTTTGTTTTTTCAGCCTTTCATTTAGAAAACAAATCCCCAACTGCTTAGAATTCTTATTTTTTAGGCTGTTGATTGTATGATTTATTTGGTGACTTCATGGTTTCATTTAGCTCTGGCCTATCAAACCTATACGGAATTGTACTTATTATTACATTAGTTTTTTGGCTGAGTGGCACAATCTCTTTAATTTTTTCATTTATTTCAGGAAGATGTTTTAGATTAGGTTCATTTATATTGTTTGAGCCACTCAGTACTATTAGAAAATCGTTTTTACCAAAATCTTTAGTTTGTTCCTGTGCTGACTCTACGATTGCGTTTATAGGGGCACTTGGTTTGAAAAAGCTCTGAACTTCATACTTATTTTTTAATCTTTTATTTAGTAGGTCACTACAGTCTCGTCCATGACTGGATGTCAAGAGCAGTACTCTACCTTAGCTATCGTTATTTGCCCTTACTTTAGTTTTGGTTGCTGTTTGCAAAACCTGACTATACGTTTTTGTTTGACCATTTCTATTAATTTTTTCCCCATCTGATTTAGGTTCTACTTTTTTTGTATTGATCAGAGGTTCAGATCTTACATTAACCAAGTTTATTTTTGATTTTAATATTTCGATTTCCTCTGACATAGACCTACATTGACTCGTGAGATTTAGTATTTCAGTTTTATGGTCTTCCTGCTGCAATTTTACAATAACTTCCAGAGATTTTATGTGATCCACCAACCCTATTCGTTCTTCCTCAGAATTTTTTAGAGATGTTTCTAATTTTGTTTTCAATTCGGTGTGATCACTCAATAGTTTAGCAACCTTTTCTTCTACATCTACAGTAGCTTTAAGAGCTGTTGGAGATTTTTTTGTTAATAATTGCTGAGATCGCGTAGCTACCTGAGTTTTAGTTGAACAATTAGATTTTGATGCCTTGTTTGGACTCATTTTCCTAGCTAAAAATTGTTTTCAATTGATTTTAGTTAAATGTTTAATGAAATATTACTTAATTTATTACAATTATTGTCAACTTGAGACTATTTAATTACAAGAAAATTTATCAATATCGGTACACCTAACCTCGAAAATAGAATTTGACTTTTTATTAAGATACTTTAAATTATAATAGACAAATTAATAATGGAGATTATTAAGATATTATAAATACTAATAATAATAAACAAAAATACTACTTATCCATTCGAATTTATATTCTATGCTTCGAAATTCGCAGAGCCTGTTCTGAAAACGTATGCACAGCACACTGCTACCTCGTTGTAACCCCCCCCCCGCACCCTGTGTCTTAGAAGAAATTTAATAAAAATTGTAACAATTTGAAAATATAGAAATTTGGAAGATTATCTATTTAATTTGAAGCTACATGAATATTGTGTAATCTGTATTAGGAAAAATCTTTTTTTGAATAGAGTAGCCTAATATAATGTAGCGAGTCTGAATTGGAGTCAATAGAGAGAAAGACGGGCAGTGGTTCTCAGTGTTATCTGCTATGTAAATATTTACTTTTAAGCAATTAATTACACTGCTTTTGACACTTTTATAGTGTTTACTTAGTAATTTGTAGAATATTCTCGTTGTTTGATTAGACATTAATGGAATGTTATCGAATATTGTGGAAGGTGCTAGTTTCCTTTATTTATTTAGAAGTTGACAGAAAATTCGAGAGATATCTCAATTATGAAATTTTATATAAATAGAGGAAGTCTCTTGTAAATGAGTTCAGTCTTGTTTGAGATGTCGTGATAAACAAGTGTGACAGTTAAGTAGTTCAGTTATTGTTCTACGTGATAAGTGGCAGTAGTGACAGTTCGCGTTAATACAGACGCGCTTTTACAAACCATGCAATGAACTTTCGTTGTCTGTAGTGATAATTCTTCTATCTATTACTGTATTGACGGACTTGTGCTATGTAAGTTAATTGTTCTTTTTCGACGTTTCTTTTTTTAATATTATTGGACAGTTTATAGTACAGTTATTAATTAATATTAGATCGGCCTTTTAACTTTTAGTGATTGATTTTTGTACAGTTTATTGAAAACTAATTATCAGTTGAACAATATCGCGTTATCTGTTTCCGATTGCTTATTTTTGTGTAAGAAATTACTGAACAGTGTGAGTTGTGAATTATTTGTGTTAATAAAGTGAGAGTGATAAATTTAAGTGTTGCCAGCATTATTTTAGACATAGAACCCATAACAATAAGTAAGGGTGGTTGACTGGTGAAGGTAAACCCTCCTCCCCATAAGTCATCTCTAGTTAGGCCACTGATAAGCATTAATTACTTGTAATATATCATATACAGTAATATTATTAAATAACTATTTTAATCAATTAATTCGCTACTATATTTTGAAGCATACAATACCTAAATTTTTTATATATTTATTTATTCAGACAGAATATATATTTTTGTATTTGGTGTTGCAGTTCCATATTACTTTTTCACTTGATATTTAAATGTTCATAATTATTGAAAATTCTCCACTTTATTTGTGTGATGGCCATTTCGCATTCTTGATGTGCTTCCTCAGACATGGCTGGAGGCCTACTGAATCAGGTTTATGATGTTTCAACCTGCAGTAGACCTGCTTCATGAGATAGATTATTATTTTATTTAAAATCTGAAAAAGCTGAACTCTGGTTTCCTTTTTTGGAAATATTTCATAATTTAAATTTTCTCACAGAATAAAAATTACGTATTCAAATTTAGGGAATCACAGACCCAAATAACATTCCTCTAGATCTAGGATATTTTTCTTCATTGGAGATTGAAAAATTAGCGTATGTAATTTTGGTCGCCATCTTGCAAATATCTCGTGAAGCAAGCGTTTATTGAGGTGCCAGAGTTCAGACTCGGATTCAGTGCCTTAAGGGTTGATTACATTGGGATAGTTACTCGCTAAGCTGACCGACCATTCTATAGCAGCTCAGTAAACCGAGCCGAATTATATTAAAAATTTATCTTCCTGAATCACCCCCATACTATGGAATTTCTAAGACAATAAATAATATTGCAACACAAAATTAAAATATAAAGTTTACCAACAATTATTCAATGAAATTTCATCAAAACAATATACAATATATCTCATCTGAAGTGTTATGCTGGCAGCCTGCATGATTAAGTGTCGGATTTCGCCACAATAATATTGTATTTTGGTGTTGGCTACTCTGCCAGCGAGTATAAATGTGACCAAATTCAAAGTAGACAGGCTCTCAACTTTGAATTTGGTCACATTTATACTCGCTGGCAGAGTAGCCAACACCAAAATACAAAATTATTGTGGCGAAATCCGACACTTAATCACGCAGGCTGCCAGCATAACACTTCAGATGAGATATATTGTATATTGTTTTGATGAAATTTCATTGAATAATTGTTAGTAAACTTCATATTTTAATTTTGTGTTGCAATATTATTTATTGTCTTAGAAATTCCATAGTATGGGGGTGATTCTAGAAATAATTTGGCTTAGTATGCTGAGCTGCTTTAGCACGGTCGGTCATTAACGTCCTACTCGCTACTCGCTTAGCGAGTAACTATCCCAATGTAATCAACCCTTTAAAGTATATACGAAACCGCTGAGAAAAAACTATCATACTGTATATTTTTCCTGCAATCACATACTATGACACAGTAGGGATGAGCATCGATGGTCGATGTTTTTAAAACATCGATGTTTCCATGTCGATGCTCGATGTTTTTGACATCGATGGTAAGGGAACGATGTTTTTCATACATCGATGTTTACCAGCGATGTTTTCGTAAATTGATGTTTTATAAACGCGGACTTGCTAATTTTATTTTCAACACACCGTTTTTTAGAACAATCGTATACAAGCAAGCAAGACCAGTCGGTTAGGAGTGTTAAAGTAATAGTAATAGAGATAATAGTAAATGTAGATGTAGACATGAGTGACATTCTAGATGATGATGTTGACAGGCTACTAGTTGACAGTGATTTAGAGGTACTGTAGTATTCATATAACTTGGCAGCGTGTAGCAGATGGGACATGCTACATCTGAACCCAGCATACTGCTGCCAAGTTATATGAAAACTACAGTATGTCTTCTTGATTTCTCAAAGGAGTCTGAAAGTGAACATTATTTTTTGCTGTGGATAAAGCCTACATGGATTTAAAACCTGTGCGTGGGTATCAGTGGGTGATTGTGAATGATGAGTTGGACCTACAGTTTCTGGTGGACTTCAAACCACCAGGTAAGTGATGATGAAGCAGATAACGTGAAGTTTTCTTGCCAGTCACTCGCATCCAAGAACAGTCAATTTTTATTGCTTCAATGGTTTTACTTTAAAATAACAATTTATTCTCAAAAAATTACAGTAATTGAAGGATCAAAGAGCAGTAAAATATTATATAAAGCACAGGTTATATCAGGATTGAGTTTGGGGACACTTGGGCCCCTCAGTTATAAGCCGATTTGTTTGTAGGGCTGTGAGGGACTTATTTGTCCTTCACTTAAAATTGTGAGATTTGAACTATACTATCAAAAAAACTTTTCTGCATCAATTTAAACCATAAGAAGTAAAGATCAATGAAAAAATCAATATCAAACATTTATTGTACTTTGGTAGCAATGAGTGAATGATTTTTTCCTAAAACATCGATGTTTTGCACTGAAATACATCGATGTTTAGAGACTGATGTTTTCCTCACATCGATGGTATGGTTCGATGTTAACATCGATGGTCAACATCGATGTTTTCCCATCGATGCTCATCCCTATGACACAGTGCTCTGAATTTGAAGTTGGCTTCTACCAAAAACAGTTTGGAACGTCAATTCTAACAACTATATTTAGAACGAATTCATAAGTTATGAAAAAGAGCTATTGAAATCCATAAATGAAGTTGCAAGAAATCTCTAAATGAAAATAGAGTTTTTCCCATAAGAACCTGTGCTAGCTTGGCTCTTTTGCAAGATTTAGCCTTTTCCCGCCAGAAAAAAGTGGCTTCATAGCCTTGAAGATTAATAATGAGTATCAGGTGGTCGATGATGATTGAACAGCTGGTAACCCGCCGACATTGACTTTATGTCTTTGAGGTTATCGTTATACAACGAACTGTATAACTGTCAGTACGGTTCGCCTTTCCTGTCTTCTAGTGTTCTAGTCTTGTTAGCATGTAGTGTTCGCATCGTACCAACATCAATCTTGAAGTTATCCATTACGTAATAATATTCCTACTGATAATCGCAAGTAGTGAATAAAGCAATTAGTTATGTCTCTCTAACAGACCGTGATGAAAGAGCTCGTACGCGTTAAAGTTATTTTTTTTGCTAAAGCAAGAGAATTGAGTGGAGAAAAGGAAAGTGAAGTATTTTTAGAATCATATTTGCCAATTAATAAGCTATTAAAAACAATTGTTGAGCGGTTTACTCTTGAACCCATTCAGAACAACGTGATTCTCGCATTAAATGAAGAGTATCTATTGCCCGATTGTGATGTAACATTGAAATCAGGGGATATATTGGCTGTAATACCACCCTTGAGCGGAGGTAAGTTTCGTATTTCTGGATTATTACTTTGGATATGAGTTGCGTCTTCAGAAAATTGTAATTCTGAATATTTCAAGAATTTATTGTTACCGGCAACTTATTATTTTATTTTAAAATAATTTTTTGAGCCTTTGATACAACTTACTGCAAATCGGTTTAACATGATGTGTCCAGTAGCTCTACATCGACCACCAACTAAATATCGGTCACATACTTTCAAGCAAGAACAGCATCACCGAACAAATAAAGTGCCTTTCTATATATAAAAACTACTCCTGAGAAGTAAGGGTATCAGTTCTATCTAGTTTATTATACAGTAGACTCTGGTTACAACGCGGTTGAAGGGACAAACTGTTTCTGAGCGCTAAAACCGGAATAGCGCTATAACCAGAGTTGGAATTTACCAACAGTGGTTTTTGTTTCTAAGAGAATCAATCACTAAACAGCTATGTAAATCACTATGCAATTTTGATTTATTATACACTGAACACTTTTTGATGAATACTTTATGATTATGATCTACTTTTTAAAATGATCATTGATAGTTTTTTGAACTTTTCTAGAATTTAGAAACTTTTTGTCAATGTCACTTGAAATTTTATACAAATTTATACAGTTCAAATTTATACAAATTTATATACAGTATCATGTCATCACTTTCATTCTCCCTTCTACATTCATAAAAAGAAATTAATTGTTTTAAGTGATTCAAAGCCTGAGAATGAGTTGGAGGCACTGAAAATTCATCTTCCACTTCACCATCTGCTTCAAAATCTTCTGCAATAGTGTTATTTTCTCCCAAAACAGCACTGTCTTTTCAGTACAGTAACAGTGAGGAAGTGTATGAGGGTGATTGACCCCATTCAACCGGTTAGCCGGGGAAATTCCAAAAGGTGGAAGAGGCTCTTAACTATTCTATAAATAACACTAAACTTTTGTCCAGTCACTGGTGAATTGTTTAATAATAGTCTATTTTGTAGGATTTTTCTCACTGACAACAAGAATATAGCTATGGGAAATGATGTGGAAACAGCGCTAAATCCGGAGCAACACCGCGTTGTAAAAGAATCAGAAATACACGTGATTATATGGGATTCTGGCCGGACCTGTCTTAAAATAGCGCTATAACCGGATTCGCGTTGTAACCGGAGGCGTTATAACCAGAGGCTACTGTATTAGTGAAGCGTATTGTATAGCCTTCTTTGACTTCGATATTCAATAAGGTTGCAGAAATAAAGGAATGAAATTTTTTAGAAAAGGTTAAAGCTGATCAGCAGTGAGCATCACAAGAATAATGAACAAAGAGTGGAGTGTTACACTGGATTCCCAGTGTAATAAAAACATTTAATATCAAAGCGTAAAAAACCTATCAAAATTCAACAAGATCAAAATTTATCTTCTATTTTAGCATTTTATGACCAACCTGTAATTTTTAATTACAATTTAAACAATTAAAAATAAAAGGCTTACAATTTAAAACATTACTAATTACTTGATGCAATAGACCATCTCTATTATGTCAGGCCTCATATTTATTCAACTTGTTATTATTTTCAGGTTGATATTATCATGGATTTCCTAAAATTAACTGAAAATGTTCTTACCCTTGATGATGTTCTGGAAACAGTAAGCTCCCCCGATTGTGGGGCCGTCTCTTTTTTTGTTGGGACAACTAGAGACAACTTCAATTCACTCAAGGTGAGTAGACAAAATGCATAAAAAGTGTGCCTTTCAAAAATGTTCAATGTTTGAGATATAAGTTAGGCTAACTAGGCTAGGTTTATATTACGTTCAATATGGTCAACCTAGTAATACATTTCATACTAGCCTACAATATAATATAGAGCAACATAACATTTTTTTTAAACTGATATTGATATAGTTTTAACTAATTAATGATTATTTTTCTGTATTAAGTTACTTGTTCTTAAGTGTCGTATTCCATACATGCATTTTTATATTGTTGTAATGACTCGAAGCTATGTTTATTCTTAATGCTTTTTCTCTATACAGCCTAATATTGTTTTATTTTCAACAATTATCCAATTGCGTAACTGTGTCTTTGTTCTCTTGTGAATAATTACTATCATTGAACAAATTCACTTTGATTACATTGTATCTATTTATATCTTAAATCCATATTTTTCTCATTTCAATGACAGCTGTTGAGACTCTTGTGACTATTCTAAAGTATGTAATGAACCAATAAGTTTTGTCTTGATTGTCTTCAAAACATTCTTAAATTTTAGTTTTAACTACAAAGCTCTAAAGAAAAAAGTGGAATGAATCTACCTTACGGTAAATTCAAAGGGGACGCTCTCATTGTCCCAACCTTATTGCAATAGATAACAATCGTTTAACTCCTCAAAAGTCCACTTTTCCCCAACCTAACCTCAGCACTTGACTGTTTATTTTATATTCCCATATCAACATAATATGCCATGGGATTAAAACAACTTGTAATGTCCCATTTTGGTCAATCAGGTGAGTTGAACAAAATAATAATTCATCTGATTAGACGTACCAGATATATCTGATCGGAAAGCTGAACCAAATTTAATGTACAATATGATAATTATTTAATAAAGAAGAAGAAATAATGTTTCTGGTTTGTCGAGCTTTCTTATAAACAAGTTAGTTGTTAGTGTTCCTTCTTAGCCTTGATACAGAAATGTTAATGTAATGGAGAATAGAAGTCAATTTTGAAAATGAGATGAATATCATTTAATAACTTAATAATCCCTCTGCGAGACGCTACAAACTTCATAAACGTACTTATAACTCCAATATCATCTTGTTTCTGACAAATTTAGTTTCAAATTTAAAGTTTTCACTTACTCTTTCCATCAGTAATAAATTTATCATCGTTTGCAATCGTTTAACACTTGAAAATTCACTTTTCTCTAGCTCCAGATTAGCATTTAATGCTTCGTTTTTAAAGTGAACATCTAAATTAATATTCATGTTTTGGAAAGGATCAGGTATTGTACTTCAAAGTGAAATTTCCAGTTGAACGTGGTCATAACATAAAATTTGGGTGTTTTAATTGAAAATTTGTAAAGAAAGCAGTAGTGGGCTGTGCCTGTTGTACCTTTGCTGGATTGTGTTTTGTAATAAATAAATATTTTAATAGTTGAAGAGTTCAACCCAATCAAAAATGAAAACGTCAACGCTTGCACTGTAAAAATAAAGTTGGTAATTGGGCTAAGCAGCAACCTTCGTAAAACTCCTCAATTTTTTTATTTGAAATGAACCGGTTTTACAATGTTTTGAATTTTACCAGCCATAAGTAACCTAGAGTCCATAGTGGCGATCTGTTTTATATCATAATTATTTTATATCCGACCCCCAAACTCCAAAAGCAATAGTGATTTCACTTGGACTTTGAGGAATCTACACGCCAGGTTTCAAGTCTAGAAACCTTTTCATGCGCTAGAGCTTGGACGGGCAATGTCACGATTTCAAAAAGGGCCCTTAATAAGCCAGTAACAGTTTTCGCTTTTCATACTATTCTGAAATTGTCTTCCTAGCGAAAACCAACCCAATTTGCGAAGAGCACATTCACTTATTTGCTACGTCTACTAATAAGTGCAATAACGCTTGAAAATGTGCAACACCAGCAAGAGAAATTTTCATCTAAAAATGATTGAAATATTTTTAAATAATATAAAATATACAGTATTTATTAAGGACCTGACAGGGCCTTATTGAAATCGTCCTTCAACTGCAGTTTTTTATTTCTACTCAATAATTGTATGAAATTATTTTTGTACAATGCGCCATCATTAATCTTTCAAAAACTTACCTGGCCGTAATCAGCTAATGCAAGGTTGACAACATGCAAGTGAAAAAGTAATCTGTGATGCCACCCAGCAAGCAGTAACGTAGATTACTCCCTAGTAAACAGCTATTTACGATCAGTTTTCAGTAAGTAAACTAATTCTTTATGTGCAGTTGTAGGAAAAAATAATTATGATGTAAAACAAATTACTACTATAGGCTCTAGGTTAGTTTTGGTTATTTAAATTCAAAACATTGTACAGCTGGTTCATTTCGGATGAAAAAATTGGGGGGAAAATATTGCTTAGCCATATTCCCAACTTTATTTGAACAGTGGAAGCGTTGACGTTTTCATTTTTGATTGTGTTGAAATCTCTTCTTAAATTATTTTAAATCATCGAATTGAAAAAATACAGAGAGAAAATATTGACGGATGATTTATATTAAGAGATCTGTTTAACAAAAAGAAGAAGAAAACTCTTTCTCTGCTGGTGTGTATTTTTTGTGAATTGGGAAGCAATATAATCGAAATACCACTGACTGACTCATTCATCACAGTTTCTCAGGAACCACTCGACCAAAAACGATAAAATTTGGTACACGTATTCAGTAGGGGGACTAGACGCGTGCTAAGAAAGGGTTTCAAAATTTACCCCAAAATGGGCCCAAAATTGAAGATTTTTGAAAATTTAGGTGACAACAATTTCTAGAGAACCATAAGTTCAAATCAGATAAAATTTGGTATTCATGTTAAGTATCGGCCTTAGATGTACCTTGGAAAAAAGTTTCAAAATTAGCCCCAAAATGGGCCCAAAATCGACGATTTTTGAAAAGTTTGGTGATAAACAGCCAAATATTTTGAAATTTGCACTTAACAGATGTCATCAACCTGGCATAATAACATTTCATCATACTCAGTCATATGTTTCCCACATAAGGCATAAGCATGCAAGGCTCCGACTGTATGGTAGCCTACATGCAAAGTGCAAAGTCTTTTGCTGTTCAAAGACAGTGTAAATAACGCTGCTAAGGGGTCTGCCATATGATTAAAAACGGTTGACTTCTATCAGCTGTTCCTTTAAGCTGTTTGGCTGGCAAGTTCAGTAGGTTAGGTCTATTAATGAATAATAATTTGTTTCAAACAAAGCAAACTTATTTCGAGCTACCAAATTAATTTCAATAGCTAAAAGCCAACGTTTATGAAAAGTAAAAAAGTAGCCGAGCTGCCTGTTAGGTCAAGTACAATAATTTTTAATATTAGTACAATATTGCTCGGTACAACTTTGCTGGAGCCGATTAATCGCGCATGCATATTATGCATTTCGACTCCCATCCGCATAGTGTATAGTCGTATTCTCGACGTTGCTGTCTCTTTCTAGAAGAATGCTGTCTCTTTCTCCTATGAAGAATGCTCATTGTAGTTGCATATTCCGTTCCGAACCTGACTGTACTGCCGGTAGGCTGACCCCTTCCCACTTCAATTGCGTAGCCTACTACCTCAAACGATCACTCACTTTCATGATCAGATCAGTTTGCAGTTGCACATCAGACTGCTAACATCGTTCTCCGAGTATTTGTGAATTTCAACCAATGCTCAAATCGAATAAATATCAGTTCTTATAAGAACTCTTACCTATCAATACTTAGGTTTACAAAGAAGTATTAAGGAATTAATCAAATACTATTTGTAACAGTACATGAGCCTGAGAATTTTTGTAAAAATAGGTATTGATCAGAAAATCAACAAAAAATTAGTTGTGAAATTAATTTTCCTCAGGGCCACATGGAGTGAAATCTATATCTATATAATCGAAATACCACTGTTTGATTAAGACCCTAGATGCATACTAAGTAATGGTATCAAAATTCTCCCCAAAATCACTTATTTCTGTAAATTTATCTAATCACAATGGAAATTAGTTGGACGTCCAGGGGGCGGAGCCCCCTGGCTAGACGGTTAAGGCGAGCGAAGCGAGTCTGCCGGCTAGTATGCTTATATTTTAATTAAGTATATTAATATTATTATGATGTTTATAGAGATCAAATCAGTTATGTATTAAGAGCGTAAAGAGCGACAAATATTTCCGAGCATATGCCTTTCAGCACAACTGATATAATCATTTTAATTTTCTGTAAATTCGTCGGGTCCTTGGATACTACGTTTTATAGGTTTATTTGGTTATAGTATCGTATTATGTTGAAACAAGGAAGGGTCATAAAATCTACAAGAAAGTAGAAATCAATCTATTAAACATCGGAAATAGCTTAAAATTTAACTATTTATTGAAGCGTCTAATTCATTTGCACCATGGACCGAAGGATTGTGGTTCGTCTTAATCGGCTTAAATATAATTTATTTATTTTAAAATTATGTTAGTCAACACTGGAAAAATTTTCCTTTAGAAGAAACGAGCATTATATTATTTTAACCGTTACAGATAGCATTAGTATTAGGTGGTTATCCTTATGACAGGAAATGTTGTAGAAATAGAGATACAGTACGTCAAGTTCTACCTGCACAGGCATGTCATTGTTTTCGAAACCTGTCATTAGCACAACTATCACAATGACAGTATTAGCTCATGTGGGAAATAGCAGCTGATAATCAAGCTAATAAGTTATACCGTAATTCATCCTTGTCTATATGGTACTATTAGAAAATAAGGTTATCTCAAATAATTACCGTATTCTGTCTGTTGGTTATTGCCTATTACATATCAATTTGCAAACTGATAGTATTAGTCTTGTATTTTTAGTTATTGCAAAGTTGTATGGGAGTTTTTACTTGTAGATCGTAATTTGTAAATTTCTATGAAACAGGCCCCTCAGACCTCTATAGCTCAAGCAATTCCTGGATTTCTTGTTCCATGACGAACTGCGTTGTTAATATTAACTTTTCATGTGAAATTTAACGACTTGCAGTCAAATATTTGTTAAGAATAAGTATATACTTATTCTTAACAAATATTTGACTGCAAGTCGTTAAATTTCACACTCAAGCAATGTTGATTACAGTAGTGGCCTGGGGCCTGTTGGATAAGCATTAACAAATTGCAATTACAATTTATTAGTAATAACATTCATAAGGTTTCGCAGTACCTATAAACATAAGTATTAATAATATCAGTTTTGTAATGCGGCAGTCCCCAAGGATGAAGCTTAATAATTCTTTCTATTCAATATCCAACTTTATCAACCAAGGAATTTCCTCTAATGGATATAATTTCCACTCTGTGTTGTAAATTTCTGGTCTATATCAAATTTTATCCTTTCAGAAATGTTTATAATTTTATATAGATTACAATTTTTATTTTACTATTGTTAATCGTTCGTTTTTATAGCAAACCATAAACCTTACGGAAAAATGAATCTTTGATAAAACGAATATTTCAATTGCTTGTTGACAATGATCAATAAGAATCTTAAAAATCACTTGTATTAATCAAGAAATATATTTAAAACGAACTTATTTCTTGTAATGCTCAGTAAGATTATCATTTTTATAGAAAGTAAAATGTTGAATTATATATATTATTATTATATTATGTATATATACTACAATTTCAATAGTATTGAAAATATTTGACCTTTTCTTGTTAGTGAACATTATCTGTTTACAATTTTTATTCTTTCCTCTTTGACGCAAAAAGTTCTGCTGTAAACAATAACTTACCAAACAGTATTCTCTTGAAAATCAATCTAGATCAGAATTTTATCTAAATTTAGGCTCAGTGTTGAAAAGATTATTAGCCTTTTATTCTACTAAATTATTATTTGTAAAATATCGTGTTTGAATGATTCAGATTAATCATTAGAAAATTTAGGTAGGGAATAGTTTGCTTTGCTTCATAAATAGGTCATTTGACTTGAAAAAATGTTTAATTATTATTCATTATCAAGAGTGGTATTCATCTTAGATGGGCTTAATATTACCAATGAATACAGATATCTGTATTCATTGATATTACTAGTTTTAAAAATAGAGTTTGATTTGCCAATACACTCAATAATATTGGTGAATATTATAAATTTAAGACGAGATTTTTTCAAAAATGCATAAAACTTGAATTATGATTTATTAGGACAGGGTCCCTATCAATTCGTATTTATATTTAAATGCGAATATGTGTTGAATGCATAAAAACATCTATTAAACCCCAGAAAAACTCCTGCTTTTTTTATCGTAATAGAGGGTGATTTCTAAAAACATTACCTTTGCGCATTACTAAGGGATCAAGGAAAATTGTCAGCTTTAATTAATTTCTTCGTTAAAAACAATACTTTTAAATTTAAAAACTGAATGGTTCTATCTATTGGTTCATGTTCTTTGCACTGCATATACCTTACCATAATGTTTATTAAATATTTCAGTTCTGCTATGGGTTCTAACACTAAAATAATTCTGGTAACACTTGAGAATAACACACAAAACTTTATTTGTGTAATTAACTCAACAGCAGACACTGAGTACTTATCATGCAAGAAGTCAATGAAAGAAACTAACAGTCCAATAACTCTCAACTAACAAAGGATATTACAATAAAAAAATTAATTACTGTCCAAAACTAATTAATAACTCAATAAATTATTCAACAAATGTCTAATCGACTGTTCAATAACTAAATAATAAACTAAGCTCTCAATGACATTAGTCCAAAAGAAGTTTGGTTATCACTGATTATATTATCACAATTATTACTCTCACTGAAATCCTCAGACTAACCGCCAAAATGCACTATAATGTTTATAGTTACAACGCACTTGTACAAAGAATGAAGAGAACGATGATGTTAGCTTTACTGCAGATTTAACACTATCTAACTATCAGCAAGAGGTTTTGTATTTATACAAGAACAGTTTTGGAACATTCTGGGGCTATCTTCTAATGTCTCTTCTGTGTACACATGCAAGTGAGCGCGAGCAAGCTGACAAAGGGTTTATGTTACTAACATTTGACCCTTGTACAAATAGAGTAATGCTATGCTTGTCCAAACAAAGTTATTCGAAAAAATTATTTATCACTATCTTCTGCTTGTCATTACAATGCTATATTAAAACCCATAATTATTCATATTTCTAAGACAGCACAGATTCAGGAATTAATCAAATTCAATTTTTTACTTTTAAAATGAATATAATTTTCTTTTACAGGTTAAACAACTCGTGTACCAAGCTTACGAATCTATGGCCTACAAGGTGATGAAAGTTGTTTGTACAGATATTAGAAAGAGGTGGCCTGATGTGAAGCACATTGCCATTTATCACAGGTTGGTTCATATTTCCTGGAATTGAACGTGTGAAACGTGACTTTACTAATCCTTACCTATTCAAACATATAATCTTGGGTTGCACTACCTGTGCCACGAAAATGCGATAATAGTTATTTATGTATTAAGAGCGTGAAGCGCGACTTTATCGCTCGAGCCAAAACAGTAATTTTGCAAGAGCGATAAAGAAGCTTCACGCGCAAATTGCATACAATATTTTTCCTAAAACTGCAGTTCTGGATTCCAACACAATACAAGCTTGTAGTTTGTAACATCACAGACCATGCGCGGATTTGGTTAGCGTTCGCCATTGCTGAGGTTATGTGAATTTCACGGATTCCGTGATCCACCAATGAGAAGGCATCAAAATCAAAACAGAAGCGTAAAGAAAACAGCTGGCGAGCGTAAAGTACTTTACCGCTTGCGGAGCAGTAAAGAGGTATTTTACAATTAGTTTTCAGTACGTAAAGAACTACTTTACAAGCAGTTGTAGGAAAAAACGTTATATGTTATTCAATTTTATTCACATAATAAAATTAAATGAATTATCTATATATGTACAAAGTTTTTCAGGAGGAATCTGCAATGCTGTACTCTATATCTATAGCTCTTTACTTTACTGTACCTCTCATAAAAATAAAGAAAACGTATGTGTCAACATAGGTCCGGAAACGCTCTGTTACGGAAATGAAAATGGTTGAAACAGACAGCTGTAGTTATCAAATTAGTCAATAAAAAATCTCCAGGTCCTTTTTTCAGGCGATTAATTCAATAGGTTTTATGTGGAATAAGCTGGTTTTAGCAGTCATGGCTAAGAGAGAGACAAATGTAGGTGTACATTTTGATTGTAAGCAGTTGAGCAGTTGATCAAATTCTTGAAATAATTGTTTTCTAGTTGAATATTTTTTCTGTAGCATATATATATATAGCCTATACATTAGTTGGCCCGTCATGCGTTGCTGCGATCTCAAAAGAAATTCTCCTTGATTTTATTATTCGCCACCTCCCACTGAGGCTACATTTTATGGTGGATTCCTCCTGAAACACTTAGTAAAATCTAATTGGCAAATAACAATGGCTGACTCGATCATTCAGCATTGGTTCTCGAGAACTACTCGGCCAAAAGTTGAAGTTTGATACACATGTTCAAATGAGGCTCTAGATGCATTCCAACCAAGGATTTCAAGCATTTCACAAAAATACGTTTTTTTTTTAATAAAATGAGCGATTTTTCAGCGTTTTCCTCGAACTACGTTGCTGAAAAATGAGATTTGGTACACAAGTGCGATGTCTTCAAAAAATTCCCCAAAATACGCTCAAAATGAACGATTTTTGAAAATTTAGTTGATCATTGTATTTCAAGAACCGCGAACCTGAAAAATTTTACACTTGGTGCGCATGTTCTGTTGAGAACCTAGGCGCGTGATGATGAAAGGTTTCAAAAGATACCCTAAGATATTCCCAAAACTGATAATTTTTTAATATTCAGAATTTTTTATTGTTTGGGCACAAAATTATCAATTTTTGAAAATTTAGTTATTGTTTCTCAAAAGCCTTGTGTACTTTAAAGTTTCTTTAGATTTCAAGACTCAAGATGAGCTCGAAGTAAGGATTTCAAAATGTTTCTATAGATGGCGCAAAATGTATCACTTTTAATTTTGTATGAACTCTCCCCTCCCATCACTAGGTCCAGTAGTCCAGTAGCACGGTTAAGGCGAGTGAAGCGAGTCTGCCAGTTAGTTTATACTGAACACTATTTTATTTACTGCTTTTGTCTTTTGGAATTCTGAAAAGCTCGACTCTGCTTATTCTGGCCATGCTATCCAGGTTGGGTGAGGTGCCAGTGATGGAAGCCAGCGTTGTAATAGCCATCTCATCGCCCCATCGACAGGCCAGTCTTTCAGCGGTGGAGTATGCAATCAATACGCTCAAATCATCCGTTCCTGTTTGGAAAAAAGAAGAGTACGAAGAGGGAAATGCTGAATGGAAAGAGAATAGCGAATGTCCGTGGTCATCATCAATAAAAACAACAAAATGTTCATCAGATGAATCAAAAGCGTACGATAAACATTGATCATTAGAAATAAAGACAATAAGTCACAGAGGTGAAATTGGTATTATAATAGTTTGAAATGTCCTTTAATTTTATTGAGTTGGAAAAATTCTAATTTTTTAGGATCTGTGCATTTTGTTATCTTTTGATAACAAAATGTTCAATTTAAATAATTCATATCACCGAGGGAGTACTTTCTTTCGGGCTTTTCATACGTCAAGTGTGTGAAATTAAATGAAAAAAAGGAATAAATGAACTGTGATAATAATCAGGTGTTGGTCATGATCGTTCACTCATTGATGAATGGCATGCATATATTTAAAGGTAGATAACTCATTTGTAATTACGTTGTTGAAGATCCATATTGTTTCCACTAATATATAATAAAAGCTTTAAAAAACACAAGTGGAAATTATAATTCACGTTATGGCGTGACGGCCGTTTCACTCTGTCAAGAGCATCGACAGACGACCCACAGTACACTCAAAGTATGGGTCGTCTGACGATGCTCTTGACAACAGAGTGAAACGGCCGTCACGCCATAACGTGAGTTATAATTTCCACCTAAGTGTTTTTTAAGTTTTTATCATTTGTAATTGTTTAACTATATTCATGATTGAATAACCCTGCCTCTATTAACTTATGTTCAATATTTTTAGTATCACATTTGATAGTGGTGCACCATGATAACTTGTCATAACTGTAATATATCACGCTCAATTTGTTAAATTCAGATATAAATATTGTACCTATATCAAAACTGACACTGTATTTTTAAATATTGTTCGTTATGTGTGTATAGAAGTTTAGCTTTCTCAAATTTTCACTCCTTGGCTTAGTTTGTTGACAATATTTACAAAAATCTTTATTATATTTATAAAAATATATTTTTTAAATTATATTTTATGTATGTATGCTGAATAAATATATTTATACTTGATTTTCTGAATTTGAATATGTGGTTTTTATTCCTTAGCGTATTAGGTTTCTCAGCGTATTCGTATGTACTTTGAGTCGTTGAATCCCAATCTGAACTCTGGCACCTTAAATAGCTTTTCTATTATTACCATAATAAATATTTTTAATACAAGTCAATTCAATATTGTTTGGGCTTGAACGGGGATTTTAGGAAATTATTTTTCCTATTAATATTATTAAAAATTGATAAATAAAAACATGAAATTAAATTATTTTCATTAAAATTAGCTTTGATTAGAAACTGGAAGGATCTAATGAGTTGAATATGAAATTCAAAATAATTCATTCTTGACTGAGATTTGCCAGAAATGATTTTTCTCGACAATAATTATTCAACTATTGCAGTGGATATTTTAACTATTTGCATTCCAATATTTAATCAGTAAACTTTCTTCAAATCAGTTAATTGGTGTTATCACAGAAAATAATATCTCATCTCAAGTGTTATGTTGGCAGCCTGCGCGGTTAAATGTTTCATAGATGTCGGCTACTAGCATGGATATTGGCCACCATAACATTACATTTTGGTGTTTGCTACACTGCCAGCGACTACCAATAAAAGTAGCTGGGCTATTAACTTTTTCGTAGATAGTCGGCTACTTGGCTAGTGAACACGTTTACTCAGGGTGAGTTAACATCCAGATTGTAGACTCGCCATAACAAGTAGTGCTGTCCTGCGGAATCTAAGCTAAACCAAAAATACATTGAACAATATGCTCGCATTGGGGTATCTGGTAGGGGAAACTCGGTCGGCCTGTAACGTTAACTCCCAAAGCTACTAAACTCGCCCTATACAATTATTCCTATTAGAAAAACCCTATACAAGTCAGAAAATCGCATCAAATGGCTTTCATTTCCCAAAGCGGATGTGGCTTTCATTTCCCATGTTATCTTTATTAGAGCGATGTCACTGTCCTCACTAGATCAATGAAACTGGCCAAAAAGTACCCTTATTAAGGACCGACAGGGCTTTATTGAAATCGTGCCATTGACCGTACGAATAAAAGAATGATTCTAGGCTCTTGAAACTTGGTATATAGTTTCCTCAATTGAAAAATCAAATTAGTTTGATATAACTGACAATTTAACAAACTGACAAATATACAGAATTTATTAATTTCGAATTCCTCAGTGCTATTAATTTTTACTGAAGACTTCCGCAATGGCGGATATTGACAGCAGCATTGAATAGCTGATGGAGTAGATGGTCTAGTGGTTAAGGCGCCCGACCGGCGATTGGGAAGTCCGTGGTTCGATCCCCGGCGGTGAATAATATTTTTGGTACAGTCGATTTCCATCAGCTATTCAATGCTGTTGTCAATATCCGCCATTGTGGAAGTCTTCAGTATAAAAGAATAGCACTTTGAGGAATTCTAAATAAATTCTGAAAAAAAATGTTTTTGAACTTTTGACTGCTAATAATAATTGTAATTGATGTGGCTTGGCTATGAAACCAGATTGATATTTTATATAAGGTTCTTTTTTGTTAAATAATAGCTTCAGATTATTGCAATCTGAGAATTAGTTTCTGAGTTATTCAGCATTTTAAAAGAAGTCTTGAAAATTTTGTTTTATCAATATTTCTTGAAAACAAAGCTTGTTAAAGTTAATGCATACATTTTTTGCATTGGTAGCATTTGTAGAACCTTGGGTTACCGGGGCTTACACTTTATAATACAGGCCATAGGGTTTCTCATAAAAATCCAAATATAAAATGAAGTGGATTTCTCACTATCACGTAAGGAACCTTTCAGTTTGCCGTATTACAGTTATGCAGTTTGGATGAAAGTTGTAGAACTCTTCTTTCTGAATATAATGATGTATACGGTACTCATGATCGAGGATTGTGCAGTGGAATGGGTTCAAATAGTTTTCTCATAAAAGAACTGCATTTGCTCCTCAGTCAATAAACTAAAAGCTTGAACATAAAAATTATGTACATTTTCCAGCTCATCGAAATATTTGCGAACTCAGACTTGTACCACAGACAACTAAACCAGACTGCTCACGCTAAATTCCAAAAACATGTGCTAGAATGCGTAGGTATAGCGCTTAGAGAGTAGAGTGTTTCCCTCTCTACTTTCTCTGTTCTGTTCGCTCTCACTCATCATCACTCCCTCCATCCGTCACTGCTTCATTCCTGCAACATCATCTACACGCGTCCTTCGCATAATATGCATGCTCACCCTTCAGCACTGTTGCCGGATCTCATTACATTTTACGTTTTTCTCTGCTACTGCGTGCTCTGATCTGATGACAGATCTGCCGGCTACAATAATAATGATGATTGGGTTGACTGCCTCTAAAGTATACTGCTATTGCGAATCCCGTTTCATTTCATTTTGTCAAAATATTAATAAGGCTCTATAACTAAATTATTTAGATTATGTGATAAAATATTTGAAATAAAAATAAATTTGAATTCATGTAAGAATGTTAAATAGAAAAATAAATAGAATACGTTTCTACAATGTTTTTCCCGTAATTTAACATTTTGAGGAAGTTTCACTTCCATCTATGTGTTTACTTCCATTAACTTTTTCTAGGAATAATTTTATGTTACTGTTTAGGCTGACTGAACAAAAAAAATGACAAAAAAAAATGTTAAACTGTTTTGAGAAACAAATAAACCGATTCAATGGAGTATTGAAGGGCCCGATATTCCAACCTATTCTATAGTAAATAAATAATAATACATGGATTTTTATTTTGAAAATTTATACGGACTTTTCACCCCTACAAAACCCGCCCGCGGATAATCCAAGACGGTGCATCGAAATTTTCTTAATGTCCCCTGCTTACATTCCAACGTCAATCCCAAAAACCTATAAAATTTATTCAACAGAAAGTCAGAATATTTTCCATATTGTCACTTTTTATTTTAAGCACCTCTCCTCTACGAGAGGATGATTTCTTGATAAAACTTCACATACATATTTTGCTCACTTTTCAATGCCTTTTGCCAATATTATTTATTTATCCTCTACAAAATAATTTGAAAATAAAAAAACATTTCTTAGTTTTCGAAATTTTCTCCAACCCCTTTGACTTTTCTAGCGGTAACAAGGCATATTGAACTTCTGCACCTACTTACCTTACACTTCCAATCAAAAAAGCTAAAATTACTCACAAACAAAAAGTTTAAAATTTCTTTAGCACCCCGTTTTTGAATGAAATTTTGTTTTTCACCTCCCCCCAAACACCAGTGAATTACGGTATCAAAAAGCGTTCAAATTACATTTAGTACAAATTTTTCGGTTTCTATCTGATAGAAAAAAGAATTCTCCAAAACTATTAACATTTAAAAAAATGAAAATGTTGACCCTGTTGAAATAGAAAAAAACTAAAATTTCCCCCCCAAAAAATGTGGAAATCGGGGGGAAAAAATCCCGATTTTTGCTCGCGAACTGCTCGCCTACGAGAACACTCGTACTCGTGGGCACCCCAGTACTAGTGGCTTGTAATTCAGTTTTTAGTAATCCGCCAATGTTAACTGTCACCGGTCAAAACTACTCGGTATATAGTAAAATTGATCCAAACTTGATTTTTCCACACTTTTGTCTGAATTCAAGATTTTCTCAATTCGAATTAATGCTTTTTAATAGAGAATAAATTGAGTGGAAGAAGGTTCATGTTGAATACATATTAGGTTATACATTTTATTTGTCTCTGGTTCGCAAGCCATCCCTATGAGGTTCAAAGACCAATAAACCCCTCCTCCACCTCTTATGAGATATAGGCTAACTACAATATTCTTTAAATTAGTAGGTACTATATCAGTAATTATCTTAAGACAATTGGCGGCGACCCCAAGCAAAACGCATTTGGCGGCCCTTCCGTTTGTAATATTGTGAATTTAATAATGGTGTAAGCCTGTCAAAATATCACAACAGGCTTTTCTTACATTGAATAATAAAAACAAATTCTAGCATGAAATGTTTTACAATGAAATATCAATAAATAAATAATTCAATTGAATTATAAAATAATATAATAAATTGTCATAGTATTCAGTAGGCTATATATTCGAAGCAACTGTGATTTAGGAACAATTTATTCATTTATTTGATTAATATATTTTAATACAAATAATATTAACCTTAATGATATTGATACAAATTATACTGATCAAAAGAAACATTGATTAATGATTATCACCATCACATCATATTAAATATAAAGCGAAATATAACTTTTATTTTTGTAGCAAAATCGTAGATAACTTTGGAGAAGTAAAGACGGGTAATGCTGTTTTTTGATGGAAATAATTTTTGATTATTATTTTGTTGTGCAAAAACATCGTAACTGAGCAGTGACTTTTGTATTTCTACATCGGTCACCGCTACAGATTCTGTCAACGAGCGCCGTGACTTATCTTATCTGAGTTACAGATAGCGGCGCTAACCGTTCGGACGTATCACTTCCAATAGTTATATGATGTATAATATTTTTCCCCTTGGAAAATACTTTATCCGCCACTGATTTTACACAAATGTTTTTTTTTAATTCTTGCTTGTAGGGCATATTCCCAGGCCATATTCCTTGTAGGCCATATTCCCAGGCGTTTCAGCCCCCCCATGGAAAGATCCTGGTTCCACCACTGGGTGATAGCGTAGGGTTAGCGTAGGTTTATGAAATCTCTTTATTATCTTATATTATTATGATTATTTCTATCTAATGTTTTTGTGAGTTATTTGAGAGTTAATCAATAATAATCTTATAATGTAATAACTTGGCAGCCCCAGGAGCCAGCCTTATTCGCAAGCCTATAAAGCCGGCCCTGACTATATATCAAAACCTGATGAAGAAAAATCTTAAAAATCATTGAAAAGTTATAAGAATTTTTTTAGATATTCAAATAAATTTCTATTAATTCCACAATCTTATGCCCGGTTTCTCAGTCGTTCAATAAATATTTTATCGGTTCGATAACTCTATTGAATCCATAAACATGATAATTGCGTTTCTTGAACAGTCAATAAACTTATCGAATCGATAACTCTCTCAATAAACTATAGTGCCAAAATCCTGCCTATAAATATTTATCGAATCGTTAAATGAACAGCTGATAATGTTTGATAAGTTTGAAGTTTTGTTATGATTTGTGAGCCAGGTAGTGTTTGTGTTAGTTAAAAAAATGGATCTCGATTTAATTAGGTGCAGCAGCCATTCAGACTATATTTGAGCTTTGAGCATTATATTTGGCTCATTGTGCGTTAATCTTTTTCATATGCCGGCAAATCAGGACATTTTGCAGACAAAGTGATATTTTCAAAATTCATCGGTTTCCCAATGTAATTGGGTGCATAGCTGCACTCACATAAAAATACAGTCTCCTGGTGGCCAAGATGCAGAGCTGTGTAGAAATAGGAAATGATATTTATCTATTAATGTGCAAGCAATCTGCAATGCCCAATTTTTATTTGCTTTTCACGGAAATCACTGCCAGATGGAGGGGTTCTGTTCACGATAGCACCAAATTAATTATATCCATATGTGCTGACTTGGAAGGTGGGTTGTATCGGGGCAGCAGCTGCTACGTACTTGGGGATAGTGGATATCCATCCATGCAGGAATGTCTCCGTACTCCTCTTCTACATCCTGCGAATGATGCGTTATAGCAGTGTATTTACAATATTTTTTTATGCATTTCCCTGTATATTTATCCTATGTATAAAATATTTTATATTTATTATTGCACAAATAAAAACATGTTTACTGTACTTAAATTACCTGTTTATTTATTGTCCTTTACTTATTAGCCTACCTGGTTATTTATCATCCTTTACTTGTAGCCTGTTTGTTTAGTTATTTGAAAGTTCACCCCATTTCATAATATTGCATGACTGTGTCCTTTTTAGGTTAATTTAAAGATGGACACTAAAAGATAAAATAGCGAAATTGGTCTCGAAAGTCAAGAGGTATGAGTTTTAGATAATTTCATACAATCAAATATATTCATGAGAATATTATAAATATAATACAGTATAATTTATTCATCTAATAAGTAACTATTATATCCTGGAATTATCTTATTAACTGTCAGAATAATTAATTAATAATAATATATTAATATTATAAATATAATACAGTATAATTTATTCATCTAATAAGTAATTATTAGACCCTGGAATTATCTTATTAATTGTCGGAATAATTAAAGTCTGTTTCCCTAGATGCATTTTAGTGATGCAGTTTAATATAAATATTATATATTAGTTAAATATAACTAACTTACTGCTGAAAATAACTAATCAAGCGCTGCCAGCTTAAGCTTTCTGCTTCTTTTTTTATTCTGTACTTTAACTCAAAATGGGGTGATTTTTTCAACAAGAATTGAATATGACTTTTGCTCAATTGTTCAAAGTTATGCCTATATCTCAGAAAGGGGTTGTTTATTCAAACAGCGTTGAATACGCTCTTCGAAGTTTTAAAAGGCTCAAACAAATTACCCCCAAAAATCCCAACTTTCAATTTTTCCCTAAATTTTGCGCCCCTACAATAATAGCCCTCGCATTCAAATCAAGGGGTGGCATAGCATTGTTCGTAATGTCCTCAACTTAACTTTAACCTCCAATTACAAAATCCTTGAAAAATCATTTAACAAAAAAAAAAACAAATTTTCCAAAATTTCATTTTTTTAACATGTTCCATTTCAAGCGACCCTCTTTTTCTAGGGGATTATTTCACAAATGCATATTCTGCTGACTTTCTAATGCCTTAGGGGTGACTTTTAAAAATTATTCCACATCGCATTCAATACAGATTTTTTCATTATATATGATACAAGAAACGAATTTTCAAACATATTAATATTTAAGAAGTCCACAATTTCAACCCCCTCATTTTTTTGAAGAGAATCCATTTGTGCCGCACACATCCCAATAGATTGCCTTGTGCTTGAAAATGAAAAAACAAGAAGCTTTTCATTAAAAAAATTAACAAATTTGTACAAATTTCCAGTTTTAAACCACTTTCATCCCCCTAAATGATATATTTTTCCAAATCGCACACATTTCGTTTAACTCAAAAATCACTATAGAATAAAAAAAAAATGTTTTTCAAAAATATCAATGTCCAGCTTTTTCAAAAACTTTTACCCCAACCTAAACCCCCCAAAAACCAAATTTTCCAAAAACGTTTCACAACAACTTATAAACAATCACCCAATTCTGATTTAAAACTATTTTCGAAAAAAACATTTATCAAATTTTCAACCCCCCCTTTACCCGGTAACTTGGGGCACGTTTTGGAAATGTCAGATTCCTCCCTATGGTTTTGAGCCCAACCGAGAATAAACCACTCACCTACAATCAAACCCCCATCATTGAATCTTCAATATCAATAAGTGAGTGAGTAATTCCAGAGTTGCTAATTTAATTACTTAATTACTTTGAAGAACTTTTAGATGAAGTAGCGATAACTCAAATATTCCCGCATTGCAACATGTGCTGCTCCCCGCGAACGAGTTTTCTGTCCGTAGAGTGCCGACAATTCAAGTATTCCCGCACTGCAACAGTGCTGCTCCCTGTGTTGAAATCATTAATGCGTTGCACTATCTCTGAATTAAATCATTAACTAGGAAATCCGCAAGCGACGTGATCAATCTGGTTGTTCTGTAATCTGTGCTTGTACTTAGCGAAAGAGCATTGGCATTCTGCAATCTTTCTTCGCTTTCCTGTCCAATTTATTGTGCAGAAGTTCAGTATGCTTCGATGTAAACTTCACCTTTTCTTGCAGTAATTTCGCTTGCTAGACAATTTATTTTTTCACTTAATTGACATTTTCAAACTCCTGTTGCTTCTCTTTCAATACAATTTTGAAGTGATCCATAATTCTCGATTGTTTATCTCTCTGTTCCTCCACAGCTTTCATTTCCCATAATTCACTCTCTTGACTTCCAATTTGCTGCATCATGTGCTGATAAATTGTGATTATCATCAAGCATGTCATTATCATTATCAAAATGTAATCATCATCATGTATTGGATACTCCACTGTGCAAGCACCCTGCAGTTATTACGCCTACCAAAAATCAACATATATTCTTCTGTTCTTTTCCAAGCCTAAGCAAAAATGCATTTATAAGTTATGTAATAATTATTTAAGTGTATCTAATCAAATAACTCTGAAGCCATATTCATTCTATAATCTATATATTATCAACATTATTAATTGAAACAATCTTTAGTTGATAAAATGAATAATAAGACGAAATTGTCACAACCACATTTATTAAGGCTGTGCAATAGGGTTTTGGTCATATTTTTTTTCAAAGTCTCTTTGACTGGAGATTATTAGGCTACTGAAATGTAGTCTATTACAATAAATAAAAAAAAAAATCATCAATTATTTTCTGAGATATGAGCACTTAAAGTTAATTTTTGGGGGCAACCCGTATCATGAACGGTTGTGAATAGAAAAGTGTAATTTCCAGGATCAATGTAACAAATGATTGTTTTTGTAATAAGGTATTTCATTTTTCAAAATTTTCATTTAAAAAAAAAAATCACTTTTTTGAAACCTTAATTACAGAAAAACTACATTCCCGATTGAAATACAAAATATGTCATTGAAATCCCTGATATCCCTTCTAGTAATAGAGAAATTATTGTAAATCCAAATTGAATCGTTGGGTAGCTACGTTGCCCCAAAGTTTTCTTGGATTCTCTTTAGTTTTACAGAGTCAACTTCCTCATGCGAATGCGCAAGCACGTTCTCTCACACATATGCAAGGACTTGCTATGTTGCCAGTTTGAATCATATTCGTTCATCACTTACTCGCCCTTATCAATGCTCCCTCACGCGCAACACCGGCACTCGCCTGTCTACCGGATGGTTTTATTTGCAGTTCTTGAATAATTATGCGATCTACAAAAATAATTGCTTTGAATGACATGTCTCCAGTAGCACTCACATTTCCTTTCCGCTATATCACTCTCTTTCACCCTCATTCTTTTTCTCTCAAACAAACATATGCCAAATTGTGTCCGAAGGAAGGAAACGAATTTTTCTTTATTTATAAGATTTTTGCGATTGTTCCATATATTGTACCTTACTCTTGTGATTTATTGGATAATTTACATAGTAGTAGTGGTGTATAGAGACTTCAGCATACCCAATCACAAGCCTGCATTTCAAGGCCACCCCCCCCTTAGGCCACGCCCCCCTGGCCAATGGGAAAAGACCACGCCCCTGTAGGGGGGAGTTAGTCGTCCATTTTGTAAATTTTTGAGGCACGCCATTGGCTGCACATGTTGGAGTGGGGGTCCGTTTACCCCCCTTCAAGCCCCCTTGGCCTGCCCCCCTTCAAGCCCCCCTGCCACTGTCCAAAGGAAAATGGCCGCGCGCCCACGGCCATGCGCCCACGGTCTTTTTCCTTTTTTTTAGGCTTTGCCCAAACCTGTACTGCATGAATTTTTCTTTTTTTTTTTTCTAGGTATTTAGCAACTGACCCTGGGGCGCCGCCCCCGACCGCGGGCCCCCCGTCCGCGTTCTTGAGTCTCTTTTGTGAGAAGTGCTTGACCTTGCCTCTGAAGAGAGGCATACAATTCAGTTTGTTCTGAACATTTGAACAAAGCACACATGATGTCTCCTCTTATAGAAGAAGAAGATGAAACTTCAAAACCGCAATTGGCTTGCATCAGTTCAACAGTAAATACACTTAAGTCAATTTGCATATGCTCACTTATAACCTATTGGACTACAATTCTAGTTTTACTCTATCTAAATTATTCTGTCTTAGTTCACCATCAACAAAATTGTAGCACACCGTTTCTACAAAATACTGTAAATCTAAATAATAGTATACAATTTCGAAAAGGAGTATTTAATTCAACTTACAATAAAAAGGAAGAAGATGTAAATAATTTACTTGACAGAGATAATAACGAATCAGATTGGTTTTCTAATCATCTGTTAGACATGGAGAAAACAAAGAATAAAACACTATTCTTTATTAATGCCTGTGTTCGATCAGGTTTAAATAATATACCAAAATCGTTTGATTATCAACTTGAAAGTTGGTATTCGACTTTACTCTCGCCTTACTCACACGTATGTAATTTTTACAATTCTTATCAAATTCTTAACAATTGTGCAAGTCAAACAGAAGAAGATGTGAAGAAGCTTATAGATAGAACAAAACATGTTTGCAGAATTATCTAGGTAGGTAGATCACATGTTTTACATTCGTTTAGTGTTCTAGAGATGGTCTAGACGAAAACATGACAAAGTTAGTTTGTCAAAACAGTAAAAGGACTGTTGTAAGTAGACAGAGGAAACAAGGGATTGTAGGCAGCGGATTATTATCTAGTTTAGCTGGTATTGCAAAAGGTCTTGTGAGTAAAACAGGAAGTGTAGCAAGTTCTATTTTGAATAAAGGTATTGATCTGCTCCCCATAGAACTGAATTTTCCAGGGTACGAATTCTGCGGACCAGGCACAAAGCTTAAAAAACGTTTAAAAAGAGGTGATTTAGGCATTAACAAACTTGACCAGGCTTGTAAGTTACATGACATAGCTTATGATAAATCTAGTGACAATTCTTCACGATCAAAAGCAGACAAAATTCTAGCTGAGACTGCTTGGTCGATTTTTAAAAATCCAGATACAGATTATAGTCAAAAGGTATTAGCCTATTTAGTTACATTAGCAATGAAAGGAAAGTCAGCAGTGGGATCAGGAATAAAAATTCCACATGTGCATAGAAGAAGAAGAAGAAGAAGGAGAAGGAAAGCCATACAAAAAACAAACAGTATTGCTAAAAGAAATAGTGATTATATTAGACGGGAAGCGATTAAACGATTAACACAACATGTAAATAATACTGGTAAAGGTTTCTATTTAAGACCTTACCCTATAACTTATGGTGGAGGAGGGGGAGGAGGACGGGTGTTGAACACATCATCTTCAACAGTACCACACGGTGCACATGGCTTATTAATGAAAGGTGGTAGAAGAAGAAGAAGAAAGACGCAAACAAAAGGAGGCACAAAGCGAAAGAAGACAAGGAAATAAACATGAATGATGTTAGTATTTTTAAAAATTTAAAACTTGATAAACCATTATCTGATTACGATCTTATAGTATGGTCACATTTATTGGAAATTCCACTCCGTGGTGTATATATGCTGGATTCGTTACCAAAACGAATACATCGTAATGAAAATCTTATCATTAATTTGGACAGTCAATTTGGTGGACAAGGTGGCACTCATTGGGTTTGTTATAAAAAACAAAGTGAGAATGTATGGTACTTTGATTCAATTGGCAATCTCCAGCCACCCTTACAGTTGGTGAATTATTGGAACAAACACAAAGGGGTGAATATATTTTATAATGCTGATGAAATGCAAAAACCCAACACAATCATTTGCGGACATTTGTGTTTGCTGTTCTTAAGTGGACAGTTAGAGTAAACAGTTGAAAGTGAAGAGTGGTGTTAGTAGCAGCATGACTGTGATAACGTTGACTGGGTCAAACAGTGATTTACATGAACAATTGCCACAAATCATAGAGTTGGACAAAAATTATGAATACGAAATTGGGCTGGTTAATTTGTGGACTTATAATTCGATTCCAAATGTGATTGAAAATGAAAATTCAAAATTTCAGTACTCTAACCAAATTATCAATTTACCCACTGGTTCATATGAGATTGATTCAATTTCATCTATGATCAAAGAAAAATTAAATGTTACCGAAGATAATTTGAAAATACGTGGTAACAATAACACAATGGGAGTTGAAATCTTTTCTGATGAACCAATTGATTTAACTCATAATGATTCAATTGGATCAATATTAGGATTTGATCATGAGGTTTTAAGCTCAAATACTTGGCATTATTCTAAGCGTCCCGTTTCCATAACAAGAATTACAAGAATTGTGGTAAGTTGTAATTTAGCATGTGGAAGTTATAGTGATGGAAAAGAAAATCATACTATTTATGAGTTTCTTCCACGAGTTGCTCCTGGCTATCTAATTAATGAAACGCCAAGTCCAATTATTTATGTAGGTTTGAATACACATAGATTTCATAGCATTAATGTGAAAGTGACAGACCAGAACGGATCACTTATCGATTTCAGAGGCAATTCCAGCCACCCTTACAGTTGGTGAATTATTGGAACAAACACAAAGGGGTGAATATATTTTATAATGCTGATGAAATGCAAAAACCTGACACAATCATTTGCGGACATTTGTGTTTGCTGTTCTTAAGTGGACAGTTAGAGTAAACAGTTGAAAGTGAAGAGTGGTGTTAGTAGCAGCATGACTGTGATAACGTTGACTGGGTCAACCAGTGATTTACATGAACAATTGCCACAAATCATAGAGTTGGACAAAAATTATGAATATGAAATTGGGCTGGTTAATTTGTGGACTTATAATTCGATTCCAAATGTGATTGAAAATGAAAATTCAAAATTTCAGTACTCTAACCAAATTATCAATTTACCCACTGGCTCATATGAGATTGATTCAATTTCATCTATGATCAAAGAAAAATTAAATGTTACCGAAGATAATTTGAAAATACGTGGTAACAATAACACAATGGGAGTTGAAATCTTTTCCGATAAACCAATTGATTTAACTCATAATGATTCAATTGGATCAATATTAGGATTTGATCATGAGGTTTTAAGCTCAAATACTTGGCATTATTCTAAGCGTCCCGTTTCCATAACAAGAATTACAAGAATTGTGGTAAGTTGTAATTTAGCATGTGGAAGTTATAGTGATGGAAAAGAAAATCATACTATTTATGAGTTTCTTCCACGAGTTGCTCCTGGGTATCTAATTAATGAAACGCCAAGTCCAATTATTTATGTAGGTTTGAATACACATAGATTTCATAGCATTAATGTGAAAGTGACAGACCAGAACGGATCACTTATCGATTTCAGAGGAGACACATTGACAGTTAAATTGCATATACAAAAGAAGATATAACAATGGGATTCATCATATTCAATCCGCATCCAACTCACTATAGCTATGCTAAATGTGAGAAAGATAGATGCACAACTAAACAAAGGAAAAGGAGAGTAAAGAGACAAGTGAATAAACGGGTTAGTAGTGTTATGCACAGTGGTGCGATAACATCAAAAAGTGCAAGGATTCTAGAGAAATTAGGATTTCAAGTGAATTGGAATAATGTCATCGGCGGCAATAAGCGAGGTTTTAAACGTTGAGAAACAAATACATGTTTTCAACCAAATAAAGAGTTTTGAATTCCGTACACATCAGCCATATGCCAACCAAAGCTTTTCTAATTCGGATGAGATAAGAATTCCGATAAACTCGCAAGATAATTATACCCTACCTTGTAAATCGTTTCTACTTATTGAGGGAGAAGTTAAGTGTAGAAAGGTAGCGACTCAAAAGGATGAAAGTGGAAAAGATATAGGCGTGTGGCAGGATGCTGATTTAAAATTATGTTCTGGATGGCCTGCTTTTTTATTTGAGGAAGTAAAATTTGAGATTGCTGGAGTACCAATTTCGAAATCACGTCTTGTAGGGATCACTAGCACAATAAAAGGTTTACTTTTGAAAAACATATTCGATAAAAATATGTATCATTTAGCTGGTTTTGATAAAGACGGTTATACTTTGACTGATAACAAATTTACTGTTTGCGTACCATTGAAGTTGCTTCTACCTTTTTTCGAAGATTTTCAACAAGTAATATTGAATGTGAAACAAGAACTCGTTTTGTTAAGAGCATCGTCAGATGTAAATTGTATTGTGTCACAAAGCGGAACGAATATAAAAATAGATATTAAAAAGTTACAATGGAAAGTACCCTACATTGAACTTGAGGATCATGTTCGTCTCAGGTTTTTACGTCTACTCGATACTGATCATCCATTAAAACTTGCTTTCAGGAAGTGGGAAATTCACGAATATCCTGTTTTACCTACAACAAAAGTACATAGTTGGACTATAAAAACTGCATCGCATTCGGATGTACCAAGGTTTGTAGTTTTTACTTTTCAAACAGGAAGGAAATTGAATTTTAAAAAGTCAATGGCCGAATTCGATTTGAATAAGTTATATAGCTTTAGAGTATATTTGAATAATGAACATAAACCATATGACAGTATTTTGGGAAACAAACAATTAATGTATAGGATGTTTTTAGATTTTGCAGGAAGCTATAAAAATTCACCAATTAATTCGGAACATGGATGTGAAATTGATTATAAATCTTTTTGCGATAGCACTCCAATTTTGGTTATAGACACTAGCCACCAATCGTCAGTTTTAAAGAATTCAATTGATATTAGATTAGACTTTGAGTTTGAAGCTGATGTGCCGGCTTCAACTAGCGCATATTGTATTTTAATAAGTGATACTCTTGTAGAGTATACACCGCTAACATCAATGGTAAGAGAGATACAATAGTTTTTCCACCGCTAGAGCGCAGCATTATACTGTATATAAATTGAAGCAGATTGGTTTTATGTCAGTTGGTGAATAACCATGCTATCGAGCAGAACATCGTCATCTTGTGATTCTCTATCAACAATATTTGAGGATTTTCTGCCGGTGAAAGAAGACATGGGTGAAATTTGTTCTTCGAGACCTTCAAGGAAGAAGTTGTATAGCGACGCTGCAGTACAATGCAATCTGGATAAGGAGGAGGATGAGGAGGAGGATAATTCTTTGTCTGTTGATATTTGCAGTGACTTGGAGGAGCAGGCGGAGGAGGAGAAGTTATCAAAGGAGGATTCAAACAACAAACATGTCAGGTTTGATGATTCATTTGCTGTAGTTGAATTTCATGGTTTCAAAGATGATTACAATCAGTTTATTGTGAAGGAATTTGCCATGATTGATCCAAAAAATACTTATGTAATTTTACATTTTAAACCACCATTTCCAAAATCAGACCTATCATGGAAAGCGTATCGTGACGTATGCTGGTTAGAATTTTACTATCACAAAATAAAGTGGGAATTTGGTAGTGTTGATTATTCTGACGATATAATAAGATCTTGTCTCAGAAATTATGATAGAATCTATACAAAAGGCAGAGAAAAAGTGGAGTTTTTAAAGAAGTTTCACGACAAAGTCGAATTAATACCGGATACTTTTGAAAGACCAGACTATAAAAAGTTTTCTTCTTGCTGGACTTTTGATGCTTGCAAGGTTCATAATAAGATTGCAGATGGTAGGTGTGCCCTATTCAGTGCTAGACACTATTTAACATCGCTACTGTGTAAAGCAGAAAAAGGGCTGGAACGGAAAATGGATTATTTGTGTGAGGGTGATAGGATGCGAAGTATGAAAACATGTAAGTTTTACACTAAAGATAATAAACGAAAGTATGCATGACAAGGTTTCTATTATAACGGAGAGGAAGTGGTTTGTGTATGGTGTGGATATCAATTGTACTTGCACAAGGCAAGAATCTGCAATCTAACAAGCGATGTTGCTAATCCAGTGAATTTTTCTGTTCTTTTACCACTCATATAAATACTTGAATGCGGACAGAAGTTAGTTAGTATGGTGTAGTAAGCCAACAGTGTTGCTATGGATCCGAGCAAATGGTTAAGTGCTGATAGTGAATTGGAATCAAAATTACAAAACTATATTGATTGGTTTGAAGTGTGTGAAGAGGCTATTGCAAAAACTAAAAGTGAAGGAGGTGATGTTAAATTTGCAAAACAATTAAAGGCGATTTTTCTAGATACTGTCGATATTAACGAAATAAGTGATTATCTACGTTATTACAGACCGTTGAAATTAAGCATTCATAAACTATTACAAATTGAAGATCAAGTGTTGCGCAATATGTGAAACAAAAGGTTATTGACTGTTCACAGACATGTTTTAACATGTCTGTCCTTGAAGTGAAAATCTTGTGGTGGGGATAGGAAGTATAAAAACTCCAGTCACAACCAGCTTCTTCATCATTCACTGCAACATGCAGCCGCATCAGGATATGCAAGCGTTCAGCTTGACTAGATTCAATAAGACATCAAGCGAAGTCGTGCCTATTGTTCAGATACGTGACTTGCTATCTGATTTTCCCTATCAAATTCAAAGAGCGAGATTAGCACGTACACAATTTGGAAAAAGAATTATTTTGCGATTATGTAAATTCAATAAACCGTCGGGAGCACAACCTTATTTCGATGTATATCTACCGGAAAGGTTTCTATCTGACTTGAACGAGCATACTTTGGACAGTTTTAATAATCAGAAGTATGTATTGAGGTGTATTCATCAGAAGGAAGGACCCTCGCAGATTCTTCTTGAAGATGCAGCAAATTAGTCCGCCACCACCAACGTAGAAGAAGAAGAAGAAGAAGAAAGTATAATAGGCCTGTTTCATAATTTTTGTGTGAAATGGGGAAGCACTTGAACGCTAACGCCTGCGCTTCTTACAACATAGATTAATTATCTTCTTGTCAGGTGGAAAGAGAAGCAAATAAGGTAAGTAAAGTATAGGCCTGTTTCATAGTTGAAAATACATTACTCATTTCTTTGCTAAACTATTATGAACATTATTCAATAATAGTCTAATTTAGAAGTGAGATAATCATGTTTTCAGTTTTAAAATGGGGAAAGCAATTTGCTAACGCCCGCAAATTCTTACGGCAAAAAGATGGAGCTAGTTAAACCTGATAGCAAACTATCAAGTTTAATTAAATTCATCCTCCCGTCGGGTGGAAAGAGAAGCATATATAATATTAGGTAAGTATTGTTTTCAATTCAGTATAAGCTTGTTAGAGCTACAGTACGCTGCTCTTTTGTGCAAGAGAACATAAACTTAATAATGAGTCAATGTTTCAGTTTTGATAAATTCAAGAAATTATCCAGATTGTTGATGGGTATTTCTTTTGACGAATTTACTGAACTAGCTAACGGTGTAAGATATTCGCAGTATTGTGTAGAGAACCGAATTAATAAGGATGATGATAAAGAGTCTACTGCTGTTAGCAGCGAACAGTGTAAGAAACATACCAGTTCAAAGTATTCTATTCTATCTGAACTATACGATTTGTTAGATATGATTATTGATGAACGTGCACATTTCCATTATGGTTGTAGTACCGATCATTCAATTACCGTAATTACTGATTGCGCACAATTATGGGAGGTAATTTTCGATCTGGCCGAGCGTAAATGTATTAGAAGGAACACTATTGTTTAGCTTGCAGTTACAAAATGTCTGTAGACAGGTTCAGACGTGTTTCACATGGTAAACATATTATTGATAGTGGAAAACAAATAGATGAACTCAAGAAAACAATTTTGACTAGATCAAATTTTGATAAAGAAAAAACAGCTTTAGTCTCAACTGACTATCTTCATTCAAGTTTGAAAATAATTAACGAAGAAGCAAAGGGGCAAAGAGAAAAACTGCTCAGTAAAGATGAATTCAATAAAGAGAAAAACGATAATTTACTGACTAGAACAGAATTCAAAAATGAGAGAGAAAAGCTGCTTAGTAAAGATGACTTCAATAAAGCTAAGAAAGATAATTTACTGAGTAGAACAGAGTTTAAAAATGAGAGAGAAAAACTGGTTAGCAAAGAAGATTTTAATAAAGAAAATTTACTGACTAGAACAGAGTTTGAAAATGAGAAAGAAAAATTAATTAGTAGAGAACAATTTAATAAAGAAAATTTACTGACTAGAACAGAATTTAGAAATGAAAAAGCCGGATTTGTCTCCTTTGAGAATCTTAACACAAGTATAAAAGTATTAGAAAGTCTTTTAATCGATTATGTACATAATAGTCAGGATTACAAGAACCATTTACATGCTATAATGTATCAATATGCATATCATTTGATAGGAAAGTGTCTAATAGCTATGAGAACTTTCAACTGGGAGGAATTGGAAAGTCGCGGACTTACACTAGAACATTGTCTTGACGAGTTTTTTCGTAGAATTAATATGTCAGAGCCAGAGGTTAAATATGATGCTAACCAGTTTCCAACACCAGAACAACAACGCTTGATAAATCGTTATAAGAACTACTCATAAAAGATTTTTATTTTTAAAATGATGCAATGAAATGATTAAACCTAGAACAAAATGAACTTTGCAATAATTGGAAAGAATGCTCCAAGTACTCTTTTTAGTCTGTCGGTATATAGTTCATTTTTTTAAAATACAGGTAGCGCCAAGTGCTGGGTTCATCTTCGAGTTTACTTCCAGCGTATGCTTATTACGCTCATTTAAATGCGGACTCTCTTGCTGGAACGTCATTAACTAGCAAACAATGGATCAATCGCATATGATGTATTATGAGTCGGTAAGGTTAAAATCATTTGTTAATTGGAAAAAGTTCGACTATCACCGACTGACACCAGAGAACTTAGCTAAACAAGGATTATACTATACTGGAGAGAATGATAAAGTCCGTTGTGCATTTTGCGGGATTCAAATTGAAGATTGGAAAATTACGGACGATCCGTTAGTTGATCATAAACGTTTTAGTTCAAATTGCAGATTATTGAATAATAAAACAGCGGATAATGTAACTATTGAAAATGAAAAAGAGCAGGATATGTACTCTTATGAACAACGATTAAAAACTTTTAAAGCGCCATATATTGCTAAAGCGTCATATTTTGCTCAAAATGGTTTTTTTCTACATAAAGACGGATATTTGCAATGCGTGTTTTGCAGAATAATTATTTGTGATGCTAAAGAAAAAGTTTTGCATGCTTCGTTTTGTCCGATGATTGAGAAACGACACAGTGCACTCTAAATTCACAAAGATTGTTTCCTTCGCATAAGGATAGGTTTGTGAGCATGTACAAACATGCACAAGAACTTTTTTTTTTTTTTTAAATTTTACTATAAATATGCGAGTAAGTGCTTGATTTTCGCCAGTTACTCAACGTTAGTTCACCAGTCACGCTGCATCCACAAAAGGTAAGTGGAATAAGCAAACACATTTTTAGTTCATTCATTTTTTCATTTTAAAAATTACAGCAGGCAAGATTGGTTATATATATATATATATTGTTTTTAAGTTGACAGTTGCCCATGAAAGGAGAGTGTCATGGATCGAGTAGCAATTACAATCTTGAAATCTCTAATCATTACATTGGAGATTTGGTTAACTTTACTAATGATAATGCTGTTGACTGTTTCAAATTATGGACGGATAAGCCTTCTTCTACTAATTATCAGCGTTTGTGTGTGGTTAAAACAAAACAGACGATCACGAGGAGGAGTAGCAATAAAATTTCTAATATCGATAATCAATATTTTGCAGAGATTAATTGCTTTGACAGTAATGCTCATGATTGTTACATATGTTTTATGGATATCATTGATTATTATAACAATTTCGCATCAACCTCAGACAGATTACAGTTTTAATTGTTCAATGAAATTTGGAAACATGTACTCAATGGAGTTAGATAGCATCAGATGAAGTCGACGATTGAGAACAGGTTTTACCGCATCGTAAGAAACGTGATGAGAGAGAGAGAATGCAACATTCTCTTGTTGCAAGCTGCACCAGGAAACGTTTCAAGTACATCCTAACTTAATGCAAGCGAAAGTCGTTTCAAGAACGATTTTTAATTGCATTTGCCCATATTTAGAGCTTCTCTCGAGTCAACTTGGAAACAATTTATTTAACTCATGTACATTTTCAGGTCAAGTACAATTTTAAAAATTCACTTAACCATATTTGGCACACCCTTGAACCAACCAGGAAAAAATTTGTTTGTCTCACGTACATTTCGGGAAGACAAAGTCGATCATCCGGGTACTGCAATTTAGGAAGGGTTAACCAGGAAAAAATTTGTTTACTTCATGTTTGTGACGTACGTAAACGGGAAGGTTTAAAACAGGAGTTAATTTTATCTTGTCAAAAATTATTACATCTCAGTAAGACAATTATATTTCCGCAGTGGGATTATAAATACCCGCATGGGTATAAATAGAGGCATTTGGATTGTTAACTCCTACTGCACCACCATCACTACACCATTAAAGGTGAGATTTTGTTACTAGTAAATCATTGATATTTTTTTTTTTCATCTTGTTTATTGTTCAATTCTGCTTTTACTACATTGTTTTTTAAACATATCTGTTTCAGTTTACTTATAAAGCAACTGTACTAGACCTGTATCTCAACAACAACCATCACGTTGAGCTGAATATTGACATCACCTTCACTCCTATTCATTGTGTGCTTCTTCTTCTTCTTCACACCTCAACGACGCCACACCTGTTCATTGTGCGCACTTCGAGAGGTCATTCGGTTTCACAACTGACTTCATCCCACGATCACCAGCATCGATCATCAATCAACCGCTGACGACAAATTAGCGGTGAGCTCTTGACATTGTAAAGCAATAACGTTTTTTTTTTTTTAAATATGGAATACGAACTAAAAAATACAAGTGCATTGAATAATAATGTATTGAAATTTCAATTTCAATTTCTAAATAGTGAATTAGATTTGGATTTGATGCTAGAAACATTAAAAGATACAATATTTGAGTTATTAAAACATAATGGATCACGTTTTGACAATAATATTCGTTGGTTTATGGCAGTTAATATAAAACTAGTGAAAATATCACCGTTAGCAGATGCTAATGAAATTAAAGAATTAAACATTGAAACCACAGCTACATTTCATAGTCGTGCTTATAATATAGTTAATATTTGTCAGAATGACGAATTGATTGATCAATATGAATTAGCATGTTCTAAATTACATGAAGGTCTTGATCGTTTTATAAAATTTGGCTCAGGATGGACTGTTCATCGAATATGTTCCTTGTATTTAAATATAGCTAGATATAATCCGATTTATGCTGGATGTAACAATAATTCTACATATATAAGTACACCAAAAGAAATACTTTCAAAAAAAGCTGTTATTAACATTGTTAATAATGATTTTAAATGCTTTTTATGGTGTATTTTAGCTTATTTACATTATAGACGTAGTAATCTAACTGTAGATTATTTAAAACAATATGAACACGAATTAAATACTAAAGGAATGAAATTCCCTGTTGGTTTACGTGATATTAGAAAATTCGAGATTTTGAACGAACGATTTAGCATTTGTGTTATTGCGTATGACGCAACACGTAAAAAGTTTTTCCCTTATCGTGTTTCTTTGTATAGGGAGCGCGAGCATAATATTACTCTTCTTCTTTTATTTAAAGATAGCTGTCCAAACAAATCCCATTTCACTTTAGTCAATACAACAAACAATAAGAATGGTCTATCTAGATTGTTGTCTGCTCTTACTAAACATAAAGGTGCTGTACACATCTGTCCTTATTGTTTTCACCGTTTTGTATCAAATAAAAGTTTAAATGTCGATGGACAAGAAAACTTAAAACGTCACATAGAATTATGTAAAACATTTGGTACACAGAAAACGCGTCTTCCGCAGCCAGGAAAAAATGTTATGAAGTTTACAAACTATTCGTATACGCTTAAATGTAAATATATAATTTATTGCGATTTTGAGTCATTTATTGTTCCATTACACAATGACGGTGGTGACAGTTCACAAAAAATAGGGAAATCTTTCACAGAAAAAACGTCAAAACATGTCCCTTGCAGCTATGCATATGTGGTGTTGAATGAAAATGGAGAATTTTACTTAGAGCCTCGTCTGTACAGAGCGCAAGTATTAGGTGAGAATATTATTAGTAAATTTCTTGAGGAAATAATTGAACTTGGTGATAAACTTTATGAGGATTTAATGGTTCAAGTTCCAATGTATTGTTTAAGTGAAAATGAGCAAAATGAATTTGATACAGCTGAAATTTGCTGTTTATGTAAAAATGTATTTAGCAAAGGTGAAATTAGGTGTAGACATCACAACCATTTTAATGGACGATTTATTGGAGCAACACATGTTAGTTGTAATTTAAATTGTAAAGCTCCATAATTTATACCTGTAGTATTCCATAATTGGAAAAATTATGATAGTCATTTTGTAATTCAGTCTTTAGCTTATAATAAAAGAAAGCTTAGCTGTATTGCCAGTTCAACAGAAAAATTTCTTACTATTTCAATAGGTCATATTAAATTTATCGATAGTTTGCAGTTTATGAACAGCTCGCTTGAAACTTTAGTTAAAAATCTAGCAGAATGTGATGAATATAAGACAAAATTCAAACGATTGTGTGCACATTTTAAAAATGAAAGTGAACAAAAATTATATTTACGAAAGGGCGTTTATTGCTATGACTACATGGATGGACCAACAAGATTTAATGAAACTGAACTTCCACCGATTAAAGCATTTTATAATAGTCTGACAGAAGAGGAACTAGATGAAAATGAGTACAGACATGCAAAAGAAGTATGGGAGACTTGTTCTATGAAAACAATGGCTGATTATCATGATAATTATTTGCTTCGTGATGTTCTTTGTCTTGCAGACGTTTTTGAAGATTTGAGATTGATTTTCTTCAATCAATATGGGTTGGATCCCGCTCAATTTATATCGCTCCCGCAATACTCGTTTCAAAGCATGTTATTTATGACTAAAATAGAACTGGAGCTGATAACAGATCCTTGTCAACATCTTTTTTTTGAATGTGCGATTCGCGGTGGTTATTCTTGTGTTTCACATCGTCATGCGGTTGCAAACAATCCATACATGGGTTCTGCGTATGATAAAGATAAACCTTGTTCTTACCTTGCCTATCTTGATGCTAATAACCTTTACGCATACTGTCTTAGTGATTATTTACCCTATAAAGACTTTTGTTGGTTAACACCATCTCAAATATCAGCATTAGATATTTTGAATGTTGCGGACGATGCAGCTACAGGATTCGTTTTAGAGGTTGATCTTGAATATCCTGCAGAACTGCATGAAGAACATAATGATTTCCCGTTAGCTCCCGTAAGAGAAAAACCACCGATAGAGCTATTTTCCAAATATCAACGCACAGAGAAACAAAATGTTACAGCTAAGCTGCTGACCACTTTGGGGGGAAAGAAGAATTATATCTTACACTATCGTAATTTGAAATTATACTTAAAATTGGGCATGAAATTGATTAAAATTCATCGTGTAGTGAGTTTTGCTCAATCTGCTTGGTTGAAGTCATACATCGAATTTAACACAATTTTACGACAAAAAGCTAAAAATAGCTTTGAATCACAGCTCTACAAATTTTGTAATAATAGTATATTCGGCAAGGCCTGTGAATCGGTGAGAAATCGTATTAACATGAAATTGGTGACAGACGAAAAAACCTTAGATAGGTTAGTTTCACGCCCAAATATTGAAAAATGGACTATTTTTAATCCGTTTGTAGTAGGTGTACAAATGAAGAAGTACAATGTGCTTTTAGATCGACCAATTTATATAGGGTTTGTAGTATTGGATTTAGCAAAGCTTGTCATGTATAATTTTCATTATAATACAATTTTGAAGATGTACCATTATTCTCAGGTTAAATTATGTCTTACAGACACGGATAGCTTCATCTACCATCTTAAAGTTTCGGATTTTTATCAGGACATGAAAAAGAACGCTCATTTATTTGATACTAGTGAATATCCAAAAGATCATAAGTGTTTTAGTTTACTGAATCATAAGAAATTGGGTTGTTTTAAGGATGAAATGAAATCACGAATAATGACGCGTTCTGCGGACTTAGAGCAAAATTATATTCATTTGAGTTTCTCAATAACAAAGGTGAAGTACAGAATAAAAGTGTAGCTAAAGGTGTCACTAGTATGTAATTAATAATAATTTGAGGTATAATATGTATTTAAAATGTCTATATGACCGCACCATACAGTACGACTCATCAAATCTAATTCGGTCTTATCTTCATAATGTTTATTCAATTCGCTGTGGCAAGATTTCATTATCCCCTCTGATGATAAACGCTATATAATGGCTGATAAGGTGACGACGATGCATGGTTTAATGTGAGTATAAAAAGCGAAACGGAGGAGGAGGAAGAAAGCACGATTGAAGACGACAACAGTGAGGATAGAGTAGTAGTAAGGAAACCAAACTTACAGTAGGTCGTGGTGGGGTAAAGCGAAAAGGGAGGTGAGTGGAACTGGTCTTGCGAGCAGGACAGAGTGAAAAAGAAACAGAGTGATAATACGTAGTAAATCGACAGTTAGCTCGGCTCGAGTTTTTTTTTTTTTGTGTTATAGGTCAGTGTTGCAAAGTGCAGTAAACCTTGATCTATAGAACAACTGGTTTCGTGTAAGATGTCGAGCAATATTCGTGCAAAATTAGCAGACGAAATGCATAAAGCCGTCAGAGTAAATTTTGATAAACGTGGTTACGTTTTGAAGGGAATAAATGACCTTCTTTGTTCGGACCTCGCTGATATGCAGAAATTTGCTAAGCATAATTCAAATTATAAATACATATTAATAGTGATTAACGCATTTACGAAATACGCTTACGTCACGCCATTAAAGTCAAAAATGGGAAAGGAGGTTAGTTCAGCTCTAAAACCGATTCTTGAACAGAATAGAAAAATGAAGTTGCTATTAACAGACGAAGGGAAGGAGTATTATAATTCGCATGTAAAAAAGCTGTTAGATCAATACAATATTCGTCATTATCATGTTTACACACAGATTAAATCTGCATTTGCAGAACGATTTATAAAAACATTGAAATTGCGAATTTATAAACATTTTACAGCAAGCGGAACTTTAAAATGGATAGATGTGCTACAATCTATTGTAAAAAACTATAATAATAGTGTACATTCCGTGACTAAATTCAAACCAGCTGAAGTGCGACGCAAACACGAAAAGATAATACTGGCTCGTTTGAATGAACGTCTTTTGAAAAGGATAAAGAAGAAGAAGGGAACAAGGCAACGACCGAAGTTTAGTGTTGGAGATATTGTCAGAATTTCAAGTACAAGAGATATTTTTCATAAAAGTTATTTGTATAATTGGAGTGCAGAACTATTTAAAATAATAAATGTTTACCCTACATTTCCGGTAACATATCAATTGGTCGATTTGAATGAACAGCCTATATTGGGTAGATTTTACCAACAGGAATTACAGCCAACACGGTTAACAGAACAGGAACAAAATGTATATTTAGTTGAACGAATCCTAAAACGTAAAGGAAGTAAAGTTTATGTACAATGGCTTGGATTCAAGGAACCAAGTTGGATAGATAAGAGCGAACTCATTATTTAATAATGTGTCTGTTTCAGATGGAGGAAAATATGCGACCGCGTCTAACAATTTTATTAGATGCACTTATTGCAGAATTTAGGCGATATTCTTCAGATCAGTGGAAATATGATTTAAATGAATTAATATATCAGCTAAAACAGAAGAAAGGAAAATTTGATCATTGGGGTTATTGTGTTGGGATGGAACAGACTGACAACTGCGATTGTTCTAATTTAGCTCAAAAAATTGATGCATTACATGATTATTTATTAAACGAGATGAGTATTGATGAAATTCTTCACAATAATAATTTTGTTATTAATGTTATAGTCTTAGCGGGCGTTGAATCAGGTTTAATGCACGATCTATGTTGATTTTTCCAGATATGGCAGATTCAAGACCATTAACTCATATTATGCTGGACAAACTAGTTGTCGATCTAGAACAATATAATCAGTTGCTTAATTTAAATGAATATTTCGTTTTTTTACACAGAAAAGCAATAAATGAATCATTTACTCATTTTAAATTTTGTCAGGATAGAAAAGAATATTTAGATCAAGCTAAGGCACAAGGAATTAGTTTCGATTATAATGATGGTCCATGTGAGTGTATTTTTATAAATAATAGTGCAACACAAATATTTAATTTAGCAAATATTGCCAATATAGAAGAGCTTGAATTAAAACAAAGTATTTTAGAAGCGTTAGAATTGTGTGGCATATTAGCTAAATTAAAGAGTTGAATGATTAATTGCGATAATGTATCATTTTTTCAAATTTATTTTATATATTCTGTATTTATATTATTCATGTAAAGTGTTATGTTGTATTGCTTATTATTACATTGTATACTTAATAAATAATTTGTAAATATACAGTTAATAAACGAACATTATTGTAATTTACTTGTCTTTTATTACAGTACCTGTGTTTGAAGTTTAGTTGAAGTTGTGGTGCGAGTATAGAAGCATACAATGTTTAACAAGACAAAGGATGTTGTGCCTGATAGTGGAATAGCTATTTTTAATTTTGATGAAATTATTGTTTCTACACAGGCTGCACAAAAAGGTAAACATGGAGATTTATTCCCGCCTAATATAAGAGCACTTATAATCGGAAGTAGTAACTGTGGTAAGACAAATCTTCTTTTGAATCTAATTTTTAATAAAAGATTATTACGTTTCAATAGTTTACATATTTATACTGCTAGTCTGAATCAACCAAAATATGAATTTTTGAAACGTGTTTTCTCATCTTTAAAGTTTATAAGGTTTACAATAAGTAACGACATATCTTCAATACCGTTTCCTTCTGATATGGAGAAAGATAGTTTAGTGATCTTTGATGATTTACAATTACACAAAGTACCACAACTTCGTGCATTTTTTTGTACAGCACGACATTCACAAATTGACGTATTATATTTGCATCAATCATTTGCAAATATTGGTAAGCAACTTGTACGCGAGAATTGTAATATATTAATATTTTTTCGAGTAGACATGCTTGCATTAAAATTAATTTATAGAGATTTTGCTGAAAGCGATATGCCATTTAATACTTTTAAATATATGTGCATTAGCGTATGGAATGGAGGTACAGGACATGACTTTGTTACAATTTGTACAGATTACGGTTTAACTCAAGGAAGGTACAGACGGAATTTAGATAATTTTTTAGATCCGACACAGTACAGTAAGAAAATGAATTAGTTGATGTACAACGTTCTTATTGTGCGTTTGTAATTATGAAAGGACGGCAGAGAGGAAAGAAAAAGGTCGGATTACGTCGTCGTCGTCGTCGTCAAAAGACAACTAGTAGAAGGAGTGATTTAACAAATAGAATTCGCGATTTGAGGAACTCAATCGTTGAAAAGTATGCTACTTTACAGGGGATGCGGAGTCAGACAGAAAAAGAAATAACAGAGAAATATGCACCAATTATTGAACCATTACGTCAATTGAAAGAATCTTCTGTTAAAATCGAAAAACAGCAGATTAAAACGGAACCAGAGGAGGAGGAGGAAGCATATTATGCTGTTAAAGAAAAGGTAGACGAATTGACGGATGATGATGATGATTACTCGCCGTCTGATGGAGAGACACAGTTTTCTGAGGAAGATGGTAAGGAGGGGGAGGAGGAGGAGGTGGAGGAGCAAGGGGAAAGCGCACTATCATTAGTCAGTTCGTTTTTTGGTAAAAAAGGCGCAATACAAAAACTGCTTGAAGATTATATAGATAAATTGCATAAGTCACAACAGACAACTGTACCATATGGAATCAAAGTTTCACAGAATGGTAAATATTTTATGGGATATAATATACCTGTTAATTTTGATGATAAACACGTTTTTGTTGGAAATAATAAATTTAAATTAACAAAAGGTTTATTATCCTTACTATTTGAATCGATACCAGACGAAAGCAAATTAAATATGGTTGATTATCGTACCTATAAGAAAATATTGATTGCAACAGGTGCGCATTTAAACAAAGAAGGAACTGTACATCGTAATAATAGCTTAAAGTCAAAGATAATTCAAAGATTGTTTCCTTCGAGTAGAACGCCAAGACGAGAAAAGGTAGGAGGAAAAGGGCTGAATTTTTTAAAAAATGTATCAAACCATCGACAGTATGTTTATTTTGATGAACCAGATGAAATTGTAAACAGATTACAAATATTATTAGCCTCCAAAGAAGCAGGTAATAACTCACATTCTGTGGAAATAAATAGTATAATTCAAGAATTACGCGAATTACATATTATTTATTAGCAGACCGTTTTGTGCTGTCGTTACGAACGTTGCGCAGGCTGGAACCAGTTTTGTTAAGTCAATAACGACAGCACGAAATGGAGTTGAAGCGGTGCTAACCGTTTCATCGGTATCGGTGTGAGTCAGTTCGCCGATAGCTTTCGGCTGGTATAGGTTGAATTTATGTTCATTCAAAACAGAAATAAAAGAGCACGTGCGTGCTTCAGCGGAAGGCGGCAGCGACTACAAGCAAATACACACCTCTCACCAAATATGGTGGTGGTGGTGGTGGTGGTAAGCCACTTTTAATGATACTTGGACATATTTGGTTGCAAATAGACTCAAGAACGCGGACGGGGGGCCCGCCGGAGCAGGTCCTGTGTTCTTTTTTCCTCTCATCAACATAAATCGCGTTGATACGCCGGTCGGGCTCTTTGTTCTGCAAACAAAATATGACTCAAGGCTTCGCTCTTATTTTCTTTGTTTTATTTTTTTAAACTTGATTCTTGTCTCCTGCTGGAGATGGAAACAATTCAAAATGGATGTTTTAAACAAGGTTATTCATTTTTTTTCTCTCCTAACCTTATCCCCCACCTAAAAAAAAAAGAAAAATTCATGCAGTACAGGTTTGGACAAAGCCTAAAAAAAAAAAAGAGAAAAAGTGGAAACAATTCAAAATGGCTGTTTTCATGTAGTACAGGTTTGGGTGATGCCTACATAATCACAAAATAGACTCAAGAACGCGGACGGGGGGCCCGCGGTCGGGGGCGGCGCCCCAGGGTCAGTTGCTAAATACCTAGAAAAAAAAAAAAAGAAAAATTCATGCAGTACAGGTTTGGGCAAAGCCTAAAAAAAAGGAAAAAGACCGTGGGCGCATGGCCGTGGGCGCGCGGCCATTTTCCTTTGGACAGTGGCAGGGGGGCTTGAAGGGGGGCAGGCCAAGGGGGCTTGAAGGGGGGTAAACGGACCCCCACTCCAACATGTGCAGCCAATGGCGTGCCTCAAAAATTTACAAAATGGACGACTAACTCCCCCCTACAGGGGCGTGGTCTTTTCCCATTGGCCAGGGGGGCGTGGCCTAAGGGGGGGGGTGGCCTTGAAATGCAGGCTTGTGATTGGGTATGCTGAAGTCTCTATACACCACTACTCATAGTGAATGAGATTATAATAATATTGTAGGACTTCTTTGATAGATAATAAATAGGCTTCCAACGAAAACTGTAGTAGAAGTGTAATTGAAAAAGTTGCTCTACAAACAGAAATTTACTACAAATGATGAGATGAAATACTAAAAAAAGAAAATATAAATATTACAATTGAGTAGTATATTATTATACTCAATATTATAATTGTGTTATATTATTTAACACAAAAATTAGGCAATGAAGAAAAATCATTTTTCATTTCAATCTTAGATGTAAAATTTTATTAGCATCTAAGCTGTTTTACCTGCATCTGGGTGGTGCAACCATAGCGGATTTCAACTTCACATCTTGAAATAAGGTCCGCGTAAATATTAATTACCTATTGCCACAGACGAACATTCAATGTCATCGTCTTTGGTAACTTGCTGTGATTATTATACAATTCATCAATCAACTTATCACATACATACCTTCACATTTTAAAATCAGTTTCAACAAAAAAATATGTGAACATATTATACCGTACTATAAAATAAAATACAATTTCATAACGAAATGATCTTAGTATAAAAGTATAAAATAAAAATGAGAAAAAAAGCAAAATAATAATTATCATTTTGTTTCCATAAATTTTAGCTTTTTTTTATCTTGGTGCACTTTGAAAGACACATAATTGAACTTATTTGGCGGGCCGCTTAGCGCAGTTGATTGGTGCGTCGCAACTTCAGCTTGCTGTCGTTCAGCGGTCGTGGGTTCGAATCCCGCTCCTCCATCTGGCATTTATGTGTTATCATTCACCTCATTTTCCACGCACAAGTCTCGGACTCATGTGTGCATCATCAGCTATGAAACGAATATGCACTTTTAACATTTACTATCGATTTGTGTTACCTACTCTACATTTGTCTGACTGACTATAATTTATCTGACAATACTGACTTCTTCAGCAAATTCGTTCTCTGACTGAATAAATACACTTTATCTTAATTATTCTATAATCACCAACTACATTTTTGAATTCGTTGAGAAAATAACTACTAAATGTTTTTCCTGATATCACTTGCTTATGAAAATTGGTTACTGTCCTAATTGATTCAGGTTTGATATACAGTGATTCAGGTTTTTCTACTTATCGACAAATTGGCCAAATTTTCAAATTGAGAACTCTTCTGAAAGTAAATTCAATGATCTAAAACTTCTTACCTCTAACTTTTTATGTGTTGGAGTGAGCATTTACATGATAAATGCAACGAAAAATTAGGTGACTTATTTTTCACAAAGGAGATAAAAATACATGATTTTTGAAAATTGATTGTGAATGAACAATTGAACGGATATATTGTTATACATCAATCGACGTAGAATTTCATATTCTTCAATTTCAACTTTTGAAAACTAAGAGAACTCTCTTTTAGAATACCTAGAGTGGATTAAAAGAACTTCCAGCTTTGTACCAATTTTTGTCCATCAAAAGAGTGGACAAAATTTGAGAGGGCTCTAGTGTCAAACGAAGGAAACAAATTTTTCTTTATAGAAAATTCTTGCGATTGTTCCATATACTGCATCTTAATCATAAAATATGAATACATTATTGGAGAGCTTACATTGTGACTGGAATCATATTATAGGACTTCTTTGATAGATAACAGAGAGCCTTTCAATAAAAACTGTAGTGGAACTGTAAAAGGTTGGGGGTTTTCAGTTTTCAAGCAAGGAATAGTAACCCCCCCCCCCCCCCCCAACAACCGAATAGTGGGTCCAGGGGCCCGGGGAAATTATTACATTAAAACTTCACTATACAGTGGATGATACCTATTCACAACACACGCACAAGAAATAGCTTGATTACTCACCGTTACAATTATTCAAACACACAAAAGACTTTTCTTTTTAGAAGTGTAAAACTGTTCAATGCCATTCCAGAGAGCTTCAAAAATCTGCCATATCCAATTTTTAAGCATAGACTGAAACTTTTTTTGATGGATAATCCATTATTATATAGGTTTGAGGATTTTTATGAAAGGGCCAAGACTTTGTAGACAATTTATAGACAGCTTTAAATGACACACTGCTATAGATAGGCAGGCTAATTTTGAATGTGATTTTGTGTTTTTATCTGTTTAACGTTCTAGCAATGTTGTATGAGACAAAATTATTTTGATGTTAAATATGACAATTTGCAATGCTTTTGACGAACTCAGGAGTTGCTGCAATAAAGGTTTATCAGAAACTATTTCAATCAGAAACTATTTTTTATAATCATGAAATTATTAGGTGTATCTTTACTGAATTTTACTTTACTTTACTTTAAAAAATTGAGACATAAGTGAAAGACATACAAAAATTGAAAGATATACGTGTTTCTTTGGAAATAAATGGAGAGTATAATTGCAAAAAAATAACTAAAATTATTTCAACTTAAGAAGATAATTAAGGAAATTAGAAAGGATATGATTGAATTAGGAGTAACCCTGGGTGAATTGAAAAATAAAAAACAAAATATTGAAAGTCATGACCCAACTAATGCTTTGCTTTGCCAATTGGCTTTGAAAATTACAAAAAATATTATAGTATGTTTTGAATATGAGGTAATAAAGTGTTATTTGTAAAACAGCCTTCTCCAAATTATAATAATCAATTTTATTCTTATACTAGCTATTGTGCCCGTCCTTCGTACGGATTATGTTTAGAAATAAGACTAAATATTGTATAAATCTGGGGGTTTAATCATAAAAAACTTAGCTAGCTTAAAAAAATAACTCAATGACTAAAACGTCAGAGTTAAAAAATTGTTAATCAGCAGGTGATGAATAGATTCTCCATTATATCTCCTACCAATTAACAACAATTACACCCCATTTTCATACTCTTTCCAAGCAATTGTCCCAGAATCATTCAAAGACAATTACTGGAGGGGAGATGATGACGTTGTTGCGGTTTTGTGCAGACAGCAAAATAAAACTTCAAGGGTTAAAATTTTACCATTATATTATCATCATCATCATCATCATAGAAAAAGAAAAATTATACACTAATAAATTATTAACAAATAAATTTCCTAAATTAATGTACTATAAAAATTGTAATCTTTATACTTTCAATGTTAAATTACGTACGGTAGTCTATTATTTTAATTTATTAATTAGTTAGCAATTACTATTTGTCTTGAAACAGTATATAAAATACAAATTACCTCTAAACTTAACAATTATTATTTAGACCCGATGACAACAACAACAACAACACTAAACTAACTTAACACTAACCTGTAGCTGCATGATGCGCGCCGCGGATGTTTAATAAACACGAGTGCACTTTAAAAAAAAAAATTAAACATTGGTAAAGTTCATTTTATTGTGGCTGTTGGTGGCTGGTGGTGTTGGAATTTCAGCCCCTCAGGCTGGGGCGTAGGCGGCTACTCCTCGACCATGGTGACTTCTCTGCTGCTCAATTAAAAGTGTCCTCCTCACTCATTTGCCACAGGCGTTACCCTTGAACCGATGGTCTTGACACCCCAGTCAGTGCTGCCCCCTGGCTGGTGGAATGTCCAACTTGCCGGTGGTTGACCTCCAGACAACTTTCATCAGCCATTGACGTGGCCATCGCTTTTGTTTCGCCAGCCTTGGAATTTCGCCCTATTGTTGAAGCCTCCACTCCACTTTGCCATAGTGATGACAATTCTGGCTGTTTTCTCCAAAATTGTCATCTCCTTTCGACCCAGGGCTGGTGTGGTTGTCACAATATGTTTCGGCTTTTTTGATAGCAACGATCATGAAGTTGTTAGCAGCTTAGGCCCAGACGATGCAGTTTTTTTGCGGTACGGTTTTTTTACTGTACGGCGTCAACTTTATTGTGATGTTCACACGGTCCGGCTTTGCTGTTTATTGCTGTACTCTCCTCCTTCTTCCATTGCGCTTCCAGTTCAGTTTTATTTATTCCAGTCCAGGATTTTTTTATTTGTGTAAGATTTTTTTAAATAAGTTTCTTACTGAAGGTTTCTCTTTAATTTTGATCAAAGTACACAAATTCTGGTTTCAATATTCCACACATTTTTCTCTCTTTATTTTTATATTAATCTTAAGTCTTGTCCCACAAGGCGGGTCTCTCATATATTAGAGAAATTAAATTTTCACAACTAATATCTTCCACTTCTGGACACTGGAATTCACTAATAAAAAGATCAATGCTGAAGAATATCAATGAAGAAGATCAATGCTGACGATCTGAAGACTGCTTCCAGCGTAATAAGCGTATCGTTTGAACATATCCATTACCGGTACAATACATGTGCCACCGGATAAGGATAGTTATTTTGCGGTACAGCTGATTTTAGCAATACAGTTTTCGAAGACAAAACCGAATGTAGAAATCGGCTAGAACAGCTTTTTTACTGGATCCAGTCAAAACAGCTGTTTCAACTATGTAAACAGTTGTTTAAACTATGTCAACTAGTTTACAACTATGTAAATTATACGTATTATTTATCTTCAGCCAAGGTCCATAGATGGTATATAATACATATTGCATTTGTATAATATATGTAAATAATACATCCAAATGTCCCACTTTTGATTGTATAATATACGTATATCAAGGTCAATCTATACATTCATTTGCGTAAATAATATGTCAACAGTATATGTAAACAATACGTACACCATAGACATATAAAATACATATTAAAAACATCCCTAGTGCAACAAATTTACATATAATTTATGTTAATACATATAATATATGTAAACTTGATGTCAGTATAAATATATCCTTTTCAAAATAAATTTAATGTAAATCATAGAGCTTGTCATACAAATGGATATTAAATGAACAGCCAGCAATATAGATGAAATAGATTGGGTTTTATTAAAAATAAACAATTTTTGTTGGACTTAGGTACAGTACATTAAACATTAGATTTTTTTGTCTTATTCCAAATTCTGGTTCCTGCCTGCCTAAACCATTCCCACAGGCGATTTTCAAAAATCTTGCTGGTGAATACAGTGCAGTGTGTTGCACTAATAACCCCTGAAACAATAATTTTTTTATATTAATGACAAATATATTAACTTTTCATGTGAAATTTAATGACTTGCAGTCAAATATTTGTTAAGAATAAGTATAACTCACTTAATCTGGCCGAGCGCTTTCGAATCTATGAGATCCATCTTCAGAGGCATGGGTTCCTAGATCATCATGTCAGTTTTTTGGTTAGAAGTGTTGTGGTTTTTGTAAAATGTGATCAAAAAGTTTGTGAGATTTAAAATTTAGTTGTTCATTGAGAATGTTTTGTTTATTGTGTGTGGTGTGTTTGTATATTTCAAATTGTTCCAAGGTGTTGAGTTCGTGTCCTTTAGATATTATATGTAGAATGTGTAGGTTGGTACTGATGTCAGTAGAAGTGTGTCCAGTTTGAATGATATGGTCGGCAAAATTCGATTCAGCTTTTGATGTCAGGGCTTGAAAATGTTCCTTGTAACGTTGTTTGAATGTGCGGCCTGTTTGTCCTATGTAGAATTTGTTACAATCAGAGCAGTTCAGTTTGTAGATCCCTGGGAGATCGTATTTTAAATCTCACAAACTTTTTGATCACATTTTACAAAAACCACAACACTTCTAACCAAAAAACTGACATGATGATCTAGGAACCCACGCCTCTGAAGATAGATCTCATAGATTCGAAAGCGCTCGGCCAGATTAAGTGAGTTATACTTATTCTTAACAAATATTTGACTGCAAGTCATTAAATTTCACATGAAAAGTTAATATTAACAACGCAGTTCGTCATGGAACAAGAAATCCAGGACAAATATATCTTAACTGAATACTTTATTACTTTGAAAAAAATAAAATAAAAAGAATGCTGTAGTGGCAGATGAGTCACAAGAAGTTTCTGAACTTCACTAGCAAACCTGTCAACATTTTTCAAAACTCAACATCTATATCAACGAAGAAGTTGTAATTCTGATGTCTTCAGACAACATTTTTCAAGAAAATGTTTGTGTTTCTTGAATAAAAGCTGTGATAAGAGAAATTTCCTGCATTGTTAAATTAATATGCAAAATACAGACCAGTAAATATATTTATAAGCTGACACCCAGCAGGGATAGTAACACCAATGGCATCATGAGATTTTTTGGGAGAAATCATCTGTTTGCAAATAAAACACAAATTTAATTACCCCCAATTTTTATTCATGCAGTACTGTATTCCAATTTAAATAGATCAAGTTCTGTAGTATTATTATTGTTTTTATTATTATTACTGTAGAACCCTTTAATATGACCTTGGGAAAACAAACTGCTCAAAATAAAGTGGCCATGTCTGACAGTCCATCACACTTCCATCACCACGACCGGCACTGCATAGTGTCTTGCTCATCCCCAATTATCGAAAGTGTTCAAGGGTGGTCCCAGGAGTGGTGGTCAAGGGAGTTTTGATTAAATTTCCATTTATGACCAATAAGATGCAGCCAATTTGCCAGTTTTTGATTGATAATACACAATTGAATCACCAATTTTACCTGATAAAACACTTTCCAGCCATTTTTTTGATTATTGAATGCAACAATTAAATGCCGAAAAAATGTGGCCCGATTGCCATTGTAAAATTAATTAATTTTTATGATTAATTCAAGTTCAATTTCCATTTTTTGCATATGTGGCTTTGGTCAAAAAACCTTTTTGGCTAATAATAACACACATTGCAGTTGTCAAATCTGGACTATAAAATGTGGTGATTCATTGTTTTTGGCCATAAAATTATGTTAATCTGCCATTTTGCTTATTTTAGTCAATAACAACTTCTGGTTGGTGCATTTACCCTCCACAATGCAGTCCAGCTGTCCAATAATTTTCGGCAGACAGTATGCATGCAGCTTGGCTGTTATAATTAAATCAAATTATTTTTCATAATAAGGCTTAAAAGAAATATTTAGGAAACTTGCTTTAACAAAATAATACATCCAAGAACATCTTACATTACACTGGTTTTGACAGGAAGTAAAATTCAGTTTAGGGTTTAAAATTTTTTAAATTTATTCTGGAAAATAATCTGTAATTTGATAGTAGAATATACTTACTTTCTAAAATCAGAAAATCAGAATGATTGAAAGCTTGTTCAAGGCTCTCTTGCCTTTCCGCCCCTCCCAGCTTAAATTAACTGCAACTTCATTGGTGAGCAGTCTCACCAGTCTTCTTGTTACAGAATCCTCTACAGAATTCCCTCCAATTTTTATGAGGAACTCAACCTGGAAAACAAAAAGTATATTGTAAAAATAAAAATTACACATAAATTACGGCAGTACAAGTTAAGCTGGTTTATTTTGAGAGGTTGGCAGTTCTTTAAAGTAATAAAAATGCATTTAGGCATTAGGCCCCACTAAATTGTCTAAAATGGAAGACAGTCTCACAGACCATCTTTTGTTTTATATAATTTTCAGTGTTGTATCAAGTTTTTTATTCCAGAGGGTATTTTAGGGAAGTAAATCCTTAGGAGTTGTTTTAGTCAGCGCTACATTTTTAGTATTTTTTACAAATCTTTTATTTGTTTACATATTATTTTAGTACACTTACATATTCTAGTGTATGTGTGTTAGATGTAAAAAAGAATTATACTGCAGAGTTATATGTAGGGAGATAAGATATACACTGTCACAATACAATTAGATATGCAACACAGTAGTCTAAGTAAAGGTAAAAACAGTTTTGGAATTATTAGTTCAAAAATATTTAATAATGTACACAATTTAGTCATTCAAGTTGAGATCCTATAATTGGTTAACCCTGAACCCTTTCTATAGCTTGAGTGAATACTTTGCCCTGAAGTCAGTACACTTTTGATGGACACTCAATACCAAATAGGTAGGCCCACTATCTCTAAGAAACTTTATTTTAACTAGACAACACCTAGACCAAAGCCTAATAAACCTAATACATAAAATGTAGAACTACTTAATGAAACTTTATACACCAACACCTTATACGTAGAACATCTTAAACACCAACACTGCACCCACCCACTTCAAAGTAATAAGTCATAGGTAATAGTCATAGGAACTCTCTGATTTATGTACCCAGTGGCGTACCGATAATGGAGAGAGTGGAGCAGTCGCTCCAGGGCGCAAGGCTGTGAGGGGCGCCCCGTTCTTTAGAGAAAATTGCTTTTTACTTACAAAAAATGTATTAATATAATGAAGGCCAAAAGAGTAAAATGCAACACAATTTTAAAAAAATCGTATGTATACATTGCTGTGCATTACTAAAGGGAACATTCATGTCAAATTTAAAAGAAATCGGTTCACGCGTTCAGCCGTAAATGCGTTACAAACAGACAGAATGCAAAACGGTCGAGTCAAAAGAAGCAAATAGTCGAAAGTACCAAGCCAAAACAATTTAAATTGGGTAACAAATAAAGGTATAACAATTTCAAGTAATTGAATGAAGACTTTGAACTTATTCTGAAAAAATAAATCCACAAGAAGTTAACTGGTTTTTATATTAACAAGAACAGGACTGAAATACACCACTTTTGAATCCTATTTCCAAAATATAAGAAAATTTTTGTAAGAACGACAAAATGATAAAAAAATAACTGCAAATGAATTTATAGAAAAGAGAAAAAATCCAAAACAAGCTGTTTGGAAATTGATAAAAGCAGAATCTGGCCTGGCAAAAAATCATTCATTGGAGATTCGCATCTCTGACAAATAAGGTGTAGTAAGAGGCGGGAAAAAGCCGCTGATTCATTAAATGACCACTATATTAATATCAGCCCAATCGGGTGGTTGAGTGTAGACTGATTTTTTTTTGGGGGGGGGGGGGGGGGGGCATCGAAAGACCCTTCCGCTCCAGGGCGCTTGAAACCTCGGTACGCCACTGTATGTACCTCCTTAAACCTTGGCCTAATACGCCCCCATTGGTTTCTATTACTAAGAAGATGGACATTGAAATTTGCAGGCCTAATACTGGCTAGTTTGTAATATTTTCATTTGAATATATATTGTAGGATGTCAGCATAACTGTACCCCTTACATAGTTTATATAAGGTACATAATGTTGACATATAACAGTAAATATAGGCTATAAAATGAAATATAACTTATAACTTAGGCTACTTTTACAATGCTCTGTGGAGTAAGGTTTTGGTTATTTATCATAATGTAAAGACATTGAAATTCATCATCAAAACAAATGATTTTACAATATTATACATCATACTCACCTATAACCTATCTCCACAGTGCTGTAAAAATAGATAAGTGAAGCCAATTCCATTTTTAATTTAATTTAATGTTCAAACCACCAGAACAAACGATTCAATAGCCAACTTATATTATTAATTTCGATGTAAGCTATTGATATTGGTAAGCTCAATATTTCCAATCAGATAAGTTAAGTGTGGTACAAGTACAATACTCCACCCACAGCAGAGACTGAAAACAGATTTCAGTGGAAACTGTCAGTTGGGATAAGTTACCTAGAAGTTTATATGTTGATCAACCAATAGGCCCTAACCCTATTTAGTTTTAGTTTTGATTATCTAACATCAATAAGTTTATTCAACCCTGCAATTGATATGAAGCTTGAACTTAAGTGTTTGGATTTTTGTATTTGGGGCTTAACAGTAGGCCTAACATACAGAAACCTAACCTAAAAGACGTTTTTATAAGTTTCTTGGATCCTTTCAAAGCCAATAGTGACATAAAATTCAGTTTCTTTTTATACATTATAAATAAATACAAAATAATACGTTTTCCACACTTACCTTGAACGAATAATTAATTGTCCTTAGTTTGAACTCTGAAGAACAGAACAAACTAATTTCTCACATCACACTGCCAGAACAACAGTTCTTGAAAATTGACCTCAAAAATACACTACTAACGAACTCAAACTATAAATATATTGAAAAGATAATTAATATTATACATATAATGAAATTAATGTACAATAATTAAATGATTTATTACAACTAAAAGCGAGGGCAAGATTGAACAGAGCAGAAGTAGAAGCGTGTCTGTGTCTGTGTGTGTGTACTGTCTGTGTGTCTCAAAGTCGAATTATACTTGGTGGAATAGTGGAATGGTGGTAGCTTGGAAAAACAGACTCTAAATCAAAATGGACGACACCTTTATTCTGCACCAGCCAACTCACTACCTTTGTTCTAGGAAAAAATTTCTCTGGGGCTGGGGAAGTTTAAGCTGTCTAAATTGTAAAAACAACTGAGATAAATATTAAGTATTGCCATGTAAATATTTAGTCAATCTCGAATATAAATAATATATATAGTATATGTATAGCCTATCTTAATACATACCATATACATAACATTGACTTATTCTGTACTTATACCAGAATTTGTAATAGAAGCATAAAAGGTTATAAATGCATTCTCCAAGCAAAAAGGCTATTGCTTTTCACTTGTTTTAGTTTTCTCAAAATACTACATTAATTTAATGAATGTCAACCATGATTCGTCGAATTTATGTATACAATACATTCCAGATTCACATGACCTAAAATTGACCTATTGACCTTAACTATACGTATACTATACGGTTTGTGCTGACTGGGAGTATTGTGTGAACATACAATATGAAATGCACATGCAAACGAAAGCACATGCAAACGAAAGCACTGCAAAATAACTGATACAGCAAATTTACTGTACCGCACAAAAACTGTATCGTGTGAACGGGCCCTTAGTAAACAACTTAGAACATAAACAATTCAGTGACAGGTATCGGAGAGAATATTTTTTGAGAACAGCTGATTGATATATCATGATAAATTACGTGATTTTTCTTATGTGGTAATATTTATATAATGTGGTAATAAAACTTGGAAGAAATGTATCCAAAATCGCACAATACTTGGTTTTTAAACGTTTATTATTCTGTTAAAAAAAAATTTATTTAGTTTTTTATAGCTAAAGACATTGTCAAAAAGGTTTTCAATACTGATAAATAACTTTAATCCCGATCGATGCTCTCGTTTTTCAGGAGAAGGCCATGTAAAATGTATCCAAAATCGCACAATACTTGGTTTTTAAACGTTTATTACTCTGTTAAAAAAAAAGTTAATTTAGTTTTTTATAGCTAAAGACATTGTCATTGTTCAATACTGTTCAATAACTAAAATCCCGATCGATGCTCTCGTTTTTGAGGAGAAGGCCGCGTAAAATGCCTTTGGGGCCGTGTCAGACAGACAGACAGACAGAAAGTGAGATAAGACTATTTTCGGCTTATTTAATGTATAAAACGTAAAAATAACCAAAAAATATATAATTCTGATAAATGTACAGACAAAACTCTAATTTTATATATATAGATTTTATTAGTTATTTTTCCAAATTTAATAAATTTCCCCAAAATCTAAGATATTTGCCTCAGGCGCCAAAAACTCTCGCTATGGCCCCCGTTTTTACTCAATCAGAAACTATTTTTTATAATCATGAAATTATTAGGTGTATCTTTACTGTATGTCTGTTCAAAAAATTGAAAGACACGTGATTCTTTGGAAATAAATGTATAGAATGATTGAAAAAATAACTAAAATTATTTCAACTTAAGAAGATAATTAAGGAAATTAGAGAGGATATGATTGGATTAGGAGTAACCCTGGGTGTATTGAAAAATAAAAAACAAAATATTGAAAGTCATGACCCAACTAATGCTTTGCTTTGCCATTATCAACACAAGAAAAAACTCCTTACATTAATGTCATAAAACAAAAATTAGTTTTATTATTGTAGAATTCTGTACAATATTAGGTTAAAAATAAAACACGGCACAAAACAATGTACAAACTACTCATGCCACCCGAAGTGAACAAAGGTCTCAAACTGACCAGGCTATCTAGCCGTCAGACATATCAGATTATTTTTGTGAATGAAAGCTCAGGTATTAGAATATCTGTGGCTCAGGCTTGGAAACTATATTTGCTTTACTAGATTATGAGTAGTAGAACGACTCTGCCTCCCTCCCAAGAAGGCCTAGTCAGACCAGGCGAAGAGGGGAGTAGACATGAGCCGAGAGATCTGGCAACGTTACAGAGGTATGGAAAGCTAGTTACAAACTAATCCACCAGAGTGATTCAAAACCGGACCAAACCTGATTCGACTCGATTGTAGACTCGTTTATTGTTTGTTGCCTTGAGTCGGGACTCGAGACTTGATCAGAGTCATGGTAGCTGGCGCACAGCCTTAAAACTTTGAGAAGCTAGTTTCTCAACGTTTTAATAAATGTGGTTGTGACAATTTTGGCTTATTATTCATTATGGATACTGTACCTTCCACAATATCACCTTCGCCACTATAAAAGAAAGTTAGTTGATAAAGCTTTTTATAGTGTACCTGTCCTAGCTATTGTACCCGTCCTTCATACGGATTATGTTTAGAAATAAGACTAAAATATGTTTCGGCTTTTTTAACTGACTTCCAAAAAGAACAAGGTTACTATTATATTCAACGTGTTTTTTTTTTATGTTTGTACATCAATCATTTGAACAATATTGAATCGATTTCGATGATTTTTTTTAAATGAAAGAGCATCGCTCAGCGGTGGTCCCATCCAAGTTTCGCAAGGATTGGCCCAATATTTAGCCCAATATTAAAAGAAAAGGAGCATTCTTCGATGTCTTCAATTCAATCAAGTTTGAATAGGATAGTTCCACACATAACCGCCAATCGGATAACCAGTGTCGTTATTTACCAGGCTGATCATTGTGTCATATGGAGCGCTTTACATCTAGACAGTTTTTGAAATCATATGATGCAATGCAATTATGCCGGGTAAACGACATCGGTTACCCAAAGCTGGTTCAGTGTGAAACAAGCCTGTAATGTCCCGTTTTGACCAATCGCGTGAACTTAATTAGAATCGAGAATAAGAAAAATATAATATTTCTGTCCATATGAAAATTGTAAATAATTTAGTTGATAAAGTAAATTCTTATGGCTTTTCGTGGTGGGGAGACCCTTACGGGTATTTAGTTGATGTTATTGAGTCATAGGAATAAGGTTATTTAGTTTCAATCATAAGTTGGAGAATATGGAAAAACAGCTGATCTCAGAAGTATTTTTAGTTTTGCTGCTGTGATGGAATATTTATTCACCATTAATAATACATGTGCGTACAATAGGCTATTTTGAGGTTATGTTTAATGATCCTTTTGTACTAGCTCAAAGTTTATGTTTTTTATATTTAAAAAATATATATGACTAATATCACGAAAAATATCATACATAACTTGTCCGGGAAGATGTTTACCATACTCGTATGATAATACCGCACTCAACTTCATTTCCTGCATTAACTTATCATATTTTCAGTAAACACAATTTTCCACACTTGTAACATAAAATAGGCCTACTATTTCAGTGTAAGTATTTTCTGAAAGGGACCACATCAAAATGAATCAAAAGCCATTTCACTTTTAAGAAGCCTTTCGCTATTATAATTTTCTTAAATACAATATTCCACATTAAATAAAACGTTGTAGAATTTTCCTTAGTTTATCTTTTCTTATAAGTGGATTTTTAGTTACTTAAGTTTGGATGTTATAAATTAATTATTGGCTTGCTAATTTGATAAATATTTCATAATGTAGGCTTTAAGAAATTTCTCATGTTTTCAAAGTTTGAAAATTCAACTAAAAAGCTTAAAATAAAACATATTTTAAAACAAAAAAAGAAACCGACTTCAGTGAAATGATAAAATACTCACGTACTAAAAAGTTTAAAATAAAGTATTTACTTTAAACTGAGAAAATTTTAAATTTCATACAAGTAATCTTTTGAAGTCGGCGCCAAATTTCCTATAAACTTTTAAAATATAAACAGAACTACTCTGTGATGTTTTCCATGACAAAATAACTGAACAATCTAATATCAAAACTGACACTGTATTTCAGTAAAAGTGAGTGTAAATCACATATTTAATTGAAATACAGTGTTAGTTTTGATATTAGATAGAATTTCTCATCAATTACTGTATTTCAGTAAATGTGAGTGTAAATCACATATTTAATTGAAATACAGTGTTAGTTTGTTTTGATATTAGATAGAATTTCTTATCAATCACTTCCTGGTGGTTCGGAACCCACCTAAAACTGTAGAATCAACTCATCAATCTCCATCATCCAATTCATTACCCACGCAAAACTCTCAGACCTATGTGGGCTTCATCCTCCAAAAAAATACAGTGTTCGTTTTGATATTAGATAGAATTTCTTATCAACTTCATAAAATATTTGGCGCCGACTTCAAAAGATTACTTGAATGAAATTTAAAATTTTCTCAGTTTAAAGTAAATACTTTATTTTAAACTTTTTAGTATGTGAGTATTTTATCATTTCACTGAAGTCGGTTTCTTTTTTGTTTTAAAATATGTTTTATTGATAGCAACGATCATGAAGTTGTTAGCAACTTAGTAAACAACTTAGAACGTAAACAATTCAGTGACAGTTATCAGAGAGAATATTTGAGAACAGCTGATTGATATATCTTGATAAATTATGTGATTTGTTCTTATGTGGTAATTAAACTTAGAAGAAATGTATCCAAAATCGCACAATACTTGGTTTTTAAACGTTTATTATTCTGTTAAAAAAAGTTAATGTAGTTTTTTTATAGCTAAAGACATTGTCAAAAAGGTTTTCAGTAGTGATACAGACAGACAGAAATTGAGATAAGACTTGTTTCGGCTTCTTTAATGTATAAAACGTAAAAATAACCAAAAAACATATAATTCTGATAAATGTACAGACAAAACTCTTATATAGATAGACAAGAGTTCCTTTCAGATCAAAATTAAGCTTTACATCAACTGATTGAAATTCTAATCATGGTAACTAGTTTATAAGATCGGTAATATTGTATGTATAATAATAATAGTTGATCTGAATTGTCTTTTTTTTGTAGATAACGTATTGGAGACTCCTGTTAAGGAGTATAAGACAAGTCAGATCAACAATATTATACACTAGATACCATAATTACTTCAATTAGTTGAGGTGAGGCTTAATTTTGATGTGAAAGGAACTCTTGTACACTATAAAAAGCTTGATCAACTAAATATTTTTTCAATTGTTTTCTAAATATTTCTATATTTTCAAGACTCTTCAAAAACTGCGGTAGCTTGTTGTAGAATTTCCTACCAATATAACTAGGTTTTTGTTTGAATAAGCTACTATTGTGACTCACCAAGTGATAATCTCCTCGGCTTCTTGTATTATAATCATGTACATCAAGATTTTGGTTAATATCATTCGTTTTTACATATAAAGTAGCTTCATACACATATAAGCAGGGTACAGTTAGGAGACCAAGTCTCTTGAACAACGGCCTACATGAATCTAATCTATTTACTCTTTCTATACACCTAACCGCTTTCTTTTGGATCTTAAACACCCTATCAAGATTTTGTTTTGATGAATTACCCCATACTAAGATAGCATACCTAATATGTGACAGTAAGAGCCCATGGTAAGCTGTAAAAATTAACTTTTTGTCATTCAATCTAGCGAGCTGTCGCAGGACAAATACCCCAGATGAAATTTTACAACATATTTTCTCAATGTATGGAGCCAAGGTCAATCTTCTATTCAACAAAACTCCTAGAAATGCAATTTTTTCTTCCTGGTCTAATTGATTATCGTTTACAAACACATTTATAGCCCTATCTTCATTTAAATTATGTTTGTTTTTGAATTGAAGGTATAGGCATTTTTTACTATTTATAGTTAATTTCAACTGATTTAAAAATTGGACAATGGACTGCACACCTATGTGGGCACTTATTTCTAAATTATCTAGAATGGAATTGCTGAAAATGAGTGACGTATTGTTTGCAAATAAGAGGGCTCTACCACTAATTAATTCTTTAGGTAAACTGTTGATATAACAAAAAAAGCAATGGACCTAGCATTGACCCCTGAGGCACTCCAGCTTGCACCTCTAATTAATTAGATTTTTTCTTTACTATACTATTACCAAAGTAGGGGAGACTGGGGGTTCTGGGCCAGTTTAACGGCGGTTAACTAACCACGGTTAAATTTTAACGGCGGTTAAATTTCAACAGGGTTAAACCTTACTTAATTTTATATAGACAAACTTAATTTAACAGGCCAGTTAAATTTTAACGGTGATTAAATTTTAATGGTGGTTAACTAACGAGGGTTAAATAAACAGATTCTAAAAATTTTCATTTGAAATTAAATGCATAAATTTATGCAGCTCACCAAGACGTTCCAATTGCATGTATCAAACACTCCAATGAATAAAATGAAAAAAATAAATAAAAAAAAATTAATTATCATACAAGTAGTAGGAAGTAAATGAGAGTTCAGGCTCAGTTTTCTTTAACCTCAAATTTAACATTAACCTAACTCAACCCACCCAAACCTAACCTAACCTAACATAGGCAAGTTTAAGTCGAATCAACGCAATCTATCAGATCTCGAAAATTTCCATTTTCACGGGAGCTAAAAATCACGAAACAATTTGAACTTTTTAACCCCTGAAGGGAATTTGAATTAGAAGACGCCATCTTGTTCAGCCTTTCAAGGCATCCCAAATTCATGTATTAAATACAAATTTTCGATCATGATTAATTGGGGAAAAATAATAATAAAATTTAACCTTAAACTTAACCTAAACCAACCCATCCAAATCTAAAATAATAGCAATACCTTGCGGTATAGTTCAAGTCGAATCAACACAATCTATCAGATTTGGAAAATTCCCATTTTCACAGGCATTAAAAATCACGAAAAATGTTGAACCAAATCTGCTATTTTAACCCCTGAAGGAAATTTGAATTAAAAGACGCCATCTTGTTCAGCTTTCCAAGGCACCCCAAATTCATGTATCAAATACAATTTTCCAATGATAATTAATTAGAAAAAAAAATAATAAAACTTTTGGGTACCGATTCTGGCGCAGTTTAACAACGGTTTTAACGCTGGTTTTAATGGTGGTTAAATTTTAACGGAGATTAACTCCAGTATAAAACACTGATATAAAAAATGAATACAAGAGAAGGACTTGCTCAAGAATTACATGCAAGTGTTAGACACAATTTTCCAACACATCGTACAGAAATCAAAGGTGTAACAGATCTGAACCAGGCCAATCTTGTCAATATGTCAAACTACAGTACCATTAATAGAAATTTCAAATTCATACTGACAATAATAAATTGTTTTAGTAAATTTGCATTTGCAATACCATTGAAAAGTAAAACGGGTAATGATGTGGCAAACGCCCTCAAACCAATACTTGAACAGAATAAGATAAAGAATTTTCAAACTGATGCCGGTAAAGAGTTCTACAATGCTGCTGTTCAAAAACTCTTTAAAACATACAATATCAATCACTATAGTACTTTCAGTAATAAGAAGGCGGCAATCTGTGAACGTTTCAATAGAACCCTCAAACAGCACATGTTTCATGAATTCACTGTACAGGGAAATTATAAATGGTTGAACCTACTTCCAAAACTGCTAGACAAATACAATAACACTGTACATCGAACCACTTGCATGAAACCGAGTGAGGTGAATACTGAAAATGAAAAGTATGTACTGATGAATATTGATAAGGCTACCCTGCGCTCCTTCAAACTTAAAAAGCAAAAGTTTAAAATCGGTGATAAGGTTCGAATCACCCATTACAAGCGAATATTTGATAAAGGATACCTACCAAACTATACAAATGAGATTTTCACCGTACACAATGTACTACCAAGCATTCCCTTCACCTATCACCTCAAAGACGATAACAATAAAATTATTAAGGGGGTGCATTCTATGAGTATGAAATAAAGAAAACCAAGTACCCAGATGTGTATCTTATTGAAAGAGTGCTAAAGAAGAAAGGCAATAAATTGTAAGTGAAATGGTTGGGCTTTGATTCGAAATACAATTCATGGATTGATAATAATACATTAAAAAAATGAAGCTAAAACAACACAAATCAAAATTACCACTGATTAACTTTGACAAGTATTTAAATAAAAAGCAACAAATAAGACACAGTGTGCTTCTACCAAATAGTGTAAGATGTATTGTGTGTGGGCCGTCCAATGTTGGAAAAACAAATATGGTACTGTTTTTAATTTATTATTTGCCGAGAATGGGCGTTTTCACACACACCGACACGGCGCCGGCACGACACCGGCACCGGGCGCCGATATTGTCACGACATCGTTGAAGCATTTCACACTTACCGACACGGCATCTGGCTGTTGGTGAAGAACTAACCTTATTTTGCAGTGGGCGGCACAGTTCAAAACGGTACGATGGCTGATTACAACAGGAGGTTGTATTTGTTATATTTATTATATCTACGTAAAAGGCGCAGTCATAATAGACAACTTTGGATTGACCCAATAATAAAAGTTCGCTATTTGGATGGCTTGTATTACACCTTATTTGATAAGCTAGTGACAAACCTAACAAAATTTTTTAATTTTTTTCATATGAGTACTGTTAGGAAACTTTTGACTAAGTTATATATTAGTGAATTTAAGTGATGAAATCAAAAAACAAGACACTCGGACGAGATTGGCTTCTGTCTCTAAAGATTTTGTTCTTATTTTTTAACCGACTTCCAAAAACAACAAGGTTACTATATTCGACCTGTTTTTTTTTTTTTTTATGTTTGTACATCAATCATTCGAACAATATTGAACCGATTTTGATGAATTTTTTTTTAAATGAAAGAGCATTGCTCAGCGGTGGTCCCATACAAGTTTCGCAAGGATCGGCCCAATACTTAGCCCAATATTAAACAAAAAGGAGCATTCTTTGATGTCTTCATTTCAATCAAGTTTGAATAGGATAGTTCCACACATAACCGCCAATCGGTTAACCGGTGTCGTTTACCAGGCTGATCATTGTATCATATGGAGCGCTTTACATCTAGACGGTTTTCGAAATCATATGATGCAATGCAATTATGCCGGGTAAACGACATAGGTTACTCAAAGCTGGTTCAGTGTGAAACAAGCCTTTAATGTCCCGTTTTGACCAATCACATGAACTTAATTTAAATCAAGAATAAGAAAAATATAATATTTCTGTCCATATGTTCATATGAAAATTGTAAATAATTTAGTTGATGTTATTGAGTCATAGGAATAAGGTTATTTAGTTGCAATCATAACACAAAAAATATCGTACATAACTCGTCCGGGAAGATGTTTACCATACTCGTATAATAATACCGCACTCAACTTCATCTCCTGCGTTTACTTATATTTTCAGTAAGCACAATATTTTCCACACTTGTAACGTAATATAGGCCTACTATTTCAGTGCAGGTATATTCTGAAAGGGACCACATCAAAATGAATCAAAAGCCATTTCACTTTTAAGAAGCCTTTCGCTATTATATAATTCTCCTAAATACAATATTCCACATTAAATAAAACGTTGTAGAATTTTCCTTAGTTTATCTTTTCTTATAAGTGGATTTTTAGTTACTTAACTATCGATGTTATAAATTAATTATTGGCTTGCTAATTTGATAAATATTTCATAATCTAGGCTTTAAGAAATTTCTCATGTTTTCAAAGTTTGAAAATTCAACTAAAAAGCTTAAAATAAAATATATTTTAAAACAAAAAAAGAAACCGACTTCAGTGAAATGATAAAATACTCACGTACTAAAAAGTTTAAAATAAAGTATTTACTTTAAACTGAGAAAATTTTAAATTTCATACAAGTAATCTTTTGAAGTCGGCGCCAAATTTCCCATAAACTTCTAAAATATAACAGAATTACTCTGTGATGTTTTCCATGACGAAATAATTGAACAAACTAATATCAAAACTGACACTGTATTTCAGTAAAAGTGAGTGTAAATCACATTTAATTGAAATACAGTTTTAGTTTTGATATTGGATAGAATTTCTTATCAATTACTGTATTTCAGTAAATGTGAGTGTAAATCACATATTTAATTGAAATACAGTGTTAGTTTGTTTTGATATTAGATAGAATTTCTTATCAATCACTTCCTGGTGGTTCGGAACCCACCTAAAACTGTAGAATCAACTCATCAATCTCCATCATCCAATTCATTACCCACGCAAAACTCTCAGACCTATGTGGGCTTCATCCTCCAAAAAAATACAGTGTTAGTTTTGATATTAGATAGAATTTCTTATCATCTTCATAAAATATTTGGCGCCGACTTCAAAAGATTACTTGTATGAAATTTAAAATTTTCTCAGTTTAAAGTAAATACTTTATTTTAAACTTTTTAGTACATGAGTATTTTATCATTTCACTGAAGTCGGTTTCTTTTTTGTTTTAAAATATATTTTATCTTCTATAGTTTTGTCCCATAAACAGGGCTCGGATTCGACTAATTCAATTAGGGTGACAACATCATACCTATCAGCCATCGTACTGTTCCAGATGTTTTTTCAGTACCTAACCTCAAACTGTTGACAAAATGACCAAATTCTGTTCAAAACTATGGACGACACACAAGTGTCGGCGCCGGCACCAGCGGGAGCAATGCTGCCAACAACATGCCGGCGCCGGCAGCCGGCTGCCGGTGCTGTGTCGGTGAATGTGAAAGCTGTTCCATTTGGCAGCATTGTATCTCAACCCCCACGACACCGGGGCGACATCTTGCCGGTGTCGTGCCGGCGCCGTGTCGGTGTGTGTGAAAACGGCCATTGGTGTCAAGTTTTCACATTTATATGTATTCTCCAAATCTCACCAGCAAGACAAGTATCAACTTCTCAAGGAAATTATGAGTCAAGTAGCCAAGGTTGGATTCAATCTGTACCAGCATAATGAAGAAATACCACACCCAAACGATGCACACCCCAATTCAGTTATGATTTTTGATGATATTTGTATGGAAAAACAACAGAATATTCGAGACTATTTCAGTATGGGTAGACACAACAATATCGATAGTTTCTATTACATTTGTCAAACGTACTCTAGTATTCCTAAACAACTGATTAGAGACAACAGTAATTTGATTGTTATATTCAAACAGGATAATCGTAACCTACAACACATATATCATGATCATGTATATCCGGATTTGAGTAGGGATGAATTCAGTAGAATGTGTGCTCAAGCATGGAAAAATAATAATTTTCTAGTCATAAACAAAGATTGTGAACTGGATAACGGAAGATATAGGGTTGGGTTTGATAAATTTATCCTATTATAAAAATGATACTGAAGAAGGATCTAAAAGAATTGACAGCCATCAAGAATAATATAAAACAGCTGTGTGACTATACATCGAAAACATTGAGAATTATTGTATGATGCAATTAGTGAAGAAGAAAATTTACAGAAACAATATAAACCAATTACCAAATCATTGAATCAATTTAAACAACAACAATTCGATGTTAAACAGGAAATGAAAGAGGAGGAGGTAGAGGAGGAGGAGGAAGACTACCCCATTCTAGACTCTACTAATTTAGATACAACAAACATTTTCGATTCTTCCAATGTTCCCAGTTTTTTAGACTCTTCCAATTTAGACACCTCCAATGTTCCCAGTAATTTAGACACCTCCAATGTTACCAGTAATTTAGATGAAAGTAGTAGAAGAGACAGTAGAGAGTCTAGTCGGAAATTTGCATCTAGAAAACGTATAGGCACATACATTGATAATTTTATGAGAACAACAAAAGGTCAAAATCTGTATGGAGTTCACTTTAATCCCACAATCAGTGAATGGCAAATTGGAAACAAAGTTATCAAGTTTGACAATAAAAAAATCATTATTGATGGTAATAAATCATTCGCGCTTACACACGGTCTACTAGAGCTGCTATTCAAACCAATTCCAGATACATTCATCTATAGGAAAGGTGATCTTGTCGACTACAAACGTATACTTGAACTAACTGGAGTTCATCTTGATGCATTGGGACATGTGAAAAGAAATACCAGTTTTAAATACACTCGCATAATTAAAGATTTATTTCCACCTAAGCATGTTAAAGGAGTTGAACAAAAGTTGGGTAGTGGAATACATGATATGCAAATTGAAACCACACCTAAGAGCAACGTCTACACCTATTGGGATAATCCAAATGAATTGTGTGAAAGATTGGAATTGTTGATTAATTCAAAACTTGCCGGACACACCAGTCATGATTCAGAAATTGCATCAATAATTGAAGAATTACGTGAAATTGGTAACATTATAGGTGGTAATTTAGTATTATAAAAATGACAATTGATAAATTTGGACGACATTTGTATGCAAGTAGAAAGGCAAATATCAATGAAGAATTGGTGCAGAATTTAATTGATATCCTACAATTGATACCACTTGTGGCACACCACCTCCCAAGAGTTGATCTCAACAACATTGATCAGTGGCGAGCAATGACAGATCCAAACCTATTTGATCAGTATAGAAAATATTCAGAGGAAACTGAAAAACCATGGTTTTTTAGAGCATGGTTTGAGAGTAAATTTATCTTCAAACATGAATTATAATAAAAACAAGCATGACTATTGATAAATTTCGACGACATGTGAGTAGAAAAGAGACACTGGACTTGGAGAGAGAAGAGATGATAAACTTGTTTCAAAACGCCATTACTCTTGCACAACAAATAGATAAAGTTAAAGATTTCTACTTACCAAACATTGATATTAGACAGCAGTGGAAACACATGACAGATCCACAATTACTTACCAACTATAGAGAGGCTGTAAAGGGTCTCTCCATCTATAATTCTTCATTTAAAAGATGGTATGAAAAAAATTATCTATATAAAAATGAATAGAAAAAATACTCCGAAAAAGAAGAGGTCGATGAAAAAGAAGTTGGGATCTGGTATATTGGGTTCCATAATTAATAAAGCAATTGATTTACTGTCCGTAGAACTTCATATTCCTGGGTACAAATTCTGTGGTGGAGGGACAAACTTGAAAAAACGATTAGCAAGAGGAGATAAAGGAATAAATAGATTAGATGAAGCGTGTCGAGAGCATGATATAGCCCATAGTGACCCAACACAAAATCGAACAGAAGCTGATAGGAAACTTGCAGCACTCGCATGGGAAAGAGTAAAAGCAGCCGATGCTAGTCTTCCTGAACGAGCAGCAGCCTATCTAGTTACAAATCTTATGAATGCAAAAGTGAAATTTGGTGGAGGAGGAAAGAAACTCGGCAAAGGTGTCTATTTGAAACCGTACAAAGGTTGTGGTATAAAGAAGAAGAAGAAGGTAGAGAGTGCATTGAAAGCTATTTTTAAAAAAAATCCCCATTATCAAATATAGATATAGTAAAGTATGCAAAACAACTTAACTTACCATTATGTGGAGTTTATATGAGAGATAAACTACCAAACACACCACTCAAACACCTAGAACTGGGTGTAATCAATCTGGACAATGAAATTGGTGAGGGTACTCATTGGACATGCTACTTCAAAAACGCTAATCTATGCGACTATTTTGACAGTTTTGGTAATCTAAGTCCACCACTTGAATTTATGAAATATATGCAAGGTGTAAGAGTTCGATACAACTACAAGAAATATCAACAAATGGAGCACTCATGCTGACATCTGTGTCTATTGTGGCTGTATAAAAAATATAGTGATTATGTTTACGCTAACAGCAAACGAGAACCCATTGGTTAGTGAAATCTTCCCACCAGTTGAATTGGATAGCTTTGACTATGAAGTGGGTCTAGTAAACATGTACACATACAATACAATTCCAAATATTGAAACAAATGTAAATAATAAGTTTGTGTATGATGGGCGTGTGGTTGAAATACCAGAAGGATCATACGAATTGGAGGATATTCTAAATTATATTCAAAATAATCTTAGACTGACAAGCAGTCAACTGAGAATCAAAGCCAACAACAATACCCTACAGTGTGAGCTGTATGCAGATAAAGATATTGATCTAACTATGAAGGATAGCATTGGTCCAATACTTGGATTTCAACATGAAAAATTACTAGCAAATAAATGGCATATATCAACAAAACCCATTCATATAATGCATGTGAATAGTATTCGTGTAGAATGTAATATTGCACAGGGTTCATACAATAATGGCAGTGAAGGTCACACAATTCATGAGTTTTACACAATTGTACCTCCTGGCTATAAAATAATTGAATCACCCACAACTGTGGTGTACATGCCAATCAATACAAACACAATAAATCAAATTTGTATAAATATAATTGATCAGGATGGGAATGTGGTAAACTTTCGTGGAGAAACAATAACAGTACGCTTACATGTGAGAAAAAAACCAGTAATTTTATAATATAAAAAATATGCTAATATTTACAAAAAATCATCAATCACAACAATCTGGTGCAACAGATAGGAAATTACTTACACCTAAAAATAGACAACTACTACAAAGATTAGGTTTTTTTGTATATAATAAAAATATAAACAATGAATCACCAAATTCCTCACGGTATGCAAATTGATTCAATATTCAATGTTGGTGAGAAAGTACAATTCGATGAGAGTATAACCCAATTCAAGTATCATACTCATACACCATATGCATCACAAACATACAAAAATAATGATGAAATTCGTATCAATGTAAATCAACAGGATGTCTACACACTACCATGTAAAAGCTATCTTCTAATAGAGGGTAATATTAAAGTACAAAAAGCAGACAATACTGAAGTTGACTTTGTATTAGTGAACAATGGAATAGCCTATTTATTCGATGAGATTAGATATGAGGTGGGTGGAGTCGAAGTTGACCGCACATGTAACGTTGGCATGACAACAACAATGAAAAAGCTCTTGTGTGAAACTCCACAAAATAAATGTATATGGGAGAATGCAGGATGGAATCGTGATGGATGGGCAAATAAAAAGAAATTTAGCTTTTGTGTACCACTGGAAATGTGGTTAGGCTTCATGGAAGACTATAGAAAAATTATTTTGAATGTAAAACAAGAATTGGTTCTGCTTCGATCTTCATCTGATTTAAATGCAATTCAAACCACCGCTGGTACTAAAATCGAAATAAAATAATAATAATAATAATAATATCGTGTGACCTGGCTGGCTCAGGTCTGGTGTCAGAGTTATCAGGTCGCACCTGAATAAGTTCAGGGCCTCTGACGTGACTTAACGACTGTTTTTTAGGCAGCCGGGACCGACAGCTTAACGTGTCCTCCGAAACATGGGAGTGGCCCGAGGTAAAAACTTTCGGTCAGAACTGGGATCGAACCCGGGACCTTTGGGCTAGCAAACCAGCACTTAACCCACTCGGCTACGGCCACTCCAAATCGAAATTAATCTAACAAAAATACAATGGAAAGTACCCTACATACATGTAGCAGACACAATTCGTCTTAATCTACTGAAATTATCTCACAATGATAAACCAATTAGCCTTCCATTCAGATCTTGGCAATTACATGAGTATCCTTCCCTACCGGAAAGCACAAGTCATCAGTGGACTGTTAAAACCGCATCACAAATGGATAAACCAAGATTTGTTGTACTAGGACTGCAAACTAATAGAAAGAATAGCCTTTGTAACGATATATCTCAATTTGATTTTTGTAATTTTAATAATGTACGCTTGTATTTGAATGCACAATACTTTCCCTATGATAATATTATGGGTAATAAACATACATTGTATCAGATGTTTGCCGCCTTTCAACATGCCTACTACAAACAAAGTGATTCAGGAACATCAATAGCATTTGATAAATTTGAAAAAACACCACTAATTGTGATAGACTGTTCTTGTCAAAGTGAACTTTTGAAATCGGGTGCATTAGATGTGAAACTTTCATTTGACACAACTGCAAATATCCCAGAAAATACATCTGCATACTGTCTCATTATATACGAAAATATCTATGAATATACACCATTGAGTGGAATTGTTAGAAAAGTAATGTAAACATAATATTAACAAAACAAAACAATAAATTCAAAGTAGTATAATAATTTAAAATATATGTATAATTAGAGTAATTTAAAAAGGTATAAATAAAATAAAAAATTTTTTTTACCTACATTCAAAACATTTACACATCTACACACCTACGCAGGTACCTACACCTACACACCTACATAGGTTTAGGTTTCTACACCTACATACATTAATCTAGGTATAGGTACCTACATTTACACACCTACACACCTATTAAAGCAAAAAAAAAAAAATGTTTTTTTTATTTTAAAGTTTTTGAAAGTTTTTTGGTTTTAAAGTTTTTCAGGTTTGAAAGTTTTCAGGTTTTAAAGTTTTTGTACTTTTCCTTGAGATGACTGCTGCTCACGGATTTTACGTTTTCTTATTGGAATATCTTTGTGGCCCCAAGCTAGAGTATCAATTTGGTTTGGTAGTATGAAACGTTTATTGTCATGAGGTTGAAGAGCTAGTTTTTCACTTTGAACAGTATAGACATGATGTAGTATACTTACAATTGCTGATGATTTTATATTTTTGTGTTTTACATCAAACACTCTTTATAATTTTCAAATCTCAATTGATTTCTATTTGCACTCTTGGGAATTCCCTTTGCAACCTTCTTCTCTAAATCACCTATGCGAATTGCATACATTTTGGCTTGTAGCCCAACAAATTCAGAAATTATTTCTCCTCCACACCAGTGGTGGATCCAAGGGGGCAAAGGGGGCAATTGCCCCCCCCCCCCCCCGAGATCCAAGAGAAAAAGAAAAAACGGCATAAATCTAATAGAAACTAGGACGAAATTATGTAAGCAACAAAAATTGGCTGTTTCCAATTTGTCTCTTCTTATGATGTTGAAGATCCATCTTGTTTCCACTAATATGTAATATAAACTTAGTAAAACAACTTTTGAATGGAAATTAACTCACGTTATGGCGTGACGGCCGTTTCGCTCTGTTGTCTAGAGCATCGTCAGACGACCCACAGTACACTCCCACCCCCACTCCCACGACCCACAGTGAGTGTACTGTGGGTCGTCTGACGATGCTCTAGACAACAGAGCGAAACGGCCATCACGCCATAACATGAGTTAATTTCCATTCAAAAGTTGTTTTACTAAGTTTATATTGTCTCTTCTTACTTTTACTTTTTCTCTTCTTATCTAGATAATAGATATCAATAAGTTAGAGTGAGTACAGGACATGGCAGCTATACCACATCTGAATGGAGGAGGGTTACTTGCGGAGTGCCACAGGGATCAATTTTAGGCCCAGTTTTGTTTATCCTTTTTATAAATTACCTACCATTTAACATAGACTCCAAACTAATTTTATATGCTGACACTACTGTTCTGGTTAAGGGCAAAGATAATTCAACCGTCCTCTTGAAAGCTCAAGACATTTTAAAGCAGCTTACTGATTGGTTTCATAGCAACAAACTGAAGCTGAATGTCAAAAAGACTAATTTTATTAAATTTTCAATGATAAACAATGAATTCAATCATACATTAATGCTATATTCTGGTATGGAATGCCATTCAACAATGGGAACTAAGTTATTGGGTCTGGAGCTGCAGTCAAATTTAAAATGGGATAATGAAATTAAAAGCCTTGGGAAAAAGTTATCCCATGCAGGTTTTTGCTTGAAGACTGAGAAATGTTTCGAACAAAAAAAAACAGCCTTATAGCGGTCTATCATGGGTATTTTATGTCCCAGGTTCATTATGATGTGATATTCTGGGGTGGTAGCAAGGGGAATATCAATGCAATATTCAGATTGCAGAAGAAAGCGTTGCGAATAATTGAAGGATTAAGTGCAAGGCAGTCATGTCGACCGATTTTCAGAAAATTAGGACTGCTTACAATGCCAGCACTGTATTTTTTTGAGATTGCCGTGTATTCGCATAAGAACCAGAGTAATTATGAAAATAATATAATCGCTCACCCATACAACACAAGACATGGAGAGTCAACACTTCGGTACCCCATGCATAGGCTGACTCTGATCGAGAAGGCGCCACACTATTCGAGAAAAAAGATTTTAAATTGTTTGCCCAAAGTTTTAAAAGGTTACGGTCAAGACAAATTCGTGAAGGAACTCATGAAGTTGCTTATTGATGCCTGTCCTTACTCTCTGGCTGAATGTTATGGGGTTTTTCGGAGACAAAATGTTGAATAGAATCTGTTTTCTAGTATGTTTTATAGATGAACGAACGCTTGATGAATTAGTTTAGTTGAAGTGAATTAATGTGTCACATGCTGTGCGAGCCTAGCTCGATAGATGCAGCTTAACAAATTTATTTTTATTTTATTTTTGTGTAAAGCCATCCATGTTACTTGTGCAGAGGGAATTCTTTAATGCTGTGTTCTAGATATTAAAAAACATGCATGGGTTCTTTAACCCGCTAGTACGCAGGTACTTCAAGCTTCAAGTGAAGTAGACTGACTGGAGACGGTGTTGAGCTGTTGAGTGTTCCGACCGAATATTATTCAGACTGCCCCCACTAGAATGGTTGTGCGCCACACGCGCATTCTAGCGGCGGCTCATATTTTATTGAATCATTACCTTATTCGTATTATTCATATTTTTATAACTTATCTAAAAAGATGTGCTCAATAATTATTTAGTAAATTGGATGAGAACTCATTTGAAATTTGATACGTAAAAACTTAAAAACTTAATTTATAAGAAAAAATACAATGACATAAATAGATATCAGGTAAAACGGTAAGGAATGCAAATTACCAATACAAATACAAATTTGTACATACATATTGATAAAAAAGTGCTATCCATGACAACATTATGAGGGACACTAAAAACTCTGTCAAAATACACCATTTTCTATTAATAAATCCAAAAATTTTCCGGGGGTGGCCCCCAAACCCCCCGGTGTTTGCCCCCCCCCCCCGAAATCACCTCCTAGATCCGCTACTGCTCCACACTCATCCTTAAATTTACCTCATTGTTTTTTATGTTTTGTGCTGTAACATTGGTGGTCTTTTGGATAATTAGATGTGTCAAATAAATCCAAATTTCTTTCAATATCTTTATAAATATTGTGTGTTTGAATCAGATACATAAAACTATCTGTATCAGACATTAGCAGTTCAACATTGGGATACATTTTTAGAATTTCATCATAATGGAATTTGTACATTATTGCTTTACTCGACTCAAGTATTGCCATACCCACATAAATGGGACGATTTAGATGAACCTCAAGCTCATTTAGACATACACCAACAACGTCAGTGTTGAACCTGTACCAGTTTTTCACTCTTGGATATGCAATCACTCTATCAAGTTGTTTTTCATCAGTTATAATCCTGAAATCATTGTGTTTCCTTACATTTTCCAACGTTTTTCCATAAATTGTGTTAGAACATAGCTTGTATAGATCTCTATCAAAATCATTATTTGAATTCTTTCTCAACTCAGTATTTAATGATATAAATTGCTCTAACCAGGCTGATTGATTGAATTGCATCACTCTGTGTATTTTTGTTAATTTCATACCTAATCTCATGTAAAGTTTCAAATTTTTATAGTGTAGAATGTAATTTTTATGGTTTTCAAAAGTTGTAATTAATTTCTCATATCCTCCTGATGGTGGTGTGGCTTTTACTGGCGCCAGGGGGTAATGGTTGTGCATATCATGTAGACTTTTTGGATATTCAAGATTGACTTCTAGAAAGTAGCCAACATGTGATTCATCTGAAATTTTTGTAACATCAAAATTTTGAATTTGCTCATTAGATAGCCACTTGAATCCAGAGTGTGGTAGTGATTCACTCATGCTTGTACCATATAAATTATTTGCATCTAAGTAGATTATAAAATTAATGTGTTTTTGGAATTTTCATCATATTTAGATAAATATTGATTGTTGGCTTTTGCATATCGTTTGGGGATTACACTTAAACCTCTGCGAATGCCGGACTCTACAAATAGGTGCATTATCTGGATCACTCAAAAGTTCAAGTTCAATACCAGTTATTTTCAACATTGCATTCCATGAATAGTGTGGTAGCGAATAAAAGTGGGATGGATCAAGACTATAGGTTTTCTGGAATGTTGATCTGAAAGATTGAAATATTTTGGCGAGTAAGAGTATATCAGTGGTTAGGTAGAGATCATGAAATTGGCCAAGATTTTTCAAGTTGAATGCATTCCAAACAGTTATAGCATTTTGATAGTCATTCTCACTTACATCTGAATCGGTTAGTTTGTTGTAGAAGTTTTCCCGGGAAGGTAATTGTGTTTCTTCGAATTTCTCAAAACAATCCATATATTTGTATGGGTATATTTGTTTTTTCAAGAGTAAATTTGTATTATTTGGAAAATGTGCCGAAATCAGTTGGAAAGCATTTGATAACATATTTTCTGCCAATTTCGAAAGAGATGAATTCAGAAATTGTAGTGAATCAATAAATCTTAAAGTGTTATTTAGTGTTATTGAAATTATTTTTTCACTTGTTCTAGCTAAGCAACTTATTTTCTTTTTATATTTATTGAGTGATTGAACAATGAAGTGGGAATCATAACTGGTGAAATTGTGGAATATTACAGGAATGAACTCTACTTGCTTTGCATTAAGATTACACAATTGATGAGCAGCTCCAATAAACTTTCCAGTTGAATGTGAGTGGTGTCGCACACGATCAAACAATAGGCTCTTATTACACAGGCAACACACATCTACCATTTTAAATTTGTTTTCTTCTTCTACTGTAATCTGAATTGGCACTTGTCTTCTCAACACCTCTTTCAATTTATTTCCATGCTTATCTAATTAATCTAGAAACTGTTCTATTAAATTTGATGATTCAGACAGGTTGGATGCTCTAACTATCCTTGATCCATAATGAATTGATCCACTTTCATTTACTATTACATATCCATAACCACATGGTATATGTTCTTCATCTTTAATTAAACATTCAAAGTCAGCGTATATGGTGAAGGGAGTGGGTAGGGTGTAGGAGAAATTTGTGAACTTTAAAACAGTGTTTTGTTGTGGAATTTTAATGCGTTGTGTTTAGTGTGATGAGCACAATTCAATATGTTTTTCTAAATTTTGTTTTGCATTTGTATAAGTGAATCTTTGGAAACAATGGGGGCGAATTTCTACTTTACATTTATGTTTTGTTAAATGTGATAGCAGTCTGGATAGATTTTTAACAAGAGTGTAGTGTTTTTGTTCTTTTTTAGATAACAACAACAGGGTGATTGTATGCTCTCTCTTTCTGTGTTGGGATGCAAAGATTGGATAGAACATGTCTTTTTCTTCTTCATATGCAATAACATTAACAGATATTGTTATGTTTTGGTTTTCAAATTTGGGTATGTCTTGCAGTTTTAATGGGAAACACAAATTTTCAATATTAATCATATGTTGTAGATTTCTAAGTGCAGATACTCGATATTTCTTAGTGGTGTTGAAATAGGAGAGGATGGACCAGACAAAGCAGAGATCATCTTCATTTCTCACATTTATAACAGCTTTCCTATTTATAATTTTAACTGGAGTAGGAATGTATGAGCCTGAACCACTTATTGGTCTGTATCTTACAATGTTGAAATTAAATTGTTTGAATATGTCTATAGTCCAATCACTCCCTAACTTTGTGAATTTATCTAATCCTTCAATAATTTTTGCCTCTGCCTCCTGCCATTGTATGTTGAATTTATCAAGATTCTCATGGACTGAGATTATGGACCTCGATTGTCCATGGAACGTGGGTTCTACAAACAACTCTTTATCAGCAGAAATCTTTTTTAATTTAACTGTTAAACTCACATACCACTTATATTATAATGAAATTTGTCAGATTCTTTAAGCATTATATCAATTATATGAGGTTTAAGGTTTTCAAACAATATTTTAACATCAATTGTTTCAAATGAATTCCATGTTATGAAGAGACAGTTTTTGTTGATGTTGTGTTGGTAGATTGGTGATGAGTAGGTGGATGAAATTATTTTATCCATTTTTATATATACAAAATTTTTTGTGGTATTGCTCGAGTCTGTTGTTTGATAGTTGGTTGTGTTTGGGACCCTATCTGAAAATAGGTAGCGACTAGTCTCCTATATGAGCCAAAAATCTCTGGTGGGAGTATAGCTCATTGACTATTTTCAGCCTGAACTAACATCATTCCTTCGATCCAAAGGAATGAGAATTTTCTGCTTAAGCACCTCTATTTATACCCAAAAACTGGGGTGGAAAAAGAGAAAAGGGAAAAAATGAGAGAAAAGGGAAAAAATGAGAAAAATGAGAAAAGGGAAAAAATGAGAGAAAAGGGAAAAATGAGAGAAAAGGGAAAAAATGAGAGAAAAAGGGAAAAATGGGATGTCAATTGATACATGAGAGTGTTTGATACATGAAATTGAATCGCCTTGGAAATTTGAACAAGAACCATCTAATAAACTTTATTTTAGGTGGGTTCCAAACCACTGGGTAAGTGATAATAAAGCTATTATGAGATGGCTAATCAGTTGGTGACTGATCTCTGCTAAAATTTAAACACCGTTAAAACCACTGTTAAAACCAGCGTTAAAACCATCGATAAAACCAGCATTAAAACCACCGTTAAACTGGCTTGGAATCGGTATCCAAAAGTTTCATTATTTTTTTTTCTAATTAATTATCATCGGAAAATTGTATTTCATACATGAATTTGGGGTGCCTTGAAAAGCTGAACAAGATGGCGTCTTCCAATTCGAATTCCCTTCAAGGGTTAAAATAGCAGATTTGGTTCAAATTTTTTCGTGATTTTTAGCTCCTGTGAAAATGGGAATTTTCGAGATCTGATAGATTGTGTTGATTCAACTTAAACTTACCTATTCTAGGTTTGGATAGTTGGTTTAGGTTAACCTTAAGTTTAAGGTTAAAGAAAATCTTTACTAAAAAATTTTATTATTATTTTTCCCCAATTAATCATGATCGAAAATTTGTATTTAATATATGAATTTGGGATGCCTTGAAAGGCTGAACAAGATGGCGTCTTCTAATTCAAATTCCCTTCAGAGGTTAAAAAGTTCAAATTTTTTCGTGATTTTTAGCTCCCGTGAAAATAGGAATTTTCGAGATCTGATATATTGCGTTGATTCGACTTAAACTTACCTATGTTAGGTTAGGTTAGGTTTGGGTGGGTTGGGTTAGGTTAAGGTTAAATTTGAGGTTAAAGAAAACTGAGCCTGAACTCTCATTTACCCCCTACTACTTGTATGATAATTAATTTTTTTTATTTTTTTTTTATTTTATTCATTGGAGTGTTTGATACATGCAATTGGAACGTCTTGGTGAGCTGCATAAATGTATGCATTTAATTTCAAATGAAAATTTTTAGAATCTGTTTATTTAACCCTTGTTAGTTAACCACCGTTAAAATTAAACTGGTCCGTTAAATTAAGTTTGTCTATATTAAATTAAGTGAGGTTTAACCCTGTTGAAATTTAACCGCCGTTAAAATTTAACCGTGGTCAGTTAACCGCCGTTAAACTGGCCCAGAACCCCCAGTCACCCCTACTTACCAACTACTGTAGTTAGTTCTACACATTGATTTCTCCCAATAAGATATGATTCAAACCATTTCAGTTCAACCCCAGTTACACCCACATTTTGCAGTATTTCCAATAAAGTTCTATGATTAACACAATCAAATGCTTTTGACAGATCTAAGAAGATTGCAGTAGCTTTATCACCTGAATCTATTATATCTATTAGTTTTTCAACTAGAGAAACTATGGCTGTCTTTGTTGATCTCCCTTTCTGGAAGCCATGCTGTTCATCACAGATAAAGTTAGCTACTTGAAGGTGCAGAAGTAACCTATTTAGAACTACTCTTTCAAAAATTTTACTTATTACATTTAAAATACTAATGGGCCTATAGTTTTCCGCCTTTTTTCTATCACCACTTTTGAAGATTGGCAAGATCTTCCCCTCTTTTAAATTATCTGGAAAAACACCTTGTTCTAATGAATGATTGATTGATCAGATGAATCAAAGGGTCTAACAATTGATCTTTACATTCTTTCAGAATTTTACTGGATACCCCATCCATTCCTACAGTTTTTTTATTATTCAAACTATCATTGATATTTGACAACTCATCTTGCGATACTGGGTGGAATTTTAATTTGTTCTGAATCCCGTCAGTATTCCACATGTTTGCATCACTAATACCTGTATTAAGAGATTTTTGAAGATTCTTAGCAACCAGTTGATAATATCTGTTAAAGAAATTACAAATGTCTACACTATCATCAATATATTTGTTATTTTCGTTAATTATTCTGGGGACACTAGTATAAACATCTACATGAGCTACTTGCCTATTTTTGTTTATTACATCCCACACTGCTGTGTTAAAGTACACACTATTATTCAAAATTTCAGCTGTTTTCTTACATTTCGCTCTTTCCACTTCTTTTGTATAGTGTTTCTCTAGAGCTTTGTAATATGAAACCTTAAAATATTAATATGAAACCTTAAAATATTAATGAAACTATCATATTTGTTATTCAAACTATTGCTATTCTAAACCCTACTCCAGTTTTCTTGTAGCAGATTCTGCTTCAAACAATCGATATTCCCCTGTTCACATTGTTGAATTTCTTTCATTACTCTACTCTTTTTAATTGATTTATGACCTTGCAACCCCACCTCTAAGATTTGATAGTCATGATCAGATAGTTCCGAGCCGCCTAATCTTGTTTTAGAGTAATCTATATTTGAAAGAATGTTATCAATTATTGTTTGTGATGCTCTTGTGACTCTGGTATATTCATGAAATTTTATTTCCAAGTTATTCATGTACATAATATCCCTTAAATCTTCTGTCATTTTATTCTGTGTTGCAAAGTCTGTATTGAAATCTCCCGCTACAATAACGTTTGTAAAACGAGTACGGTAGTAGTAATCTCTAAAAGCCTATTGAATAGTTCACAAAAATTGTTCCATTCCCCATTTGGTGACCTATAAATACATAACACCGCTACTTCGAAATTATTGTCGATTTTTACTCTCAACCCAGAAACTTCTAAATCCATTTCCACAGCAAATTTCTCTACATATTCTAAATTAAATGCTTGCATATTCTTAGCATTTTTAGTGAAGATAGCTACTCCCCCACTTCGATGAGATGTCCTGCAATACGACGTTTTCAATGAATAGTTTGGAATATTAAGTTGTGACAATTCATCTTCTTTTAAACTCATTAAACCATGCTCTGTGAAAATAGCTATATCAGGAGCCTCTTCTTTAAAAAATACTTCGATTCTATCAATTTTGTTACGAATGTATTGAATATTCTGATGGAACACAGTGAGTACCGGTACTTCCCTATCATCCCTTATTACTTTATCGTTGCTCTTGCATATTGAAGTAGATTTACTTAAGGCTGTGCGCTAGGCACCGTGACTCTGACCAAGTCTCGAGTCCCGACTCAAGGCAACAAACAAACGAGTCTACAATCGAGTCGAATCGAGTTTGGTCCGGTTTTGAATCACTCTGGTGGATTTGTACGTAACTAGCTTTCCATAGCCCTGGAACGTTGCCAGATCTCTCGGCTCCCGTCTGCTCCGCTCTTCGCCTGGTCTGACTAGGCCTTAATGGGAGGGTGGCAGAGTCGTTCTACTACATAGAATCTAGTAAAGCAAATATAGTTTACAAGCCTCAGCCACAGATATTCTAATACCTGAGCTTTCATTCACAAAAGTAATCCGATATGTCTGACGGCTAGAGAGCCTGGACAGTTTTTGCCCTCTGTTCACTTAGGGTGGCATGAGTAGTTTGGTACATTGTTGTGTGCCGTGTTCCATTTTTAACCTAATATTGTACAGAATTCGACAATAATAATACTAATAATTGATTAATGACATTAATGTAAGGAGTTTTCTGTTGTGTTAATAATGGCAAGGCAAAGCATTAGTTGGGTCATGTCTTTCAATATTTTGTTTTTTATTTTGCTATTCACCCAGGGTTACTCCTAATTCAATCGGTTACATGCTAAACGCGCACAGTGCTAAACGCGCACAACTGAAATTCCATGGAATTCTGTGCAAAACGCGCACAAGTTTTATTGAAGGGTCAAGAAAGGGCCTCGGCTACCTGAAAATCGGAAGTAGATTCGGAAGTATTATTAATCACAAGATCATTACAGTGATCAATCAAATCATAAGTAACAACAAACTGTATACTTTGAATGGAAATTGTAACATAATTTTTTAAACAATATCAAATTATGATTTGATTGTGTGGAGTTTCATCCACATTAATATTATTATAATATTATATTCAGTAATATTATCAATATCATTGAGAAGCTGAAATGATCTTTGTAATCAAAACATTACAGATTTTCATTGAATGAATCATCACAAGATCAACAACAAGTGGTATTTTGAGCTACAGAGAAATTAAAAATCTCAAGATCATCCACCACAGACTAGACTACATATTTTTCTAGAATATATTCTGATGTTCTGGATTTTTCTATCATCCGTTCAATTTTAATAGGTTCTATTGAATAGTTTTATTAAATTAACTTTCGAATGTAGATAAAATTGATTGATTTTTAATTTATTCAGTGAATTATATTTCCATGTTTTAGCAAAACCCAGAATTCTTCTATTTAATGATTCCACTGTTACTGAAAAATCAAAGTAAAAAACAAAATAAACATTGCTATTTTGTTACTGGTACTAATACAGCTCAACTAGAAAATATTTCTTGGAGAGCTGATCAAGAGAAGAGGAAGAGTCTCCTAATTTCATGAGGTAATAAATTCAGTTCCATATCATAATATAGGCTCCCATTGTTTTGTAATATGAATTTGTATAATGAATTTTCTTCCGGTCGGTTCACTACCAGAGCGGCAGTTCCAGGTAGTGGAGACCCTTTTCTGACCCTTTGATGAATCTTGTGCACGTTTAGTTTAAAAAATAGTTTCTGAGTGAGTAAAACCGGGGGCCATCACGTGTTTTTGGCGCCCAAGGCAAATATCTTAGATTTTGGAGAAATTGATTAAATTTGGAAAAATATCTAATATACAGGAAAATAAAATTGACTATTATAATTTGGAGAAGGCTTTTTTACAGACAACCATTTATTACCTCATATTCAAAACATATATAATATTTCCATAATATACTTGTAATTTTCTAAGCCAATTCTTGGAAATACCAGTATATAATAAAAATATATATATAATAAACCTTTATTGCAGCAACTCCTGAGGTCGTCAGAAGCATTACAAATTGTCATATTTCATATCAAAATAATTTTGTCTCATACAACATTGCTAGAACGTTAAAACAGATAAAAATACAAAATCACATTCAAAATTAGCCTACCTATCTATTGCGGTGTGTAATTTAAAGCTGTCCATAAATTGTCTACAAAGTCTTTGCCCTTTCATAAAAATCCTCAAACCTATATAATAAATAATAATGGATTATTCATTAAAAATTGTCTATGCTTGAAAGTCTATGCTTAAAAATTGGATATGGCAGATTATGACCCACTATTCGATTATGGTGGGGGGGTTACTATTCCTTACTTGAAAACCCCCAACATTTAATGTGGACAATGCAACATTAAAAATATTTTTCCTACAACTGCTTGTAAAATAGTTCTTTACGTACTGAAAACTAATTGTAAAATGCCTCTTTACTGCTCCGCAAGCGGTAAAGTACTTTATGCTCGCCAGCTGTTTTCTTTACGCTTCTATTTTGATTTTGATGCCTTCTCATTGGTGGATCACGGAATCCATGAAATTCACATAACCTCAACAATGGCGAACGCTAACCAAATCCGCGCATGGTCTGTGATGTTACAAACTACAAGCTTTTATTGTGTCGGAATCCAGAACTGCAGTTTTAGGAGAAATATTGTATGCTTCTTTATCGTGAAGCTTCTTTATCGTGAAGCTTCTTTATCGCTCTCGCAATAGTTTCTCGCCAATGTTTTGGCTCGAGCGATAAAGTCGCGCTTCACGCTCTTAATAAAAAAAAACTATTCGCTCATTAGTCAGTTAAAATTAGCTGACTATATAGCCAATTTTTTGTAAACCGATTTATTTTGAAAATTTATTATTTTTGCCTATTAAATTTAATTGTGTTGTAAGTATAACGTATAAGTATAACGTTGTAAGTATAAGTATTACAGTTCCACGACAGTTTTTATTGAAAGTATCTTTGTTATCTATCAAAAAAAAGTATTATAATATAATTCCATTCACAATGTAAGCTCTCCAATAATGTAATCATATTTTATGATTAAGATGCAGTATATGGAACAATCGCAAGAATTTCCTATGAAGAAAAATTTGTTTCCTTTGTTTGACACAAGAGCCCACTCAAATTTTGTTCACTATTTTGATGGACAAAAATTGGTACAAAGCTGGAAGTTTTTTTAATCCACTCTAGGTATTCTAAGTTTGCAAAAGTTGAAATTGAAGAATACGGAATTCTACTTCGATTGATGTATATCAATATATCCGTTTAATTGTTCATTCACAATCAATTTTCAAAAATCAGGTATTCCTGGGCGCTCTATGTAAGGGTGACCGATTGGATTGGCCAGCAAAAAAGACTTTGTTCTCTGCTGTAAAAATAATTTCCCGTCTGTTCGGAACCCACCTAAAACTGTAGGTCCAACTCATCAATCACCATCATCCAATTCATTACCCACTCACAGGTATCAGACCTATGTGGGCTTCATCCTAATTATTAAATTTTTATTTTTATTATTGAATAATTATTCATTGCCTAATTTTTGTGTTAAATAATAGGGTATAACACAATTATAATATTGAGTATAATAATATACTCAATTGTAATATTTAGCCTATACATATTTTTTTAGTATTTCATCTCCTAATTTGTAGTAAATTTCTGTTTGTAGAGCAACTTCTTCAATTACAGTTCTACTACAGTTTTCATTGGAAGCCTCTTTATATATTATCTATCATAGAAGTCCTACAATATAATCCCATTCACTATGTAAATTATCCAATAAACTATAATGTAATCAAAAGAGTAAGGTACAATATATGGAACAATCGCAAAAAGAATAATTCGTTTCCTTCCTTCCAAAACAATTTGGCATATGTTTATTTGAGAGAAAAAGAATGAGGGAGAAAGAGAGTGAGAGAGCGGAAAGGAATGTGATAGTGCTACTGGAGACATGTCATTCAAAGCAATTATTTTCGATCGCATAATAATTATTCAAGACTGTAAACAAGATGCACCCGGCAGACAGAGCGAGTGCTGGTGCTGCGCGTGAGGGAGCATTGATAAGGGCGAGTAAAGAACGAATATGGTTCAAACCGGCAACATAGCAAGTCCTTGCATATGTGTGAGTGAACGTGCTTGCACATTTGCATGAGGAAGTTGACTCTGTAAAACTGAAGAGAATCCAAGAAAACTTTGGGGCAACTTAGCTACCCAACGATTTAATTTGGATTTACAATAATCTCTCTATTACTAGAAGGGATATCAGAGATTTCAATGACATATTTTGTATTTCAATCGGAAATCTAGTTTTTCTGTAATTAAGGTTTCAAAAAAATGATTTTTTTTTTAAATGAAAATTTTGAAAAATTAAATACCTCATTACAAAAACAATACTTTGTTCCATTGATCCTGAAAATTACACTTTTCTATTCACAACCGTTCATGATACTGGTTGCCCCCAAAAATTAACTTTAAGTGCTCATATCTCAGAAAATAATTGATGAAATTTTTTTTTATTTATTGCAAAAGACTACATTTCAGTAGCCTAATAATCTCCAGTCGAAGAGACTTTGAAAAAAAAATATGACCAAAACCCCATTGCACAGCCTTAATATCTTAGAATCTTGAGAACCTATCAGATTGCTACAAGAGTTCCTTCCACTAATGCTATCTTGATTTTTTGATCGATTAACGTCTTTTAATACAATTGAAGATATGAATTTATCATTTGAAACTAGTTTCCCTTCCCGGTTTTGAGCCACTTTACTAAAAAAGGTTCGTTAGATGATTGTTTAGGAGAATTATTGACAGTAGATTGCAAACGACTTTCAATCAGCTCTGCCAGCCTATTACAAAATATTACTTTGCCAGATTGATTTAGATGTAGACCATAATTAGTGAAATTTTGTTTTTTCAGCCTTTCATTTAGAAAACAAATCCCCAGTTGCTTAGAATTCTTATTTTTTTGGCTGTTGATTGTATTATGAATTGATTTATTTGTTGACTTAATGGCTTCATTTAGCTCTGGCCTATCAAACCTATACGGAATTGTACTTATTATTGCATTAGTTTTTTGGCTGAGTGGCACAATCTCTTTAATTTTTTCATTTATTTCAGGAAGATGTTTTAGATTAGGTTCATTTATATTGTTTGAGCCACCCAGTACAATTAGAAAATCGTTTTTACCAAAATCTTTAGTTTGTTCCTGTGCTGACTCTACGATTGCGTTTATAGGGGCACTTGGTTTGAAAAAGCTCTGAACTTCATACTTATTTTTTAATCTTTCATTTAGTAGGTCACTGCAGTCTCGTCCATGACTGGATGTCAAGAGCAGTACTCTACCTTTCCTATCGTTATCTCCTCTCACTTTAGTTTTAGTTGCTGTTTGCAAAACCTGACTATACGTTTTAATTTGACCAATTATGTTTTCCCCATTTCTTTTAGGTTCTACTTTTTTTGTATTGATCAGAGGTTGAGATCTTACATTAGCTAAGTTTATTTTTGATTTTAATATTTCGATTTCCTCTGACATAGACCTACATTGACTCGTGAGATTTAGTATTTCAGTTTTATGGTCTTCCTGCTGCAATTTTACAATAACTTCTAGAGATTTTATGTGATCCATCAACCCTATTCGTTCTTCCTCAGAATTTTTTAGTGATGATTCCAATTTTGTATTCAATTCGGTGTGATCACTCAATAGTTTAGCAACCTTTTCTTCTACATCTACAGTAGCTTTAAGAGCTGTTGGAGATTTTTTTGTTAATAATTGCTGAGATCGCGTAGTTACCTGAGTTTTAGTTAAACAATCAGATTTAGATGCCTTGTTTGGACTCATTTTCCTAGCTAAAAATTGTTTTCAATTGATTTTAGTTAAATGTTTAATGAAATATTACTTAATTTATTACAATTGTCAACTTGAGACTATTTAATTACAAGAAAATTTATCAATATTGGTACACCTAACCTCGAAAATAGAATTTGACTTTTTATTAAGATACTTTAAATTATAATAGACAAATTAATAATGGAGATTATTAAGATATTATAAATACTAATAATAATAAACAAAAATACTACTTATCCGTTCGAAATAATATTGTATTCTTCAAAATTAGCAGAGATTGTTCTAAAAACGTATGCACAGTATCACTACTACCTCGATATTCCATATTCTTATACTCCTTAACTGGTGTTTTCAAGACGAAATCGTAAAAACAACTACAATCCAAAGCAGATCTTTCAGCAATTGGCTCTATAATGTGTAAAGGCAATGGATAAATCATTTTAGATACCTTTTTTGGTTGAACACATTTATTAACTACAAGATATTAATCACAAATACAAATAATCTATCAGGTGTTGTATTAAAACCTATAAAATTACCACTTTTTAGATGTGTCTATGTATTCCCCATCTGGAGTCACATAATTTTCTATAGGCGGTGTTTTTAAAGGTCCTTTAAAAGTTCTGTTGATAAGATTCCCATCAATCTGAAAGATAAACATGATTTCAGAGGAATGGATATTAACAAATTCTTTGCAAGTGAATAGTTCAACTTTTTTACAATTTCTTAGCCCAAATAATTGTGTGTTAGTAGGGGTTTAAAAATTCACAAAGAGTACTGGAAGAAAATATTCCAAAATTCATTACAGTATTCTATTTGTGCTTGCTTCAATGTTAATGGTAATTCCATGTAACACAACCATAATGAAAGAAAATTAAGTAGAATTAGAAGTCAATTTGACTAGTTGGTAGATAGATAGTTGGTTATAGTTACTTTTGATAAATTATTAGCTTACGACATTCAAATAACTTCATAGATAATAATGCACCAAGTAGAGGTAGAGAGAACTTTCTATCTTGATATTGAACTAGATTTGAAATGCAATCTAGAAACGTGTTAGAATTCCAACATCTATTGTCAAGGCGTAATGTATTTTGATATCTTTGAATTATAAGATTAGATTGCTATCAAGCTGTTTTATTGAGATTTTTATACTGGATAAGCCCATTTGAGCTGGATTCCAGTTATTATTGAAATATTATTTTTAATTACATTATTTGGTTGTCACCCACCTTTATAGCTTCCTGATACAATTCTTCTGACTCTTTTCGCAACTCGTCTAATGCATGCTGTTGTGAGAACATGAGACGATCCATCATATGAATATCTCTATAATATTGTTTGTGCTTATAAGTAGCCCACATTTTTAGAATACGCACTCTGCTAACTACCTCCTGATCAGTCAGTTTATCGACTTGCCGCACTCGTAATCTAAAATTTAAGTGAAAATAATAATAATAAATAAAAACATTTCATACATAATGTAATCAATTGAAATTTAAAATTGGTCTTCATCAGTCTAAATGAGAAAAATAATTAAATATTGTTGAAAGCCAAAGCATACTTTGTTGTTAGTACACACGAATTATCTATTGATTGAAAAAAATAGGTAGAATCAATGACTTCTTTTCATTAACTTATTTCAGGATTGCCGATCATGCCAGCAATCTTCAAAACATTTTATAGAAATTTATTCCAGGTATAACTTGAACAAGCAATTCATGAGAAAAGTGCTAGTTAGGAGTTAAAAATCTGCAATTTGAAATAGTTGATTCAATCCTGGCAACGAGTGGTTAATCGATGGTAATTACTGTAATTAAAATAATTTCAATAATCATATTAAAGTGCCTCATTTAATTTTAGACTATTTTTATGAGTAGTAATAAAATTAATAAAAAGCAAATATGCATAATTATATATACCAGCCGATCCGGTAAACAAGATTGCAATTTGCAAGCATAGAAACTGCCTTACAAATGTTGCATAAAAATATAATTTTGCATAGTTATTTTGAAGTTTAATTCATTGAAATATTTTCTGAATCTCTATCAACTGTACTAAATTTGATAAGAATTCAATCATCCTAACCTCTTTGTTGTACAAATGGCTTGAAACTGATTATTGTACTTTTTAGCGTAGCTTTAGACAGACAACCTCTAATAATTTAAAATACGCCTTTAAATTGAAGAGCCCATTAACTGATAATTATTAATTTTAAAAATAATTACACGCTATCAACTGGAGGTTCAAATAGATAACAGGCTTTAATAAACGACTTCACGTTGCAGAGCTTTAAACCTCTCGCTGCTATGTTTGAAGTAGCTTGGTATATTAGCTACATTTTTAATTGACAAAAAAAGAAAATAATTTTTTTGAAAGTTGCTGACCTTTGTCTATGGTCCTTAATATACTGCTAATCCTAAAATATACTGTATCAATTATTTATTTGTTATGTTATATTATAGTTAATAGCTTATTTAAAAATATTTATTATTATTATTTATTAGGTGTATTATTATTAAGTAATCATTATAAATTAGTATTACAAATGGAATAGTATTATCATTGTAGGCTGTGAAATTCCTCGGTTTTGTTCCTGGTCCAGCTGATTATCATTTACAAACACGTTTATAGCCTATCTTCATTTGAATTATGTTTGTTTTTGAATTGAAGGTATTGACCCAAACTTTGTTTTTTTTTTTGTGCGTTACAGCATCGGAACTACTGGTCGGAGAATCAAATGAGACCACTCATTTTGTAGAGAATTGTATCGTCTTCAAAATAGATTGTAGTGAACATTTTTTCTCGAAAAATCCATCTCAATTGAGATAATAGCGAAAACTGAAAGAATTCAACACTGTTATGGTTACGGTATTCGTATTTTAGGGGTGAAGTGGCGCTCCAACGACTTAAAAATCTAGAAATTCTGCTTCTTACTTTTATAATTTTATTTTAGAAAAACACTCTTAAACTGGACAAATACAGATTTTTATTAGAAATTATTTTTCCAACAATGAACTTATTCTCATCTCATGTACTAGCATGTGTTTGAAAAAGTATCTGTGGAAATTTTTTGAAAACTTTTAAACATTAACTTTTTGAGAAAATTGAAAAATTTTCAACGCTGCTGAGACTACCTGTGACATCTCTGAGTGTGACAAATACCTTGTCTAGTAGTAAACACAAACAGAGTTTGTATCTACTTCTGATATTGAAAATAAGATGCTGGCTTTATGATTCTATTTCTCAAGCCTATCAAGTATTCTCCAGCTTGTAGAAATGTCGAATGCAGATCTTAGTCATAAATAAATTTCATCTTCCGGGAACAAAATTATCACAACCAATAAAATTAATATAACCAATGCCGTAGAAACAAATTTATATTAACAAAAAAAAATATATATTTTATTCGCATCCATTTGAAAAAAATGAAAGATACTATTTCCATTACATTACTCAAATTTATAAAGTTTTAAAAGCCGTTATAACATGGAAAATAAATATTTAGTTATTAATAATGAACAATCTCATGAAATCAATAGTGTCCTACTACCTGCTATGGAAAATAGCTTACATGGGTCTATGAGCAAGCTAGAGTTGTAAAGAAAAAGATGAGCTATGGACGTTTCCAAGGCATTTGATTTGAAAAAAATAGGAGTAACATGTATAAAAAATATTACAATGATACGATTGGTCACTGGACCTTTGGAAAAAGTGCTGACCGCATGACTGTTCACTTTAAAAGTAATAGTGTCACGCAGTGATATTTGATTAATTAAGCATTAGCATTAGATCCGGTGGTTCGGAACCCACCTAAAACTGTAGGTCCAGCTCATCATTTACCATCATCCAACTCATTACCCACGCACAGGTCTCAGACCTATGTGGGTATCCTCAAAAAAAAATTGATGACGTCCATTAGTCCAGTTTTTTTCGAAACTTGAATCAGATGGAGCCAATTGTTTACATCTCATCACATACGGTAATATATAATATAATTTAGGATGGATTTAGTATTTTTGTGTATCAGAAGATGATGTAAGACTGGTACAGGTCAAAATTTTACTCAATAAATTTCTCAGGAGTGAATAAGTTAAGGTCGAACCTCGAGGAAATAATAGAGGTTACGCCACGTATCATTCGCCTATAAAAAAGCTAGAGAAAAAATAAATGAACACTTACTTTTTATCATCTTTTAGGATAACTTCTGGTACTTCACACTCATCAATCGGCTTCAATTGCCTAGCTCCTTTCTCTTTCTTGCGGATTTGTTTTTCCAGTTTTTTTTTCTTGCGATCTTCTCTGGCTCTTACAATCGCTGGATCTAGACGTCGCTTCTTCTTCAATGGCTCTGCACTATTAAATAATAAGTGCATCATTAGGAAGGCAACAATTTTTCAATCATAAATAACAGCAAAATACATCCACATATAATGGTAATGAATCGCATCGAATAACTTCAACAATTTATTGAAAAATTAAAAAGCAAATCACTTTAGTATCCAGAAGAAAAAATGTATTGAATTCAATAGTAAAATCAATGGTAAGTTTTAAATATTGAATAATTAATTTCAATTTGAATGGCGACAAAAAACATGCTAATTGAGATCAGGAGAGACATGCTACTATTACAATTTGTTGAAGATTCCAAATGGTTTTATTCTGGCCCACTCCTGAAACATAATTACCATCAGTTTATTTGTGGAACAAAATTTCACAATAGATATAAGCCAATCGGAAGTATCCAAATTTAAATATGGGAATTCGCTAGAACTTAACTATATTCGTAATTTAATGTAATGTAATGAATCGCCAGACAATAATCTTTTTTATTTTGACGAAGTAAAGAGCAGCTTTCACTGATCATGAAAGTTGACAAATTTTTGACTGTTGGAAGTAATAAAAATCCTCAATGGTCCTGTAAGTATGACAAAGCCTTTCCTTTCTCTACGAAAAATCAATTAAGGATACTAAGTTATAGTACTCACAAAAAGCAATCTGTCAATTTGAAGTACAATGATGATCCAGAACTGATGTGCCTCTGCAACACTCCTCCGAGAGGTTGAGAAATTGTTGGCAATCTGGAAAGAAATTGGAATGCAACTTTCAAAATGGAATAAATAACTAATAAGAGATCAAATATTCAGTATAGGTTTTTTGAATGTGAATCTATAGTCAATAAAAAGTAAACAATGTGAATATGTCTGTGGAAAAATCCATCGTACTCTAACTATTGATGTAGTCCTAGTTTGTGATGTAATTTTGAATCATTTTTTCGGGTGCAAGACTGCACTTCCATATCTACCCCGCCGAAATATTCAACTGAGAGAATTCAATTAAAATCACTATCAATCTTTGACCAGCATGACCATATAAGTTACTGGAGAGATTTCGTCATTTGGTAAAAACAATAAAATCTTTTACTATACGGTATACGGTACATCAACACTTATCGAGATGGCATGAATTCAAAAATATGCTAAAAGTTGTAATTTTGCCATCATACAGTGAATAAAGTGGCATATTCACAAGTTTAACACGCAGTAGCATCCCAAATTTGTGGTTTTCCAGTTCCCAAACATATAGTTGCATTCTGATGAAAATACTTTGAGTGTGTCGGGGGAAGCTATTATGTGTTCTTGAAAACATGGAGTGCGGTGAATCAATGTTGTTACGTCGCCTGGTGTCATGATAATGAATTTCTCCTCTACCTTGAAATGTATGAGAAGCAACAGATAGCTACACATGTACTGGCTGTTAACAGTAGGCCTAATTATTCTCAGCTCTCCAAACAGAGGTCGAAAATGTTCCAAGGCGTGGTGATGAAGTAATACGCGGTTACACATTATCCTAATTTTTTTTTTCAATTGATAGATTAAAATAGGAAGTTACGGAGAAGCTTTCTTTGTAGAAGAAAAATCCTCTCACAGCCACTTGCATGACCGCAAATCACAATTTCATAGTTGATAAGGCCATGGAATAGGCCGTGGTAAGCTGTAAGAAGACATTTGGCAGGTAAATGATTTCTGATGAGGCTGGAAAAGTGAGTACTCTTCAAAATAAGCTGACAGCTGGATGTAGGCCTACATCACTGACTCAAGAATCTTTCCAAAGAATGGAATGATACTTACGGGCCTAAAGTCTGCTAATTTTTTTGGATTACTTTTTTTGAAGACTGAAACACTTCTGGAAACTTTCAGCTGGTCAGGAAAAACTCCAGTTTCCAAACAGTCATTCAGCCAGTCCACTCAAAGACACTGCTAACACTTAGATTCCAGACTTTGATATGTAATTACAGAATTGTTTTATTGTACAAAAAAGTCGTTATGAACGTTACAAAGTTGACAGTCGTTATGAACGTTAGTTTTAGTTTTGCGTTTGGTACATACATCGATAATCTGGATTATCTTTGGGTTTGAAATCGCGATTTTTTACGGAAGTGCAACCGGGTACATTTATTGCATCTATTCTCAGAAAAATGTGTAATTATTATAGTCAAGATTATGCTAACCCAACACATAATTTGTATTTGGTATTAAATAAGAGAAAATGACAAATTTATACTTACAATTTGAAAGAACTGTGCAAAAAACTCAACATTCTAATATTATTTATTAAAAATGAATACGGGTTTTCAAAAACAAAGAACAAAGTTTAGGGTTAGGTCTGGTGTTGATTTTGTAGTAGACGGCAAAGTACAGGTGAGCCGTTGACGACTGATCCGCTTGTCAAGTTAGTTCGTCAAAATAAATTTTAATAATATTTTTAAAATTAATAAAATAATAAATTTTGTATGATGAAGTAGAATAAAATCTGAATATTATTTTTATAATCTCTACATCGAAGGTATCGGATCAGCTGATGCCATTTTTATGTGTATGTGTTCTGTTGTTTTTCATTAGGTTTGAGGTTAAGTTACATTATTATGGTAGTGTTCTTTATCCATGTTGTCACAGTCCCGTTGTTCGCTTCTTTTAAACTCTCAATAATGATGTTTATGAATAAAATGTTAGCCATATGAACCTAAAATTAAATTATGTTGGAAAATTGGCTATGAACAATGCAATAGATTGAAATGAGTGCACCAAATGAAACTACTGCTATCAATAGCACAAATAGTGGTATGTTTAACTTTGCATTTTTTTTGTATTCCAAACTATGAAATTCTTTGTATTAACGGATTTGGTTGTTTGCACGGCAGTGTCCAAAACTCGATAATCAGATTATCACTATCGCAAAACCAATACCATGTACAGAATGAATTTGCGATGGAGATTCTCCTCGAGTTTTGTTGCTCCATTGTGCAAGCAACCTTAGTATTGCAGACAATAATAATTATCTATTTATATAGAAACGTTACTTGTTGAATTTTGTGGTGAATTTTTTATTGTGACATCTAAACACCCCAGGAAACAATAATCCGTTGGAATTTTTTGGGGGTCGCGATTATTTCACATTAAAATTTAAGTTTTCCAGTGGTACTATTTTTCTTAGGCGCAAGAAAATATTTCCATTTGTGAAAATCCGCAGTGTCAAAAATCGTGTCTTTCTTCAAGTTTGATAATCAGCTGACACTCATTCTAATGAATAGGAAAATTTTAATTGATTTGTATCAGCTGTGTTTCTCTTTTGAATAGAATCAATTTTCCTAACAATGTTTAAAAAAAAATATTATTTTAAATAAAATCTGTCCTATATCTTTTGCAATATTCTTAAAATATGTCATTTTTTTAAAATAATTGGTTTTGTAGTTTCTGTGTAAAAGCGTAATAAACAAAAACAAATCATTTCGCTTTTAATGATTTCCGGTAATTAAGTTAGTTGCATGCGGTTACTTGAAGAAGAAAAAACCTAGTCATTCTTGTACTGGGTGTCGTGGTGAATGAATCTCTTTTGTGTGTTTGCTCAAGGTATTGTGTGGTAATCTATGGCGTGTGTGAAGTGTGAAGTGACTTTTCTGGGGTCGATAAGATTCAATGATAAAGACTTTTTTAATACATCACAAAGTTATAAAAGAAAAAATTGACTGTCCAAACTGTGGAGATGATCTCAACGTGAATCGAGGCACTCTGATATTTAGATGCCAGAAGAAGGTGGTGCTTGGCAAGAAGGCGGCAAGAATTTGCGGGTTCGCCGGGTCAGCCAGAGTGGGGTCTTTTTTTGAGAACACCAAATTGTCCCTTGACAAATACTTCACACTCATTTCAATTTTACTGAACCTGAAACCACCTAGGCAGACTTTCATCACTGAAGAACTAGGTATCTCCCCCAATACAGTAGTTGATTGGTACTCTTATTGTCGGGAGGTATTTTTGTTCTCCAGTGAGAAAGTCTCAGAAAAGCTAGGTGGTCCAGGGAAGGTAGTTGAAATTGATGAGGCGAAATTCGGGGAGGCAAAGTATAATCGTGGAAGATATGTGAAAGGTCAGTGGGTATTTGGAGGGGTTGAGCGCAACTCCAACAAATCATTTTTTGTGCCAGTTGAGGCCAGGAACAGTGAAACTCTCTTGAATCTGATTTGAGAGTGGATCCTGCCTGGCTCAACCATAATAAGTGATTGTTGGAAAGCATATCAATCCCTCAACAAGGACCTATATGACCACTTCACGGTCAACCACTCGATGAACTTTGTCGACCCACAAAGCCAGGCTCATACAAACACCATTGAGAGAGCCTGGCGAGAAGTACGAGGGACAATTCCGAGGTTTGGTGTTAAAGAGACCCATTTCGCTGGCTACCTGGCGGAATTCCAATTCAAGCGCCGCTATAAACGCCAGGAACGCCTACACCACTTCTTCGAGGCAGCAGCGGAGTTGTATGCCCCCTCACATTGAGAGGGATGGACCACAAGGTTGGTGAGTGTTGCTCTTTTATATATGCATGTAACAGTGAATTCATGATACCAAAGGTTAGGTGCGCGGTTAGGTCTTTTGTGAAGTAGTTCAGTCACATCTAGCCTAGGTTAGGTTAGGTTAGGAATTGTTATATTAACAAAATTCAACAAGCAACGTTTCTATATAATTACAAAAATAATAAAGGCATGTGGTGGTTCAGTCACATCTAGCTAGGTTAGGTTAGGTTTGGTTATGCGCGCTTTGTGCGCACTGCGTTTGGGGGCGGTAGTGTTTTGGAAATGTTTTATTCACTTGGTTTACATTGTTTTAAGATTTGGAACTCCTCATAACGTTTGCAAATTATGAATTTTTCAGATAAAAATATAGATTTTTATGAAAAATGTTTTTTTCTAAAATTTCAATTTTTTTGTGAAATAATCGCGACCCCCAAAAAATTCCAACGGATTATTGTTTCCTGGGGTGTGTAGATGTCACAAAAAAAAATTCACCACAAAATTCAACAAGTAACGTTTCTATATAATTACCATTCTTTGTATTAACGGATTTGGTTGTTTGCACGGCAGTGTCCAAAACTCGATAATCAGATTATCACTATCGCAAAACCAATACCATGTACAGAATGAATTTGCGATGGAGATTCTCCTCGAGTTTTGTTGCTCCATTGTGCAAGCAACCTTAGTATTGCAGACAATAATAATTATCGATTATGATAGGTTTAATTGACTTGTCTTATACTCCATAATTATCGATTATGATAGGTTTAATTGACTTACTTTACTTTACTTCTGTTGTCTTCGCCGCAGTCCGATGACTGGGGAATCGTCCTGTTTCCCCGTCAGTGGGGTTCACGTCAAGGTGGTGTAGCCATCCTGAGCATCTAGTAGCCATCTAGATAGAGCATCTCTATCTAAGGTGTGTGAATGTGTGCTCCTCAACAAACTCTGCGATGCTGTAGTATGGCCTGTCCATTAAATGTTGCTTCAGACCTCTTATGAATGAGTTGCTGTTTACAGTGGATTTTATGTGGCTGGGAAGAATGTTAAAGAGGTATGCCCCTGAATAGGCTGGAGAGTCACTATATTTCTTCAATCTATGTTGCGGGAGGTTGATGTCATTGCTATTTCTTGTTCTGTAGTTGTGTTGTTCTCGTCTTAAGGCCGGGTTTGAGTTTATTACCAGGATGATGGATTCCAGGATGTATATTGAGATCACTGTGAGGATATTTGTCTGCTTAAAGAGGGGTTTACTGTGTTCTATGAAGTTTGTTCTTAATATGGTTCTAACTGCCCTCTTTTGTATTATCAATACTCTCTCAAGATTTCCCTGTGCTAGAACTGTTCTTTGTGGTACTCCAAAGTTTATCGCTGGTCTTCTTCTGAGCTCAATTCACTCTTTGAACCCGATTTTCCAAGTAAGATTTCAACCATGCCCAGACTATTCCTCTCACACAACAGCTAGAAGTTTTTTCAGGAGTAAGCCGTATTATACTTTAACGAAGGCGTTTGCCAAATTCATAGATACTGCAATGCATCTCCTAATTCCTTCCATTGTCTAAATTATCAATTACGGACCTTGTTAGCTCGAAAATGGTGGCGTTTGATTTCCTGTTTTGATAGGTTATTTTTCCCTGGTAACTCACCAGACGCTTTTTTATGATTTTGGATATATTGCTTACTAGGGCTATAGGCTTATTAGATCTAGTTATTTATTGTATGAACCCTACAAACAAAATTAATAAAACTCCCTCTTCCAAGCCTACTTCTGCCCTTAGGAAGAAAATAAGACTTTTCGTAGATAGCCAAGGTAGAATGGTGGGTAACATATTAGCTAATAAGAGTGTTAATGAAATCAGAACGATAATTAAGCCGGGAGCTAAATTTGAAGATGTGACGAAAGAATGCATAAAAGAATGTTCGGAATTGGTATCACAAGATGCGGCAGTTTTTATATCGGGGACTAATGATTTAGCCTGTAATGAGTTGGAAAAATATATGTCAACATTGCGTCAAAGACTTTATCGCATGAGACATACGAGAGTTTTTGTAACTGATGTTCCTCACAGGTATGATTTACCAAATTGGTCCTGTGTTAACAAGGCCATAATAAAAGCAAACCTAGAGATTCGTAAGATTTGTAAATATTTTAAAAATGTTACTGTGATTGAAATTGGTAAACTTGGAAAGCGTTTTCACACACAACATGGTTTTCATTTAAATAGGCTAGGGAAATATTATATAGCTGATAAAATTCTAGAAATTATTAATGAGACTGATTCTATAAATAAGCCAGGAAACTGTAAAACAGTACAAGCGATTCCTCTTCATGATAGCAGTTTTTTAGGAATAACAGTGAATGGAGGAACCCCCCTGCAAAGGCGGTAGGAACTGAAAAATTGTTTAATGTTTTATCATGGAACTGTCAAGGTCTGAGTACTAAAATCGACTATCTTGAAGTAATAGCGTATGAAAATGATTCGGATATAATAGCTGTTAGTGAGCACTGGATGAAAACAGCTGAAATGAGTAGTGTTATCTTAGGAAATTACAAAATAGGATCACACTTCTGTAGATCAAATCGGATTCATGGAGGTGCTGCTATACTTGTCAAGGATACATTTGATTACACTGAAATAAAAAAAGTCAGAGATATGTCAGAAGAAATGGTGTGTGAAGCTTGTGCCATTAAATTGCCAAAGATTAATGTGATTCTTCTGTGTTTGTATAGGCCTTACAGCAATGATAATACTTGCTTTGATAAATTTCTAGTCATTCTTAGTGATATATTAAGCTATATTTTTACGCTTAAAAGTTTCAATGTTATTCTGTGTGCTGATTTTAATGTGAATTTCAGTGTTCAATCTAGTCATAGAGATGATTTAGTCAATTTATTGATTAGTTTTAATCTGAGTGCAACTATTAATGAGATGACAAGACCTAATGGAGCTACAGGTGGCTCATGTATTGACAATATTGCTACTGATATTCATTTTAGCAGATGGAAAAGTAAAATAATATATACTGTTCTTTCTGATCATTTTGCTGTGGGTCTAAGCATAAGGCTGGAGGATTCCAAGAAGATAAAGAAAAAAGGGAATATAATAATGTACAGAGAAGTTAATGATATTAATATATGTGTTTTTCTGAAATGCCTGCTGAATGTGAACTGGGTACCTATTTATGCATTTGAAGATGTAGTATGTCAAATTAGGGAGTTTCAAAAGTTATTTATGTCAGTGGTTAATTTGGCTTTTCCATTAATTAAGAGAAAAAAAGTGTATATAGATAAACCTAAAATTGAATGGTATGATTCAAAGTTATGTGCCTTGAAAAATAAATGTGAACAAATGTATTTTATGTATAAGAATTGTGCAACTGAGGAGATAAGAGAAAAGTACTGCAAGATAAGAAGTCAATATCGGTCTGAAATAAAAAAAGCTAAAATGAATTATAATAGTAAAACTATAGAGAACAGTAGAAATAAGACAAAAGCAGCATGGAAAATCATAAATAAGCATATTAGTACAAACTGTAAGTCCTTGGAAAGTGCATGCCAAATGTCAAGAGAAGACATTAACATGTTCTTCTTAAATAAAGTGGATCAACTAAGCAAAGAGATTCCCGTGAGTAACTTTGATTCGGATTATTATGTTACTAAAATCTCTAAGCCAAATTCAAATTTCAAATTTATACATTTTAAGGTAAATGAGGTTTTTAAGGCAATAATGAGTTTGAACAATAGTAGCTGTCTGGATATTTATGGATTAAATTCTTTAATAATGAAATTAGCTGCTCCATATGTATCAGAAGCTTTGACAGTCGTTTTTAATAATTGCTTGGATTTAGGGATCTTTCCAGATGAATTGAAAAAAATGAAGGTAATACCTGTTCACAAAAAAGGTGATAAATCAAATATTGAGAATTACAGGCCAATCTGCATAATATACATAATAGCTAAAATATTTGAAAAACTACTTTATTCACAGTTGGCTGCATATTTTGAAAATAACAATTTGTTCTCTAATAGCCAGTACGGGTTTAGAAAGAATCGATCTACAAGTGATAATGTCTCAAGGCTTGTGAATGAAGTTATTGAAGATCTAGAGAGTCAAAAATATGTTCATTTTAGGAGTTTTGATATGTCCAAAGCTTTTGACACTGTCAAGCATACTACATTGTGTCAGAAACTTACTTTTTATGGCTTGGATAGATCAGCGGTTGATCTTCTTCTTTCTTATCTCACAAATAGGGAACAATTTGTTTTTAAGGATGGTGATTACTCTAGCGGTGCAATAGTCAAATTTGGTGTACCTCAAGGCTCAATTCTTGGACCACTGCTCTTTATAATATATATTAATGACCTACCAAATATAATCAACAAATCCAATAGAGATAGTGCTTCATATTTGTATGCAGATGATTTAGGTCTTAAAGCTGGCAGTAAAGATAAGGAGCAACTTGACTCAAACATAGCATATAATACCTCAATTATTAGGGATTGGTGTGCTGCAAACAATCTTAGCCTTAATTCTAATAAAACCACTGATTTAAAATTCAGTTATAATAGAAGAATGACTGAAACATCATTGATTAAGTTTTTAGGTATCACTGTTGACACTAATTTATCCTGGAAATGGCATATATTGGACATTTCAAAAAAGCTTAATAAGGGCATTTATCTTTTGAGAAGACTAAGCAATACTGTAGACAGATCAGTAATGATGAGTGTGTATTATGCACATATTCATAGCCACCTTGTATATGGTATTCAGTTGTGGGGGAATTGTTCATTGTTGATCAATCTATTCAGGCTACAAAAAAAATCAATTAGAATAATAAGTCATAGAATGCCGCGCACATCATGTAAACCATTATTCATCAGTATGGGCGTACTGACTCTGCCATCTTTATATGTGTTAGCATGCTTGACATCGATTAAGAAAAATTTGGAAGAATATGATACAAACAGCACTGTGCATCATCATGACACTAGGAATAAGAGTAATCTAAGGGTCAAGCACTGCCAATACACAGGTTCGCAGCATAATTGGCAGTACATGTCTGTAAAACTTTTCAACACGCTTCCAAATCATGTGAGGGAAATGGAAGTAAAATATTATAGAAAATATTTAAAAGATTTACTGATAAGTAAATGTCTATATAAGGTTGATGAATTTTTCAATATAGATTTTAAATGTTGATGTTAATTTTAGTCTTTAAAAAACCTTGACGTTGTTACAACATATTTGTATGTTTTATTGGCAATAAATGATTTGATTTGATTTGATTTAATTCTTCTTTGTCGCCTCCTTTATACAAATCTCTTTCATTAAGTTTGGAAAGATGCCATTCACAAGGCTCTTATTGAATATGTCTGTAAGTGGCTTTGTAATGAAGTAATTGATTGTTTTCAATGCTTTGTTGCCAATATGAAAGTTATGTTTTACCTTTGGGTATGGTACAGATAATTCTATTATTTCGTGGGGAAGGTACAGAACTGCAACGGCAATTTCTTATAATGTACACCTTGAAGATGTGATTTTCAATTGTGACATTTGTGTCGTCTTTTGGTTTCCGTTTATGGCGTCATTCAGTTCCTTTAATGCACATTCAGTGATATGCTTCACACAGATTTTATTCAAGTTTTCTTCAAATGAGGTAAACATGTCAATTATCGGCCGATTAAGCTCATGTTTGACTTCATGTTCCAGTATTTATATTTTGGATGTGTCTAAAACGTTATCTATGGTTATTTTTTTAAACGTTATCTTTTCTCATTCTCACCATTTGCAACGAAAAATTCCTTCATAAATTTATATTATCACTTTTCAACTCATGCCCATGCACTCAGCAACGTTGTCAACTAATGCCCATAATGACGAACTTCCTATAATATGTGACCCAATGTTATTTAAACTAGCAATGCAAAAAAAATCAAGAAAATGGAAAAATATTATACCCGTTGGTTATAAATCCGTATTTTTTCATCTATCTTTATATGTCACTTATGGGACAGGTTATATGTTATATGGGACAGGTACAACAGCAATTGTACTGTGCATACGTTGTCAGAACAGGCTCTGCGAATTTTGAAGAATAGAATATTAATTCGAACGGATAAGTACGGTAGTATTTTTGTTTATTATTATTAGTATTTATAATATCTTAATCATTTACATAATTAATTTGTCTAATATAAATTAAAGATTTAAAAAAAAGTCAAATTCTATTTTCAAGGTTAGGTGTACCGATATTGATAAATTTTCTTGTAGTTAAATAGTCTCGAGTTGACAATTATAATAAATTAAGTAATACTTAAACAATTTTTAGCTAAGAAAATGAGTCCAAACAAATCATCTAAATCAAATTGTTTAACTGAACCGCAGGTAACTACGCGATCTCAGCAATTATAAACAAAAAAATCTCCAACAGCTCTTAAAGCTACTGTAGATGTAGAAGAAAAGGTTGCTAAACTAATGAGTGATCACACCGAATTAAAAACAAAATTAGAATCATCACTAAAAGATTCTGAGGAAGAACGGATAGGGTTGGTGGATCACATAAAATCTCTGGAAGATATTGTAAAATTGCAGCAGGAAGACCATAAAACAGAAATACTAAATCTCACGAGTCAATGTAGGTCTATGTCAGAGGAAATCGAAATATTAAAATCAAAAATAAACTTAGCTAATGTAAGATCTCAACCTCTGATCAATACAAAAAAATTAGAACCTAAAAGAAATGGGGAAAACATAATTGGTCAAATTAAAACGTATAGTCAGGTTTTGCAAACAGCAACTAAAACTAAAGTGAGAGGAGATAACGATAGGAAAGGTAGAGTACTGCTCTTGCCATCCAGTCATGGACGAGACTGCAGTGACCTACTAAATGAAAGATTAAAAAATAAGTATGAAGTTCAGAGCTTTTTCAAACCAAGTGCCCCTATAAACGCAATCGTAGAGTCAGCAAAAGAGCAAACTAAAGATTTTGGTAAAAACGATTTTCTAATAGTACTGGGTGGCTCAAACAATATAAATGAACCTAATCTAAAACATCTTCCTGAAATAAATGGAAAAATTAAAGAGATTGTGCCACTCAGCCAAAAAACTAATGTAATAATAAGTACAATTCCGTATAGGTTTGATAGGCCAGAGCTAAATGAAACCATTAAGTCGACAAATAAATCAATCCATAATACAATCAACAGTCTAAAAAATAAGAATTCTAAGCAATTGGGGATTTGTTTTCTAAATGAAAGGCTGAAAAAACAAAACTTCACTAATCATGGTCTACATCTAAATCAATCTGGCAAAGTAATATTTTGTAATAGGCTGGCAGAGCTGATTGAAAGTCGTTTGCAATCTACTGTCAATAATTCTCCTAAACAATCATCTAACGAACCTTTTTTAGTAAAGTGGCTCAAAACCGGGAAGGGAAACTAGTTTCAAATGATAAATTCATATCTCCAATTGTATTAAAAGACGTTAATCGATCAGGAAATCAGGATAGCATTAGTGGAAGGAACTCTTGTAACAATCTGATGGGCTCCCAAGGTTCTAAGGTAGATGGGTTAGTTTCTAGGATTAGTTAGATGTACTTCAATATGCAAAAGCAACGATAACGTAATAAGGAATGATAGGGAAGTACTGACTGTGTTCCATCAGAATATTCAGTACATTCGTAACAAAATAGATATAGAATCGAAGTATTTTTGAAAGAAGAGGCTCCTGATATAGCTATTTTCACAGAGCATGGTTTAAAAGAAGATGAATTGTCACAACTTAATATTCCAAACTATTCATTGAAAACGTCGTATTGCAGGACATCTCATCGAAGTGGGGGAGTAGCTATCTTCACTAAAAATGCTAATAATATGCAAACATTTAATTTAGAATATGTAGAGAAATTTGCTGTGGAAATGGATTTAGAAGTTTCTGGGTTGAGAGTAAAAATCGACAATAATTTCGAAGTAGCGGTGTTATGTATTTATAGGTCACCAAATGGGGAATGGAACAATTTTTGTGAACTATTCAATAGGCTTTTAGAGATTACTACTACCGTACTCGTTTTACAAACGTTATTGTAGCGGGAGATTTCAATACAGACTTTGCAACAGAATAAAATGACAGAAGATTTAAGGGATATTATGTACATGAATAACTTGGAAATAAAATTTCATGAATATACCAGAGTCACAAGAGCATCACAAACAATAATTGATAACATTCTTTCAAATATAGATTACTCTAAAACAAGATTAGGCGGCTCGGAACTATCTGATCATGACTATCAAATCTTAGAGGTGGGGTTGCAAGGTCATAAATCAATTAAAAAGAGTAGAGTAATGAAAGAAATTCAACAATGTGAACAGGGGAATATCGATTGTTTGAAGCAGAATCTGCTACAAGAAAACTGGAGTAGGGTTTAGAATAGCAATAGTTTGAATAACAAATATGATAGTTTCATTAATATTTTAAGGTTTCATATTACTATGAGTTGTCCAGTTAAAAAGGTCCCTGTAAAAAACAAATTAGACAAAATTGAAGAGTGGATAACTGATGATATCCTTGCAGAAAGAAATAGGGTTAAAGATGCATATGATGAATTCAAACTATCTAGAAATATGTTAAGTGAAGATAATTACAAAGCTCTAAAGAAAAAATATACGAAAGAAGTGAAAAGAGCGAAATGTAAGAAAACAGCTGAAATTTTGAATAATAGTGTGTACTTTAACACAGCAGTGTGGGATGTATAAACAAAAATAGGCAAGTAGCTCATGTAGATGCTTATACTAGTGTCCCCAGAATAATTAACGAAAATGACAAATATATTGATGATAGTGTAGACATTTGTAATTTCTTTAACAGATATTATTAACTGGTTGCTAAGAATCTTCAAAAATCCCTTAATACAGGTATTAGTGTCATGAGGAACACTGAGGGGATTCAGAACGAATTAAAATTCCACCCAGTATCCCAAGACGAGTTGTCAAATATCATTGATAGTTTAAATAATAAAAAAACTGTAGGAATGGATGGGGTATCCAGTAAAATTCTGAAAGAATGTAAAGATCAATAGTTAGACCCTTTGATTCATCTGATCAATCATTCATTAGAACAAGGTGTTCCAGATAATTTGAAAGAGGGGAAGATCTTGCCAATCTTCAAAAGTGGTGATAGAAAAAAGGTGGAAAACTATAGGCCCATTAGTATTTTAAATGTAATAAGTAAAATTTTTGAAAGAGTAGTTCTAAATAGGTTACTTCTGCACCTTCAAGAAGCTATTTTTTTCTGTGATGAACAGCATGGCTTCCAGAAAGGGAGATCAACAAAGACAGCCATAGTTTCTCTAGTTGAAAAACTAATAGATATAATAGATTCAGGTGATAAAGCTACTGCAATCTTCTTAGATCTATCAAAGGCATTTGATTGTGTTAATCATAGAAATTTATTGGAAATACTGCAAAATGTAGGCGTAAATGTGGTTGAACTGGAATGGTTTGAATATAGGGAAGTGATAGCCGCGAGCCGTAGCTGGTATCTGTTCAATCAGATAGATAAGCTGCGTTCTCGTAGGTCCTGTTTGTAACGGTGACCGATTCGATTGGCCAGCAAAAAAGACACTGTTCTCTGCTGAAAATCACTTCCCGGTGGTTCGGAACCCACCTAAAACTGTAGGTCCAACTCATAAATCACCATCATCCATCTCATTACCCACGCACAGGTCTCAGACCTATGTGGGCTTCATCCTCAAAAAAAAAAAAAAAAAATCATTTCTTATTGGGAGAAAACAATGTGTAGAACTAACTGCAGTAGTTGGGAATAGTATAGTAAAGAATAAATCTAATAAATTAGAGGTCCAAGCTGGAGTGCCCCAGGGTCAATACTAGGTCCATTGCTTTTCTTGTTATATGTCAACCATTTACCTAAAGAATTAATTAGTGGTAGAGCCCTCTTATTTGCAGATGATACATCACTCATTTTCAGCAATTCCATTCTAGATCATTTAGGAATAAGTGCCCATATAGGTGTGCAGTCCATTGTCCAATTCTTAAATCAGTTAAAATTAACTATAAATAGAAAAAATGCCAATACCTTCAATTCAAAAACAAACATAATTCAAATGAAGATAGGGCTGTAACGTGTTTGTAAATGATAATCAACTAGACCAGGAAGAAAACATTGCATTTCTAGGAGTTTTGTTGGATAGACGATTGACCTGGGCTCCATACATTGAGAAAATATGTTGTAAAATTTCATCTGGGGTATTTGTCCTGCGACAGCTCGCTAGATTGAATGACAAAAAGTTACTTTTTACAGCTTACCATGGGCTCTTACTGTCACATATTAGGTATGCTATCTTAGTATGGGGTAATTCATCAAAACAAAATCTTTGATAGGGTGTTTAAGATCCAAAAGAAAGCGGTTAGGTGTATAGAAAGAGTAAATAGATTGGATTCATGTAGGCCGTTGTTCAAGAGACTTGGTCTCCTAACTGTACCCTGCTTATATGTGTATGAAGCTACTTTATATGTAAAAACGAATGATATTAACCAAAATCTTGATGTACATGATTATAATACAAGAAGCCGAGGAGATTATCACTTGGTGAGTCACAATAGTAGCTTATTCAAACAAAAACCTAGTTATATTGGTAGGAAATTCTACAATAAGCTACCGCAGTTTTTAAAGAGTCTTGAAAATATAGAAATATTTAAAAAACAATTGAAAAAATATTTAGTTGATAAAGCTTTTTATAGTGTACAAACAAGAGTTCCTTTCACATCAAAATTAAGCCTCACCTCAACTAATTGATATAGTAATTAATTATGGTATCTAGTGTATATGACTAATGTTAATCTGACTTGTCTTATACTCCTTAACTGGAGTCTCCAAGACGTAATCTACAAAAAAAAAAACTCGAGGTAGGTGGCCGATAATAGGTATGTTAACCTTACTTGCTTAAAAGTTTTACTAATTCAACAATATTATTTTTCAGCTCCATACTTAAGTGCTGATCGAAGTGAATTAGCGCCATTGTTTACAAATCCTCAAGAAACAAAAGGTTTGAGAATAATAGCTGGCTGTTTCACAATTATCAGTCTTCTGATTTCTTTGGCTTTGGCTGCACAAGTCCGATATGGAAACCATCAGGTAAGCATAGAAAGCCTGCTACTTCATTTAAAACCCAATAGTAACTTATATGTAACCCGTTGAATTGTCAGATTTTTTTTAACATTTCCATAAATTAACGCTTTAATAAAGAAATTGTTCGATTGTTTTCAGGTGGCCCCACATGGAAGTGTTGTATCAGATAGTAGTTATTGCTCACTCATTGGAGCCTCTATTATAGAGAAAGGTGGTAACTCAGTAGATGCTGCAATAGCTGCAACGTTCTGCATGGGACTTGTCCATCCGCATCTAACAGGACTTGGAGGGTGAGTGAAGTTAGGTCTAGTTTTCTTCAGAGTTCATTATCAAGGACTCTTGATTACTATGTACTATTCCAAAATATCATAACCTATTATGAAAATAATTGTTAAATTTAACCAAAAAATATCTCATAGAAAGTGTTAGAATTTGTCTTTGTATAGTTATCACTTTCGAAATAATTTGATTAAATAAAGTTTTAATATTTTTCCTTCAACTCTGCCTGATGTGTGTCAAGACGGAACAGAGTAATCTGGTCATCCAGAGTGTCATACATCACTACATCATCAGGCATCGAGATGCACAGAGTGCGCCTTCGCAAATCAAGGGCCGATTAGCCTATACTTTTCAGCCCTAAAATATTTCACCAAACTACCGGATTGGGTGAGACGGCTAGATTTGGGCGTTTCTGAGGGGGTTGAACATCTAGCAGGGGTTCATGAGAAGCAGGAAAAAATACAGTGTTGACGAATTTATGAGTGATAACTTTGCCATCTTGTTGCCGGCGTTTTTATGGGTGACACTGAAGTGTGCTTCAAGTGTTTTGAATGTGTATTGACGCCATTGATCCCGAAAGGATGCAGAACTAGGTATAAGATGTAATAGTTGAATAATGTGATAAGATATGCAAAATATGATGAAAAATATTACAGTAAATTACCTCCCTCTCCACACAGCGTATTGACCATGGGTTGGTGTCAGAAAGGGCATCCGGCTATAAAAACCAATGCCAATTCCACAAGGAATCTCCCTCCCCCCAACGTGAGATAAGATGAAAGAAGAATAAGATATACAAAATTAAATATAGCACATTAAACACAATGTCTGATGAGATATTAAGATAATTTATTACGAAACACTGCTCATATTTGTAGTCTAAAACAGTGATTAATACATATAATTCTGATTCCACATAGTTTGTATACTGTGTTTATTTTGTATTGAAACATGAAGTTTTTTGTTTATAGATTAGTGATATAAACTACACATTCTCAAGTGTTTAAACTGGTACACTAAAGCAGAACTGATGAATGAACTGAAAATAAATGTTTTACTGAAGGAGCTAAAAAAGATAATCTTTATAAGAAAGCAATATATTGCTCAATGTGGTGTCAGAATGAAATTTTGTTGGAGAAAACGGGAAACCAAAATTGATTGGCGACCACCGTGGCGTAGTGGTTAGTGTAACTGACTACTGCCCGATTGATCCATTGATCCCGGGCTCGATTCTTGGCTAACTAGGGTTTAAATTTTATCTTAACATTTAAGTCTGTATAAAGGTTGATACTCACATGTCCGGCGGCGACGGCATCAGTGCTCTTCAGTGATGGACAGATCCGTGATGAATTGCTTGCTGGCGTTCACGCATTTCCGTGCGAGACTGGTTGACTCATCACCGATTCCTTTCCACAATCAAAAGGCAGAACATTTTAGTTATTTGATTTTTTTTTTAATTCTAACGTTTTCTATTTGCTTTACTGATTTTGAAATAACTTAATTTTTTATCATCAAAATTAGCAATAAAAAATTCAAGAAAGATTCCTGTTCCTTTGCCATATGAAGAGTTAAGAGTAAAATAACATTCTTAATTCAAGGTGAATACTGCCTTAATACAAGTCTTCTAAATTATGGAGGAAGAATCATTTGCCATGAAAATAATGGTTCTGTTTGAAAATATAAAAACAACAATATGATACGCATCTGTCTTAAAGGACACAGATTTTGTACGCTTTTTCGTGTGTTCTATACTAAATTATTCTATTTTTTATTGCGTAGCTTTAACAGACCATCAAAAAAGATTTTCAAGTATCATGTAACCACAGTTAATTCATTTTCTTAAATATTAATAATGACAATTTTAATATTAATTTGCAGTGGTGGTCTTATGTTAATTTACGATCACAGACAACATCGTATCAAAGACTGTCTCGACTTCAGAGTGTCACAAAGTAAAAATCGTGATGTGGGAATTCCTGGATTAGTTGCAGGTCTCTACCAAGCCCACTATTTACATGGTTCTGCATCATGGGAAGAACTGTTGGCTCCTTCCATAAGAATGGCCAGGTAATTTTAGAAATCTACATTATACTAATACCCGGTTGCAAGAACGTTTGTTGGCCTGAACTTATAATAGAGGATTGTAGGCATGTTATTTGAATTGAATTTCCGATTAAACAACCGGTCATTGCCGGTTGCACAAACTTCTTTCAGACGTTGATTACCGATCTCTCATGAGAATTAATCCATAATTAACAAGAATTTGTATGAGTGATCGCTGATCAAGCGTTGATTGACGTCGGCACTTTCAATTAGATTTCTAACAATGAAAACTGTGTAGAATTCAAGTGCTTGATTCAACTAATTAAGCCAGTTGAACCCCATCAAGTCATTTTAACGTATTAAATTTCATACTTGTTATTTGCATTCAATTAATACAAGAATTGAGTGTAATGGATTAAACTATTTAGTTGGAGTTTGAATAAAAAAGACATGCCTTTAATGGGAGAGTAAATGCAAATAACAAGCTTGTAATGTCCAGTTATTTTATGTACGTTTATCTAAAACTAAGTTATAAACTAGTTATTATAGGTTAGAAAGTAATGCCATAATGACATTCATGCCTGATCGAACCCGTTTCATAACGAAACTATTATATCACTACTGTCACTACGATATTGTCTAGACAAATCGGAACTCAGAATTTCTCCAATGAGTGTCGTATAAATATTTAAAATATTAAATATTATAAATAGAAGTTGGTAATAATATAAACCAACTATTTCATCGAATAAGGACACATTCATTCACTACTCAACTTTCTTCCATTTTTTTAGTATAATTAATAAATGAATCTAGGATGATGCTCATCCTGCCTAACCCATCTAAAACTTTGATCTCTCATGCTAATTGAATATATTGAGTGAATTTTGTTGTCTTCTTATTTCATTACTGTTCATGTTCTTGTGATTATGGGAGCTCCACGTATGGGAAGTGATAGCCGAGTGCCGTAGCAGGTATCTGTTCAATCAGAGAAGCTACGAAACTTATGGACCCTCTTGTAAGGATGACTAGAAAAAAGACGCTGGATTCACATCCAGGTGGTTCGGAACCCACTCAAAACTGTAGGTCTAACTCGTCAATCACCATCATCCAATTCATTACCCACGCACAGGTCTCAGACCTATGTGGGATTCATCCTCCGAAGGAAAAAGCTCCATAATTTCTAGTTATAATTTTTGCTCTAAACTAATTTTTTCATTCCAGATCAGGGTTTGGAGTACCTAGCAGCTTGATAATGGCAAAGAGTAGTTTGATAGCTAAGGAATCAGATCTGCGCACTTGGCTAGAACCCTTACAGCAGGGCTCAATCATAACCTCACCAAATCTCGCTGATGCTCTTGCCATTATTTCATCGCAAGGACCAGATGGTACTCTCAAAGTGGTGATCGGATGACAGTATTTGTTTGTCTTTTGTAAATAAGTTTCTGCTGGCAACAATGGGCTTCCGCCTTCATATCCTCTCAGGTGTCTGTCACAAAACATTCTTCTATTCATACTAATTCTACTTCAAAATTTGTCTATTTTGGGTTTGTCGGGTTATTTATTTATTTTTTTTTCATTCTAAGGTTCTCTTTCTGTTGATTTTATTTTGGATTTGGATGTGAACTATATTTAAAAATGTCCTTGGCAATTGATGAAAAATTTATTTTATTCTTCCATCATAATTATCTGTTTTTTGTACATTTAAAACTATTTTTCCAAGTACAACCAATGATGAGTACTGAGTTAATATTGCATGTTGGCAAACATACAATAATCGAATAATGGCATGACATAGTATTACAGTGCATGATAATACGTCGAATTAGTCAATGAATTATCGGCCTGAACCTCATTCGCCAGCTTTGTCACATGCTAATCTTGGTTTTTTTCAAAATCATTCGTTTATTCATCGACTAAATTGATACAGTCGAATGAGAAGATACTGATAAAAATATATAATAAATAATACTGATGTTGTATCACCCAATATATTAACACGAGATATTCGGCAGTTCAGCCGAAAACTGCTTTCTTTACAAAATTTTAATCTGACTATGTTATTATTTAGACGATTATTATCTGACGACTTATTACTAATAGTTCTATGAACAGTAGACCTCACTCGTCCAACAGTCCTCTCTCGAAAGGGGATGATATTTTTGAAAAAAATTTAAGAACACTTTCGATCCAATTTTTATTGCTTGATGTATCATTGAGGATAAATACTGAATTCCACGTGTATATAATTTCACTCAGCTCAAAAAGCCCTACCGAGAAGAGAAATTTGAAAAATCAATATTGAAGATTTAAACCCGCCTTTTTTAACGCCCCCCCCCCCCTTCGTTGGGCTTATCAAATTTTCTTCAAATAATCGGGGCTAAATTGGGCCTCCTAATAAAGATGGGGGCATTTTTTGAAAAATCCTTATAGATATATCACTCGGCCTAGGCTAGGAATAAGGAAACTAATCACGAAAAATGTCGTTCAACAGACAGACAGACGATATGCCGAATTGAAACTGAAACCTCACTATGTTCGGTCAATTATATAAGAGAGTACGAGTCTTTGTAGGTTAGTTCTAAGTCGTACTGAAAAATTTCACTTGAAAAAATGTAAAGCCGCGTCTCCACCAACCGAACATGTCTGCCGAACATTGTTGGCGAATACAGAAAACGGACAAACATTAAACATATGGGTCACCGAACATGTTCGTGAGTTCAATTGAAATGTTCGGTCTGTGAGCGAACAGTGACGACCAACAGGTTCACGCTAATCTGATCATAATGCTCTAGAAGGCGTCCACACCAAACAATGTTCGGCGACATGTGATACATCCAGCGAACACTGTTCGCTGAGCGTGTTCGGTTGGTGGAGACGCGGCTTAACTTTCTTTTTTAGTTGAAGAATATTGCTATTTATTTTTGTTGTTTTTGATGGCATAATATGATGCCTATACCTATATGAGTCTTGAAACTTGTATGTGGGTAGGTAGAACAATAAGCTCACAAAATAACTGAGGCTGAACGAGAATCGAACACGTGACCACAGGAGTATCCAGCCAGAGTTTTATAAGAGACAGCGCTCCAACTGATTACACAGCCATTTAGTAGTCATTTTACCACATTTGCTAGTTCACTCGATACTAAGCACTAAAACAGTTCATGAAACAATTGACACTTTGGCGATGTTGTTGTTTCTTTTGAATAAACCATTTTCAAGGAAAATAGGTGAAATCCAGCGAGTACAATATAAGTTGGCTGTTTTCCATAAATTTCTCAAGAAAATCGCAACTTATAACTGTTTAAAAATCTAATATAATAAACGGCTTGCTACTGTTTTCTGTCGACGATACTTTAGCGTTGGAGAATAAAGAATTGAAGGAGAGGGAAAATGATGAGAAGAAAAATGAAGACCAAACCAAAAAAAAAAAAAAATGTAATTGTACATCACAATCAGATACACAAAATTGAACTATGTGTTTGCACAGTAAGTTACATATATTACAAGAAAAATATATTCTTCAAGATTTCCATCAGCAAAGCCAAGCTTGTGCGCCGGATGAAAATCAAAAAAATAACACTTATAAACAACCTTAAATATAACTTATATCCAACATTATAAGAATACAGAGCCTATTTTAAAATATACATTTGCCTTCACCCACGTACCTATTCCAAGAGTTTTAGTTTTATTCGTGAATGGTATTAGCTGCATGGGTATCACGTTAAGAAGTTTACAGCAAATATAGAGAGTTTGATGTCTGCAAATGCGTTTATTGAGATTTGGAATCAAAACTAGATTTCTTAACGGTCTTATATTGTAATCAATCTGTCTGAATTTGAATAGTTCTCTATTGCAATTTATGTATACAATAAGTTTCTTCATAAATAATTTTCTTACAGTTAATAATAATAATAATAATCTTGGAATTCATCAAAGATCAGTCTACTTGTATAAAGTCAAGGTCTACCCAGTGCTGCTCGTATTATATATTTTTGAATAATGAACAACTTGTTAAAGTGTGTGTTCATTGCACCCCCCCATACCTCAATACAGTATTGCAGAATGGATTCGGCATAAGCCTTATATATTAATCTAATTATATCTAAATTATTCAACTTATTTATTCTATAGAATTGGAAAATTAAATATCTCAATCTAGAAATCAGATAATCAATATGACTCCCCCACTTGAGATGTTGATCAACAACAATTCCCAGGTATTTCAAAGCAGTTGGCCTATCCAAAGGTGCACAATTACATGTGTGAAATGCAAGACTATTAGAGTTACTGTTGAAGTTACAGGTTTCAAGAAGAAAGAGAAGGAGAAGATGAAAAGGAAGAAGAGAAGATGAGTATGGGGAAGGAAAAAGAGAAGAAGGAGAGTGAGAAGGAGAAGATGAAGAAGAATATGGGAAAGAATAGAGGGAGAGATAGAATAAGATGGAGAAGAAAAAAAGAAAATTAGGAGAATAATAAAAATGGAATGAAGGAGAAGAAAAACAGAAGAAGAAGAATAACAAGAAGAAAAAAGAGACTAGTGAATTAAACTTTTTTTGAAGGATGAAGCCCACATGGGTCTGAGACCTGTGCGTGGGTAATGAATTGGATGATGGTGATTGATGAGTTGGACCTACAGTTTTAGGTGGGTTCCGAACCACCGGGACGTGATTTTACAGCAGAGACCAGAGTCGTTTTTGCTGGCCAATCCAATCGGTCACCCTTACAAAGAGGACCCAGAAGAGCGTTGCTTATCTAATCTGATTGAACAGATGCCTGCTACGGCTCACGGCTATCTTTCCCCAAACTTGTAAATAGGCTATTTATTTTTCTAGATTTTATTGAATTGATTTATTCCCACTCAACATAATAGAGATGTGACCAGATTGAGCGAGTCGTTCAAAGTAACTGACTCTTTAAAATGAACTACGAACTAGTAGTTCAAATTCAGAAAGTAGTTCGTTCATTTTTGAGCTGCGTTTCTGTTTTCACAGAATACAGTCAACACACCATCTAGTGAGCGCTCCTTGAATTAGCAGAACAGTGCAGCGGCCTGCTATAGGCACTGCTAGACAAGAGCACTCACCTCCCCGCTACACGAGCATTTTGAACTGTGAAGTGAACGAACCACAACAATAGCTGGCTCACTCACACCTCTCTCAGCTCCATGAGCTTTTTGAACTGTGAACTGAACGAACTACAGCTGGCTCAGAAAGCTCATTGACTAAGCTCTGTGCTCTGGAATATTAAACTGATGACTCAGATTCTGAGAATTGTTTATATTGAGGCGTCAGACATATGACAAGGCTGCTTATTGTTGTGTGTGTTTGAGTGCTTGCTCAGTGAGAGAGTGAGCGCTGAGCAAGCTATGGTAGTGAATGAGCACAAGCATTGCTGGTGACTCATTTTTGAACTAGTTCAAATGAATGATTCACTTACAAGAGTGAGGGCGATTGAACGACTCATTGAAAAGAGTCATTATTGCCAAGCCTACAACATAACATTACACATACAGAAGAAATACAATGAAAACAGAAATAAATATAGTTTATGCACAGACTACAGATCCGTTTGTGAGAAATATTTCTTATCCACTAATTTACAAGATACTTTTAAATTATTGATATTAATAAGTATTGTATATTGGAAAAGATGAAATTTATATTATGTTTTATAATTCTAAGTTTGAATTACTGAAAGTTATCAGTAACTGTTCAGTGTCTCTGGCGATCGGCTACCAACAGACGCAAAGTAGGTGTTAAAATCATTACAAATTTTATTTTATATCGCTAGGAGAGAGAGGTGCATGGTCACGATGTCCACAGAACGCATTCAACGGAAATTTTGAATTGCCCACCTAGCGTCCTGTAACTTCATTAACTAAGTTCCAAAATTCCCTTTGGCCTCCTTGGGCTTTATCTATTTTGTTTTCATAATAATCAAATTTGATTGATTTAATTAATATGTTCAGAGTTTATTTCTATATATTTTGTTTTTGTGCTAACTTATGTGTTAAAAGGGGTTTTCCTTATCCTTCTCGGCTTAGTTCATCGTGGTTTCGCATAGATTCTAGGATACTAGGATACAATTTCAAATGGGAATATGAGCGCACTGTTAACATTTTTCGTTTGCTGTTTTTGCCATTGCCATTGGTTGCCAACGGTTAGCGTTGCCATATTTGTCACTCGTATGCTGTTGTTTGAAAACAACCGCTTGAATAGGCTTGCTCGGCTACTGTGCAACTTGGCAGTACTGTACCTCATAAGCGTAATACTGAAAACTGAGGCTTGTAATAATAACTAGACTATAGTTGATAAGAATCTATATTGTTACGGATTGTATGCCTAAAATAACGCTGGCAACACTTAAATTCATCACTCGCACTTTGTTAACTCAAATTATCTTCAACTCACACTGTTCAGTTATTTATTACACAAAATAAGTAATCAAAAACAGATAAATCGATATTGTTTGACTGATGAAGAGTTTTCAATATTACTGTACAAAAATCAATCACTAAATGTCATAAGGCCGATCTAATATTAAATAATAACTGTTCAATAAACTGTCCAATAATTCAAGAAGAACGTCGAAATAGAACAATTAACTTATGTAGCACAAGTCCGTAATACAATAAAAACTATTAAGTAGTTCACTGGTATGAATTAAATAGAAAAAATAATTATCACTATATAGGCACAATATTATATAACTGTCACTACTTGTTTATCACGACGAATTTCAAACAAGACTGAACTAATTTACAAAATTCTCCCTCTATTTATATAATTTTCCATAATTGAGATATCTCGATTTTTCTATCAACTTCTACCGAATTCTAAAATAAACAATGAAAGACCTTCACACCTTCCACAATATTCGATAAGACTTCATTAATTTCTAATCAAACAACTAGAACATTCTACAAAAGTTCAAGTAAACACCATAAAAGTGTCAAAAGCAGAGTAATTAATTGCTTAGAAGTAGAAATTTACATAGAAAATCCACTGGTATAAGTAATAAGAAAAATAATTATCACCAAAGGCACAGTTTACGGTAATTAATTATCAGAGAACTGTCACTACTTGTTTATCACGACGAATTTCAAAGGAGACTGAACTAATTTACAAAATTCTCTCTTATTTATATGTTTTCCGCAATCTAGAAAGAACTACATTTTTCTATTAAATTCTACCGAATTCGATAAGATTCCTTTAAATTCTAATCAAACACCTAGAACATTCTACAAAGTTCAAAGTAAATATCATAAAAGTGTCAAAAGAAGAGTAATTAATTGCTTTGTCCAGCAGACTTGTTGACACAAGCGATAACGCTGTAAATCCTTCTTTCCGTGTTCATTTTCACTACAATATTTTTGAAATACGAGAAAGCTTACAAGAAGAGGTGGCCTGTAGATTTAGTAAGAAATTTGTTTTAGAAAGATTGTCGGTCGTTGATTATTCTACTTGAACATAAATTTTGTTTTTTCCCCAGCTTTTTACAATGGAAGTTTGACAAAAGAAATGCTGGAGAAGGCTTCTCTTAGTCCGGTCGACATGGCTAAATACAGGGTAGAAAGAGGAGCAAGTTTGTGCTCGGAGCACATCTATAACGGCTACAGAGTGATAGCACCCTCACTGAGTGGCACTGGAGGTGAATTTATGTTCAAGGCCTTGGACCACTTGAATTTGAGTGGCTCGATTGAATCGACTATTCCCCTTGTTGGGCAGGCTCTTCTAGGTGAGTGAAATTATTTAATTTTTCTACGTGTACGTTATAAAGTGGTTATTAGAGATTAGAAAACAATGTCATAACAGGTGAATTTATGCTTTTGAGTTTGAATTTAATTTCAAACCTACAACCGAGTCTATCTTTAGCTTCAGAAGCTAACTCCGTATGATAGAGATACCCATGCCAACCAACGTTAACAAATATTTTAGATTTCATTATTTTTATATTTTAGAATTTTTTATTTCATTGGTAAGTAAAAGTAAATAAAGTAAGTTTTTGGCAGTCCAAAGATAGAAAAATGTATAAATTGCTTAGAGTACATATAAAGCACTAATTAGATTGAATAAGACTACATTCATCGCCTCTTTCACATAAGAATCTTTGCATTTTTGTAAATCTTCTTCTTCATCTTTCTCTATCCCTTATGCCGTCAATCGTCGGTTTCCTCCAACCATTCTCTAAGCCTTATTCGGTCCTGTGCCATTCTTCTAACCTCATTCATCATTTTCTTAACATACTCATTCCATTCCAATCGTGGTCGTCCTCTGCCTCTTCTTACTTCTGGTTTAGCCTCCATCACCAACCTTGCCTTTCGTTCCTCACTCAGACAAGCTGCATCTCCATACCATCCTAATCTCTTTCTTTCGAGAGTAATAATCAGTTCCTCCTGTTTCAATTTCTCTCTGGTTACACTGTTTCTTACTCTGTCTCTGTTTGTTTTTCCAACATTGGTTAATAATATTCAATACAAATTGTGTAATTTGGCTCTAAAATAATAATGGTAGTAATATTAGTAATATTGATAATAATATTTTTTGTTGCAAATTACAGTTTTACTATTTTCAAATACGAAAACATGACAAAATAAAATCAAGCTAACATTTGAAACTGACATTTTCAGGTAATCAATCTGAGTTGTCTTGGCGAATACATTCAGGAAGCGTTGTTGTAGCTACTGATCGAAGTGATCTCTACGTTTCTGTTGTTAGGTGATAATTTATTTTTTTAATTAAATAAATCAACTTTTCTTCACTTTTTGTCACAAGAAATATTGAGCAAATAATTGCTATCTATTTCTTATCACTTTTACCTACTTTTATTAAATTGTTTTAATTGAGTTTTCAAAACTAATCAATTTATATTGATTTTCATGTGAAACTGAATTTTTTAAAGTTTATGAGCAGGAACAAAACCGGCATTTTTCCTGAAATCTACATCAATTTTCATTAAAAACGTGTTTACAGATAGCCTACTTGCTCTTCAACTGAACTATTGAAAAAAAAAAACTTCTTGTATGAAGGAACAAAACCGGCATTTTCCCTGAAATCTACATTAATTTTCATTAAAAAAGCGTTTACAGATAGCCTTCTTGCTCTTCAACTGAACTATTGAAAAAAAACTTCTTGCAAACAAGCAATACAATTTTCTACAACAGGCCACTTTCTAAGAGCAATCAAGTCTCTCAGCTAGATTGCAGTGTATGGGTCTAGATTTCTCTAAGAGAGCGCTCTCTGTCAATAAGTTTCACTGTATGGTCGGGCTCGACACTCGAATAGTTTTAAACAGCATTATGGTAATAATTGCAAAAAATGAAACATTCTCAATAAATCTAAATGTTTTTCTTTTTCAACCAACCAGTGGACTAGGTTCGGTGCTTGGATCGCAGTTGTTGACAAGCAGTGGCTTCATATTGAACAATGCGATGGAAATGGCACCTATGGTCGGCAGTCGAGCGACACATTTGGCTGTTCCATTCATTTGTGTGCAGAACTTATTAATATGTGGTCAGAGATTGATTTCAGGTGAGCTTTTTTTCCTAAATTTATCTAGGCTACGCGTGTATTTTTTTAGTCCAGTCAAATTAGCAGAAATTTCGAGTGAGAAAAGAAAAAATTCCATCACTATAATCATGGACATCGGGAGGTCATATGACAAGAAAACATGCTGAATAATATTCTAAAAGTCCTAGCTGTGCTTCGGCCGTTATCTTGGAAAAACTGTAAAATTTCCCATTGTCGCTTTCGTTTTATTTTCAAATTTAAGGCCAAATTAAGCATCAAACAGAAAAAGTCCCTCCGGCTTTTTTTTCAAGAAAAGAGAATTTAAAATAATTTGATACTAGTTACACTTCCGTACCTCAAATTAGTCTCAAGTTGGAGTTTTTCGAAATTGGGTAATTTTCTGGAAAATTGATAATTTTGAATAATTAAAACGTCTGTTACTCACTAATAGTGGAAACTGAATTTGTAATTTGAATACTCTGTGGAGAAAATGAAGTTATCTACAATTTGAAATCAATTTCACCTTTTTATCTTCAGTAATTTTCGAGCTGCAGCTATTAAATACTTTCATGTATCCCCCCAAAAAAACTAAAATTTTCTTTGAGAGCTCAAACGAATGTTACAATAAATGGAGATTGTTGTTTATCTCTAGTTTTTTCCTGAGACTCCAAACTATCAGAACGCCATCTGGTCGCCCAGAAATGATATAGGATTTTTTTAATGAGGGGGTGGGGGGAGGGATGTTCACGAATTCAGATAACTTCATTTTCCCTAGTGGGATTTCAAATTACAAATTCTGTTTCCACTATTAGTAAGATACAGCCGTTTTAATTATTCAAAACTAGCTGGCCCAACGCGCGTTGCTGCATTCTCATGAAAATTCTTATTGATTTTATTATTCGCCACCTCCCGCTGAGGTTACATTTAAAATTAGGAAAGAAGTTAGTCCTAGGGCTCTTCCAGCTGATCATAGAGGCTTCGTTGTTTTCTTAATCACCACCTCTGAATGAAGAAACATTTCAAATTTAAACCTCCTATGACTATAAGGGTAGAAGCTAGGTTTTTTATTTTATTATTCGCCACCTCCCGCTGAGGCTGCATTTCAAATTTCTAGCTGCATTGGTTAACAGATGTCATCAACCTAGCTTAATTACATTTCATCATACCCAGTCGTATGTTTCCTACATATTGCAAGGCTCCAACTGCACGGTAGCCTACATGCAAAGGCCTACTGTTCAAAGACAGCGTAAATAACGCCACTAAGGGGCCTGCCATATGATTAAAAACTGTTGACTTATATCAGCTGTTCCTTTAAGCTGTTTGGCTGGCAAGTTCAGTAGGTTAGGTCTATAAAATGGATTAATTAATAATAATTATTAGCTCCCCTATTGAAATTTATGGTCAGAAACCATCCCCAATATTCACACAACATATTCCCAAAGTTTCATGCCGATCTGTCAAGTAGTTTTGGAGTCTATAGGGAACACACATACATACATACAGACAGACATTGATTTTTATATATATTGATATTATCAATTTTCAAGAAAATTCACCTAAATTTCGAAAGCTCCAACTTTGGAATTATTTGAGGTGCGGAAGTTTAATTATTGCAAACTAGTAGTTCACACGTGCTTTGCAATGGGATGTTTAACTGAAACATGTGAAATATGGATTTCAACGACCAATGCCAATACAATTACAAAAAGGGAATAAGGAGCTGCAATATTGATACGGAACGAATGCGTTGCTTTTGCTTGTGACATGTAGCGTTTTTTAATTTTTTCTTTACTTTTTCCTAATTTGACTGAACTATATTTATATTATAAGTATTTACAAAATCGACAGTTACCATTGAAGAAATGTACCATTAAATAAGGTACTTTAGTTTCATCAATCACGCCATTTTCAATCTCAAACTGAATAATATAATCACTGTAATCATGAAGATCTTAGTACTTTCATCCTCGATCTATTAGCGCAGTCTGATTCATGAGAATATTTTACAAAAAGACACAATACATTAAGTAACAATTATGCGTTTCTATTTGCGCCCTGCTCTATTTATTTATCATGACTAAAGTACAATTAATGTAAAACATTGTGATTTTAAATTTTTCAACTTGCCGCCTGGAGCTTTTATTGATGGTTAGAATAGTTGATGAACAGAATCGATATTTACTTAGATGATCGAGTTTTTTCAGTAATAGTCGATCGATGTTTAACGATAATGAAATTCCAGTTTTGTTAAAATATTTACAATATAGTTGTGAATATAAATAATAATCATGATTTATGCCTCGATGACAAGGGGTGAGTTTAGTAGCTAAGTGAGTGCAATGTTACTACCCGGCCGTGCTTTACCAAGCCTGGCAGGCCAAGCCAAATTATAGAATTACTGGAACTTCCAGAATTACCCCATTCTATGGAATTTAGAGACAATAAATAATATTGCAATGCAAAATAGAAATATTAAGTTTACCTACGACTATTCAGTAACCTTTCATCAAAACAGTTGATTGGTGTTAACACTTTTGAATATGAATAACACAATTGAATATGTCTCATCTGAGGTATTATGTTGCAAGCCTGCGCGTTTAAATGCTTGTCGGTTACTAGCTCAAAGTGTAGCCACTGACCACAAAAACATTGTATTTTGGTGTTGGCTACACTGCCAGCGAGCCCGGTAAAAGTAGACCGTTTCTCATCTTTTTGCATAGATAGTAGATAATGAGCTACTTGGCTAGTGAATACGTTTACATCGGGCGAGTTGACAGATTTTAGATTCACCGGCGAGTAACGAGTAGCACTGCGGAATCGATTCTAAACCGAAACTACATTGAGAAATGCTCGCATCGTGGTCTTAAGTGGGAGAAACTCGCTCGGCAAATAACGTTTCTACTCGCTCAGCTACTAAACTCGGCCCAAATTTAGCTACTTAAAGTCCCGGTGACATGGGACGTGTCAGCAAGCTTTTAATAAATTAACATAATTATTTACTGGTAAAACAAACAAGAAAATGAAAAATGACATCAGCAATTGGATCAAGAGCAACTACTTTTCTGATCTTTAATTTGGAAAAAATAGCAGTTTTACCTTTCTTTTTTGCTCATTAAATCCTCAACCTTTCCTATCTTCTACTTCTTCCTCCTACCGTAATATTATGAAAACCCCTCCCTAGTACGTGGGCAACCATAGTTGGAAAGGGTTTCCATCTCCACATATTATATTAGTACAGTAATATTATTTTAGATTAGTTTATTGATTTTATTTTTGTATATTATTAGATTTCTGCTATTGTATTTTAATAATTTAAATTTTTTTCGTGACTTGTATATGTATGTTTTGTATTCTATAAATAAAGAATGATTATTATTATTTTATTATACTTTCATGAATAATAAAATATTGAGATAAAGTTGCAAACAACAGTCACATAAAACTTGCACAAATTGTTAAATCTTTTAAGATACTATTAATTAGTTTTATAAATATATTATATAGTTGAAATAAATAATTATTTTATTATTTTTGGGATATTGCTAAATATGATGAATCATATCAATCTAATGTTGATAAATTTGAAACAATATTGTAGTCACCAGAAATTTGACTTGCAATGCCTACTGTTAGAGGGAGATTCAGATTCAGATGACTTTATTTATGTAAATTTACAATGTATATGAATGATAAAAGTATTATTAATATTAGCAACTCTCAGATCCCCTAGTTGAAGTTAAGTACAGTTTTTTTTGAAAAGTAAACATAATGGTTGAATAGTTTGAGTAGAAAAGATTATAAATACAACAAATATATATTTTAAGGTATAGTATAGCAAAAATTATGGATGCGATTGTTTAAAAAATAGAAAACATAACAAAAATAGAGCTTGGATCTGAGAGATGAATTACACAAAGAGGCGAAGTCTTGGCCATTGAGGCCATTCTTACACTTAACCTTTTACCTCAACATGTCCTACCAGTTTACATTGATTTAGATGAAATTGTCTAACACTGATTATCTAAGTAAGATAAATCAATTCAAATGAGATAAATTAAAAAACTACATTTATACATTAAAACAAAAAATAAAAGCATATTGAAAATAATTTGTGGATTAAAAAAAGTATTATAAGGATGAATAGATAAATAATTTAAATTATAGATTATAACCTAACCTTACCATTTTCTCCAATAGATGTGTCCTCAGTGACAGGGAGAAGCTCACTCGGCTCTCATGATTCTTAATTGAAAGTGGGAGTAGATTCCAAGCACGACAAGCGCTAACAACAAAAGACTTAGTATAGAGTGTCGTCCGGTGATTTGGCATCCTAAGAGTTCTGTCACCATTCCTGGTGTGGGAAACGTTGTTTCTCCTACCTTCAGACACAAACTTGAAATCATTTTTAAAATATTTAGGAGTTCCACTATTGAGAATGCTTTTTAGAAGTTTAAGTATTCTGATAAGCCTCTGATCAGGTAATTTTAAGGTGTTACTATGAATGTACGATTGGGTTATATGCTCATGACGTTGTAGGAAGTAAACAAAACGCATGCAGTAGTTCTGACTACGCTGCAACCTTTCATTGAGTGTTACTGTCATATCGTTTATAACTGAATTGCAGTACATGAAGTATGGGAAAATGAGAGTTTTGACAAGTAATAGTCGGATATGCCTAGGAAGGATGTCTTGCATTTTCTTCAAAGAGTGCATGGCAGAGAAAACTCTTTTGCAGGTGCCTACAACATGTTCAGTCCAGTCAAGAGTAGTATTCATTATGATTCCTAAGTTTTTTACTGATTTGCAATAGGAAATACTAGTCCCATCAACAGTGATTTTTGGAATCGATTGGAAGTCTATGCCATTGATTAAACGAGAGCAGCCAATTATTATAGGTTGAGTTTTAAGTGGAGAGAGACGAGAGACAGTTTTTTCCAGATGATAAAGCCCACATAGGTCTGAGACCTGTGCGTGGGTAATGAATTGGATGATGGTGATTAATGAGTTGGACCTACAGTTTTAGGTGGGTTCCGAACCACCGGAAGGTAGGCATTTTTGCCTGGTTAAAAGGTTTGAGGTTAGGTTAGGTAAAATGTGCTCAAAATTTTAATAACACAGTAATATCAAAAATATGTAATGGTCTGAGGTTTTGGAGAGTGTTTGTTTGATAATGAATTTAATATCCTTAAGTGAAAAATTCAGGCTGGTGGCAAAATTTGTAATCGCATACAGTATCCTTTATCTATGTATTTAATTGATTATTTTAATGATTGTTCTTTTTTATACTGTAATGTCTTTGTATCATAAATATGGTTCGAAAGGAGTAACATATATATTTATTTGTATAAGCACCGCTAGATACAACAGGCTATCAAGCAAAACTGCTTTCTTCACAAAATTTCAACTGAAGAGTTCAAATCATATATGAATGTAGAGTATTGAGCTCAATAATTATTTCGGATTTCCTAATAATTTTAGCAAACCCAGAACACAATTTTGAGACCAGCGGTGTGATACAAATTTGCTTCAGTTCAAGCGTATTGTCATGTTTTAGGCTGCTTTATACAACGCTTCGGGTCCATATAATGAGTTATAGTCGACAAGCATCACAACTCACCAAACCACGCAGCATCTGCGTCTAGCATTCTGAAACTCTCAACTTACTTTATTCAGAGTTTAAAACACATTATTTTGCATTTCGTGGCGCTAATTGACGCGAGAAATTTTTCGCCCGACGACCGTCTTTTGACGCGTCAAAGGGCCCTAAAACACTATAAAATACGACAAGCGATATTTGGCGCTGGAAAGATGCATGCACATGTTTTCCTGCGTCGGTCAACGCTCGCCTGACGACCGTCGTTTGACACATTCAATAAAAGCAGCCTTAAATGAGTAAAAACGTATACACATGACGTATTGTGATTACAGATACTGTGTGTTTTGGTGTGTGGTATTTTAATAATGTAATTTTACATTACTGAAATAAAATCCCTTACCCCACCACCAAGGGAATGCGTACCGGAACTTTACAAAAGCACCACAGACTATTGTTATACTTATCTATACTTTTTTTTTTCTGAGGATGAAGCCCACATAGGTCTGAGACCTGTGCGTGGGTAATGAGTTGGATGATGGTGATTGATGAGTTGGACCTACAGTTTTAGGTGGGTTCCGAACCACCGGGAAGTGATTTTACAGCAGAGAACAGTGTCTTTTTTGCTGGCCAATCTAATCGGTCACCGTTACGAACGGGACCTACGAGAACGCAGCTAATCTCTCTGATACTATTGTTATACTCGTAATGATCTTTCCAAAATTTTGTTTTCTTTTACAAATTGTAACTTTTATTAATCATTTAAATCATCAATCGCATTTCAACTGCTGTAGGTGCTCCAGATGTTAGAGATGGTCTGCAACTAATCTTTCGGCTACTAGATTCAGAGACCTACTACAATGTTAGCTTGAACTCACTGGTAGAAGCACCTCGTGTCCGGTTTACTGCATCCACAAATGAAGTACAGGTAAATCTATTACAACGAACTTATAATAATCTATTTATTGCACAATATGATACTTTTAGTTTCTTGCTTTTTATTTTTGTTTTGGCGAGAAACATGTATTTTGTTTGTAGTAGGCTACTGGAGAAGATTAAAAAAGGTTCTTGGGAACCTGAAATTCTAGGGCTTGATATGAAGAAACTTAACCAAATTTATTAATAAATTTCACATTCATTTTATTTCAGCTGAACTTCAGCTTTAATTATTATAAGAAATAATAGAAACAGTTTCAAGCAATTGTTCTTTCACCTACTTCATTTCCATCTTTCATAAGTATTTTATTATTTTCCTCTCAACTACTCCTAGCAATGTTTCAAAGCGAAAAAATATTGCACATACCATGCATTACACAACATTATCATGGTTGCATCTACATACTCATTACTGCAGAAACTTGAGAAATCGAGTGTACATCTAAGAACCTCTATAACGTTTGGTTGGTTAGAGATAAATTGACATAAGTCGCATAAAATTGAGGCCAATTCAACGTTCTTTGACTTCTGTATTCAGCATTCCTTTGAAAACCAATCATGAAAGCCACTATTAGCAAATGTTTAACAAGATAAGTGTGGTGAGGATATTTTAGAAAATTTTCGATTTTCGACAGCGTATGTCTCAAAAACAGGTCGATAAAAATGCAAAGGTCTGAATTTGAAAATTCAGTTAGCTTTCTTTTTTATTTGTATTATTTGTTTCTAATGCTTACCATTTTCGAGATACAGCCGAGAATCACGAAAATGGTACTTTTATCCCCCCTCCACCATATGCTTCCAAGGTTGTTTAGTATGTTTATCTCCTAACTACTCTTAACTAATTCCCGAAGGAAAAATTTTCGCATCTTTCATGCATTCTAGAATGTATTCATTGACTGGGCTGTAGGTGTTTTGGCTAGTTGAGTTTTGACAGCAGCATTCTAGAGCAGTTTCTACATGTAGGTTATCAGTTTTTGATCATTTTACACCAGTCTTCCATTAAACATGTTCTATGATCAAATTGTTGATCTGTACACTTTTTCTATCATTTCTCAGTGATAAATTCTGGAAAATTAATTCGAAATAATTATTTACAGGCTTGGACCGAAGACAGACACACGCCAGCTCTGAGTCCAGGTGATATGGCAGCTTTGAAGGACTTGGGATTCAAACTGATGGTGGCTCAAATGCCTTATCCCAGTTTGAATGTTATTAGGAAATTTGGCGACACTGTTGATCCCTATTCTGACTCTCGAGGAATGGGTGAAGCGATCAATTTTTGACAACTTCTGACGATATATGACAAATACATAGAACATAATTTATTAATTTGAATTTCTGTTCTCAATTTCTTCAAACTATCCATCATCAATCATTACATCAATCGTCAACTGATAATGACTGGTATTTATGTTAATTTAGTACCTACATAAGAAACTTGGAAATTAGGATTATTTCTCATTCAAATATCAATTGACTCGTGAATTAAGACGAAGAATGAATTCAAATTTGGAAGTTAAGTGGTCTTTATTATCATTTTTTCTACATGTGATGACCTACTGGCTGTAACTTTTATTAATGATGCCTGATTTTTCAGGTACTATCCTAGAAAAGTTCATATTACCCTCCATTTCTTTGAGAATATATCTACTACGACTTACTACAGGTACTTTTAGAACTAGGGTTTGGAGAAATTTTTCAAACTTTGTTTTCACATTTATTTAATTTTCTGAGGCATGGGAAATTTCAACTAATCAAAATTTAATTTCCTATTTTATTTTAATCAAGTGAAATATGACTTGTGATTAATTATTGTTAGCCTCAGTCAATTTTCCACTAAACCTATCAGTAGAAAATATTACTAGATCATTAAAATGATGGTTGCGGTTCCGTATCTTTCCACCGAAACAATCGACTGGAAAAATTGACGTTGAGTTAACTATTGGTCGTCACTAAATGACAGTTACCAGAATCAAGAATTGTTGGGCGGTGAAGGGATGGTAGTTGAAATCAAAGATATTGGTAGATGGAAATGTAATAAAGGGAGATGATAGGAGGGATTTGGGTCCTAGGGATCATTGAGATAAATGATACTTGGTACAGTACAAACGATAAATAATTGATGAATGATGGATAAATGATACAAACAAGAAAGAAGAAAGAGGTGAAAGATGAAGGCTCAAAATGTGTCCAGACAATGAAAGTGTCGCTGAAGCATTGATTCCTATCATCTCGAAGTATGTCAAAGGAGACGACCAAGGAGACAAATATGTGGGAGTCGTATTTCGGGTTAACTGATGAGGGATATAAGCAAGTTGGTTTTGAGAAAACTGTCAATTTATCAAACTGACAAATACATAGAACATAATTTATTAATTTCGAATTCCTGAAAGCCCTATTAATTATACTGAAGACTTCCACAATGGTGGATATTGACAACAGCATTGTATAGCTGAAGGAAATCGTTGAACGCTACTACACAAAAATTTCAGTCAACCTATTCCATTGCGGACCTCCCTATTGCCGATCGGGTGCCTTAACCAATTGCCCAACCAGCAATTGGGAGGTCCGCGGTTCGATTCCCGGCGGTGACTGATATTTTTGTGATATTTTCATTGATTTCCAACAGCTATTCAATGCCGTTGGCAATATGCGCCATTGCGGAAGACTTCAGTATAATTAATAGCACTTTGAGGAATTCGAAATTAATAAATTGAGGGATATAAACACTTCACAGTGAATTAGAGTCAAAACTACGCTGATCCACTGTCTTCCGCGAATACATCTGCAAGACAATATTCATGGTGATGTATGAAAAAATCATTGAAAACGGTAAATTCGTTCTGTTTGCATGCGTAGTCACCTTGCAGAATATTTGTACAGCAAAAATATCCTTGCAAACTGCTGATTTTTATTTTGTTTTTGTTTGATGTTCTCTTTTTCTGTTTATAGACTAGCGACGTTTGCAATAAAATAGTTCTACTTTCTGTTTGATAGTTGATTTTTCTGTTTTTATTCTTGATTCGGAATTTTTCTAGTGATAAGCTGATAAATTTGATACTGAAATTTTAATACACGAACCATTCGATACAGACCTGCAATTGTTGTTATTTAATATCGATATTGTCAAACATCGATATATACAGTAGATTTTTTCGGTGGTAAGATATGGAACTGCCAAACTATCTTATTTTCTTGATTAATTATAAATGGAGTTTCGTACATACGAACCTAATCTCATAAATTATGAGACACGTTTCACTTACGTGCAATGTACGTAGTATGCATGTTGCCCATGACAAGTCTATTCAATGTTCATAGACTTAAGACTATTGCCTGGGCGATGTTTTAATGTCAATGGATAAGATGAGAAATTAATCGAACATATTATAATAATAAACTATATTTCAAAAGCAAATCCGTTTAGATATCGTAGTGTGTGTAGCCCTGTCCGCTGTCCATTTAGTCAAAATCCGCGTTCTAGGAAAACGAGGATTGAAAATATGATTGGCTGTTCTCTTAATACGAAAGATACAGTATCAAACTGCGATGATACAATTTGAAGTATATACGTACTTCTAACATATTTATTTATATATACTGGATGTCAATATCAAGCATTCAGTATTAATTTTTTATTGTAATTTTTAATATTGTTGTCAAACATTTTATTCAATTTGATTTTTAATGCAGAATCGTTGTTATCGGTTATTTTTCTTTCATAATTTATTATTTATTTATATTTATTATTTATTTATATCTATTATTTATTTATATTGTTCTAACTTTTCGAACTGAAAGTTATTCTCTTGTAAGGAATGTTTATATTGGAATATATCCTGTATTATAAAGAGAATCGACTTTATTAAGGGGTACTCGCCTTTGGATATAAACATAAGCATCATTCATGCATCATAATCTAGATATAACATTATTTAATGAGTTTAGTAAACAAGCATTGAACAAAAAGTGATTTCTATTTTTGTTAGTTATTATATTCTATTCACCTGCTACTTAGTCAAGTAAGAAAATTAGCATTGTTTTTATTATTTAAATATTTAGGGAATACTTGAACGGGCTCCTCCCAATTACTTCTATTAATACTAGTCTTGACTATTATTTTGTTAGTAGCTACCAGTTTTATCCTCTTGGGGAATTATTTAACTAAACTGAACAACATATTACTCTAAATAATTTTAGATAATGACTATTAGACAATTAGATCGTGGAATTTTTTCAATAGTTTATTATAGATTAAGCTCTATTATTGATCGCGCAAACCCCCCCCCCCCCCCCCGCCTTTATTGATGGGCTGATGTAAAGTAGCGTACTTGGAAATCTCATTTGTAAGGCTGACTCAGGGTTACTCCCCCGGATTTTTTTTTTTAAAAAACCTCTCTAAAACCATATTTCTTATTTATTTTTGGACACCTTTGACCCTTTTCTGAAAAAATATATCAAGACTTGTTAAAATTCTAAAAAAAATTTGGTTCTCGGGTCACGGGTGATCTATCCCCCTCCCACCATAGTTACACCTTTGCTCATATCAATTATCCAATATCCAATTATTATTTATTCATTGATTTGCATAGACAATATCCAACTCTGTGTAATTTGATTAAAAGGAAAATCTATGTGAATTGTTTAGGTGATCAACTATGTTTAGGTGGTGCTATAATTGTAGATAAAATGGTTGAAATCTATTTATCTTACCTGATTAAACAGCGAGTTAGAATAGATTTTACAAAATTGTTGAGTAATTCATGTAAATATATATATTTTAACATTATATACATAATAAATTATATTTCTAGAAAAGAACCTGTATTTATTGATTACTTATCTTATCTTTTAAATGTTTGAGTAGATTAGCATTACAGGCACAATTATCAACAGTTCTAGAATATTATTGAATTTGATGAATAGTTGAAGAGCCTTTACGATTAATACTACGTTAATACGTAAATGGCTAGCATACATACAATGTATACATGTTCAGCAACCCTAACAGTTACATAATTAAATATTAGTACCGTAATTATGGTTTACCAAGATTCTTCCATAAAATTATCACTTCTATAATTAAAAGCTTAAGCTCATGAATTCGATATGAGAAATTGGCTGCTATGCTAATGATTGTATAGCATTAGGTCAAATCATTATCAATGAAATTGAAATTTTCAGACTCTTACTATTTATTTGAATTTTAAGATAGAAACACTCCTAGACCGTACCAGACTAGGGCCGTGTCAGGCCCGGCAAAGAACGTGCCGATCACTAGTCTTAGTTTGCTCACTACAACGTATCAATAACTTTTTATACCCGTATCACTGAATAGATACTATTTAGCACGGGTTAGAACGGTAGGGTCCACGAGGTGGATGCGCAGTAGACTAGCGAGCCGATGACGTAACTGGTGCTCACTGCTGCTTATCGCTATCACCTGAACTAATAAATAGAGCCAGTTTACCAGTGTTTCTGCAGAGATTATCAACAAAGGATAAAATAAGGATAAAGGAGAAAATCTCAACAAAGGATATAACGTGATGAAACCCCTTATCAGCTTCCGTGAGATTTCTGCAGAGAATATACAGTGCTAAGTCATACATCGTGAACTGACTTCTGTTGAACCCGATTATTTCCTTAAATATTATTATAATCAAGTGGTAATTGTATTTTCATGTTCGGAAATATTCGTGCTACAACCTTTATATGAACCATTTTAACGTTACTTGACTTATTAAACTGAAAACTGAAACTAAATTAACTGGGCTCTATGTCTAGATGCGTGTGGTGCTCTATTCACGGTGACGTCAGGCTGCAGGCGGAGCGGAAGGGGAACATGCGCGTGGACTCTACCGTTCTCTTCTATTACCCGTGCTATTTAGTACCTATTCTGTGCCCTTATGCAAAGGGCATGTACCGCGTATGATAAACAAAGAACAACTCGTTTTGTTTGGGGAATTCATATGGCAACGTGGAGCAAACGCGGTTGCAACAGGGTGTGCCGGCATCAGATGTCATTCCAGTCAAAATATTCTAGTCAGTCATTCTCGAGTTTGCCGGGCATAGCACGGTCATGTGTTTGCCGGTGACGGAACGGTCTATAGTGGGCATACTTTAATAAATAATAAAATGACACAAAGAATATTATTTTGCATAAATGTCGTGAACATGGTCTGGTCCAGTGGGCTACAGACGGTCACGCTACGATCTAGTGTGTTTCAACCATTAGCAAAAAATTCCAGTCCCAATAAACTTACAAAATCTATCTGGCAAACTCATTCTGTCTTAGTGATTGGTGGTGATTGGTCATGCGGTGAGCGTGGTGTTCAAGTGGTCGTGAAGCTCAGTCACGACCGCTCAAGACTGCGCTTGGATGGGTGACCGTGCTTCAATGACTTGATGTTACAAGCTTTATTATCACTTACCCGGTGGGTCGGAATCCACCTAAAATAGTAGGTCCACCATGTTCCCCGTAACATGGCACAAACGGCGAGGTGGAACTACCCGTAAGGGTCTCCCCACCATTAAAAGCCATACGCTTATTAATATTATTATTATTCTGTCTTACGGGAGCACAGAAATCTCCTAAGAAGTAAAGAAATAATTTTCACTTTCCATCGATTAAAGCTGTCAAATAGAATAATTGTAGCAGTTTGCCGCTTATAGATCAATTAGAACATAGCGATAAATAGCTGTTGAACCGTTAAATTATGCGGAACCGTTGTTTACATTCGGAATAATTTTCCATTCCTCATTTCTATCACTTACCTACATCGAAGAAGTCGCTCTCAAGCTCGGTCCAACAAAACAAAACAGAAATGGTCTACCGAAATGTGATTGCTGTCATGAAGATTTCCAGATTCTTTGGGTTGTCCCCGTTTTGGAATTCCAAATCAGATTCAGTTTTTCTACTATTCATATTGCAAGCTTTCTATGTAGTTCTTCTTGCTCTTTTATTTTCATACTTGTGTTACATGAGTAGTTTCCTCCAAATGTTGATGGCTATCTTCCCATGGCAAAAGAAAATAAGAAAACTGTCAACAGTGTTTGAATTTATGTCGGTAACAGTTATTGTTGTGTCTTCTTGGTTGTGCTGTTTTATATTCAATAAGAAAATTTTGAGTTTTATCGATGCCTTCTCAAGAATTGAAAAACTTTTCTTGTTGTTGGGTGTTGAAAAGTTTCATCTAAACTGCTCACTTTCCCAATTACCTCAGATGCTTATTGTAACATTTGTAGTTTCATTGCATTATTTTTTGGAATACCTTGAAAACGGCCACAAGTTGGAACATCTTCTTATAGTATCTTTGTACATAATATTCATCTATCAATTTGTCAACGTTCTGTTAGGTATAAGGGCGTATTTTTGTTGTATTAACAACTATTTATGCCAGATATATCATTCTAGGTCGTTGTATAAACTACAAGACCGCGAATTCATCACTAGAAGCAAATACATGAGAATTTATTCAATTTGGAAAGCTACAAAATTCCAAAATAAACTATTCCCTAAAAATCTGGATTACACCTCAACAAACCCCAATTTGAATGTAGCCCAAGTTATAAAAGAAATACATAGATATCTTTCTGAATTATGCACTGAGATAAATAGCTACTACGCTACACAGCTTCTTCTTTGCTTTTTGCTGAAGTTGTTGTCCATAACATTGTCTTTGTATTATCTGTCATCGTTCAAAGTTGGGGAACTGCAGTTTACTTTAGAAGGAATTGCTAGATTGTATCCTGTCATTAACAAAGGTTTCGTATTTGCGAGCAATCTGTTACAGTTGGTTATTATAGTTTATGCGTGCGTCAAAACTGCTGAAGAAGTAAGTACTACAGTAAAGTAATTCCTAGTAAGTACAAAAGTTTAGAAGTTTGTAATTAACTCAGTTGAACCACATACAATAGAACTATAGTTGTTTCTGTAATCTGACCTGAGCTCTCATCAGCACTGAATGATTGATATATTTAATTATATCGTTCCATAACAAGTTTTCCTTTACGTTCATATCAAGATTTTTTCATTTGTCTCCAACGTATTGACCATTTTATCTTTTTTCAATTTAAATAATAAATTTGCACAGCTAAATTTATTTTTAAAACTTCATGTGTACCATCTCACTAGCTGGTAATTCCCAGACACAGAACTGTTAGTTACAAAAAGTCATTCATTGTCTTGGCATCAAGGTTATGGAATTTGCTGCCTTCCTCAAACCAAGATGTGTGGTCTGCTGGCGGTGGCGGTTGCTCCGGCGGCGGGACTGGTCTGCGATAGGGGTGCCCATCATACTTCAAACCACAGAATAACATTATTTATTCAAACATTCATTTTTATTTAAATAATTTATTCATTTCTACATTTGTACAAAAGCTTTCTTTGTCAGGAATGATCAAATCTATGATCAAAATTATTTTTATAATGTCGCAACTGCACAATAAGCGTGAATGTGTATCAATTTTTTTTTTTTTTTGTCTTTCTGCTAGTATAATTGAACTTAACCATTATTATCTTTTGTTTTGGTTTGTATTCATTGTAATTGTTTGTATTCAGTCTAAACTTTGCCCCGTCAAGGAAAAATTAAAAAAACTATTCTATATAACAAAATTTATCGTTCTTATTAATGAATTTTAATCATATTTATAGCTAATTAAAAATTTCAGCTCTTCATGCTTTACTGATGCTTAAAAGACTTTTATTGATTATATTTTCCTTTCCATGCACAACCAATCAACTCTATTTGCCTAACAATTATTTCCTCAATGATGAGCCTGAAATCAATACTAATCACTCTACTAGAGTTTTCTAATGCACTAATCGAAATTTGTAATTTCAACTCCAGTACACCAGTACTAGGCCTTTAAATTCTGACTGAAATTCCGCAAGTAATTTTCACTCCATTATTTTTCAATATGAATTTGTCTAAAGATTTTGAGTTGGCTCTTCGTCCAATATACTATTTATCCGGATTTGTTGGTTTTAGTACGTTGATTACCCCTAAATTCAAACTAGCTTCATGGTCAGTAAAACTGGTATTATCAGTTGTTTATCAGATTACTTTGATGCTGGTTGTCGTGAAATCTGTTAATGATGTGTTGCTATCGTTTTACTTCAATAATCCTCTTCCAAAATTTGAGAGACTTGTGCTTGGCTTACAGATCACCTCAGTAATGCTCACAAATTTCATGTCCTGGTATAAGCATATAATGAACGCGAAAAGTCTCATCAAGATCATACATCAACTAGGTATTTCTAGCGAAGAAATAGAACTTTTGGGACACAATATTCCTTACAATTTGTTGATAAAAACTCAATTAACTTTAATTATTTGTATTGCTTTTTATGCTTGTGTGAACTTCTCACAAAACACTTACATGGGCGAGAACTCTTATGGCATATTCATTATGGTTGTGTGTAATGCTACTTTGCTATGCGAGTTTATAAACTGTTTATTTCTCATAAAGTACTTGTTTCATTTGTTGAATGCTAAACTTGTCCGGTATGGAAATGTGAATAAAAACAATTTTTCAGCCGGTAATTCAAAAAAAGCTCATAGATTGATGTTTAGAAATGTTAGAAGCGATTTTCAACCCATTAAGAAGATCTGTGAGCTGCATCGAGTTCTGTGTAAATTGTGCAAAGAAGTCAACCAGTTTTTTGCTTTGCCAGTTTTATCGAGCATCTTACATAATATATTAAATTTGACAAGCTTCTGCTATTTTGTTTCCTCGTTTACCATTGATCCTCCATCAGATATAAATTCATATTTAGTTGTCAGCTTGTCAACTGTACTTGGTATTGCGATAATGTCGCTTGTGCAACTCAATTTTCTGGCTTACATATGCTCTGCCACTAGCAAAGAGGTAATAATTATTATTATCTTGTACTATCTTATATTTTTTAGCTTTAAAATTCTCCTAGTAGAGAAGTATAGTTGGAAAGTGATGTGGGCTATTGTCTTGAACACAATTAACAGCTTTTGTCCTTATTTAAGTCTACAGGCATGTTATAATTGCTAATTTATAAAAAAATAATCCATTTATTAATTGGTAAATTGGTAAATCCATTTATAAATTGACTTTCCGAATCTCTGCGTATGTTTTTGAGATGTTATTTTTAATCTTGATAATCATTATGACACATTGAAGTGACACATTATGACACACTCTGTTAGTGCATTATTTTTCTCCAGGAATTAAGTTTCCTTCTTGTAAGAATATTCATTATTTTAGTTACTTTCCTAAATAAAACGCATTTTCGATTGTCCTATTACAATGAATAACAAATGAAAAGTGAAATCGTTGATTATCTTTTTCGCCAATTTAAAGAAGTGAACGAGAACTGATTTCAATTTAGTACAGAACGTGATTAAAAACTAAAATTTTGTAACAGTTATTGAGCGTTGTAGGTTTTTTTCAAGGTAAATTGAAAACAAATAAGTAATTGTGAATATAAATTTTTGTGAACTGCAGTATAACTATTAATATGTAGAATCTTTCTGAGTAGAACTGACCTTTTTGAGTCGCAGCGGACGCGTTTCGAACTATGTGGTTCTTCTTCGACTCTTGGTTGCAGACTCCAAATTAGTAATTTGGCTAACTTGAGCCCTTTGCACAGAAATGAACATAAACGGTTGTGTTTGAAAATTAAAGCTATCAATTATATTGGTTACATTGTATATTGGTTACAATAGTTGTGGTAAATTGATATTTATGTTTACTTTTGTTAAAGGCTAGCTTCACTGGAATCCTAGTACATGGACTTCTGAATAGCGATTTGCAGCCCAGAATGAGGAAAGAGGTCAGTAGGTACTATTGCTAGGCTACTGAAATCAGGTATTATTGTCTTTTTTTCTTAAAAAAAAGAAACAAATTCTATGAAAATTTATCTGAAAATGGCTGTTGTCTTGTCAGTGTGCATCAAAAGGAGAAGATATGAGAGAGATAACTCCCCCACCACCATTACTGATTCAAAAATTCAATCATTTTTGAATCGATAAGCTACACTACTTAAATATTAAATAATTTTAAACAATGATTATTTCTGGCTGTAACATAGAGTATAATATTTCAGTATTTCAAAAATGCAACACAGCTAGCCAGAACCGTTGATCAACATCTTTTCAGGAAAATACAGATTTTTACAGAATTTCGGAACTCAAAATGGCAAATTGCTGTTCTGTAAAAGCAATTTAGATACCTAAATGAGTTAATGAATATCAGTTTGATAAATTATAATTTATCTGTGATATTTTCCATGACGAAATACAACAATCTCATATTAAAACTGGCACTATTCCTGTATGATTTTTACTCGCTTATACTGGAGGGATGCATTTCACTTATAAAGAGAAGCTTCATCAGCCTGCCATTAGAAGTTGTGTTTAGTTGAGGCTAGGATAAGCGGCCATTATGTTACTGAAAATTGCGTTTGATTTGAATTGTGTTTGGTCATTGAGTAAGATGGTTCTGTCATGTTTCTCTTCAATGAAACAGACAAACGATACATGAAACAAACTCACTCTTCAAGCCCTATCTAAAATACATGAAGAAATCACACCAGTCAGACCCATCACAAATATCAAAAAGCACCAGGATTCAAAATAGCCAGCCAAATAGTTATACAGCTACACAAACTCATCCAACCCTCATACAGAGCAGAACAGCACAGGCCACATGAAAAAATTGAAAATTACACACATCCCACATTAACATCTTTTGACATAAAAAACCTGTATACAAACATACTAGTACTAGAGAACATATTCAAAGCACAGAACAACCCACCTGAACACACAAAAGAACTAATAGAGACATTAAAAATCATCACATCTCAAAACTACTTCACCCACAATAACAAAAAAATATTACACCCAACCAAAGAGGCTATCAATGGTATCGCCAATTTCCATCATCCTACCAGAAATATTTTTACAGCACATAAAGAGCACTAAAATACTAAACACAAAACACCCAAACAAAATCATTTACTGGCACCGCTATATCGATGACATTATTGTAACAATGGAAACCAATGGCAATGTGAACAACTCCAAACCCAACTGAGCAAACCCCAAAGGAAAGGACATATTTCAACAAAAAATCACACAAAATAGCTAACATCTTCAAAAAATCCGGATTTTATACAGCATTCAGAACAGCAAACAACCTGAAACACCAACTCTATTATAGAACATTTCACCTAACGAATAGTACAATTAAAAAATCCAACAAACCATGAATATATAAGCTCAAATGTAACACATGCCTCAAATATTGCACAGGACAAACAGGCAGATCATTTAATACAAGATGCAAAGATCATATCAAAGCACTATATTCCAACACTGACTCAACATTTTTAGATCACTTAATCAACACTGGACATTCACACAAAAACATCCAAACGAACTTGGAAATTCTGCACATTTAAGAGCTTCAAACTTAATACACTGGAACAATATGAAATATTCAAGCACCTTAAACAAGACAGAACCAAAATTTTCAATTGCATAATGGCCGCTCATCATAACCCCAACAAAGCACAACCCATGGTGGCTGGCTGATGAAGCATCTCTTTAGAAGTGAAATTCATCCCCTCTGTATAAGTGAGTCAAAATCATGATTTAAATAGGATACAGTGTCAGTTTTGCTATTAGATTACAATTTAATTTGATTTCGTTACGGTACTGCGTACCATAGCCTAAAACTAATAATGCAAAAAGTAGCACTTTAATAGTGAATAAATTGATCAAAGAATCGTTTCTGTGGGTAGGCCTACTCATTGATTTGACTCTCGCATTGATAATCAAACTGAATGTTTTTGAGCAGAAAAACCTTGCCAGTTGTAACATTGGTGCTATCGAACGATTTACATCAACTCATGAAAGCTTATTATTGAAAACTTTCTTTTTTTGAGGATGAAGCCTACATAGGTCTGAGACCTATGCGTGGGTAATGAGTTAGATGTTGGTGGTTGATGAGCTGGACTTACAGTTTTAGGTGGGTTCCGAACCAGAGGGAAGTGATTTTACAGCAGAGAACAGTGTCTTTTCTCTTTTCTTTCAGTGTCTTTATTGGATCTAATGAATTTTAATCATCAATAAATTTATAATAATTAAATGTTTTTGATGTATTTTTCCAAGCTCATGATATTCTCGCAACAAATACTCCACCAGAAGATAACATTCACTGCAGCTGGATTCTTTGTGATCGATTTTACCCTTATCAATAATGTGAGTAACATTTTCTGCTAATGTGAGTACTTGTTGCAATAACTTTTATCAAAATATTGAGATGAACTCTTTTTCTTTAGACATACAGTTGTAGCACTATTGTGAACTGCTTAATATAATATAAGTACCTGTACTTAACACACCTTAATAATTTACATATTGAACACAGTAGTTTTCAATTTAAATTTATTATTACATCCCAGAGTATGTTGCATAAACCGAAACAGAGGAAGAGTCAATACTTACATACAGAGTGTAATACATAACATGAAATTATACACATTTGAACAGTACAATACAATACAATACAATACTGCATAAAAATAGAATAAAAATATGTGTGTAATAAAATTACGTGGGAAATTTAGGGTTGTACAAATTCCAGAAAGGTAATAACTTCCCTACCATCATCAAAATAATCTAGATATTATATGCTATCGATTTTGAGAATTTTCAACACCAACTAGTTTAGGCCAATCTTCATGTACGGTATAACAAAATTTCCAAAAAAGGCTTTGCACGTTTTTAATTTTATGGCTTAAAGGGTTGAATATTTTTATCTGAAACTGTTTTTATGCAATGAATAGATTTTGAGAAAAAAGGGCGAAACTGGGGTTCGGCCACTATTTTCCATCATGGCGGTTGGAGCACAAGGTTTATCGTTGGAGATTTTTGATATGTTATTTAGCATGCCAAGTGCGCGACATATGTGCCATATCTCCAGCTTCTGTTAATTTTTTTATTTCATAAAATGACTGGACTACTTAGGTCTGACGTTATACCAAAGAGAAATGTTATTTTTTATCATAACTTTTTGAGTTTCATATTTTAAACTTATTTACATGAATAATCCGTTGCTACCTTTGAAAAATTAATGAAAAAAATGTATAAAAATTAAGACTTGAAGCATTGAAAGAAAAATATCAGCCTACTTATAATGAAGAAAAATATTGCTGAATTTCGTCATCAGATAACAAACAGATCATCTAACCGTAACTATGTTCAAAATCAGAACGTGGGTAGCCTATTGGAGTTTGAGTTATAGCAAAAAAAATGAACACTACAGTTTTATGTGTTAATTTCTATCAATAATTTGATTGATATTTCACTATTTTATAACGCAATCATATTTTCAATTTATTTTTCCAGGTGATTGGTGCTGTAACAACCTATTTGGTGATTCTTATACAATTTCAGTTGTCAACTTGAAAAAAATCTCTTCAATGCAGATCATATTATCTTAGACTTATATTTTTGTGTGTACATTTTCATTGGTATTGAGACTGAATATAAGAATATTTTGTGTTGTTCGAAGCGAATGAACTAATATATTTCATGACAAATATTATAGTTAAAGAACTCATAGCTAAAGATCTCACTCCGAATTCTGTAACTTTCCATGACGAAATACCCACTTATAGAACATTTGAATATTAAAATTGACTCTGAACTATTTGTTATTGTATTTTTTACTCACTTGGGTGAGTATATATCAGTACCGGTACTCGCTATTTATATGGGTATATGAGTATATATGGGTCTGTGTGTATGTTTGGTATGTTTATACTTATTGATTTGCGTTCAAATTTGTGAAACATTCTCGTGGAAGATTGTATTTTGTAATCAATCCGAAATTGGGTATAAAATTTGGGTACTTTTCAACTCCGCTATGTGTTCAATTATTTTTTTCTCATTTGTTTTAGAATTTATAAACACCAATGTTGGCTCTGAAGTTTGACTTGAAATAATCTTCTGAACATTCGTATCATTCTCTACCAAATCGCTGCTATTATAAGATTCTTTATGTGCTTCAACTTGTACGCTCAGTTTTCGAATAGAGTTGCTATCAATAAGCTTTCGAAATGTTTCACGAATTTGTTGAACACTAATGTTTTTAGTAGCTTCAATTTCTTTCTTTTGTCGTTCAAAAACCGGAATGTGACTGCTAATCTCATTCCACAATTTGTATGTTTCATCAATCAGATCTATTGTCTCATTCTGAATAGTTTTGACGAATGCTGCTACCAGTTGCTGAAATCTACTCACAGGCAATTCTTCTAGATAGAGTGAAAAGTTTTGTAAAAATTCTGTGGTATTTCTATCAATTAATTGTAAATCATCTTTAGACTTGACAGCAACAAGTATTCCAATAATGCTGAGATCTTTCTCATAAGAACAGGTGTATACATTACAAATTATTTGTTCCTTGAGAGGTTTTTCGTTCATATGCTCTTTCATTATGAATATAAGCAGTCTGAATTCGCAATGTATTTTCATGTCACTTACACCGTACTGATAGTAGTTCATTATGTAGTGATATGGATTCATTTTATCAAAAGATTGAACCTTGCAGAATAGTTCACCTTGTGTCAATTCAGTTACTCGAACATATGGTTTATGCTCCAAATTTGCTGAAGGAGATTCTCTGTCATTTATCATGATATTAACCATATCCATTGCTTGCTCCTTAGAAATATTCCCATTCAAAAAACATTTCAAATGACTTGATCCCAAGAACGTTTTTGCAAATAAATCCAAATGACTTTTCAAAAGTGGTTCTGTCTCGTCAACAGACAACTTATCAAAATAACTCCAATTAGGCGTTAAAATAATGTTCCGTATTAACTGATAACATAATTTGAATGGTTTGTTTTCCAAGTACGATTTTGAAATCACCGTTCTAAAAAAATCACCATACTCTTCATCTGATATCAAATCAGAAACAGCTTCCAATTTTCTAATACACCTCATAACACATTCCAATAGCAATCCTAGTTTCTCATTGAATCCATACAAAAATATTTCAAACCCATCCTCGCTTGCGTCTACAGAGTAATCGAATCCACAAGTTAATGCCGGGTAAATTTCCTGTCTTACAATACGATCAAGCGCTAGTGTCAACAATTCAAGCATTACATAGCTTCTTACAGATTGATTAGCTTCAGGAGATGCGAATTTCAATATTAAGCAACCTTCTGGTTTTTGGAACTTTGATTCCTGCTTGTACCAGGCCTCATACCAATTGTGTTTGCTAATTACTTCTGGAAACATATTATCTTCAGGTGGAGGCAGAAGATGAAAATCATTAACAATAAATTTATTTGCTTCCGGTAAACAAAAATACTCTTTTGCGGTAAGATTCTCTTCAAATTCTTTAACATAATTACTTTTATTGTATTTTTTACCAAGCCATTGTTCGACATTGTCTAGTGTTACGTTATCATTTTTATTTGAAGAAGTAATCATTATGTTAGCTTTGCATGGTTTCATCAAATCAAGTAACTGTGAAATACTATCAGCATCATAATAGGAAAAAAGATGTTCGCCTTCTATGTAATCAGCAGAAGGATACAACCGCATGTTTTCAGCCAAACTTTTCACATTCAATATGGGCCAAATATCTTTGGAATGTGCGAAAAGTATTTCAGCAACAGTTTTAATTTCACTAAAAATCCATTTCACTGGTACACATTGACGAAGAAATGCAATGTAAGTGAAAACAATTCTCCAGGTCTCTTCCAAGTTATCAACTCCACTGTTAGTTAGATGTATTTTGACAGAGAATAAGCTGTAGATGGAGTTGAAGTCCACTGTGCTACGATGATCATTACAAGAAACGTTTGATGCCCAGTTTTTCATTCTCAAATAAGCCGTCAGTGATCCTGTGCACTCTTGAACGAGTAGCCGTCTTATGTAATGTAATGGTTTCGATTTGTACAATTGTACAGTGGGTGGAAGTACCCAACTTATTTGTAGAATATTTTCTTCTTCAATCGGCTCCACTGTGAACAGTTTGCAAAACTCTTCTGTTCTGAAGGGTGTGTCACAGTGAGGGAAAACTTCTGCGGGTAGATTATTACAGGGTATATTAAGAAAATACTCTTCCACCCACATTTCTAAAGTTTTTAGGGAGTGACTGGACTGGATGACTAAAGTTATTCGATGAGCGGAGTAGTTCTTTTTCCAGAATTCACAAAGATATTTCAATAGAGTATCTCGAGACAGATTGTCGTCTGTTATTCGATTGCCATTCACCAACTTATGAGCAGGATTGGTTTGATCAGCAGTACTGCACATGATTAGCTTTCTGCTCACGTGATCATTATACCACACGTTATTTTGGAATTCATATCTAATGTTAGCGATTTCATCTTCAATTGTATCATGGTCTAAAATCGGTGAGATCAGTTGTTTGGAGAATCTTTCCAGAAAAAATTGAAGATTGTCCTCTTTACAGTCAAAATAATACGTTGCACATTCACATCTTGTTGACGAATAGAATGAGCCACCGAATTCGTTCAAAATTGTGCCGAACTTGTCATCGTCAGGGTAAGCTCGACTGCCCGCTCCTATCACATGCTCCAACAGGTGAGACAATCCAGGCATTTCTTCTGGATCATTGAAGCTTCCAACATCTACACAAACTGCACATGCTGACAAGCCAAGTCTTTCATTATCAAAATTGGAATCATCTTCAAGTGCCGATACTCCAATACTTGATTCACTTTGACTGACACTCTCTTCAACATGCGAACTGCTAAAGCTTCCGCTTTCATCATATTCGTCATCAAATCCATCTTCTTCATCATCATCATCATCATCATCAGTTTCATCTTCACTGTCTTCCTCCTCATTCGCATGCAACCTTGTGACTGAACTGTCCGATATGAGTAAAGCTGTCAAGCCGTTTGTCAGTTTAAGTACTGAGTATTCTTTTTTATCTGTGGACGATTTCTTTGGAGATGTATCGTAGCTGAAATTGGAACATCTCAAAACGTCTATGGGAATCATCTCGTTTTCTGCATCCAACACATCCATTTTTCAATCTTTCTATAAACGTCATTAGAGAGCATTAATATGTAGTACAAAACTGACACTAATTTGTAGGCTTATCGAGCAAATAAAGTAAAGACTGGTAAATCCGGTATACCCAAATATTGACCCATATATGAATGGCTCTATCAAATTTAAAGTTTAAAATACCGTACACAAAGTTATTGAAATGATACACATTGTAAATTTTATAACCTTTTGATAAATGATACAAAAAATGTTTACATTCCGAATTGAAATGAAGTACGTGGAGCTGACTATGAAAGTGGGTAACATCAGCAGTTCCACTATCACATGGTCTCTAGGATCTCCTGCAATCTATAATAGAGTGCGTCCGGTTATATTGTACTCAATATAGAGCGAGATCATACAGGTAATTGATTGATGCAATTAAGGGCCCCCACGTGGGCCCTTAGCGGCGTTATTTACGCTGTCTGCAGACTTGTGTAGTCGGAGCATTGCAGTCATGTAGGAAACAAATGACTGGTGAATCAAAGCTCAGTTTATGTTTCATCCATTATTTCTTTCGTGGAAAAAATTTCTAATTTCAATTTATCCATACAAAAATTAACATTTTAGGAAGGTGCAGTTTGTGCTAGGCTCTTGGGAATTCGCCAGGTAGCACTATTATAACTAAAATACCGTCGCAACGCACGGGTGAACCGCTAGTTGGTACCATATATGATTAAAAACTGTTGATTTCTATCAGCTATTCCTTTAAGGATAGATTTCTCCTTTTTGTGTCCTTCAGCTTGGACTTTTGAACTCCCAACCTTCACAGGAACCATCTCGGAACTATTCTACATTATGCCTGAAAATTTTATAAAAATCGGTTCAGCAGTTTTGGAATTTACTGGGAACATACATACATACAGACATGTATGTGGTAATAAAACGTAGAAGAAATGTATCCAAAATCGCACAATACTTGGTTTTTAAATGTTTATTATTCTGTTAAAAAAAAGTTAATTTAGTTTTTTATAGCTAAAGACATTGTCAATAAAGTTTTCAATACTGTTAAATAACTTAAATCCCGATCGATGCTCTCATTTTTCAGGAGAAGGCCGCGTAAAATGCCTTCGGGGCCGTGATAGACAGACAGACAGAAATTGAGATAAGACTTGTTTCGGCTTCTTTAATGTATAAAACGTAAAAATAACAAAAAATATATAATTCTGATAAACGTACAGACAAAACTCTAATTTTATTTATATAGATTCAACGACGTGCAGTCAATTTTAATTGAGAATAAATAATATATTTACTCTGGCCTTTGAAGATGAGTCTCCATGAATCAAAGACGTTTGGCCCAAAGTGAGTAAAAATATTATTTATTCTCAATTAAAATTGACTGCAAGTCATTAAATTTAACATAAAAATTTAATATTAACAACGCAGATCGTTAAATGGAACAAGAAATCCAGGAATATAGTTTATTCATCATTTATTCTAGATATTCATAAAACTCGTATTAATAATATATTATACAGTTGGTTATTAATAAACCTATACGGCAACCAACATATTCATCTTTGAGAAGCATAGAAAAAAATGATCTGTAAATACAAGCTATAGAGTGGTGTCGTGTCCTTGTCTTTTTTAGGAAATTGAATTTATCTTATTTTGTCAGCTTTGTTCTATGCTGCAAGATTTGTCCCAAGTGTGACCTTTTTAAAATATTGGGAGATTTTTAAAATAATGTACGCTATCTACATACCTCTTGCTAATTTTTTCCTCTGTCTCTAATGATTTTTTAAGCCTAACTTACTTATGAAAAAAAATACCGTAGCTTACTATTTTTTTGTTCTCTGCAAATTTCAGGCATTATCGAATAAGACATTTATTATTCTCCTCGAAAATATAACTAATGCATAGGCCTATTACTTTGTGAATTTTTAAAGCCTATAAGTGTCAATTCCGTGCCACCTTTTCTTCATAGGATTTAGCAGAAACAACATTTGTGATTTGAACTTTTCCCTCCTCGATATCCACAGCTAGACCGATCTCGTATGTGATAATATGCTGCAACATCACAGATTTGTTTTTTTTTTGTGATTCGAACAAAAAACTTTGCATTATATCACGAAGAATAGACTTAAAATTATCAAATCAGCATTATAATGAATTCGAATTCAAGTTCCTAACAGGTATTTTTAGGTTGACAATGCGAAGCTTTCGTTGTCAATTTACGATATTTACAAATTGTAATCAACTTTCTATTGACTATTCATCACAGACATTTTATATAGTCCAATAATGAGGCCCAAAATCAGTTGTAATATGTTTAAAATTTTGTTCCAGACAATTTATATAGAAGTATAAGTTTATACGTGGATGCACTACGTCAATGCTACAGACACCCCCTCCCATCAGATTATTGGGAATTTCGTGGTAGGCGGAAGCCATATTGTTTTACATTTTGGGTTTATTTCTTAACAAAGACGGACGTTGAAGTGTTCCGTCAATAGTTAGTATTTGTTTTGTTGTTCCAGTCTTATTAAAAATGAATCCTGAATAGTAAGTAAACTTATTTTCCAATTAATTCATTTACTACAAATCATACTGCGTATAAATCGTATACTCTTGGCAATCCATAATACCTCAATTTTGTAGACCTGAATTTTGCTTTCCTCTTATTTACACAGTTATTCTAGTTTTAAATTATGTTTAGACTCAAGGATGCTTGTATATTTTGAATAGCTTTTCATTTACTTTGTTTGCTCTTCCAATTACTTTTTTCATCATTCACTGTGTATTAACTTATGACGTAGCCTTATCCAATTGACATGGACGTCCAACGTAATGCAACTGTACCGTAACAAAATGGAATTGCTTATTCATGTAAATCCTTTATGTTGGTTATTGAAATCACTGTTCTTGGAGTGTATTAGTATTGAAAGGCCTTGTATTAATGACAAATTTACTGTCAAATTACAATAAATGACAATAAGTTCTATTGGTAACATGAAAGTCCTTTTGCATGAATCATTGCTCATTGGATTAACTTGTATCAGATGACTAATTTTTTCGTATTGAATTTTACTCTCTCCTTTCACAAAGCAGTTTGTGATTTCTTTTTCCATTAATTTTACTTCCTCTGAGTACCTTTTTATACTTTAAAAACTATTATGATTTAAAATTATTATTGATAAAATATTAAAATGAAATTGAATATGAATTAACTAGCTCGTGAAGGCTATCAAGTTAATTGAATTTGTTAACTCATGATTTACCAGTTGCTTTTATTCAATTTTCTTTTGACATTTTGTCTGACTCGATTTTTAATTTTTTACTCTGTTGTAATATTATGCTTTTCTAATATCAAAACTGACACTGTATTTCAATCATATATTTAATTGAAATACAGTGTCAGTTTTGATATTAAATTGTTCATCAAGTATTTTGTCATGGAAAACATCACAGATTATGCCTTTAATGAAATAATGTGACGCTTACGGAGTTGCAATATAATTATAGACTCATTAATATAAGGTAAACTTACAAATTACCGGCCACCAACCAAATATTGGCCCCCGCACACTTCTAACCTAGAATGTCTGCGTCGAGTTTTCCAACAGCTGATTCACACCAGATGATTTTAAGAGCCCTATTATGCAGAGCCACTTGATAGCCTAATTATACAAAGCTTAATATACATACCCGACCGTCGCAAATGCTCAGACAAGCCAGTTGAAGCGATACATGCAATGTATATAGAGTTTATATATTGTGGGAGGAGAGGTTTGATGTTAAGAACTTTATCATTAGTGACATGATTTGAATAAACAAGTATTAATGTAAATGTCTGGAGGTTTTCTCCATTGCAAATGATTGGAATGAGTTGAGAAAACTTTTTCATTCACTTTAATGACCTTAGAAGTCAAACTTGTCCTTAATCGGCTGATAATTTGTATAATTGTATTATCTTATTCAACTTCAGCTGAACACAATACATTGCATTGTCATGAGCTTCAAGATGAGCGGTAAAATTGAAATACTGGGGGTTCCAATAATACTAGTAAAGGTGTAGATTTTAATTTCAGCATTTTCTTTTATTTCAGTGATTACCTGTTCAAGTTGCTTCTGATTGGTGACTCAGGTGTTGGTAAATCTTGCTTGCTGCTACGTTTTGCCGTAAGTAATTTGAAATTTTCTCCAATAGCCGAGTTATTTTAATGAATTTAGAATAGTTTATTAAAAACCACTTTGAGATGCTCAATGGAGATTCTCGTAATATTGATCGTGATCGATAATTGAGTGTGTAAGATCAAATATTGAAAGAATTTTGTTAATAAATATCTATGAATTGAGAAGAAAATAGTTATTACTTACGTTATTATACGATCCGTATTGAACGTTTAAGGATCGTCATTGAATCAAGTTTTCATATATTTTAGGTTCAGTGGGTTCAAATAATGTGCATGCATTCAAATTAATGAAACTTTCCAGTTTTGAGATCTACAACAGTTGAAATTGTTGTTTTTTTTTGCAATATTGGTCATGTAGTCAGTCTTAAGTATGTGCAGTATTTTCTAATTTATTAAATTACAATAATTTTTAAATAAATTCCTTGTTTTTTGATTTTATAAAATTTATTCACTTCTTATTTTATAGGATGACACATACACAGAAAGTTACATCAGTACTATTGGTGTAGATTTTGTAAGTATGGACCATTATTATTTGTAAATAACAATAATTTATTATATTGAGTTCTGTACTGTTCAAAAAGACATGTGTATTTTATAACCAGTTATTAAATTTGTCAATACACAATGGCACGAATACGTTTAATGTTTCAAAGTGCAATAATCATTATGTTGAATTGTTTAGTGTATAACGATTTCCATTACTAATTTTTTTTTTAAATCGTAAATTTATTTGAGATGGTGGGATAGTGATTGAGATTTATAGTGGTTACTATTATCTTGTTGATAACAATTTAAAGTCTTGTAGTTTGCCAGACTGACCTACTGCTAAGCTGAAATTAATGTATGTCAAGAACAAAAGATTACAGTTCAGTGAAACATCATACCTAACTTTTATCTTCATTTTTACCTAGTCCTTGTTATTACCTTTTATATTTTATTTGGCTGTACAGTATTAATCGTCTAGCACAAATAACTAATACACTACTTAACACACTAATTTTTCGAAAACTTACAAATATTCGAAATAATCAACCTTACTATTGGTTCACGAATTCTCTTGGTAAACTGTAGACATTCATTATGAAAAATTGTATTAAATTTAATCGCAACTCTTCACAATAATGCATTTTTTATGTTACTGTGTCTGTATTTTTTATATTTGAATAATAACTACTGTTTAACTTATCTTTGGAATAATTTATTAGCTAATAAAATAATCAATTTCTGCAGATTTCTCTTACAAAATTTTTATTTTATTTTTCAGAAAATTAGAACAATAGATCTTGATGGGAAAACCATAAAGCTACAGATTGTGAGTATTATTCAAACGTTGCATCTTATTTTTTATGTTGAGGTTATACCACTCGTTCCGCCTCTAGTTAGTTTCACTATAGCTGTTGGGTATGCTATTTGTGTTTGAAATATTACTGATTTCCTTTAGAAACTGAAAAAAACTTGATATTTGATATATCTCTTGATAAATGTAACACTTTTCTTTAAATAATTCAAATCGACTGAATTCAGTTTGTGATCTCACCAAAATGTATTCGCCAACTGTTTGTTGAATGCTTAAAAAGTCACTAAAATGTTATGTCACTAAACCAATTATAGATATTGTTAGGGACTAACCTAATCATGATCTAAAGATGAGTAATTCTAACCTTCAAGGCTATGGAATTGTGATGCGATACAAAAATCAGGCATAAGTGCTAATGCTAATGGATTTTTTATGTGAAAAAAAATCAGCAATTGCTAAATATGGTTCTTTTCTATTAACGCAGTAGAGTGCTTAATCATATCAATGATTTTTGTGCTTATTTCTTGTAAGCTTATGCTCTCATTTCAAGTAAATACGTTCACTGTAATAAAATAACAATTTCTCGCTTATTACGTAGACTGTAAAGTATAATGATACAGTTAAAGTGCGGTAAAACTGAGAACAAGCCTTTTTTAGTCCAGGCAAGTCTCAAGCATATTTTCAGGTTACAATTTTAAATGATGTAAAACTCATTTTTTGCATTACAATCGGGGAAAGCAAAATTATGATTTAAAATTTAAATTCATTTAAATTGAGATTATTAAGGTTTATTATATATAATTATTGTTAATTCAGTTCTATCATGTGCATACATTACACTCCGTTTTAGTTAACATAATATCCATTTGATGTTCAATCTATCTTCTGTCTTGATCAATTTAATTTGCTTGAAAATCCACAGTTTCATATACTGCTTGTAGGTGACTTGGATTTTGGTTTTTTTTTGTGGGGGGTATGAAACCCACATAGGTCTGAGACCTGTGCGCGGATAATGATTTGGATGATGATTGATGAGTTGGACCTACAGTTTTATATGGGTTCCGACCCACGGGAAGTGATTTTACAGCAGAGAACAGAATCGACGGATTCAATTACTTGAGAAATTGAAGAATTTAAATTTTTGCAATAAACTTGAAACATGTGATAAATGGAAACGATTTTGTCATTTTACTCATCACATAGAAATGCTAATTACCATCAGGAGCCCGTTTCACAAAGCTACAAATCTTGTAAATTGCAATTGTTATTAACAAGGTCTTGTAATTACAAGTAATGATAAAATATATACTCATATCAGACTCCTAGATGAATAAGATAATGTATTTTGTGAAAAAATACATGAATATATTTTAAATATTGCTATCAGAAGTCGTTGATTGAATTCACAGAAGGGAAATTGAAATGTACTATTTCTATAAAAGGTTTTTCTTCTCTGCACTAACTCGTCTGAATGAAGTGAACAATATTTGCAACTCTTGTAACGAATCTCACCTACCTTTTTAGTTAGATGGAAAATCATAGGTTACTAACAAGTGTACGTTACAAGTATTGTCCGCTACAAGTGTTAGTTACCTACAAACACTTGTAGCGGACAGGCGAATTACATGTAAACTTGTGAGAATTTCTTTGTGACTACAAGAGTATGTAAGTTGAGCTTTGTAAAACGCTTGTAATCAGCTGTTTTGGCACAATTTTGAGAATTCACTAGTTAGTAGCAAGACTTTTATGTTCGTGAATCGGGCCCTAGTTAGTCGATACGGCTTTTCGCAGTTTTTAAAAATTTGATACAATAGAATGAGTAAAATAATGGGTGATATTGCTTATATTTTTTGTATTACATTATGGAAAAGTACTCAATTTAATGTTCTCATGTTAACTATTTGAAACTTTGATTGTTTTCTTGTGCAGTGGGATACAGCTGGCCAAGAACGTTTTCGAACTATAACATCGAGTTATTATCGTGGCGCCCACGGTATTATTGTCGTGTACGACTGCACTGACCAGGAATCTTTCAACAATCTAAAACAGTGGCTCGAAGAAATCGACCGCTATGCTTGTGATAATGTCAACAAACTGCTAGTTGGAAACAAATGTGATCAGACTAATAAGAAAGTTGTCGACTACACCCAGGCAAAGGTAATTAATTGTGTACTTATTCTTTAGCAGTCGCAGTGGTATAATCGGTTGGGGCGTTATTTCTGATAGACCCTGACTGACCTCTACTCCTGCGGTCGCGGTTTCGATTCCCGTTCAGCCTTGCATATTGTGTGAAATTATTTACCTCATTACCCATGCACAAGTCTTAAACCGATGTAGGCATCAACAAGAAATTTGTTTTTCAAATTCAGTCTGGCCAATGAAAGTTTTGTCGTATCTTAAATCGCCTTTTTTGCAGTTTTGAAAATTTAAATTCAACTTCAGAAGTGTCAATGGAAACACTGCGATAGAGCACTCTCTAACAGCAATCTTAACTCTTGCTACTCGAGTCTACCATCATACTAAAAAATTGCTCTGTGGCCGCACTCCATCACAATATGTGTTTTGCTTTAACGGACTTTGAATTGATAGAGAGTGTTAAGAAAGTATGATCTCAAAATTTAAAAACATCAAATATTGTAAGAAACAAATTATTTATACAAATTTATTGCTTTGATTTTTTGGTCTACATTTGACAACTATCTGTAATAGCTTCGATTGTCTTAATCTTGAAGACATCTTTCTTGTCACTAATTACTGAACCTGTGATTGTAGGGATTATCATTTGTTTGTATAGATAATCTTTTCATCTTAGTTCTTGAATAAGATATTAAGGTTGTTCGGTTAGCTGTAGGAGTAAATAATCTCTGTGTATTAGTCTGAAATTCGGGAAAACAATTTCTAGTCATAGTTGTGCTTTATTATCTCTGTACAAGAATAAATACATGAGTCATTGGCATCTGCTCTACATGATATATATATATTATGAAGTGAATACTTTTAAAACAAAGAGTACTTCTAATACAAAATAAACTTTTAACTTCCAGTCTTAAGATACCGGAATAAGGCTGGATAAATGATTGATTTTAATGTTTTTAAAAATCACTTCGAAACTGCTGTGGCCAAAACGACAGCATAATATCTTTCCTTCATATTATGTATGGAAAAGTGAATGTACTATATTAAATCAAATCAATCAAATCAAAAACTTTTATTTAGATCTTCACATCATAACAATTTCAGAATAGATGTTCATAAATTACAAAATCTAATAATTACCTGCAAGGAAACATCCTGTGCGCAGGTAAGAGTTGCTAATATTATACATAAGCAAAAACCTTAATGAACTGTGAAAGAAAAAATAATACAGAGAGTTTAAATAAATACCAGAATAAATATCAGAAGGTGAAAATGAAAGAGAAAGAGAAGAGAAGAGATGGCAAACTTAGCTTACTATTAAAATAGGACATAAATCATTCGAAAAGTTTTTCCTCAATTCTACTGGACATTATCCACTCAATAATTTCATTCTTAAATCTTCTATCAAGTTTCCTGTTTGTATTTTCAATAAAATTGCTTGGAATGTAATTGATCAGTTTACTTGATATGTAAAAATATTGTCTCCTGCACACATTCAGATCTATTCTAATATTTTCATATATATTTCTGGAGGGTCGTAAATTGAGGTGTGATTCACGCAATTGAAATAGGTTTTTATTATTTTTGATGAAAATAATTAGGTTTTTAACATAAAGCTGACGGACTGTTAACACTTTAAACTATTGAATAAATATTTTGTTGGATAAAGTCGAGGTCTACCTAGAATGGTTTTTATAAGATATTTTTGAATAATGTATAATTTAGTAAAATGCGCATTTAAAGCTCCCCCCCCCCCCCCCCAAGCCCGCATACCATATTGTAATACAGATTGCGCATATGAGTAATAGATCAGTTTTGTTATTTTTAAATTATTTAGTTGTTTAATTTGATAGAATTTGTAAATGAGGAATTTAAGTTTTTTTGCACATGTTATTTATATGAGTGTTCCACCTTAAATATGGATCAATTGAGATACCTAAATATTTTACATTGTCTTTTTTATTTATTTTTGGACAAGGACAGGAATCTTCATTGTTGCAATACAGTTGATGGATTTTGATGGTGTTAATTAGTTGTGGTTGGGTTGATGCATTAGGAGAGAATGTCATGAATACGCTTTTATCTGTGTTTAGGGTTAGAAGATGCTCATTCAGCCAAGACTGCACCAATCTGAGACCATTTTCCGCTGTGCTTTTCACACTGTCCCATGAGTGTCCCGTAAAAACCAAAGCGGTGTCATCCGCAAAAGATAAAATATTACAATTTCTTATTTTTAATTTAAGGAGGTCATTTATGTAGATTTGGAATAGTATAGGTGACAAAACTGTACCTTGTGGAAGGCCATATTCAGTGAGCTTTTTAACACTAGTACTGTTATTAATTGTGAGTATTTGATATCTATCTGACAGGTAGGATTGAAACAATTCCAGTGGTAAACCCCTAACACCTATTATGTTCCATTTTTTGCAAAAGTCTGGATTGAGAGATCGTGTCAAAGGCTTTGGCTAAGTCTAAAAAAGTTATGAGCGTTTTATTTTTGTTATTAAAGTTATTTGTTACTAATTCCAGAAGTTTAGATATTGCATCATCTGTTGACTTTCCTGCTTGAAAACCATACTGATTTGTATTAATTATATTCAATTTATCCAGGAAACTGACTAATCTTCTCTTTAACAATTTTTCAAATACTTTAGCTAGGTTATTCAGTAAGCTGATGGGGCGGTAATTGGTAGGATTAGTTGGGTCACCAGATTTATAGATAGGAACGATTTTAGCAATTTTGAATTGTTTTGGAAAGTAACCAGTTTGAAAGCATTTGTTAATTATTTTGTTCAACGGGTTTAAGATAAAAGGAGAAATTTTCTTAAGACAAGTGGTACTAAGGTTGTCTACGCCGGGAGAAGAGGAAACTTTTAAAGAATTTAGAGTTAGCAATATTTCTTCTTCGTCTGTATTGGTTAGATAGAAGGAGTTATATGAAGAGATTGTGGAATCAATATGGATGTGTTGTCTGTCGGGACTCTTATTAATTCATTTGCATACAGTTGTCCAATGTGAGCAAAATGATGATTCAGAACTTCTGAATCGATATTAGGAATACTTGTTTTCCGTTTATTATTCAATAAATCGTTTATGCATTCCCATATTTTTTTCGAATTTCCTTTGCACTGATATAATTTGTTATTGTAGTAGTCATATTTGCATTGTTTGATCATATTATTTAAAATGTTTCTATAGTTTATGTATTGAGATTTGAGGAGAATGTTGAAAGGTTGCTTTCTAAGTAGTTTATGCATGTGGTCACGCTTTCTTATGGAAGTAATAAGTCCAGTTGTAATCCAAGGTTTTAGAGGTTTTAGTTTGTGTGGTAAAGTTTTGATATGAGTTACTTTCCTAATTTCTGTAGATAGTGTATTTACAAAAAAATCTACAGCATCATCAACATTCGAGTCAATTAGAGCATTAACATCGGACCAGTTGTAGTTTTTCAAATTTGCAATTAGTTCTTTATAATCAATTGATTCTTTATAGTAATTTATTATGTGTGGTTTATCTACTGTTTCACTTATACCTAAACTCAAGCAAGTCAGGAAATGATCAGTTACACTTGTTTTAATTATCGATCCAATAGAAATATTAATAGAATTTGACGAGTTTTTATAAAATATATGGTCTATGCATGATTGAGAGCCGTTAACCACCCGTGTTGGTTTGTTAATATATGATTTGAAACCGTTAGATGAAAGCAAGTTGAAATATTCATTTACAACATTTGAGTTACGGTTTAAATCTATGTTTAAATCACCGGTTATTATTATGTTTTGGCTCTCAATCGTATTTAGGTAATCAATACATTCATTCAAACTATTGATAAAAATATTCAAGTTGGAGGAAGGTGATCTGTATATAGCGACTATCGTCAATTTAATATTGCAATTTGGAATGGAAATATCCAGTATCAAAGAGTTAGCCTCAAGAATGTCGAAATTTATTTGATTAATTTTATAACTATTTTTACTGAAAACGCAGATCCCGTCACATTTATTAAGTTTACCAGAATTGCTATGAACTGAATAATTATTGAGGTTATAACTGGAAGTGTTTTCACCACTCCAGGTTTCACTGAGGATAATAATATCAAATTCGGTTTTACAATTCTGCATAATATAAGCAAATTCATCGAAATTCTTATTCATGCTTCTTATGTTCAGGGATGCAGAATATGTCCGAACGCCCGAACAATGTTCGGGGGAAGTCGCCGAGGGTCTGGGGAAATTTTGGGGAAATAAAAAAATTAAGCATATTAGTTTTAAATTCTGATAGAACACTACTCAGACTTAAGTGCTTAAAGTCCGAGGAAATCTTAAAATAATACGTTTATAATGGATATAATTTGTTATTTGTGAACGATAGAATATTACGCATCAACACAGTCCAGTCTAATTAGTATTACCTAGAAGGAAAGTGATGACTGATGGGTCAATCTAAAGTGATGACTGATGAGTCTAATGTCGAGAACGCCTACGCGACCCGGCCGAAAAACCCCTCTATTTCCGTCTTTCCCTCTATTATCCCTTCCCCACCCGTCTTGCCATATCCCACTCCAGCCATTGCCAAGGTCATTATCGTTTATCGCTATGAGTAATAAGTGAAATTTGAAGAAATAAAGTCAAGTTATATTATCGGGTTTCACGACACTTATTTTGGGGAAATTTTGGTCTTTAAAATTGATGTCTGGGGAAATTTTGGGGCTTTGGAATATTCTGCACCCCTGCTTATGTTCATATGACAGATATTAAAGAAATTATCACATAATTCATCAATGTAGTTTTGAGGCTTGAAATTAAAAACATCATCAACTTCACGAGTCGCGTACGACTCTAATAATAATTCATTTTCAAAGTTGTTTACCAGTACCATAGAAAGGGAGAAAGAAGATAAGAATACCAAGAGATAAGATTAAGAAGACGAGGTAAAGAGAAAGAGTACTAAAAGAAGAGAGAATACAAACAAAATAGAAAGAAAATTCACGAGAAAAAAAACAAATGAAATTAGTAGTCTATGACTGTTTATGAAAGAAATTAATGCAGAGCTCGGTCATCTCGCGCTACACATATCGCCACACTTGATGATACAAATTGTCTTCTGTTATAAATCAGTAGGCCGTTTCTACGTTTGATTAATCTATTCAAATGGTTTGAGGTCGTCTTCGTTTGATATGCGCTTCACAGGAGAGTCTTGTTGTTTGCGAATTAGAATCTTCGAATCACTAACCCAGACATATGTCAATTTGTTATTCTTTTTTAGATCTCTTGCTTTGAATATGAATATATAACAACTATAAATGAATGAGATTGAATATTTTTTCAATTCAATTCATTTATTGCCAAAAAGAAAGAAACAATTTACATATACATATATATACACGTGAAAACTAAAAAACTAAAAAGTATATAATATAATACACATATACATACATATATATTTTCAAGAAAAGAAAAAAGAACTTGTCTTTAATTCTATATTATTATTATAGCTAGAATAAATTTACTATTTTATTATTATAATGTAATATCACAGTTTTTATGTGCTGGTGGCACGATTTCATTTTTTTAAAATTATGAATAATTTTAAATTTAGGAAATCCAAGTTTTAATACTGTTGAAGTGTTGAATGTAGAGTAAGCTGTTTATAATTTTCCTTTGAAATTGTAATGCTTTTGTTTTGTGTAGGAATACGCGGACCAGCTGGGAATTCCGTTTCTAGAGACATCGGCGAAGAATGCGACGAACGTTGAGCAAGCGTTCATGACAATGGCGGCCGAAATCAAGAACCGGGTCGGGCCACCCTCCTCGGCCGCCGACACCACCAACAAAGTGCGCATCAATCAGTCCAGTTCCAGTCCCATCGAGTCGAGCAAGTCCGGCTGTTGTTGAAAATGCCGCCCACTAGTCAGTATTCTCTTATCTCAAATTGTCACCCAATTCTCTCTTATCATCAACTTCAGTTTTACTGTTATCATTATCATTTCAAATTATTTCTAATCCAATGATACTTTATGTCTTGAAGTAACAGGTTGCCTGATCAAATTGAATCAGGATATCTAAAACTTGATATTTACAAATTTGATTTAATAGCTTATGTTTCTTATCATACCTCTTTTCTATTTATTTCATATTTTCCTCTATTTCTTCTTTTACTTCTCTATATCTTCATTTTTTATTTGTTTTTTCTGCGTTATCGTCATCTTTATACTAACCTGTGCACGTAATCTTTGATAATCTTCTCATTTTTCTTCTTTGTTGCTGTTTCTTCAAGTTAATTTTTTCACAAGGGATGGACAGCATCTAACTGTTTATTATTATATTAGATTACCAACCCATTTCTTTCTCTTCATCAACTATTTTATTATAATTTTGTTATTATGATTGTTATATCTATACAATGACAATTTATATCTTAGAATATAAGGTTGCCCGGATCCAATTAAATCATGATATCTAGAACTATAGTCTGTTCAACGAGCCTACGGAATGAAGTAAACAAACTTTGCATGTGTGTGAGTGAGGAATTCCGAGAATTGTACTGGCATCGGTCGGTCGGCCTATTCACATTCATGGCCAACTCCTGTTCATTCAACAGCTGATGTCACACTTCCAGTTTGTGAAATAAATAAATTATTATTGCATTATTTCAAGATTTTAAATTCAGTTATCAAGTCAGTATTTTCATTTCAAATGTACCGTATAGGTAAAAATAATTCAATCGACAAATTTATGAACAATTCTAATAATAGTGATACCAGTGATTGCTGAATGTTTGGATACATTACCTAAGCATTGAAAATAATGAAATAGCCATCTCATTCATATAATTGATTATTCTCATGTATATATTTCCATTTACAATAAATAATAAGTATTATCCAAGTAGGTGTTTGAAAATAATTATTGAAAGTCGTTTTCAATGGGTAGGCCTGTTACCTGTTCGATCCGTTTCGAAAACTAGGCTATGTGTGAATCGGGCTTCGTTGAGTCTCGGCTTGCACGCACGCACATGTTTGTTTACTCCACTCCGTAGTCTCGCTGAACAGACTATAGACATAACCTATTAACAAATTTAATTTGATAGTTTTTTTATTATCCTCTTCATCTCTATATAATCGTCTAGTTGTACTACTTCTTTCCTATTTCTAGTTTATTTTTTGTCACAAGGAGCGCTAGAGTTTCGTTGACAGAGGACAGACACCTTTAATAAGACGTCTATTATAATTATTAGAAGATAGAAGACTCGACTATCACTTGTTTATCTTGGATTTCTTGTTCCATAAGATCTGCGTTGTTAATATTAACTTTTTGTTGTAACTTTAACGACTTTCAGTCAATTTTATATTGTGAATATATAATAAATGTACTCACATTCAGCCAAACGTTTTCGAGGTATTAAATCTCATCTTCAAGGCATCCTAGATCGGCGATGTTTATATATTATTTATACAGCCTAGATAGGTGCCCAACCTTTTTTAATCAAGGGCCACATTGTCAACAGTCAAAGGGAAGGCGGGCCGGGCCGGGCCGGTGTACCAAGGGGGTTTGGGATGAAATCGGGGCTAATATATCAAATATATATTAAAATGATTGTAATTAACCACACAAGTATAAAAATACAACAATAACAGTATGAATTACAAAAAAGTTAGTCTTTCATTTTACAAAGTTATCAATCAAAGTATCAAGTTTGTATGTAGGCTTACCTTAGCTTCAGTGAGATATTTGAAACTGCTTTGCACTTGTACTTAAAATGTCTTTCCACTTAGGCTCAAACTTGGTTGTACCAATCGTTAATAACAATTTTAAGTGTTCATCTGTGAGGGAAGACCAGAATTTGATTTAATGTTATTCATTTTTGAAAATGTTTGTTCGCAATCATAGGTCGAACCTAACACTGAGATTATGTTTTTGAAATCTTCATTGGGCGTTGTAGAATTGCAACAGATCTCCGTTTTTGTAACATTTCTCAAAGTGGTCCTTGTGCATTTCATTTGTTGTTAGGTCAATAATTTCGAGTTGAAGGGTTGAGGGCACAAATCAATATCGCATTTGAAAGGATTTTGAAGCATGTTGATTTTATTGTACTCTTTATCAAAGTCTTCAAATCTTTCATTGAACTGGTGGCTCAGTTGGCTCACTACCCCAACAGCGAACTCAGAAGGGAACGGCAGACTAGCTTCAGATAAAAATAGTTTTCATCTTTCAAAGTGATCTAAATTGTTTTTAGTCAGCAGCTTTTCAAAGAGAGCAAGTTTTTTCCTAAAAGATCTCAGCTGATGGTAGGCATCATGAACAAGTGAATTAGATCTCTGCAGTTTTAAGTTTGAACAATTTAAATGGCCTGTGATGTCAAGAGTGGTCACATTGCAAACTTCCTACTCCAGCGAGTTTATATTTCAATGGCATTGACCAGTTGTTAGACAACCTGTTATTGCGCATTTTGTTTGTTAATGAAGAAAAACAAAGCTGAGTGAATGATATTAATTTAACAAGAGAAACGCAAGAAGAATTCAAGCTACTTTTTCCTGATCTACGAAAAACTGATGAAAATTTTTTTGATTATTTTCGGATGTCACCAGGAACGTTTTATTATATATATTTTAAACATAATCAGCACAATGATTGAAAAACAAAGCAATTTTTGAACTTGTATTAAGATTAGCGGTCACATTGATATCTCTATTATGATAATCCTTTGTGGATTGGTCCCACTAAGGCTTTTGGTCAAACAAAAGCGTAATCTACTCCTCAACGTTCATTTTTACACTGACGACCATGCAAAGAAAATCAAACAAACTTGCTTCCAGAATTGACTCGTGCGTGTGCGCAAGTCCTCGTACGACCAACTCTTCTCTACTGTGGCCAATCAAACCGGTTTATCAACGTTTGTTTTACTCTGACGTCCAGATGCGAGCACGCACGTCCATTTACTTGTCGGAGTACGCATTCAGTCTGACCACAGCCAGGCAACTTAGCCATGCAGCAAAAAATTACATGTGACTTTTAGGGCTGTATTTATGAACATGACTTACGTTCATCTAAGAACGACTTATCTAAGTACGACTTGGAAAGGCTCTATTACATTGAAAGTTGTCACAAGCTGAACTAAAATTGTGTTGTATTATCAGGCATTAATAAACATAAAATAACATGGACGAAAAGATAAAGATACTGCACTGCATGTAAATTTACAGTTGCTTTTACATAATTATTACCACACCAATATCGTTTAAATAATTATTTTCTGTTTTGCATCACTTCACTGTATATTTGACGTATTGAAACTGTTATGTCTTAAATAGGTAATGAAATACTTCTGTATAATTCATCAACCATCTTGTATTGAAACTTATTACAGAATGACTTGTTATCAACAACATAAATTATAACTAATGCAAAATCATATGTATTCTAATCATCTGATATATGGCAATCCTCCCCCTCTAATTGAGTTGTCTTATCTGGTCGCAATGTCTTTTGAATACTTCATCTTCTGTCCTTACAAGATATATAACTTTTCCAATATTTTTATCAATTATTCCTGACACCCATTTTTTTCCTGAACTGCTGGAGTAATTTTTTATCAACACCCTTTGACCTTTTTGGAAAACTCTTTTTGGTGCTTTATTTCCTTCCTGTGCTTGAAAACCTTGTTCGGTTAACAGATCTATCTCTGTTCTCACATTTCTCCCAAACATCAGAAAGTATGGAGATTCTCCAGTGGTTGAGCTACTTGTCTTCCTGAGTTGTTTCAAGATTATGTTTAGTTTGTCTTCAGTTTGTCCTCCCTCTCCGGCTCCGGCATGTAAGAGAGACTTCACTGTTTGAACGGTTCTTTCTGCTTGACCATTTGATTTTGGACAAAAAGGGGCAATAGTTTTATGGATTATTTCGTGTCTTTCCAGGTATTTTATAAAAGTATAAGATTTAAATTGAGGCCCATTGTCTGAAACTAGGACATGGGGAAAACCGAATGTTGTGAATAGTTTATCCAGTTGTTTGATGCACCAATCAGTCGTTGTTGATTTCGTAAAACTATTACAGAATGACTTGTTATCAACAACATAAATTATAACTAATGCAAAATCATATGTATTCTAATCATCTGATATATGGCAGAAACTATTTTTACTTCCTTTATATAAATCGAATTGTGACCTGTACATTTTTCTTCACACTAGGATAGAATTCTTTTTCTACGAAATAGAATGGATGAAGTTCTTTTGTCTGCTGGCAGGTAGCGCTCACTATACTGCATCAAAATGCTTTAATTTTTAAAATTTGAAAACAGAAAATAATAATTTAAAATATGTTGGTGTGCTAATAGTTACTTAACAGTAACTGTAAATTTACATGCATTGCAGTATCTTTATCTTTTCATGTATGTTATTTTATGTTTATTAATGCCTGATGTTAAAACACAATTTTAGGTTAGCTTCTTCTGACCACGTTCAACGTGTAATAGAGCCTTCCCAAGTCGTTTTTAGATGAGTCGTTCTTAGATGAACGAAGTCACGTTCATAAATACGGCCCTAAATTTAATGGAGATAATTTGGTTACACAAAGGACAGTAAAATTACAAGCCGATAACGCCGATTAGGCTAACTGTCATAAGAGATATTTCACTGCCCGCTCACCAAGAATTAAATCTCACAAATTCCCATTAAGTTACATGTTATAGGTTATGTTTATTGTACCAGAACACAGAACTGCAAATTAGGTCGTAGGTGTTGTTAAAAACCTTTCAAAATGATTAAAGATTCAAATAATTTACAATGAAATCATATTTTTTCTCAACTTCAGAACCAGCTATTCAGTGTTGAATTACAGTGTTGCCAGATTGTGCCCGTTTGGTTAACAAAAAATAACTAATGGATCTTTGCGCAACAGAAATAAACCTGTGAAGGGTCGATTACATTGGGATAGTTACTAGCTAAGCGAGTGGCGAATAGAAACGTTACTGACTGTGCTACAGCAGCTTGGCATGCCAAGCCGAATTATAGAAAAAATGAAACTTCCACAATTACCCGCATACTATGGAATTTCAATGACAATAAATAATATTGCAACACAAAATTAAAATATTGAGTTTACCAACAATTATTCAATAAAATTTCATAAAAACACTCCACAGAAAATACAATACATCTCATCTGAAGTGTTATGTTGGCAGCCTGCGCGGTTAAATATCGGCTTTGGCCACTATAATATTGTATTTTGGTGTTGGCTACGCTGCCAGATTGTAGCAAATTCAAAGTTGAGAGCCAGTCTACTTTGAATTCGCTCCTCACAGCTACTATCTGGCAGTATAGCCAACATCAAAGTGCAATATTATTGTGGCCAAAGCCGATATTTAACCGCGCCAACATAACACTTCAGATGAGATGTATTGTATTTTCTGTGGACTGTTTTTATGAAATTTTATCGAATAATTGTTGGTAAACTCCATATTTTAATTTTGATTTGCAATATTATTTATTGTCTTTGAAATTCCATAGTATGCAGGTAATTCTGGAAGTTTCATTTTTTCTATAATTCGGCTTGGCATGCCGAGCTGCTGTAACTCGCTTTCTAACTTTCCCAATGTAATCGACCCTTTTCACTTTCGACAGTTAGTTAACTGACATTAACCCTTATTTAATTGGTTTTCGTCCAACCGGCTGTTAGTCTGCTGAATGTTATTTAAGGTTTCTCTGAAAAGATGTATAAGGTTTCTCTTTTGCTAATGGACCTATTGAAAATGGTTCAATTTGATTGAGTTCAATTTTTTGTCTATGTATATCTACCATCACTAATTCGAAGAAATTTAAAATTGAATTTTTGTTCGCAGATCTGGATAGAACAAGTATGTTCCTTCAGCTATCCTGTATCAGTCTATTGACTTATCGGAGGGACTCAAAACTACAAAGGTTACAAGTCATACACTAATCGGAGAAGAAATTTTTGTACATAACTATAACATTCTGACAAATTTTATATTGCTCTTGTCAGACAATTCAGTTGAAAGCATTATACAAAAACAACAGACATTTGTAATTCCTTGTGCAGGTTATGAAAAAGTGTTGAATGTTCTTGTATTACCAGAAGTGACATAACTAATTTATAAAAAGATATAATTGCACTTAATTGAACTCATAATTTTTAGCCTTGTATCTTTCGATTTATATAAAAAGGGATTGAAGTGTGCTTGTTTGTTATTAGGTTTCTTTTCACTTTCTTTCTCTAAAAGCATCTGTCATTTGGAAATGAGAAATTCTGTTATATTTGTATCTTAATAGTTCTTGTATTTATTAGAGATGGTCCCTGTTTGTTATTTTTTATTTAATTAGAAATTCCGTGAGGATAAGGTACGAGTATATAATGAGTATATATAGTTATTATATAAATATTATAAATAAACCAATATGTAAGTAAGAGATTGTGAATGTTATGTTGATACTGTATTCATCTTTATATAATGCTAATGATTATAATTTGTGATTCAAATCGATTGTTATTTGCAAAATTTACAGTTGATTGGTGAGGTCAATAAAATTGCACGCTTTAAACATACCGTAGCTTCTCTTTTGCAGCAATATCATTATTATTATTATATCCATAACATAGTTGAAACATTCTCTGTCGCAATTTCATTTGATAATAACGATAATAGCTGAATATTATATAAATATACAATTTGGAAAAGTGAATTATTTTTTTAAACATTCCATTAGAAGTTAGTAACTTTTTTAATTATTTAATGATTTATACGTACTTGTAAATGTTGTGCGCAATAAAGTAGCACTGGCATTTATGCCCAAAACGTTTGATATTGTATTGAAACACTTGCCTTGATCCATGCTATAATCAAGGGAAATAATGGAGTTATTCTAGAGAATAGCTCTTCATCGTTACTGGATGTTCCAGATTGAAGACTTGGTTGATTATTAATATTATGACCTGTAATTATTTTCTATTGAGAAGGAATTTACTTACTTCTCCAGCCTGAATAATTGGACTTTTAGAAAAATTTACGCTATTTTTCACGCTGGTTATTGTTCAATATTGACCACTCTATCCACCCTTGCCCTCCCCTGTTCTTTTTCCTATGCACAGAATCTGATGAAGCAAATAAGGGCTGGTGGGGTTGGTGAAATAGCGTAACTTTTTCTGAAACTTCATTTTCCATTGACCTATATACTATAATGTGATAAATAATAGAAAGTTTGAGTAAATTTCCCTAACGATAACGCTTATTTTAACCTGACCACTCGTGCCTCTGCTTGCTGTAAATGGAAGATGCTGTAGAGCGTAGAGCAAGCTGAGACAGACAGGTCAGGCTAGAATGATCGTCATTTTAGTTATGCTCAAATTCTCTACTATTTTCAATGTAATAAAATTGTTTATTGTGACAAATTTAATTTACACCGAATGTGAAGGTGCAACAGACTGTTATTGGTGTTATAAGCTTTTCGACGCATTCTTGGCATTTGTATGAATTTGCCTCACGCATGTTGGTACTCCATTTATGACTGTTAAGTGAGATGTTCTCACATAGTTCGTCTTATGAAGAATGACTAGTTCTTAGTACAGCCGCTTGGAACTGTGTATGCTGCGCAGACAAAATGAAATGTTTATGTGCACTGCCAAAAATGAGTTGACAGTGTTTTTTTTTAATACTTTGAGTTTTGAGCAGCGATATCATAACTGGCAACGTCATACGCATGAGCTGTACTGTATAGTTATAGGCCATCAAACATAGCGTACCGTAAATATATCGTGTTAGTGTAGGGAAACTAAACTGTAACTTGAATCACAATCATGATTATTTTCATCTTCCAGATCCTTTCTAAGCATAGCTTCTAATATTTGTAAAATAAATTCATTTTTCTTTTGTCAATGAAAAAAATATTAACTTAAAGTGAATTCAACGATTTGCAGTCAATTTTTCTCCAAGATTCGAAAACGTTCGGCCTACAGAGTAAGTAAATTCTACTTATCTCTATATATAAAAGGATGATACCCTGACTCACTCATCAACGCAGAGCCAAAACTACTAGGCCTATGAACTTGAAATTTCGTATGAACAATCCTTATAGGATTTCACCGTGCAATAAGAAAGGATTTTTTAAAATTCGCAATTTTAGGGGTGTTTTTAGGGGTTTAAAGTTTTGCCTATGCAAAGGCTAGCTAGCTTACTGGGATCTTTTAATCATATGGAAAATAATTTGAAATTTTTCTATCTGCTGTACATGCTGTTTCGATGGACAAAGTTTGTGTGTTTTGCAAATCATCATTCACCTAACCCACTGAACTTGCCGGCCAAACAGCTTAAAGGAACAGCTGATAGAAGTCAACAGTATTTAATCATATGGCAGGCCCCTTAGCGGCGTTATTTAATGCTGTCTGGAACGCAAAAACTTTGCATGTAGGATACCATTCAGTCGGAGCCTTGCAGTATTTAGGAAACATATGATTGTGTATGATGAAATGTAATTATGCCGGGTTGATGACATCTGTTAACCAATGCAGCTAGAAACAGTGGCGTAGCCAGGATTAGATTTCGGGGGGGGCTCACCTATGAGGGGGGGTGTGGGCAGTGGCTTAGCCAGGATCAAATTTCGGGGGGGGGGGGGGGCTCACCAAAGGGGGGTCTGGCCGTCTGGGGTATAGGAGGGTCCAGATTTTTTTTAAATTTAGTGGTGTGAAAAGCTAATCTAGACAACTTGTTAGGCTCTAAAGTTCAAAAGAAAGTTTTGAAAAATTACTACCCAAGAACCTAGGTGGCTAGGTTTGAAATGATAAAGTTTGATATACCGATATCTGTGACTATTTTGAGTCAAAACCCTTGAATTGGAACTAATCATACTTAACTTATGTACAGTACTGAATCTCAAAATTAATACTAATTATTTTAAGTTTCATATAATTTATGTCATTAGCCTAAAACGTACCCAACCCAAAGTTCATGAAATCGGAATTTTTTTATCATAGCACACTGATTTTACACGCTTGCATAGAACTTGCATTTATTTGTGTGTTTTCATTGATAAAATCCCGATTTTATGAACTTTGGGTGCGTTCAGGCTAGTGGGTTATACTGAATTTTAACTTCAAAATTAAATATTCTACAAGATGAGTTTATTCAAAAAGGTGATTTATTAATAATTAACAGAGTTAATCCACTTTAAACTTGAAAATTGCATTTTATTTAATGTAATAAATAAATAATTATGGTAGTCACAGTTTTCTAACATGTTTTATTCGATTTCGTAGATCATTTTAAATCAAAATTATCCATTTGAGCACCTAACAAGTTTCTATATGAGTAAATATTGAGGAAAAATTTGAAAAATGCATTAATCTGACTATAACTGTAGCTATATTCCATTACACAAACAGGGTTTCTGTAATCTGTTCGTTATAATACAACAAAACAGATAGAACCCTTCGGCTTTATTAAGTCCTTATCTATTAGTTATTTGAGAATTTTTTATTTCTGAAATTTCGGGGGGGGCCCGGGCCCCATGGGCCCCCCCCTGGCTACGCCACTGGCTAGAAATTTGAAATATATTCTCAGTAGGAGGTGGCGAATAATAAAATAAAAAACCTAGCTTCTACCCTAATAGTCGTGGAAGGTTTAAATTTGAAATGTTCATTGAGAGGTGGTGAGTAAGGTCTTACTGTGTAAACAACTGTAAGAAAACAAAGAAGGAGGCCTCTCTGATCAGCGGGAACTAACTTCTAATAGCCCTAGGACTAACTTCTTCCCTAATAGTCCTAGAAGGTTGAAATTTGAAATGTAACCTCAGTGGGAGTTGACAAATAATAAAATCAAGAATTTTTTATGAGAACGCAGCAGCGCGCGTCGGGCCAGCTAGTCTATATATATATATAAATGAATGTATGTTCCCTATAGACTTCAAAACTACTTGACAGATCGGCATGAAACTTTGGGAATATGTTGTGTGAATATTGGGGATGGTTTCTGACCATAAATTTTAATAGAGGAGCTAATAATTATTATTAATTAATCCATTTTATAGACCTAACCTACTGAACTTGCCGGCCAAACAGCTTAAAGGAACAGCTGATAGAAGTCAACAGTTTTTTAATCATATGTCAGGCCCCTTAGCGGCGTTATTTACGCTGTCTTTGAACAGCAAAAGACTTTGCATGTAGGCTACTGTGCAGTCGGAGCCTTGCAATATGTAGGAAACATATGACTGGGTATGATGAAATGTAATTATGCCGGGACAATGACATCTGTTAACCAATGCAGCCTCAGCGGGAGGTGGCGAATAATAAAATAAAAAACCTAGCTTCTACCCTTATAATCGTAGTAGGTTTAAATTTGAAATGTTTCTTCATTCAGAGGTGGTGATTAAGAAAACAACGAAGCCTCTATGATCAGCTGGAAGAGCCCTAGGACTAACTTCTTTCCTAACTTGAAAAGTAACCTCAGCGGGAGGTGGCAAATAATAAAATCAAGTAGAATTTTCATGAGAACGCAGCAACGTGCGTCGAGCCAGCTAGTTCTTAATAAAAATTTGACTGAAAGTCGAAGTCACTAAAAAGTTAATATTAACAGCGTAGTTCGTCATGGAACAAGAAATCCAGGAAAAAAATACCGTACCTTAAAGATGAAATGAATTTTATCAATTTACGATTCTACAATTGGAATGAACAATAAATTATTGATTCAATTTATAAAGTTGTTGAAAGCACATAAATTGATAGTGGAGCTGTCAGAATTTTATCATGAAGTGGCTGGTCCTTATCTCTACACCAAAGCCAGATGGCCATACCTTTATCACAACTCTTCTTGCTATTATTGTTTATTGAATAATTTATAACCGGAATATGTTTACACAATATTGAAATTAAACGAAATTATTTTTAAATGTTTTAGTACCCAGACATCACACCCAACTTTGATTTCAGCTAATCATCTTCGAACAATTTATTGTTCATTAGCCTTTCTTATTCTATTAGCCTTTCTAATTCATTCCTAAGCCTTTGCTAGTCGTAACTTATTTGTGTAGCCATAAGTCTGATTTTTTTTTTGAGTTATTGTCTGTTGCATAACAAAATTTATAAATTAAAACTACAACTAAAACCATGAAATTTTGCATTACTGTGACTACAAATATAAGTAGGCCTACTAATAAAACTAAATTTTAATGATGTTGAAGATCCATCTTGTTTCCACTAATATAATAAAAACTTGAAAAACACTTTCAAGTGGAAATTATGAAATGCAATGACTGCAACAAATTCTATATAGGACAAACTGGCAGAACATTCACCACTAGATTCAAAGAACACACATTCCACTTTTGCTGAACACATCATTTCAACAGGCCACAGTTATACCGACATTGACACTAATTTAGACACACTTCACTTCACTCACAAAAGCCAGAAACTCAATGTTTTAGAACAATATGAGATTTACAAACACATAAAGCAGCAACCTGACAACATTTTAAATGATCAACTCTCACATACCCTTTTTGACAAAATAATCCCAATTTCAAACCTCCCGCCTATTCATCCCCCCACCTCACAATCATTAATAACCCTCAAACTCATTAGTGTACTGTGGGTCGTCTGACGATGCTCTTGGCAACAGAGTGAAACGGCCGTCACGCCATAGCGTGAGTCATAATTTCCACTTAAAAGTGTTTAAGTTTTTACTAGATTTTAAATTATTTTATTCAACAGGTTAAAAAATATTTTGTTCTGGTACGGTGATGAAGATTTTGGGTTAACCCAATTGAGCCAATATTCTTATTCAGAAATTAGGATGGAAATAAATTTAATACACTTGTAAATTTGGTAATCTGGTAACAAACAGAAATGAATTGGACTGAACAAATACGAGCAAGAATGAAGTGTACCGGTAGCTGATTTCTGACTGCACAAAAGCCGTCACCAAGTCTGCAGTCCTATTTGCACCAGGACTTGCAGACGAACAAAGATAAAAATATACATATTATAATATACATATATAATAATACATATTATACCTGTTTGTTTTATGCTACTCAATTTACAATGATTTTTAAGAATTCTGTAGTCATAATGCCGTAGCCTGATTTGTGGATGAGAAATATTAGGTCTAGCGCAAATAGACTGCAATCACAACGATTACTTTTTAAAAGCACGGAGAAGAGTGTAATCCACAAGCACAAATGATGACCAAATCGTCTGGTGAGTCAACAGAAATTAATTGCACGATTGCATCACCCACAACAACTTCTATTTGCGGTAGAAATTATTTATTTCTGTATTCTGTGCTAAATCACGTAATTGAAGGCGCTGGCTGCGTAGCGAAAACTGCGGTCTATTTGCGCCAGACCTATTGATGCGACCTCTAGCGTTATGAAAAAACAACATATAGACCACTCTATCACTCTCTCAACGTCTCAACCAAACGATGGTGAAGTCATTTGCTTTACAAAAGTACAAAGTGATAGTTGATAGTTGTAGCTGTTAGGTTATGATTACTTCCATGCGCTCATCATGTCAAATTAGCTTCATTCCGATTCAAGTTAACAAACTCAATTAAGTTTATTTTAGTTGATATATCTGGAATATAATATTCCAGAACATTATATTTGTTTACACTCAATCACCATTTGCAAATTTTATCCAATGTCGTCATGCGATTTTAATTATTATTTAATGCTGTGTAGTTTCTAATATTTATCGCTGCGAGCGGCTGCACGTTAGCCTTCACTAACACCTCGAGCGAATAATTATTAATTTTAAAAATGGAAGATGCAAGTGAGCAAAAGAATATCCAGTTTCACGAAATGGGCTTGGATGACAGAATTCTCAAGGTAAGGCTCCATACATTGACCATAATCAAATTTAAAATTGAGACTTTCATCTTATCACTCAGTTCTTTCTGACATCCTGTATTTATTATATATTCTCTCATCTCAGTTCTATGAAAATTCTAATTCTACAGAACTTGTTATTGAACTCTGAAGAAGCTGTATCTGTATACAACTCAACTCAACTAGTTGTTTAACGACTTGATTTATTAATGGATTGACTTATGACGTTGTCTATTATTCAATGAACTGAATGACAATAAAATTTTATTTATTTATTCAAGCGTGTTCTAATATTCAATCATTTACTGTATTTGCATCTCTTATCTGTTGCAGGGGATTGCTAAATTGGGATGGCTTAGCCCAACTTTAATTCAAGAGAAAGCTATACCTTTATTTTTAGAAGGTAAAGATGTTTTAATGAGAGCTCGAACAGGCACTGGAAAGACTGGCGCTTTTGCAATTCCTGTTTTACAGAAGATACTATCCAAGAAACAGGTAATATGATAAATCAGACGGTTTAATTGCATTGCTGAACGAAAGATCTGCATCAATATCTTCATCAATGAAGTAGAGAAATTGCTATTGTTGAGCTGCGTTACGTAATATACAGGTGTGCTGAATAGTACGGCTAAACCAAAGCAATCAAATCAGCTACATATAGTCCTAACAACTATTTATAGTTCTGCTACAAGTTTTATTAAGGACCCGACAGGGCTTCCAATGAAATGGTGCTCCAGCTCTTGAGATGAAGATTCTAGACTCTTTAAATTTGGTTTATAAATTTCTCATAGTCCAAGTGAGATCGTTAGAGTTTTGAAATGGAATATAAAAATAATTATGATGTAAAACTGATCACCTCTATAGGATCTAGGTTAGTTTTAAAATCTAAAATGTAGTAATTAAAATCAAAACATTGCACTGATGGTTCATTTCAAGTACAAAAATATTTATGAATATTGAGACAAGGTCCGGTTATCATTTGACTTTGATAATTATTAGTCCAATTATCCACTTTATTTTTAAAGTGTAAACGTTGATGTTCTCATTTTTGATTGTGTTGAAATCTTTTCTTTTACTATTTAAAATCTTCAAATTTGAAAAAAAAATATTGAGGCATGATATAAGTTATTATGAGATTTGTTGAACAAGAAGAAGAAAAAGAAACAAAACTCTTTTTTAAGAACTGCCGATGGGCATTTTTTGTGAATCAGGAAGCATATTCATGATCTTCTTATAAAAATCAAAGAAGCTGAGTGGTGCATAGACCTATCAGCACAACTGATAATAGAGAGGTTGCGCTGACTTACACTAAAAATCCGTTAACGCTAAAAATTATGATAATCATTTCAAAGTCACACTTACTCTGACACAAAGAATAAGCCTGGATGATCTGCTTCCCATATTTTTGCAAAATGGATTATTTTTTATCGTGCATCAGGTTTCAAAAGATCCTTTTGGCTGTAATAAAGTAACCAAAATATACTAGACATGAGTTCATGTTTGATCAGTCTGAGCGTACAAGAGGCGGTGCATCATTGGACACTTTTTCAACTAATCCTGATCCTTTGTTACTGTCATTGGTCATGATCAGATTGCTGATCTTTTCTGAGGCAAGTTTTCATGATGTTGATGAGTCAACCTCTGACAGTAAGTGATAGCCGCGAGCCGTAGCAGGTATCTATTCAATCAGATAGATAAGCTGCGTTCTCGTAGGTCCTGTTTGTAACGGTGACTGATTAGATTGGCCAGCAAAAAAAACACTGTTCTCTGCTGAAAATCACTTCCCGGTGGTTCGGAACCCACCTAAAACTGTAGGTCCAACTCATAAATCACCATCATCCAACACATTACCCACGCACAGGTCTCAGATCTATGTGGGCTTCATCCTAAAAAAAGTAGGGCAATATCTTCAGTAAGTCTGCTACCATACAATTTTGCAATTATCTGGGAGAATATGTAATTCTATTGGAACCAATTTTCAAATAGCAGGCCAATGCTGCCTTCCAAGAATTTTTCAGTCTTTTTCAAAATGCTTTTTTTATTCACTTCCCACTGAGTACTAGATTGGTCAGATGTAGGAGGATTTTTTTTCTGGGGTGTCAAAGAAATTATATTGAAGCCCTCAGGTTAGTGACTGGTATACTCCTAGACTAGCTCAGATGAAAGATCTGGTTTTACTGTCTTATGTCATAGCTAGAACTAGACTTAGGTCTACTTGGTTCCAGACTTGATGGTATGAATTTTGTCACTGAAGAGTTTGATTGATAAGGGAATTGATAACCCTATCTGATGTTATCAATGTTGTAAGCAGTTTTAGCCCCTCAACCTCTAAGGATGGGGCGAGTGCGAATTTTCTAAAAAAAAATGTGAGCTGTAGCTTGAACTCAGTCCTTGTTCATCTGATCAACATGTGTTTGCAGCAAGTGCTCTTGAAGTTTCCAGTTCTGTGCCTGTTTATAAGAAGGGTGCACTGGATTGTATGTCGAACTACAGATTTATTTCAGTGATTCATATTCTTGCAGAAGTGTTGGGAGTGTATCATGCTGATTCTGCTTAAACATTTTTGAGCTCCTTCATCTCCTAGTTTCAAATCAGTTTGGTTTCAGAAAGGGGAAATCTACAGTTATAGCAGTTCAATCCCTGGTGAAGACAATCATTGAAGCGCTTGAAAAAAGTAAATCCTCTGTTCGTTTGTGTGACTTGTCCCGCACATTTGATTGTGTATCTCATGGGAATTAAGTGGAACTAGCTACATACTTCTACTCATTTCATAATAGCCAAAGATTTACGGTACTTTAGTAAAAATCATTCAGTTTCATTATCAACTATATTTTGACTGGGCCATAGTATATTTTCTATATGGTATTGATTTTTCAGTTTGATCGAGAACAAGCAATCAAAACTCTAGTGTTGGCTCCTACTAAAGAGTTGTGTTGTCAGATTCATAAAAACTTTTTGGAATTGACCACAAAATGCTCAAGAGAAGTTCGATGTGTGGACATCTCGGCTCAGGTAAAGCGTTGAATATACTTTACTAGTACTAATATAAACTCCGGTACCCGTTTTTGATCTGCATTCTATGAGTATTTAGCCTATCCACTCATACATTCATCTTTTACTATCACATTGAAATACTTGTATTTAAATTCCTGGATTTCTTGTTCCATGACGAACTGCGTTGTTAATATTAACTTTTCATGTGAAATTTAACGACTTGCAGTCAAATATTCGTTAAGAATAAGTATAACTCACTTAATCTGTAGGCCAAGCGCTTTCGAATCTTTGAGATCCATCTTCAGAGGGGTGGGTTCCTAGATCATCATGTCAGTTTTTGAGTACTTGTATTTATTATATTCTTCCTTATAAGTTGAAATAAAAAACCTGCCACTCACAGGTTCAGCCTCGCATCTTTCTGTCATCATAATTCACCTCATTATTCATGCATAAGTATCTAGGCATTATCTGCAAAGAAATAAATCAATCTTTGCAAGTCATTTATTTCGTAGTGAGTAGTTGTGGATGAATACCGGCATTTGAAAACTTGTTTGCATTGCTTTAGGTGTATTTTATAGATTCATTACTATATATATGTGTGATACTTGTTATTGTGTTATTTGACTAATAATTATAGTATCGTGTGATCTCGCTGGCGCAGGTCTGGTGTCAGAGTTCTCAAGTCGCACCTGAAAGAATTTCAGGGTCTCTGGCATGACTTAACGACTGTTTTCTGACTGGCCAGTTCATTTGAACTTGTCAATGAAATAAAATATCTTCTCTTAAATTTGTAGAGAATATGGACATTTCAACGTGCATTCTTGAGCTAATAGGAAAAATACTTCCCAATGATTTTATTAAAGCTCATGTAAGTTGTACAATTGGAACATTCATTTCCATAATACTGATATTTCATTATTTAATCTTATTTTATTAAACATGTGAATAAGGTTTTTCTCACATTTTAAAAATGTCTTGGTCATATTATTTCAGGTGGATATCTCGGCTCAGAAGCCACTGCTAATTGAGCAACCGGACGTTATTATTGCTACTCCAGCCAGAGCTCTTGCACATTTGAATGCCAAAACCTTTTCACTGAAAAAAACATTGGAAACATTGATTATTGATGAAGCTGACCTAATGTTCTCGTTTGGCTACGAAGATGACGTTAAAGAAGTTCTCAAGTGAGTACATCATAATAATATATTATCTATTATGGGAAGTGATAGCAGAGTGCCGTAGCAGGTATCTGTTCAATCAGAGATAAGCTGCGATACTCCTGGGCGCTTTTTGTAAGGGTGACCGATTGGATTGGCCAGCAAAAAGAACTGTTCTCTGCTGTAGAATCACTTCCCAGTGGTTTGGAACCCACCTAAAAACTGTAAGTCCAACTCATCAATCACCTGGATGATTCATTACCCACGCACAGGTTTCAGACCTATGTGGGCTTCATTCTCCGAAAAAAAGAGAGAAAAATGTCATATCAAATTAATCAGAACTTTCCTTTTTTCAATGTTCACTTTATTGCCCCGATGTTTAGATATTGTTATTAATTTGATTTATGAATTTCTGTTCTAGTGTTTTGATTTGTTCAGTTTACTTACTGTAACAAATTTTTTGACAGATTATTTTTTATCAAAATCGTGTTGATTTTGCAACTTAATTCGTGCTTGAAAATATGCCATTTTTACGCTATATTTTGCCGTACATGTTGCTCTTCACAATTTTCCACTTGAATATTGTATCTTCCGATTAAGTTGTGAGTTTGGAGTTGATTGGCATTAGATTTGATATTAGCCCATTCATAGATATTCTTTATCTTCGTTAGTGACATGAATTACTTTGGGGAGTGATAGCCGCGAGGCGTAGCAGGTATCTGTTCAATCAGATAGAGATAAGCTGCGTTCTCGTAGGTCCTGTTTGTAACGGTGACCGATTAGATTGGCCAGCAAAAAAGACACTGTTCTCTGCTGTAAAATCACTTCCCGGTGGTTCGGAACCCACCTAAAACTGTTGGTCCAACTCATCAATCACCATCGTCCAACTCATTACCCACGCACAGGTCTCAGATCTATGTGGGCTTCATCCCCAGAAAAAAAATTAGTAAACTATTCATGTTATAGATACATCTTTTTCGTGATTTCAGATTTTCCGAAACAAAAATTTATTGTCTTTGGGTGGCTTGTATAATAGAGCTTTGATTCTGGAGCCTAGTTAAAATTAAGTACATTCTTTGGAATGGGTTTAGACACACTGGAGCTGCGTTGATATGTGCATCAAGGCTTGTTGACGTTGACTTTGGTATCACAATTGGATATGTGGTTCACGCTCTCAAATTAGGTGGTTGGAAAAATTGCGGAAAAAAGTGGCAAAAACAACTGACTCCGGTGACAAACCAGCTGACTCCTAGCGTCAGACTTGTAAACTGGGCAACGCAGCACGGTTGGTGTTGTCAATTCGTAGGATGGAGTTCGCGATTCTCTACTATCATCTGCTGGCATGGTCCCTTATATGGCAACACCGCAATTTATTACAGCCGCCCAATTTTTTTTAAGGATCGCGTGAAGTATAGGCCTTGGTACTGAAGCTTCACAGTGCATTTACCCTTTTTCAACTTCTTGTTTTCTTATTTTATAATAGCTCATTTCAAATCCCTATTTGACGAAGTCATTATTGACTTACTATTATTAGATTATTTAAACTTATTAGTCTATTATCATCTAATCATCAGTTTTTTATACAAACAATTATTTTTTGTTTCCAATAGTTTTCACAGTTTTTAATGTTTGTTTCTATGTGGTTGTTAAATTGTAAATAAGTCCAATAAATTATAATTGTAATGGAATATCTGTTATGGAATATCTGCTTATTTGAAAGCAGAGTTAGAAGCAAATTGTTTTTATTCAAAACAGGAATCCATCAATTATTTTGGTCACAGTGATTATTCTTGAATGCACATTCCACAGTTATTCCACAAATGTGTGAGCACAAATTGCTGACAGAAATCGAGCAAAGATATATTTTTATAATTTATCTACACAAAATAAATTGTGTAAATTATGACTTAAAAATATGACAAGTCCATATACCCCTTTGAGAGGTGGTCAGTGGCCGCTTTATAAATCTATCAATCTATGGATAGAGTTATCATTGACTAATGCGGTGGCTAACATAGCCCTTATTTTATAATTAAGATGGCTAACTCTGGGTGTAAGGTTGTTTATTTAGTTTCTGCACTGTGGATCTCATTCAAACGCTGTTTCAAACAATCCTTTCAGAACATTGAAAACATTCAAAGCTCGATTTGCCAGTATATTTTTCAGGGAGTTCTTCAATCGTTCAAAAAATTAAACCTTTGTCTTTTTTTAGAATAATTTCATAAAGCTTAACTGTATTCTATTTTATTTTTCAGGCACTTACCTAAAATCTACCAAGCTGCATTAGCCAGTGCAACATTAACGGATGAGGTAATATCATTGAAAAAGATGATTCTACACAACGCTGTTGTTTTGAAACTGCAAGAGCCTGAAATGGCTCCAGTCAGTCAACTGGAACATTATATTTTGCATGCTGAAGAAAATGACAAGGCTGCTATTCTGTATGCCTTGCTGAAACTACAACTTGTTCGAGGGAAAACGATCATTTTTGTGAATACAGTTGACAGATGTTACAAGTAAGTAAAGCATAGTTCTTCTACAATATTTGACACAATTGTTGAAGACACTGTATTTAAAAGTCAAATGCCATAAGGACCATTGCTAACAGAATATCTGCAGTTCAGTCATTAATAAAAGTTGCGTCCATTTTAAAAGCTCACTGTGTAAAAACCAATAAAGATGGAGTTGTAATTTTGTTTTCTTCTATAAAAAAATGTATCAGATTCTCCATATACCTTAAAACATTCCAATATGAGCGCCATTGGCTATCTAATTTGTTACGGGTGTTACTTTGTCGCGATTATTCACTCTATCCATTTGTGTTTTTTGTTATGAAAACTTCATTTAAAGCGGTTCAGAATCTGTTTGAAATAATAGAACCTGAAATCCTTGCAAACTGTATTTGTACTGCTAATTTTTGTTATTTGAATAAGTAAGCTCTAGAGGAATTCCTTTCTACAGAATCGCCCCCCTTGAAATACTCTTCTTATAGGAGTTCGGAACTTCGTGGCGTATTATTTTTAATCCATGGAATACTGTCTGTGTTGATATTTCCTTTGTTTTAGAGTTTCTTCGTTATCGTTGGTTACTTGAGAAATATTATTTTGTAACTTACCTTAATTATCCGACCAGGATACAGCCTAATGATGTAATATTTTTGAGTGAACAAATTTCAAATAAAAAATACATCAATAGCTTTTAATTCTACTTGAAGTCTAAAGATGGCACTTTTGAGGTAGAAAAGTAAACACAGTGCTTAGCATCAGTAACGTATTTCCATTTATAATTTTTTAAATATTATTTTTTCACCAGGTTGAAGTTATTCTTGGAACAATTTGGGATTGCAACGTGTGTACTGAACTCAGAACTTCCTGCCAGCATCAGATGTCACTCTGTTGCTCAATTCAATCGTGGCACTTACAATATCATCATTGCCTCTGATGAGAAGGCGCTGGAAGATCCTGGCCCACCATCGGCTTATCAACCAAAAAGGTTTGTATCCTTTTTTAATTCGATTTTTAGCTGAGATCAAACTTCATATACATATTTATAAAAAACTAAACAATTAACATCGGGCACTAATTCTTTTTGTAATCTATGATAGACTATTCTTTCCCAATAAAAGCTATTGACAAGAATGTAAGTGTAGTATTAGTATCACCTGTATTCTGTCGTTATAAGCAATTCTATGATAGATCTTTCTGAGTCATGTAACTGCAGTATTAGTCTTGGTTATTCTCTGGTCAAGTAATAATCTACTGTACTACTGTATTTTAAATTATTGTGCACTTTGAATTCCAAATAAATAAAAGATTAGACTTTCAACCTTTAACTGTTAATTGAAGGGTTAAGACATTGTTGATTGTACAATCTAAGTCGCTGCCTCTTTACTAGTGTAGAGCGGACACCTTTGTCTGTACGGTAACAATCTACTGAATGTGCAAACTTGTACAGAGCAGAACTAGCAACTGGGGGACAGCTACAAAGAAGCACATTCAAGGCTGAGAGTAGACTATCAATAGGTGTGGTCTAAAAGCCTTACTTCTTTGTTCATACTTTAACTCCAATTGGCAGAGAAAGTAGGAAAAGACAAAAGAATTCCGTCCTGGATGTGAACACCACATTTCATCTGCCTTGTTTCAACAAGTTTCATAAAAAGAGATCAATCCAGATTGCAAGCTGTATCTTCGATCTTTCTTCCTTCTAGAGACAATTGACAAGTAGACATTCACAGGAAAATATTTTGTTATACTGGGAACTTGAAATACGAATATAGAGCTTTTGCTTTGAATCTCTTTGTTTTGCAATTAATATAAATTAAAATGCCTAAAATTGCTTTAGTCAATCTACCCGTTTTATTCAAGTACTACTCACAAGGTAAAATACGAATTATTAAAACAATATAAGAACAGGAATCAAAATTTTAATACTCTATTTAGGATATCTTATTAAATGGACTAATAAAAAAATTGCAAATATATGGCACAACAGTAATAAATTGAATAACGATTCTCTTCGAAATTCAAATGAATCAATAATTAGTCTTATTAGGGCTGCATGCACCTGGTACACCACCTATAAATCTTCTCTTTTCAAAATCATCAAATAGCTAATATCTGAGTAATGCCTACCTAATAAACATGTATTAAGATACAGTACCTTTTTTTAAATAAGTACATTTTTTTATTAAACCTTTACTTTGCGGGTTTCAGCAAGAAAAGAAAAAAGGATAAAGAATCTGGAGTGGCTAGAGGAATAGATTTTCAGTGTGTATCGAATGTGATCAATTTCGACTTCCCAGCTGATGCTGCTTCATACGTGCATAGAGCAGGAAGAACTGCTAGAGGAACGGATAAGGTTTGTAGATTTTTTTTCTTTGTAGTGGCAAAGGTGATATTGCGGAAGGTATCCATAATGAATAATAAGACGAAATTGTCACAACCACATTTATTAAAACTTAAAGAATCTAGTTTCGGTTGTTACACCATTATCAATCTCAATCATACTCATGATTGAGATTGATAATGGTGTAACAACCGAAACTCATACTCATGATTGAGATTGATAATGGTGTAACAACCGAAACTAGTTTCTCTAAGTTTCAATAAATGTGGTTGTGACAATTTCGTCTTATTATTCAGTTTGTAGATTTCTCTTATTGACTCGCGTATTAGATGAATTGGACAGAATAGGGTATTTTCTATTGTTATCACAGCAGATGGGAAGGTACATGTAAGGAAGGGTGCTTGCACACCGGAGCATCCAGTACTCAAGGATTCGAGTTTTAATTTGTTTGCAGCATATATTTGATTTTGCAATGATGATTATCCACTGCGCAAGCACCCTGAGTCAGTTGTTGAAAAATATAAAATCATTGGCTTGGCAGACACTAGAATAAAAAAATAACAATTCTGAGCTCTGCGAGTGTAGTCCACCAACGTTTACAGATTAATCAGTCATGGAATTGAACCTAACCTAACCTAACCTGACATTGTGTAACATAACCTCTTCTTTCAAAAATATTATCCGCCAAGGTAAACATATCAAAATAATAATAAATGTTGATAACAATGCTGTATAATAAATGTTGAAAACAATGCTGTATAATCAATATTAATAATTTCCTGACATCATTTCCACTGTTGGTGTAATAACCAAAAGGCGTCAGCAAACCTAAATCCCTCGGGTGTGCCGGTATCTTTGGGATGTTGAAGGCGGTCTTGCTCAGCACGGCATCAATAGCTAGGACATTTCTCACTATAATGTTTTGTTGCATCAGTCTTGCCAAAAGTCGACTTTGATTGTTTTTGTCACATTGATTGTGATGGAAAGTAAACCGATAATAATAATAATAATAATAAGACGAATAAAAAGTCAAGCTGCAGCCACTCACTCCCTCTAAACAAATTATGATTAAACTTGGCAAGGTTGTTTTTGCCAAACAATGAGATCTGTGCCTACATTTGCCAGGTTTATATCAGGAACCTTGGGCAGTTCAATGCAACATCATTAAAAATCTGTCAGCATGTTTCTAACTTTATAAATTGTATTCTATTGTTGGAATGCTAAATTGAATTGTGTCTGAATGTTTTTCAGGGAACTGCGCTGTCTTTTATCAGTGTAAGAGAGGTGCCACTGAAGGAAGCGGTTGAAGAATCATTGAAGAGTACCCTTGCAGAAGAAAGTTTATTCAAGTGAGTCATATAACACAGTGCATTTTCTTTACCAATTATACTGTAACATGTTCACGTAACCCTATTTTGTTTTTGCTTACGTTAGAGTACACATGAGTAGAACAGCAATAGCATTATCTCGAGACTAGCAGGTTGTTCGATTCAATTGGAAATTATTAGATATTTTACAAAGTATGTCAGAACTTAACTTTATGGAAATTGAATACATTTTCTTGGAATTTCATGATTGGTTTCAATTCACTGTGTTGCCATAGAATGAATAAATTTTCATATTCGATTTCAACTTTTTCAATTGCTTCTTCAAAAATTACTTTTCTGTTTTCAGAACTTACAACTTTAAAATTGAAGAAATTGAGGGATTCCGTTACAGAGCAAAAGATGCTTGGCGAGCAGTAACAAGGATAGCTGTGCGCGAAGCGCGCTTGAAAGAAATCAAACAAGAAATATTGAATAGTGAAAAATTAAAGGTAAATACAGATCAGTATGTTGTGCCTGCTTGATTTTTTAACAAAAAAATCAAGCCTCATTCAATTTAATTAATTTTAATTTTTTTAAATTATTTATTCTATTTATAAAACAAAACATATATACACATATATACCCAAAATTATACAAAAGTAAAATCTATAAATTATTTTAAAATATATACTACTATATGTGAAGATGGAAACCCCTTCCAACTATGGTGCCCACTTACTAGGGAGGGGTTCTCATATTAAGGTAGGAGGAAAAAGGAAAAGAAAGGAAAGATAAAAGGATTTAATGGGCGCAAAGGAAAGTTAAAACTGCTATTTTTCAAAATCAAATAACAGAAAAGTAGTTGCTCTTGATCCAATTGCTGGTGTCATTTAATAAGAATATCTTTCTCGACTCATTCTATCCTTCTTCTCATCCTCTTTTTCCTTGTCCTTCTTATCCGTCTCATTCTTTCTCTTCCCCTATTTCATAATCTTCTTTTCTTTTTTCTTGTTCATATTCATTCACTTCCTCTCCTCATTCGATCCCAGCAGTAGAGTTTTAACAGAGGACAGCATCTAGACTTTTATATCTTAGATAATAATTATTATTTTGTCACTTCTATTCCATATCAAATTCTTCAATGACTAAGGATATTCGAAATCAAATCTAATAGGATGGATTTATCATCATTATAATTATAATGACAGAAATAATCATGAATATTGCAATTTGTGTTTTTCTAGTGTAATTTAAACTTATTGTATTTTCTATCTATTCCAATATAAATTGAGGTAATATTCACTACCAATAACAATAGTTATAATTCAGTTGCTAATTTTAACCTTGCCTTTCTGTATTATTAGGCCTATGTTTTTCAAGGAGGGGAAAGCGTGAACATACAAACCTCACGTTCCATGCTGCTGTGCTGCTTGTAAGGCCGAGGCCTTAATTATCAAATGATTTTGATTGCGTAACATTGTTTATGAATATTTTTTCCAGGGCTATTTTGAAGAAAATCCGAATGATTTGATGCGCCTGAGACACGACAAAGCTTTGCATACAGTAAAACTTCAATCGCATCTTGCTGATGTTCCAACTTATCTCATTCCGGAACATTTAAGAGACGTTATAGATATTCCTAAACCTAAATTACAACATCCTTACAAACCCAAAAAGAGCAGGTTTCAAAAAAAGTGGGTGGTGAGTATTAATACCATTAGTTGCACATTATTACTATTATTAGTTGAGACTAGTAATAAACGCTTTAGTCAACTTATAAATGATCAATTTGAGTTAGATACAAATTATCAATTAAATTATTAATTATAACTAGTTGTTAAAGAATCAATAGTTGTTTTTTGGTCATTTTTACACCTTTTATTCGCAATTTTTTATCAGGTCAGTTCTGTGCATCCACTAAAATTATAATTGTGATAAAATCAATGATAATTATGCTGTTATAGATTCGAATAAAAGAATAAATAGACTGTATTTAAGCTTATCTACTAGCTTCATGACCTATCAGATTTGCTTTTTTCTGAACCAGTTAATAACAAGAGAATATTGTTCTTCATAAATTGTCACAAAGCATTGTGTGACTGACAGGAGAATGTGGAAAAAAGGAAAACCTGATGGATTAATAAGTGAAGAGTGTGTGGCGCGGCAAGAGTAGGCTACTCTTGTTGAGGAGGTAATGGATCATATGTGTCGCACTCTGCACATCCACCACCTACCTCTCCCGCTCAGAACAGCTATCCCACCATGATTTTCCAGCTATGCACTGGCTAGAGGAATACATTCATCCAGGGCTCCTGCCCAAGTCAGCAGCTACTTTAGATAGCAAGTCCCTTGAACGCTCTATGTGAGCACTCAGCACCAACTCCAGCTAGAGACAATAGGGCACCTCTCACCAAGGGATCCACCACTAGGAGACTTCACCTAGCATGGAGCGCATGCACACCCAAGTGCTAGCCAAGCAGGCAAAGGAGAGAAAAGCAGCAAGTGTCCAGCCCAGGTCCCAGTACCTAACCCTTCCTGCCAAAAACACATCTCTTTACAACTCTATAGTTCGTTCAGCGAGCTACGGAGTGACCCAAACAAACTTTGCATGTGTGTGAGTGAGGAATTTCGAGAATTATTGTACTGAAAAGGGCCTGGCATCGGTCGGTCGGCCCATTCACACTCATTCCACCAACAGTTTGTTGTCGTGTTGTCGCACTTCCAGTTTGTGCTTCACTGTTTGACATCGAGCATACGAAAGCCCTACATTGTGATTAACAATTCGTTATGTTTTTTGTTTGTACAGTAGCTTGCAGTATAAGTATAATTTGATTTCTCAAGTAGTTTTTTTTTAAATAAATTTATTTGTAAGTTCTTTGTTCCATTACGGTAGTTTATATTTTACGGTAGTTTAGGCGTTTTCAATGGGTAGGCCTGTTGCCTGTTCGATACGTTTAGAAAACTATTCTGTGAATCGCGCTTCGCTGGGTCTCGGCTTGCACGCACGCACATGTTTGTTTACTCCACTCCGTAGACTCGCTGAACAGACTGTAGGCAATTCTCCTGTGAAAATCATACCTCTCAATTGCACTAGGCGATCTCCAATTCACCAGGTCCCAATGCCCTAACCCTTCCCTACAAAAGCATATCTCTAGATAGCTCTAGACGAATCCCTCTCCTGCTGGAAGTATGTCTAAATCGCTCTAGACAAAACTCTCTTCCACCAAAAGCGTGCCTCTAGATCATTCTAAGCAATTTCTCCCCCACCACAAGCACGTCTCTAGATCACCTCCTGCTGAAAGTGCATCTCTTGACAGCTCTAGACAATTCCCTCCCTGCTGAAAGCATGTCTCTAGATAGCTGTAGGCAAGTCCCTTTTCCGCCTAAAGCGTGTGTAGATATCTCTAGGAAATCCATCTCCGGCCAAAAGCGCGTCTCTAGATCGCTCCAGGCGATTTCTTGAAAACCAATCCCATTCCTTTCCCATCCTGGCCGAAGAACCAGAGAACTGGGAAGCCTAATTACTGGGCCCATATGTTGAATGGACGCCCATCTGCCAATGGAGGCAACAGAAGTAGCTTGACTGTGAGCGAAGTTAAAGAAAGGAGAAAAGAGAGAAAGAAGACTTGCCCTGACCACATCCAACTGTAATTAGGTGTTACGCAGCAACACCGGACATCCGTTAAGTACCTGCCAAAGGGGTTCATAGGTCATGCCATAAAATGCTAAAACTAATGATAATATTGTACAAAATCCAAGTGAATAAATTATCAGTATGTATGGAGACAGAAGTCAGCTCAGTCCCTATCAAATCTACCTTTTTCAATTTCATTCACCACGAAATGATTAGTATACACATCTTTTTATCTTTGTGTGTTGAATCTGTGACACCTAAATATAATATTTAATTGATAAAATTAATAGTTATTTTGTTTGAAAGCTATCAGCTGTCAAGAATATTAGATTTTTCAAACCTGTATTTAACAGTTAAACCATCATTAATGAGGCCTTTTCGCAAATCATGAACTAGTAATCAATAAAATGGTCATATTGATCATCAGATCCTATCCTATTACACCTAAGGATGATGTATTAGTAATAAAACTATTAATTTTGCTGTTATAAATTCAAATGAATGAATAATCAGTATGTATTTAGGCCCTTGCACCAGCTTCATCACCTATCAGATTCGCCTTTTTCTGATACCTGAACCAATGAATAATGAGAGGATCGTTTTCCTCGTAACTCCATCTCGTCTAAGTATGATGTGGCAGTGTAAAAATTAATAATATTGTTCTAAATCCAATTAAATGAATAATCAGTCTCTATCCTTCATTAGCTTCATGAACTGTTCTCTACAAGTTTCCAGTATGAAATTTGCTTTGAAGAAAACAAACGAATTTGTTTGAAGAAATTCCATTGTATTAAAATCTTATTTTTGTTTCTGTTCCAGGCCAAGAAGAATAATCCTCTATTCAATATGGAATTTTCTGGATTTGGAAATGATTCCAAAGATGATGATAATTGACGAATATGTTATAAAATGATGTTTAAAAATATGTTGACTCTTCCTTGATTAGTGATCAAATCCGCTTGATGAAACAAAACAATTAATCCTTATGATTACTACTAAATGCATTATAATCATACGATTATGGCTGCCATTCACCATCTCGTTAGTCATGTGTAGTACAATTCTCTTTGTTGTGGCGAAGGTGATATTGTGGAAGGTATCCATAATAAATAATAAGACGAAATTGTCACAACCACATTTATTAAAAAATATTGAGAAACTAGTTTCGGTTGTTATACCAACCATTATCAATGTCACAACTCAGTTTGTTGGAAATTGATAATGGTATAACAACCGAAATTAGTTTCTCAATATTTTTTAATAAATGGGGTTGTGACAATTTCTTCTTATTATTCATTAGTACAATATTATCTTACACAACTGCAAAATTTTAGAGATAATTCAATTAGAAATTCACTTGAGTTCCAAGGGTTCATTGTGTTTCTCAATGTCTATACTCGTTTCATGTGAAATTGTTTAAAAACTGATCAATTAAAATACAGTTTCAGTGTATGAACATTATATTCGTATAATATAATAGCTGCAGTGGTGTAATCAGTTAAGGCGCTTATCTCGGACTGACTGCTACTGGATCAAGGTTCGATTCCCGTTCAGCCTGAAGAAAGATAGTTTGAAATAGAATAGACCAGGAGTAGTTGAGAAATCAACTAACACGATTTTCTTCAACAATAAAATAATATAATGAACTAAGTACACAATTTCATTATGGCTCGCTTCGCTTACTTGCCAGGGAAAGAAGGAAAATGTTCAACTCAAGAATTTAATTCAGCAAGACAAGCTACTATCTATGCCTAAAGATCAACAGTGTTTAAGGTTAGAAGAAAATTCACTAAAATTTCAACTTTCTCGGCCACGCAGTACACGATAACGGGAAATACGCCAGAAAAACGTCACGTTTAGGCATATTTTGGGGAAAAATTCTTTAGTACGTGTCAATAATTGAACATGTTTTGGTACCACATTTTTCGGCCAGGTTGTTCTTGTGAACGCTAAAAAACACACGAAAAACTTTAAACTCTAGCGTATTTTTGGAAAAAAGTTTAAACCCCTTTCAAATAACGCTTTTTATCCAAAACTTGATAAATGCATTTTCAAAATCGAAACTTTTTGGATGAGTAGTTCTCAAAAATTCCAGAATGTCAATTTTGGGCGTAATTTAAAGAATTTTTCAAACTCTGTTCTTAGCACGCTTCTAGGGTCTCAAGTGAACAAGTGTACCGAATTTCAACTTTTTTGGCCGGGTGGGTTTTGGGTGGTTTTCATTCAGTAAGTAGGTTATTATATTAACCCTTAGATGCATGGTGTAGCATATCTGATACAAACCGAAATTTTAGTTATTCTAAACATATCCGGTTGAATGTGGAATTTGTAATCATGATGTAGCATATCTGCAATACTCCTTCAGTTGAGATAGTTCACCACATTGCCACTAGAATGCATTCGCATTCACTTTGGCTTTTTAGAAATATAGGCTGCCATGAAAACCTGTACTATAACAAATGTCATGTTTTAAAAAAATCATAAAAAATACATTAAATAATTTTTATATTGCTTAAATATTTTATTTGGTTAAACATATATGTTAGGAACAATATTTTACTATATAATATTTCATTATAATATACCATTACTCCCTGAAGTAAAAAAAAGGTTTGTAGCACATATGCTACATCATGGAACTCCAGCTGTTTTTTTCTCTCTTGTCATTTTGAGGTTAGTTGGGTCAGTTTTTCTGTTTACACTCCCAATTGCTTGTGTTCTGTAGTTTATTCACAGTGATTTTTCTTTTAAATAGCTTTATTTAGATCTTACTTTTAGTATTTAGTCAGTGTGATGATTATAAGAACATGGATAAACTAGAAGATTTGTTTTTCAATCGTGAAGGACTAACTGATGAGCAAATTGCTGATGCTATTTTGTCTACAGAGTTTGAGATACCTGATGTTAGTGATTTGGATTCAGATGATGAGTTAAATGATAATGAGGTTGTGCAGTTTACAAGTGTCTCAAGTGCTCAGTTAAGGGAAAAGCTAGACCCTAATGAAAAAGAAGAGCTTGAAAATGAGCCCACAGCTTCCACGAAACTAGACAGAGTTAGGCTAACAATAAGTTCACCTGATCCTCATCCCACTGTAAGTCCTAGGCCTAGTGAAAATGCTACTTCAACTGGATCTAAACCTAAAGCCCAGCCTAAACCTGATTCTCTTCCCACAATAAGTCCCAGTTCTACCAAAAATGTAACTGCAACTTCATCTAAACCTAAAGCTAAGCCTAAACCTGATCCTTGTCCCACTGTCAGTCCTAGTCCTACTGAAAATGTCATTACAATTGAATCCAAACCAAAAGCTAAGACTAAACCTGAATTATTGAAACCCAGATGGATGGTGAAGAATTTGGATTATTCCAAAGATATAACCTTTTTAGGTAGTACAACTTTACCTGACAATATTTTGAACCTCCAATCTCCTTACCAATTTTTTTGTTATTTGTTTGATGATAAATTAGTTGAAACTATTTGTGAAGAGACTGTGAGATACAGTGTGATGAAAGATCCCAGTAAGCCCTTCAATTTGACCCCACTTCTACTAAAAAAATACCTGGGTATTTTAGTAATGATGTCAATTGTACAGCTAAACAACATTCGATCCTACTGGGACCCTAATATTGGCAATCAGTTAATTGCGCAAACCATGGGCATCAATACCTTTGAAGACGTACGAAGGTTTCTACACTTCAATGACAACAATAAATTGAAACCCAGAGATGATCCTGCTCATGACAGACTTTTCCGCCTTCGACCGGTGATTGACCAGTTACTTACTAGGTTCAGGACTGTACCCTTGGAATCCGAACTTTCAATTGACGAGCAGGTATGTGCAACCAAAATCAGACACTTCATGAAACAATATAACCCTATGAAACCCCACAAATGGGGTTTTAAATTGTTTGTTTTGAGTGGTGTGAGTGGGTTTGCGTACAACTTTGAAATATTTTCGGGCGCTGACATGGAAATGCTTCCTGAAGAACCGAACTTAGGTGCATGTGCCAATGTTGTCTTGAGACTTTCTCGAATGATTCCAGATGGCCAACATTTCAGGCTGTACTTTGACAATTGGTACACAACATTACCTCTTCTAGTGCATTTAGAAAAAAAAGATATCCACTCGTTGGGGACCGTTAGGAAAAATCGGTTTCCTGGCCTCAAATTTCCTGAGGAAAAAGTTTCTAAAAAACAGTCCAGAGGAACATCAAATGAAAATGTGGCAGTAGTCGATGGTGTGGATGTGGCAGTTGTACAGTGGCTTGACAATAAATTGGTCACAATAGCCTCTACATTCGTTGGAACCAACCCAGTAGGAGTCTGCAAGCGGTTTGACAGAAAAAGCCGAACCAAGGTAGACGTGCCCAGGCCAAAGATAGTTGAAGAATATGTCAAGTTTATGGGAGGAGTTGACTTGTTGGACAGCTTATTGGCCCAACACAAGATATCTATGAAGTCAAAAAAATGGTATTTTAGAATATTTTACCATTTAGTTGACTTGACGATTGTCAATGCGTGGCTGCTGTACCGCCGAGTTCACGGGAACACAATGACACAAACAAAATTCCGTGAGTACTTAGCAGTGACATTATGTTCAATTGGAGAGAAGATCACCACAAAGAGAGGAAGACCTTCAACCAGCAATATTGAAGACCAACTTCAAGCTAAAAAGAAGAAAGGACCCGCTTCAAAGCCTCCTCCAAAAGATGTGAGACTGGACAATACAGGTCATTGGCCTATTTGGACTGAAGAGAGACAAAGGTGTAAGCTACCCAATTGCAAAGGGTTTTCTTACATCAAATGTGAGAAATGTTCATTGACTCTGTGCCTCAACAAGGACAGAAATTGTTTTCTATCATTCCACAGTAACTAGTTGATAAATTGTTTTTTAGCATTTGACAGTAACTAACAGACATTTTTTCCTTTTATTTCACTGTAAATACTTATCTAATTTTTTATACAGTGAAAATAATATTTTGATTACATCCTAGCCCAATTTGAGTGTCAATAGGCTACATATTTTTGATTATATACCTCGCTTTTTATTTATGTCATTGGACAGTAACTAACAGACATTTTTATATTTCATAGTAGGCTATTTTTTTCAACCAGTTAAATTTTTTTTGTGAATGTCTTAGCCTAATTTGAATATCAATACATATTTTTTTATTATATACCTCATTTTATTTGCCTTGTACCTAATAAGTTATATATTTAGGTTTGTCTCACATGCATTACAGGGTAAAAATCCAAAGTATTTTTTTTAGACTTAAGACCATGATGTTGCATATATGCTACATACCAGTTTTTTTGGTATAATAATGCTTAGGCACCAAATAAAATTTTTTTACTATTTTTCCAGCTTTATTAAGACTACTGTCTAAGCTATAAAAAAAAATCACATTATTACAAAAAATCATGCATCTAAGGGTTAAGGTCGCTTTGCTCGCTTTAACCATCTAGCCCCAGGGAAGGGTCACTTCGCTCGCCTTCCAGGGAGGGGGAAATTTTAACTTTTTTTGGCCAGGCAATACATGAGAACGCTAGGAAAACATTAAATTTTGTTGTAATGTGGGGGAAATTTTGAAAAATTATTTTTTGGAGGCTTTTAAAATCTGTTCTTATCAATCGTCTAAGTCTCGACTGAACTTGAGTTCCAAATTCTCTTTTCTCTGTTTTTTTGGGTCGAGTGTTTTCCAAAAAGGTCGTCAAATTTTGGTAAAGTTTTTAAACACTTCTGAAGCACGCATCTAGGGTCTCAACTGTACCCTAAGTACCAAATTTAAACTTTTTTGGCCAGGTGGTTTTCGAGAAATGCTAGAAGAATGTCAATTTTGAAAGTATTATTGACTTGTTTCTAAAACCCATTATTAGCAAGCATCTAGGGTCCCGGCTGAATATTTATACCAAATTTCAATTTTGTTTTGGCCGGGTGGTTTTCGAGAAACGGTGATGAATGAGTCAGTAAGTTTAGCTTTTATATATTACTAGCCGGCAGACTCGCTTCGCTCACCTTAACCGTCTAGCCAGGGGGCTCTGCTCCCTGGAGCCCGGGGGGGCCAACTAATTTCCATTGTGATTAGATAAATTTACAGAAATAGGTGATTTTGGGGAGAATTTTAATACCATTACTTAGTATGCATCTAGGGTCTTAATCAAACATATACTTTTCATAAACGTTGGCTTTTAGCTTTGTTTGAAACAAATTATTATTCATTAATAGACCTAACCTACTGAACTTGCCAGCCAAACAGCTTAAAGGAACAGCTGATAGAAGTCAACAGTTTTTAATCATATGGCAGACCCCTTAGCAGCGTTATTTACACTGTCTTTGAACAGCAAAAGACTTTGCACTTTGCATGTAGGCTACCATACAGTCGGAGCCTTGCAATATGTGGGAAACATATGACTGGGTATGATGAAATGTTATCATGCCAGGTTGATGACATCTGTTAAGTGCAAATTTCAAAATATTTTCCATATGATTAAAAGATCCCAGTAAGCTAGCTAGCCATGTACCCGTGCTTTGCATAGGCAAAACTTTAACCCCCTAAAAACACCCCTAAAATTGCGAATTTTGAAAAATCCTTTCTTAGCACGCGTCTAGTCCCCCTACTGAATACGTGTACCAAATTTTATCGTTTTTGGTCAAGTGGTTCCTGAGAAACTGTGATGAATGAGTGAGTCAGTCAGTGGTATTTTGATTATATATATATAGACTAGCCGGCAGACTTGCTTCGCTCGCCTTAACCGTCTAGCCAGGGGGCTCCGCCCCCTGGACCCCTGGGGGGGTCCAACTAATTTCCATTGTGATTAGATAAATTTACAGAAATAGGTGATTTTGGGGAGAATTTTGATACCATTACTTAGTATGCATCTAGGGTCTTAATCAAACATACTTTTCATAAACGTTGGCTTTTAGCTTTGTTTGAAACAAATTATTATTCATTAATAGACCTAACCTACTGAACTTGCCAGCCAAACAGCTTAAAGGAACAGCTGATAGAAGTCAACCGTTTTTTATCATATGGCAGTCCCCTTAGCAGCGTTATTTACACTGTCTTTGAACAGCAATAGACTTTGCACTTTGCATGTAGGCTACCATACAGTCGGAGCCTTGCAATATTTGTGGGAAACATATGACTGGGTATGATGAAATGTTATTATGCCAGGTTGATGACATCTGTTAAGTGCAAATTTCAAAATATTTGGCTGTTTATCACCAAACTTTTCAAAAATCGTCGATTTTGGGGCTAATTTTGAAACTTTTTTCCAAGGTACATCTAAGGCCGATACTTAACATGAATACCAAATTTTATCTGATTTGACCTTATGGTTCTCTAGAAATTGTTGTCATCTAAATTTTCAAAAATCTTCAATTTTGGGGTAAATTTTGAAACCCTTTCTTAGCACGCGTCCGTCCCCTGGACCCCCGGGGGGTCCGACTAATTTCCATTGTGATTAGATAAATTTACAGAAATAGGTGATTTTGGGGAGAATTTTGATACCATTACTTAGTATGCATCTAGGGTCTTAATCAAACATATACTTTTCATAAACGTTGGCTTTTAGCTATTGAAATTATTTTGGTAGCTCGGGATAAGTTTGCTTTGTTTGAAACAAATTATTATTCATTAATAGACCTAACCTACTGAACTTGCCAGCCAAACAGCTTAAAGGAACAGCTGATAGAAGTCAACCATTTTTAATCATATGGCAGACCCCTTAGCAGCGTTATTTACACTACCTTTGAACAGCAAAAGACTTTGCACTTTGCATGTTGGCTACCATACAGTCGGAGCCTTGCAATATGTGGGAAACATATGACTGGGTATGATGAAATGTTATTATGCCAGGTTGATGACATCTGTTAAGTGCAAATTTCAAAATATTTTGCTGTTTATCACCAAACTTTTCAAAAATCGTCGATTTTGGGGCTAATTTTGAAATTTTTTTCCAAGGTACATCTAAGGCCGATACTTAACATGAATACCAAATTTTATCTGATTTGACCTTATGGTTCTCTAGAAATTGTTGTCACCTAAATTTTCAAAAATCTTCAATTTTGGGGTAAATTTTGAAACCCTTTTGGTCGAGTGGTTCCTGAGAAACTGTGATGAATGAGTCAGTCAGTGGTATTTCGATTATATATATATATAATATATTGATAATGCACATCAAACAGCAAATGTTGTTTTTAATAAGTTTTTCAATGCTTTCTTGAATATATTTGAAACTTGTATTCCCGAGCATAAGTTCAAGGTTAATTCTAATGCATGTAATGGCAAGAAACATAATAAGAGAAAAGCCTGGTACACTCCTTATCTATCAAATATGAAGAATGATTTGGAACTTCATTTAGAAATGTTTAGACTATGTAAAACAGAGGAGATGAAATCAAGGTACTTGATAGCCAGGAGAAATTATAGGCTTGCTGTAAATGAGGCTAAGAAAGAGCATAACGTGTCTGGGATCCAATCTTCCAGTAATAAATGCAAAAAAGCATGGAATGTGATTAATTCAGTTGCAAAGAGCAAACAGAAGGAGCCTGTAAAAATATCACCAGATGTTTTCAATAATTTTTGTATTCAATCTGTGAATGAGATCTGTGACAGTATTGTAAGGCCTTCTGAAACGGCAATAGAGCTCATAACTTTACACAGTAGGAATGAACCACTAAGGGATAAGTTTTCTTTCAAGGAAGTAACACCGGATATAGTTTTGAATATCGTTAAAAGCTTAAAGTCTTCGGACAGCATAGATATTTATGATTTCTCAAGTAATATGCTGAAAAAGGTTATACATTGTATAATACTTCCTCTTACCTATTGTATAAATAAATGTTTGATAGAGGGAGTATTTCCAGAAATGCTAAAACTATCTAGAGTGGTGCCCATATATAAAAAGGGTGAGAAAGAGTGTCCATCAAGTTACCGCCCAATATCTCTCACACCGATTCTATCAAAAGTTTTAGAAACTATCATTCATCTTCAAGTATGTGATTACTTGAGTAAGTATAACATACTTTCAGATGCACAATTCGGATTCAGAAAGAACAAATCTACCATTAATGCTATTGACTCCATGATTAAAAAGGTACTCAGGGCTTATGAGGAAAAAAAATATGCTCTGGCCACATTCTGCGATCTTAGTAAAGGATTCGATTGCGTGGATCGTGATGTGCTACTCAGTAAGTTGGTTCATTATGGCATTGTTGGTAACAAATCTAATAACATTTTTGCCTCTTTTCTCAGTGACCGGAAACAAATTGTTTGCATAGGAAAGGAAAAATCTCAAATTAATGAGATAAAAAGTGGGGTGCCGCAGGGATCGGTTTTAGGACCATTATTGTTTATATTGATGATAAATGACCTGCCACTCTGTGTACACAATACTCATTCTATAATATATGCGGATGATACAACTTTTTTCAATGTAAGTTCGAATTTCGAGTTCCTCCAGAATGAAACTAAGAACAGTTTGTCAGAGGCTTCAAAGTGGTTCAGAGCCAATGGTTTTTCACTTAATGAGAATAAAACACAAGAAAATATTTTTAGCTTGAAGAGTTTACCTATGGAGAGCCGTTTGGGTAGTGTCAAGTTCTTAGGTGTTTTTATTGACAGCAAACTGTCTTGGGAACCACACATTAGATATGTTACTTCCAAATTATCCAGAGTGGTATACTTGCTGAGAAATTTGATGGGCTGTGTCCCCACGTCTTATGTGAGATCTGCATACTTTGCTTTTTTTCAGAGTATAATCGCGTATGGGCTCTTGCTCTGGGGGAATAGTCCACATGTTCAGGATATATTGATAATTAAAAAAAAAGTAATAAGAATAATCACAAATTCGGAAAGATTGGCTCATTGTAGACCGTTATTTTCTGAATTAGGTATACTAACAATAATAAACTTGTATATTTTTACTTGTCTTTTATATACGAAAAATAACTTGCCTAAGCATCAGCTTAGAAGAAATATACATTTTCACAATACTAGGGGTAACGGAAATATTGAAACACCTTTCTGTAGGCTGACTAAATCCCTGGATAGCTATGATGCTGTCGGACTGAGAATGTTCAATAAATTACCACATGAGTGGATTGATGCTCCATTTCAATTATTCAGAAAAAGGCTACACAGCTGGTTAATTAAAAATCCATTTTATACTGTTAAAGAATTTTTCGAATTTCAAAATATCATTCTTTGAGATGAGCTATTTTCTAGTATGTAGGCTTACTACTTCTTCTATGTAATATTTTACTTTTATGTTATTTTGACTGGTGTTTTCTACTTTAAAACCTTCCATGTTATATAGATTGACCATGTTTGCTGAACTATAATTTATGACGTTGTCCTTAACTATTGTAATGTTGAACGGCAATAAAATTATATTTATTTATTTATTTATTTATAGATATAAATTTTAATTCAAGGCCAGGAAGCGTTCAGGAATTAAACATGTTTTTCTTCAACTAAAAAATAATATTATTAACACGCGATAATATATTAATATAGTTGAATGTTGAAATATAAGATTCTGAAGTACTGAGAAGGTCTTATCTGCTTGGTTACTCACATTAGACAAAATATTTCCCTGATATAAACTGTCAATTCTCCATGCACTTGACTGGAAATTTGATAGTCATAATATTTCCAAGACCAGCTTCGACAACATCTCCTGGCCTGATAGGTCCGTTGTTACCAGGAGTTCCAGTCAGTATTAGATCATTAGGTTCCAAAGTCATGTACTTAGATGTGTATGATATCATTTCTTCCATGGTGAAAACCATATCTGATAATAAACAGTCTTGTAGTAGCTTGTCGTTCACTTTGCACCATATATTCAATGATGTCGGGTCTTTTAAATCATTCTTAGGAATGAATTTGCTAACAGGACATGCAGTATCGAAACCTTTTCCAAATGTCCATGGCAATCCTTTGGCTCTACAATTTTTCTGAAACAAATCACAATTAATTGTTGTTTTAGCTTGCAATAAATAATTAAATAGCTGGTAATGGAGAGATTAAATTGAAAACTATTTGTTATTTGGTTGTCTAACTGCAACTAGGTACGGTACTGCAATTCACCTCAAACTACAATAAAGGCTGACACAAGTTTCATGAGGTGATATCTTATATTTATGCAATCACCAAATATTCTATCACATTGTATTCCAACCCGTTACATGATTGTCAATATTTCAATATGATAAAATATAGAAAAGCATGCCGTCTCAAGAAATCAGGCATTTTTTTGAGGTCTAGTCTAATACACTGTGCTGAGAGTATTTGAATACAATACTTGTAATGGATAAATGACTATTGAATACATTTCAAAAGTTGTACCTGATTTGATTATGTATGCATACCATATCATCAACCGCGGTAAGATCCAAAGCCAAACAATAGCCGGCAATGTAACTCATCACTTCTGAAGGTTTTATGTTTTTTCCTCTTTTCCCTATAATAACACCTAGCTCCACTTCTTCATATACATCAAAATCCTTTGGAACCTGCAAAAGTGATAAATAATAATTATGCTCAAGAGACCTTCAACAATAAGCATTTTCCTGCAAGCGGACATAATTTCATTATGAAATTATTTGCATGCAGTATTATTTCTGCAAACGGCATGAGTGATTAAATTTTTTAATTCAATATAACTAGTTTTCTCTTCTTATTATTAAAGTGTTTTTTACTTTAGTTTGTATTATATTTTTTTTCTTTTAGTGCTAGCATGTCATTTTTCTTGTTTTATTTTTTGGAATCTATTGTTTGTTTTATGTGCAGAAATAAAGTTTATTATTATTTAATAAGGATAATTCGGGTCCAGTAGTTATACCGTGTACAGTAGTCTGGTCTTGTAGTAAATTATTTCTGAAATAATCATTTTTTATGTACATATGACAGGTTTTATGTATAGGTTTACCTAGACAAAGATCAAGCTTGGGGGAAGTCAATTGAAATAAACAGTAGATATGCTCTAGATCAGGGGTGCACAACCCGCGGGCCACATGTGGCCCGCGACCTGTTTTTTTGCGGCCCTTGGCTCGCTCTAAAATTTTACTCGAATTTAGTGAAAGGAAATACTAATTGTATTTATTTTTACATTTTTGTTGTTGCAATATGATACAGACATCATTTGTTAAGGAAGAGCTACTAAGTTTGGTTCCCATGAAAAGTACAACAACAGGCTTAGACATTTATCAGGGGACAATAAAAGTTTTTGAACGTTTCGAATATTGAAAATACGTACAGTATTGACAAACTCTGTGGTGAGGAAACTGATGGCGCTAAATCAATGATTGGGAAAAACATCGTTTTGGTGCAACGATCACATTGTGATTTAGCGTTCTATGTAGATGTTATGCACCATATAAACGAATTAAATATTAAACTCCAAGGCAAAGACAATTTAATTCATACATCAGTGAGTCTCGTAAAAGCATTTGAAAAAAATTTGTCAGTGTGGTCCACCCAATTACAGAAACGGGTTCTGGCTAACTTCCCTTCGCTCATTGAGATGAATTCAAGTGATTGCACTTTGGACTTCTTAAAATATATCAATGTAATACAATGCTTGAAGCAAGATTTTGAGATCAGATTCCAAGACATTGATAAATTTGAAAAGTTATTTGAAATCTACGCATCAACGTTCAGTGTTGATTGTATGTATACAGCAGACAATATTCAAATGGAACTGATTGATCTTCAGCACATGATCCAGCTAAAGTCGAAATTTGGTGAAGTTCCATTATTAGAGTTCTACAAAACTTACCTCGAGAAATGGTTAATCTTCGAGAAGTTTTTCTAAAACTTCCAGGTTTGTTTGATAGTACATTTATTTGTGAGCATGCTTTTTCACAAATAAAAACTGTCAAATCTAAAGCTCGTACGCGGTCACTTAGAATCAACTTTGATAATAGCAACCACAATTTAAATAGACACTGAAAAATTATCAACAGAAAAACAGTGTCAAATTTCCCACTAAAATATAGATTTTTTACAGTTATTATTTCTAGTTATTCAGTTATTTTATTCTTACATCTTCAAATTAAAACACATTTTTATCTGTTCTACAAGAACAAATGATACAATTTCTGTTTTCTTTTTAACTCAGTTAATCATCTGAGTAAAAACTCAAATGTTTATTAAAAGTGTGTGTGCGAATATATTTCGAATCCATGTGAAGTATAAATTTGACTAACATTGATCAACATTGCAACAACATAATGAAGGAGGATTGTTAACCTGTGGATAACCTTGTATGACAGGTAAAGGTAACCTTGACCATGACAGGTAACCTTGTATGACAGGCTATGTAAAGTTCTAGTACACTTTTCTGCCGTTCATCGTATCATAAATTAGTTGGATATTTTAATTAATTTAACCACCAGTAAAAATGCATGATAACTGTATACTTGATATATTTTATTCCTGCGGCCCGGCTCCGAAAATCAGGAATTGAAATTGGCCAAAAAAAAGGTTGTGCACCCCTGCTCTAGATGATTTATAGTTGAAATGTATGCGGAGTTTGTTGTAATTATTTTAACTTGCATGATTATTCTAAAACCAACAACATGCATTTCATTTATTATAATTATTAATTAGCTTACTGGCGCTATTCTGATATTTTGATGGTAGAACAGCAAACGGTCTCAGGATAAAATAACAGAGTATATGGTCATATCCGAAGCCTTCCTAATCGTTGAATTACAGAAGAGTTGTGATGGATCCTCGTAGATAGAAATATTCTGTGATATTATTGCTTTCAGTCATAGCTCTTTCTTCATCCTGTCTTCTTTCATGTCCCGGAAAATAAAGCATTACTTCAGAGCCCTGTTCTCTATTACAAGAGCATTAGGTTGAGCTCTCGGCGTTTTTCAATAATTCTTGAGAAATCATCAAGAAATCTCATCTCAAGATGAGATTCTCATTTTCAGTGCCAAAGTCTAGGGTAGCGCTTGCTTTGCAAGAAGTCACTCATTTTAAGGTGGATATTAAAAAAAAATGTAATTGTGTTTTGAGGAAATTGAAAGGAGAGGAGGCCAATGACAAAAAGATTAATTGAGAAGTGGAAAGTGAAGATTGGAGAATGTAATACTGTATTTTTTTTTCAAGAAATAGCCTCATAAAGTAAAGTTAAACCGGTAATGGAAAACTCATTTGTGGAAAAGGTCTGGGATTTTTGGGAGAGCTTGCACATCTCAAATACTCACCTCAATCGCTTGACCTTCGACAATATATGAACTAGTGGGCTTCAGGAACATTACAGGTGTTGTTGGCATAGGCAAATTCTTTTTTTTTATTAACGACCTATGGAGAGAAATGATTATTTCATTCATTAAATGATTACTTTGGGAATAATTAATTTTTACCACATATCAATATGGTTTTATAACTACCTATCTTTGGTGCTGTGGCATAATTTCTGTTTGAAATGATATTTCAGTTTATATTCCATATATAATAGAGGAAAATGTAACTCATTCATGAAAACAATGGCCATCATAGTTTGAGATTTTTGTCAAAATAAAAATATGATTACAGTAACTTACACTGGTTTTTGTAACAATGACCTCAGTATGTATAGAAAAAAACAAATTTGTTGATACTGCTACCTATCAAGTTCATGGAATTAGGTTAATAGTAGATTTTATTATTCATACGGAAACGCGCAAAATGATTTCTCAGACAAGAAATCAGTGATCTCATATTAATATGTTAGTATGGTATTAGTTAAATAATATATTAATTAGCTATGAGCTCGGATCATTTGAAATAAACTCATTCATTGAATGGGGTAAAAAGTAAATTCAAGTATCATACTTATAATTTTGAGCTGCTGCCACTATCTTCTTTCCAAACTGGACAAAATTTTCAGTTTCCATTTTGGAATAAAACCTTGGAACAAATAACCGCACCAATTGATCACAAGATGCTTTTAGTAACAATGGTCTTTGTTATGATAACTGGAGTATTGATTAGTTTTGGTAGTTGGCAGCAGTGTCAGAGGATGGCGGCTCAAGAACTAGGGGGACTGACGTGTCCACATAACATGTAAAACTATACTATGTGTATTTGAAATAATGCTTCAATAAATGTATCAAATTGTTGAAGTCTACACATCATTATTTATCATCATAAACATAACATGGCGCTGCGGAATTTCGACCTGTTCGTGGTAAGTTACGTGAGTGGGAATGTTGTGGACTAACCTATAAACTGGCTACGTCGATTAGTCTTGCATTTGAAGGACTTTAGTGTCTATCTGACTTTTGTGTCTTGTTTATGATGCAGCATTTAAAGCCTCCGGACCCCTTGTCAGTTGTGGGGGATACAGGAGAAAATTTCAAGAGATGGCGACAGCTATTTGAGATCTACATTCATGCTTCTGGAATTGGTAGTGACTCGAAAGTGCCTGCTGAACAAAAGGTGGCTCTGTTGTTACATGTAATTGGTGGTGAGGCTATTGAAATTTATAATACGTTGGATCTTTCAGCTGATGAGAAGAAAGACTTTACGGTGATATTGGATAAGTTTGAACAGTATTTTGTTCCCACTACAAATGAAACTGTCAATAGGTATGTTTTCTTCACGAGATGTCAAAAGGAAGGGGAAGCATTTGACTCATTTGTTACGGACTTGCGGAAATTGAGTAAGGACTGTAATTTTGCCGACCTGCGTGATAGTTTGATTCGGGATCGGATTATTTGTGGCATTATGGATATCAAGGTACGGGACAGACTATTGCGGGAGCCAAATTTGGACCTGAATAAATGTGTAAACGTATGCAGGGCTGCTGAAATCGCTGAGGTGCATGCCAGTACAATCACTGGAGACCAGGTTGTTCATCGTATTACATCCAAATCGAGGAACTCTCAACAAAAGGAGAGTATATCCATTCCTGCTAAGGGACCTGATGAAAAGCCCAAGTATAGTAATAACACTTCCCAAGGTTCCACATTTCTTTGTGATAGGTGTGGTAATAAGCATTTTAGAGGTAAGTGTCCAGCTTTCAAGAAAATGTGTAATTTATGCAAAAGATATAATCACTTTGCTAGAATGTGCAAAGCTAAGAGGAATTGTAATGAAATTGAAATAGAGGGGGAGAAGGATGTAGGAGTTATTTTTGAAGAGGCATTTGTGGGTGCTATTAATAAGCCAAATAAAGGATTAGTCAATTCAGGTGAATGGTTTGAAAAAATTTATGCTAATAATGTTGAAATATTGTGTAAGCTAGATACAGGGTCTCAAGTCAATATATTGAATGTAGAGGTACTTAATAAGCTGAGAATTGTTGTTTCTCCCACCAAAATAAGAATAAAAAACTACAGTGGCTCACCCATTGAAACAATTGGTGAAGTTAGCTTGAACTGCTTTGTGCAAGGTGTTCAACAAAAAATAAATTTTCTTGTTGTCAAAGTAAAGGCTTGCTGTATATTAGGATTACCATCAATTCAAAAATTAGGCTTGTTAGCTAGAGTAACCCCAGTTCAGGAGATATCAAAACAAAAAATTGGTAGGGAAGGTTTATTGAATGAATTTTCTTGTTTATTTAAAGGAATTGGTGAGATTGATTGTGAATATAATATAAAAATTAGAGCAGATAGTATACCGGTTGCAGAAGCTCCTAGGAAGATTGCTTTTAATTTACTTGATGGTGTCAAGGAGGAGCTGGACAGAATGGAAAAGTCAAAGATTATCAGAAAAGTCTCAGAGCCAACTGAATGGGTTAGCTCATTAGTAGTTGTTAAAAAGCCTGACGATTCTCTCAGACTATGTTTAGACCCACAAAACTTGAATAAATGTATTGTTAGAGAACGTTTTAAAATTCCCACATTTGAAGAAATAGTTAGTAAAATGCCGAATGCAAAATGGTTTTCAACTCTTGATGCAAATAAAGGATTCTATGCTATTAAATTGACAGAAGAGTGCCAGTTGTTAACAACATTTAATGCTGGCCCATTTGGTAGGTATTGCTATTTGCGCCTCCCTTTTGGAATTGCATCTGCTCCTGAAGTGTTCCATAGAAATTTCTCACAAATTTTTGAGGGTTTAGAAGGTGTGGAAATATACATTGATGACATAATTGTATGGGGTGAAACAATTGAACAACATAATGAAAGACTGAACAATGTATTAGTTAGAGCTCTGGAGAGAAATGTTAGATTTAATCCTGATAAATGCAAATTTTCATTACCTGAAGTGAACTATGTAGGTCATGTTTTTAGTGCTGAGGGTCTTAAAGCTGATCCTAAAAAAGTTCAAGCCATTGTTGACATGAACTCACCACAAACCAAAAAAGAGTTACAAACCATGCTTGGGATAGTAACCTATGTGAGTAAGTTTATTCCAAATGTTTCACTAGTTACTAATTCACTGAGGGAACTGTTAAAGAAAGACAGGGAATTTATTTGGGGTGATAAGCAGGAAAACGATTTCAAGGAGCTGAAGTCTTTATTAGTCAAGACTCCAGTATTGAAATATTATGATGTTCAGAAACCGGTAGTAATATCAGTAGACAGTAGTAGTTTTGGTTTAGGTGCAGTTTTATTGCAAGATGGGCTTCCTGTAGCCTATGGTTCACGAGCATTGACTGATAGTGAGAAAAAGTGGGCTCAAATTGAAAAAGAGTTATTGGCTATTGTGTTTGGTTGTGAACGGTTTCATCAATACATTTTTGGTAAGACAGTGCTGGTTGAATCTGACCACAAACCTTTGCAATTTATATTTCAGAAATCATTGAATGAAACTCCTTTAAGATTACAGAGATTGAGATTAAGGCTTCAAAAATATGATGTAAATATTACTTATAAGCCAGGTAAAGAGTTATTACTGGCAGATGCTTTGTCAAGGTCTTATGTTAAAGAAGAGTCACAGAACTTAGATGATAAGGTGGATGAAGAAGTGGAATTGCAGGTGTGCATGATTATTCAAAATTTGTCTATATCCCCAGCTTTGCTTGAAAGATTTAAACAGAACACTGCAGATGATGCAGAGCTATCAGTTGTGTTGGGTTTTGTTTTGAATGGGTGGCCTAGGAAAGAGCAAGTTCCAAATAATTTAAAGTACTATTATTCAATCAAAGATTGCTTATTCAGTGCTCATGGGTTACTATTCAAAAATGACTTATTGGTAGTTCCAAAATCATTGAAGAAGGAAATGTTGAATATGATTCATTATAATCATCTTGGCATTGAAAAGTGTAAGGCTCGAGCTAGAGGCATAATGTTTTGGCCATTCATGAACAAGGAAATTGAAGATATGGTTTCCAATTGTCAAACTTGTTTAAAATTTCAAAATAATAATAGACATGAGCCTATGATTCTAAGAGAGATTCCTGATGCACCATGGATAGTTGTTGGTGCAGACATTTTTCATTTTAATAATTTCGATTATTTACTTGTAATTGACTATTTCAGCAAATTTGTAGAAATAAGAAAACTGAATAACATGTCAACTGATGAAGTTATTGTAGCACTGAAGTCTATGTTTGCTAGGTTTGGGATACCACACATGCTGTATAGTGATGGTGGTCCACAATTTGTATCCAGTAAATTCAAGGAATTTAGAACAATATGGAATTTTGATCATGAAACATCAAGTCCATATTATGCAAGGTCGAATGGTATGGTTGAGCGACACATACAAACTATAAAGAAAATGTTGAATAAAGCCAGATTAGATAATAAAGACCCATACATTGCTCTTTTGGAATACCGTAACACTCCTGTAACAGCTTTGATGAATAAATCTCCAAATGAATTGATGTTTGGAAGACAAGTAAGGGGGTTTCTACCAACCAGAGCTCATGTGAATGATTACAAAAATGTTAAGCAGTCCTTAGAGAAAAATCAGTTTTTGTATAAATCTCATCATGACAAGACCCATCAAAAAGAACTACCCAGTCTAGATCATACTAAAAATGTGTTTGTTAAAGATGAAAAACATCAAATGTCTGAAGGTTATTTACTTGGTAAAGGCAGTAGGCCAAGGTCATATTCTGTGATGTTACAAAATGGAAAAATTGTTGATAGGAATAGATATAATATTTACAGAGGATCACCCAATAATAAATTTGTAAAGGACCAGGAGAGCGGTTTTGACACAGAGTTAATAAATCCAGAAAATGCTAGTGATGATCAGGAAATAGTTGAGATAGATGATAATAGGGTGACAAAGGAACCTAATATTACTAGATCAGGAAGAGAAGTTAGGAAACCTAGGTATTTGAATGATTATGAATAAAATATTTTGCTTGTAAGGCTATGTTAATATGATTATTCTTTTATGACTATAATTTTCTGTATTTTGTTTTGTTGTTAGTTTAATGCTCTATGCTACTTTATTATTTTTCTATGTTTATATATGAATGTTTTGATATGAGCTTGCATTTGATTGATTAACTAATTATGGACAAATTGTTTAGCTTATTTCACTTCCCTGAAAAAGGGAGATGTTATGATAACTGGAGTATTGATTAGTTTTGGTAGTTGGCAGCAGTGTCAGAGGATGGCGGCTCAAGAACTAGGGGGACTGACGTGTCCACATAACATGTAAAACTATACTATGTGTATTTGAAATAATGCTTCAATAAATGTATCAAATTGTTGAAGTCTACACATCATTATTTATCATCATAAACATAACAGTCTTATCATTTTTAATTCGTTATCTGTTTAGCTATTATCTGTGTTCACAAACTATTCAAAATTTAATGTTGAAATGGACTATAATTCTATAACCTCGTGGACAGCATGGATTTAGGATGTTTTTGTTTTGTTTTGATGAGCAGACGAAATGTGTCAGCTGATTGCGAGGTCAAGATGTGTACCAACACCGCAGTGCCTGTTTAAAAATCATAAATATGGTATTTTCTTATTAAAAATTAAGAAATCAACTCGATCATAACATGAATAGTAGCAAAAATAACTTTCATAATTTCAAGCCTTTGATCTCCCAGAATAAGATGGGACTCAGTGATCGAGTTGTTCTGAGAATAAGAAAAGTTTTCACTTGGATCATGAATGATTTTATCTTATTTTATGTAGAAAATGTAATTAATTTCTGGAGGATAACATTTTTTTGGCATCAAATTCAGTTATTATCCTATTTAATAAAACACATCATCTGTTTTAATTGGAGTAATTTCAAAAAGCTCAATGTCACCCGTACGTGAGCGCTCCGGTGTCATTTTTTGAAAACTCGATCTTTAGTGTGACGTCACGAGCAGTATTGACTTCCTGTGTGTTATTGTCCGTAATAATTAGTTTTATTTCAATTTTATGTCGTGTTCAGTGACATAATGATTAATATGGAAACTGAGAAAATCCTAGAAGATAGCTTAAGTAATTCACAGGTAAGTGAAATTCTTTAGACGACCAATTTTCTGTTAAGAGTCGTACTTACACCACACTCATAAGTTTTAGGCTAGACATTCCTCCATTTTTAGTAGTTATTTATCCTTAATTATTAGAAATAGTTATTTGTTTCATCGAACCTTGATCTTACTCCCCAAATATTTCAATAATCTTCTTTAATAAATTGTAATCGTAATTCTATACAGATGATGGCTACTCAAGGAGGTGAGGTTATTAGCCTACACGGATTCTGTCATTAAACCTACTGTCCCATTGATTTGTTTACTCTACAACCACTTGGGTATGAAGTTATTCTGATTGTCTATTTGGAGTTTTCAAATGTGAGTTAATCTATGTTTTCAAATTAATGGATTTAGCCCGTATCCGTTTAATTTTTTATTTAATGTAACTGGGCTCACGGTAAGTTAAAAGGATTTTCATCAAAAGCAACAGCAAATGAGCCCAAACAATCATTTAAAAGGTGATAGTCAACTATTTCTCAACCTATCAATGCATTATAACTAGCTATCACTTAGCTCACTTTTCAAATAATTTATGAATTATTTCCTTCCATTGTATTATCCTTATAATGTCCCATATCTCGGAGTTTGTTGTATCTACTTTTGCTGTCTGGTTAGATTTATTATAACATTGTAATGGCTCCATTTGTTTGTATTCTAATTTCTGTTTTAATACTTAGCCCAGGATCTATTCTTGTTATGATTGATCTGTTGAGTAGGTTATATCTTTTTATACCTAACCAACTCAATATATTCTGACCGCTTGTGCGTCTTTAATTACTAGCAAGCATGGTTAATAATATAATTAATTGCAACTGATTGTGGATACAGTGACCAATACTTGAATATAGCTTAGTCATAAGTTAGCTTCTTTATGTAAACATTAGTTTCAAAATAATGATAATTATTATTTCGAAATAATGATACGGGATGAATAATTATTCCAATTTAGGCTATTTAAATAATTCTTGCACGGAAGTTATTATTAATTACTTCATAAACTTGGGTAAAGTACGTCCGATAAAGCATTTAGTAGAATAGGATCAGATTCGAAAATACGTTCTTCATTATGACGGTTTAGGTCAAGGAACCTGGGGCCTGGGGCTGTTGGTTTGTTAATGTGTTCATTTCGTCTCTCGTGACTTGAAATGGAGTGAATAACCTCTGTCGGGGGATGGTGCTCCAAATTCCTTAAATTTTGCCTGTGCTCTTCAGAAAATCAATACGGTTGTAGGTCAAAAGCTTCATCGAAGTTTAGCGCTACAACTTATCAAGAAATGATCCTTGAAACTGGTGTTAGGAGTGGACGCGGTGTCAGGAAGGACGCTTGTCACAGTCACAGTCGCTTGGGACTGCGTTGGAATGGTGATCGGCTGCTATGGCATGGCATTATCAGGTATATTATCATTTCCCCGATGGTTCGGAGTCTAACTAGATCTTGGGTTCATCATTGTATCATCGTTCACCTCATTAACCTCGCACAAGTCTCAGAAAAAACTTGGTGAGCTTCATCGTTTTTCTTATTCTGCTCTCTCTTGTACAATAGTTAGCTTCATTCAATGTTTCGAAATTACAATTTTCTATAGTATTTTAATGAATAAGACGACGTTGTCTATTGTATTTTCTGCATCAGGGGAAGAGCACTTCTGTTCCATGTACATGTCACTACAATCAACCATTCAAAAATTAAAAAAAAAAATTAATTCTGATCTTACACCATTATTTCAACTTATTTAAGTTTAGGGAATATTGACAGCCATGGAGGGAGCGCAGCTTCTCTGTGCAATCATAACAAAGTCAACTGTTGATCACACTTTTGTCGATACTCAAACAATTGCTTAATATTGTCTATAATTATAGTATGAAAATAAACTCATCTTCAACACAACTCATCCTAAACTTTGCGGTTTGCTCCACATCACTTGAAAATTCATAATTTATGAGTTGTCTATTTGAGTTGATGGACATCTTCATTGTCTTGGAAAGTATAAAAAAGTAAATAGTTTTAGTATTGGAAACAGTGAAATTGAATTATGAATTGAATAAATGTAGTTGAAGAAACTTAGCAAGACATTTTGACTGCTAATAAAATGCAATTTGCTAGGTATTGACTATTCTCCCGCAAAAATAATAATAGACTAATACTTTGGCATTAATTAATATTGTTACATGGAATAGTGCAACAGAACTCAGCAAAAAGCACTAGTATGTAATACTCTTTCAGCTTTGAGTTAATAAAATATTTTGTTTTGAATTACAGTAAAAAAAAAAGTAAATTCGTATGGCTTTTCGTGGTGGGGAGACCCGTACGGGTAGTTCCACCTCGCCGCTTTTTTAACGACTGCTTTTTTTTTTATATGCAACCGGGACCGACGGCTTAACGTGTCCTCCGAAACACGGTTGAATTACAGTTACAGTCTAGTATTAGTATCAGACTAGTATTACTAGGTTCAGTTTCTCATGCAACTGGCCCCAGAAAAATGTACATAATTATTGATGAGAGTTTTTTATTAGTATAATAGTCCAGGAGAGATTATTTCAATGTTGACAGCCATAGAGGGAGCGAAGCTTCTGTGTGCAATCATAATGTCAAGTCACGAGTGCTTTGGTCTGCATTTCGATAGGTGACCGTGGTTGCTCTGGTTATCTCCCTTTCTTTTGCTTTATCATTGTCCGGGTGATAACTTAATTAGTCAGCTCCGTTAACCACCACCGTACCTCATAGTATTAAAAAACGTTTTAGCTTCTTATGATAAATTCGTCAGTTTTTCTGTTGGTCTATGCTATTACTGTATTTTTCATTGTGGCTAGTAAAAACACAATGCTGATTTTCTTGTGTATTAGAAAGTTACTCTTCAAAAGTTTTCTATTTTCGTCAAAATAAATTCATTCATGCAGTGGATTTAGCTGTAACTCATTGAACTACGCATCCAGGTCTTATTCAAATCACAGAACTATGGTACTGAATTTGTAATTTGGTCGAATCACATTGCAGTTCATTCAGACATAAATAAATAATTTATTTTTCTGCAAGTGGGACATTTGAAATTATTCAACAAGAACTTTTCCTACCGACCTCATTCGACTTCCAGTGCTCTTATTTCCTTGAAGGCCACCCATCCTCCTTAGGCTACTTGTGTACTAGCAAGCTTCTGTTGCAAAGCAACATTCAGTTAGTAATCGATGCATCTGTGTCTTTCAGCGAAATTGTATTTCTTAAATTCTGCATTTCCATGAGTTCTGAATCTGGCTTTCGACTATCGAGATTGATCATGTTCAGCTGTTACATAATTCAAAGCAGAACAGGACAGCATCTAATTCTTCTTAGACTGACAAATTTACATGTTAATACAGTAGTTACAAATTGAAAAAATGTATGTGATCTGATTTAATGAAGATTGATTTTAGAATTTGTAACTACAGTAGTATCTTCAGAGATTATATTTTAGTGAACTGTGTACTAGTATATGGTGTTTGATATTGTTTTGATTATTCACACAATTGACATGTTTTCCCATTGCTCAAACTGTTGGAAATAATGTAAAATGTAAAGATTTTTGTCGTAGAACAATAAACATGTTTTAAATCGGCAACACATATTCATTGCAGAGATGTCAAGTAGAAAATTCAATCTCATATTCATTTCAGTTTTCATATTGTAATTTCAGCGAATTCACCCAAGGATGGTGTTTTGAGTTTTAGGGAATAAACAAATGTTCTTACTCGTATTTCAATAAACTTCAGAAGATCATTATTTTTGTTCGGCCCTAGTAAAAACCCGTTTATGTACAATAGATAGTCAAATGTAACTACTCTAGTATGCAACTAAAATGTAAATTCAGTTTGATACAGTATTTACTAAATACTACCATGTATACAAGTTTTTTATGTATTCAAGTACCTGATTCCTTCTTCTTTTTAAAAAGGCCTATTCTTCTCCTTTTTGCCAGGCTGTCATAGCATTCATGCCATATGTAAATAGAAGCCCAGGCTTGGTAGCGTGATGCAGGGTGACTTTTTGTTCCAAAGAAATTAATTGGACTGCCCTCAGAAGCGAGGTTGAGGTTAATTCATTTCTATGTTTGTGATAACAAATCTTCCCTGCGTCACGTCACCAAGCCTGTGTTTCTAATTGCACCTGAACTTCAGAGTATTTTTTACTTATAAACTTATCTAAAATTTCTCTACAATAATGTAGCTGATGAAATACTGTAGCTGATGAAAAGATGAAGCTACGTTTTTCCCACTACATAATTATTCCTAGACTAGCAGGGTACCTGATTCAATTGGATCTGGATTTCTAGTGCGTGACATAGCCTTTTTTTTTAAATTTATCTCCTCGCTCTTCCCCTTCTCATCTCTTTCCTATTCCTCTTTTTTCTTGTCCAACTTCTTCAATCCCTTGAAACGCTAGAGTTCCTCGACACAGCATCAAGATATTTATCTATTAGATGCTGCATTTATTGTTCCGTCATATTCTTATCAATTTATTGGTTACGGGAACTAACATTCAGCATTCTTTTCCGGGGCAGGTCTTGCAGTCTGCGCTGCTAACAAAACAGTCCGTTATAATGAAGGAAACGTGTGACGTAGCGCTTAAGTTCAAGTTCACTTTCAAGTCTGCTTTTGGCTGCTTTTTTTGAAAGGTTGTAGCCGGACGCTCTGGACACTGGAACTGCACACAAAATAGTGTTTGAATAGACTACTGCGGTTAATTTGGAGGCCATCGCGTTTGCGATACAAACTTATTGTAGTCAGGTAGTGGCTTAGATTGCAATGACTGGTGCACGGTATACGCCTTACTTACTTCCTTCCTCATTGTTAAAAAATATCGTTATTCTATTGTTAGTATTTTTATTTCCTCAATAAGTTAGGTTTATTTTCTGTTGGGATACTAAGAACTGATGAAAAGCAGTAATGGTGTGTTGGATCTTGATTAGGTGGTTCGATTTTCGGTTTGATGTAAGCTTAACATTATAAAAGGTTATGTATAAACGTAAAGAAACAGGTCGAATTGAGAACCTCCTCCCTTTTGGAAGTCGGTTAAAAAACAGAAGCTTTTAAATAAACATAAACAAGCTCACTCGACATGAATTACCAAGGCACCACCAGAAAAAGTAAAACTTGCTTGCTGTAGTAAGAGTCATTATTGTAGGTATATTTTCTGAAAACATGATTTTTGATGATTATGAGAATGTGTGGTAATTATAGATAGTTTATTCTCAAATAAATAAATTACAACAAAAGAACATTTCAATGTCTTACAGCTATTAGTAGTTGAAGAAACAAATTAAAGTATGTTATTTCGTGAAAGAATTTTTAGTGAACTAAATTATAGTGAGCAATTAACATGAAAGAGTTATGAATTATATATGAAAAACAATAATAGAAGAATGTATTTTTATAGACACCACAATAATAAAAATCAAAGTGAAATCTAGCTTTAAATTAGAAGTGAAGTAAATGTTATTGAAGGAAGTTCAAATTTTGGAAGAAATTACAGCATATCCATTCATTGAGTCAAAAATGTTTTTGGAATTATTTTAATGAATTTCGCACTGATATAAAGAAGTTTTTTTTGTATAAAACTGAGGCTGGTGTAATACATTTTGTATTTCCTTTAAAAATGAGGTTCGTGTGTATATGAAGCTTGCTCTGTTTCGTGAAAGGTTTGTCTATTTATTAATATATCTTATAAAGTTTTTCAAATGCAATTGGATGTTGAGAAATTAAATGTTTGAATGATCAAAATTGTGACAGCAATACATTGTAAAATATTTGGGCAGGCCGGCCACCGAAAGCTGTGCTGGGACAGCTCTTTGAACTGAACCAATGGTTTCCAATAACCGCCCGGCCACCAGCACAGCACTCATCAAATATGACACAACATGACGAACGTTTTTGTATGCCATGCCTATCTTAAACTAGCGAGGACCCATATCTACTGTATTGCGGTATAAACTCATGAAATGTAAAATATCTTTGTTCATGATACATTTCAACCTACTATTATTAATTTGGTGTTAATCCAGTGTTAGTCCCATTAATGTTGTTGTAATTTTAATTTTTGAATCAATAATGATTATTAGTTCCCTAGTAACTCAAATAGTGAGGAGCTGAAGACCTGTATTCTAGAGATGGTTCACTTTTCACTATTATTATTATTATTATTAGACTATTATTACAATATATCTTTTCTTAAGTCTCCTTTTTATTGCTTGCTTGCGACCTCAGGATCATTTAAGTCTATACTTCAATTTCTTTTGAATTCGTTTCGAGCCTCAATCCTTTTCCTCCAATACTCCTTCATTCTGTCAGATCATTGTTTTCTGACTTCGTCTGAAAATCTCTGTTTTGTGTGATTTCCGGTTGCCTTATCTTTGTTAAATTTTTTGGTATATAAATTTCTTTGTAGTGGCGAAGGTGATATTGTGGAAGGTATCCATAATGAATAATAAGACGACATTGTCACTACCACATTTATTAAAACTTTGAGAAACTAGTTTCGGTTGTTACACCATTATCAATCTCAATCAAACCGAAGAAGCTTAACAGTTTGATTGAGATTGATTATGGTGTAACAACCGAAACTAGTTTCTCAAAGTTTTAATAAATGTGGTTGTGACAATTTCGTCTTATTAATTAGTATATAAATTTCTTAATTTTTTGGTTTATCTTGTGCATCGTTGGTAGTCAATCTTGGTCTACTTTTATTATAATAAAATTGATAAACTATTCGTTGGAGGGAAAATCTTGCGTGTCATCAAGCAATGAAAGGAAGGAAGTTACACAAATGAAAAATTAAATTAATATTGCATTCAGAAAGAGCCTTCGTGACCAATTCTCGTTGAAATCGCTGCCATTTATTATTTGTAGAAGAGTAGTGGTTACTTGAACGAAAACGTTTGAGTGTCCTACTGTATTGCATCGGATCTTCTCAAGTTGACTATTTCGTTGTAATTCATAGTTTTCTCCTTATTTTTCAAGTCTCATCTCTGTGGTTTGTGCTGAATAACTACTGGGTTTCATTTCAAGATGGGCCCAGCGTTCCTACTTTCAAAGACCCATTACATTGCCTTTCGTTGAAAATAATAACAATTATTATTATTTTTCTATACAATTTCGGGGTTTCTTGATGGTTATCAGACAATTTCATGTTCAAAGTAATAGATAATATAATACTGAATTTAGCTTGCTTGTAAATGAGTTTCAAACAATTCTGATTCTATAAGTCTCTACTCTATTGTATTTATTTTCTTCCATTATATAATTATCATTATAAATTTAGGTAATTTTTCCCTTATCTACTTCATTCTTTTTTTCTTTACTTCTTTCCTTTCCATCTCTTTATCTTCTCATTATCCTTATCCGTAACAGCTTTTTTAAAACGTTCGGCAAGGAAGCTGGAAGTCTTGTACTATTTTATTTTATTTTTATTGTAACTCTATCCCACGCTTAGACTCAAGTCTTTGTGGGATATTCCACTATTTTATTTTTTGTATCTAATCAAACATTTATATTTGTTTTTACTGTGGAAAATGAAATTTCATTTCAATGGCAGCCGCGGTAGTGTTAGAGCGCTTATTTCTGATTAGACTGACTGACTGACTGACTGCTACTCCTGCGTTCACGAGTTCGATTCCCGTTCAGCCTTTAATATTTTGTGTTATTCACCTCACTGTCCAAACACAAATCTCAGACTCCTGTGGACATCATCATCATTAACAAATACTTATTCTATTCCTGTATTATTTGCCAGTAAACCTATCGAAGAAAAACGATGGGCACTTGGCTAAAATAGAAAAAGAGAATAAACATGCTTCCTAAACCCAGTGGTTCGCTCGCACTGCATCTGTCGTTTTCCAGTATGGATTTTCAGCTGTTCTACTGACCTACTTTACGATGCCGCTTTCCACCCTCTTAATCCATTTCCATCATCGTCATCGTCAGTTTCAATTCATTTCCCCGCTTGTGTGACCAGTGGTCTGCCTGCCAAATATCTCTCTCTCTCTCTACAATACTGTTATTTGCCAATTCCTATTCGCTATCGATTCTCTGAATGAGGTCTGCATTCAATTTCAATCTATCACTAGAGTGTGTTCACTGTTTTCCGTACGTTCAATTTTGAGAGGAATTCTTTTTTGACTAGTACGTATCTATTGTGCTCTACCATTTGTTGGAGCTTTTTTATTGTTCGGGCTCTCTGATTTTGCTATGTATCGCATCTCGAGCTTTCGTATTCAATATTATTCTCATCTTTTAACTTTATCACAAGCTACAACTTACACAGGGTGTTTCAGGGGGAATCTTCCTTCCGTAATGCACCAACTCATTCCTATCACCAAAAAATAAAAATGATTTAAACATAGTTCCGGAAACGCTTCGTTGTAGAAATAGAAAAGGCTGAAGTTGGCAGCAATCCCTTTGAATTTTCTCAAAGATCTTTAATTAAGGCATTGGTTTTGGTGGTAAATTGAATAGAGTTTATGGAAAAGGAGCTTAAAATCAAGTGAAACATTTTCCAAACTTTCAACTACCATAATTAAAGAAAAATACGAAAAATGTCTATGAAAACATGTTTTTTTTTTAAGTTTGAAGTGGGTTTACTTGGTTAGTTATCAATATTTTTTCCAACGAAAGTTGCAGATAATTATTAAGATTATAACTATTGAAAATAAAACTTTTTAATCGCCCTATAGCCTAAAACGTACCCAAAGTAAGGGTTTTAGTGGAACAAATCACACCCGAAAAGCAAGTTAAAAACAAATACATATTTGTATTTACACATGTAAATAAGTGTTTTGTTTAATCAAATCCGATTTTATGAACTTGATGTGTTTTTGGATGTTTTGTTATTCAACATTTTATTTTCAAAATTGAATTCTTTCCAAGTTTTATTGAAGAAATATTGTTTGACAATTAACCAAGTTAAATGACTTCTCAACTAAGTACTTTTCATGTTGGATCGTTGAAAGCAGATCTATTAACAGAAGTGAATGCTAAATAAACAAATTCATGCTTTTGACATTATATGTATCTTGAGCCAAGGTGAAAGCATAAAACTAGCAAACTACTGATTCGAAAGAAGTTGGTGCGTGACTATCATGGTCTTAATGGTTAAGTCCAAATGCGTGCAGTACTGGGGGCTTTTATTTGTGAGTTGGGCATTTCACTGGTGGATGGTTGCTTTAAAGGGCATCGCCTTGGGGGTTGATTTCCTCCCTGTACCTGGAGGTGACTGCTCACTTTTTCACTACTCTTTTTTCATTCTCTCTCTCTCTTCTCTCCCGCTGTGATCAAAAAGGGTTCTTCGTCAGTTTTTTGGAGGGTGATGATAGTTATTTAGCTCGAGCTAGTTCACTATTAACCCTCGCTCCGGTTTATAAACACAGCCTACTCTTTCCTATTGCTTGCGTACAACTTTACCATCTGAGCATTCACATTGAACAAACTTATTAGACCACTATAAAATGTTCTCTTGAGTATGTTAGTAACATGCTATATGTATGTGTAGTATGCATTCCATGTTGCATTGGTGGTAGGAATGCTCATTGATTTTGTGTTAGCTAGATTATGCTAGAAATATGTTTCAGATTGATTGAATTGATACGGAAGCTAAATTGAACTAAAATGTCATAGTCGATGTGGTGAAAACCCCGAATAATTTCAAGATTTGCAAAATATTATCCTTAGAAAAAATAAATATAACATACATTATATATAATATATATCTTTATATTTTCTCTGATTTTTTGTTTCAGTTGTAAAAAATTTAATCAAAAGTTTAAATTACACGTATATGTATGTATAGTATCATAACCGATGTAGCAGAAGGTTTCAACATTCAACATTTTGAATAACAAAAAATATTAAAAAAATCAGTGAAAAGAGCTTTACAAGTTACAAAAATGTACCAGCACCATTCTGTAAACAAACTTTTCAATTTTTGACACTCAGTAACTTCGTGTACCATACTGATGAGCGGTAGTTTTTTAATTTTAAATATTTGAAATCTTACCTGAGGAGCTATCAGAAACTATAATTATTGGCTATCTAAAGTAGACAGCTATCGGAAACTTGGCATTGTTTTGTGTGCATGAGGACATACGGGTTAATAGTAGAGAGGTTTTAAATGAACTTGCAAGCGTCAGACTTGTAGACTTGGCAGTAGTGTTGTCAATTTGTGTATTGAGCTAGGTGATTCTCTACTATCAGTTGCGGACAATGTAAGCTGACAACACCCCAATTTTTTCAAGCCGCCTAATATTTGGTGACGTGAACTATAGCGCATATGACATTGCCAAGGATGAGGTCCGGACTACACCCCTCCCCCCACAACTTTGGCTCTGTACCCCCCCCCCCCCCACCACTAAGGAAAATACTGGGGACGCCACTCTTCACATTGTGTCGGAAAATAGTATTTAATATTGTATTTGAAATCAGATGCTATTTATACAATTGTATGTGCTAGTATGGATGTGGATAAGTTAGTATGAATACTGTGGTAGTATTTCTATGCATTAGGTCTGCCTCCCTTGTGTTGTGAAGGAAGTTAGTTCTAGAGGTAGGTAGATCTTGAGTACTGACGGGATGCTGTCCTTGTGACCCACGTTGTACTTGAGGGCTGACCGGTCTCGGGCCAGGCCAGACTGCTGTGGTTCTGAGTCACATCTACAGTATTTTTCACTATATTCTCGTTGCTCCTATTATATTCTAAGCAACTGGTTTTGTTTGAAAATGCTTGCAGCACTTTGAGCGCTGATTCTTTTTATGTGCGCCACACTTTTAGAACCACATATTGCATCTGGTAAGGCTGGTTAGGAAGTTTAATATAGGCTATATTCAAATATCAAATTTATTTTTTATTTGCCATATTCACAAAAAAAAACAACAATGAAACAAAATAAAAAACATACATACTTAAAGTTAATAACAAATCCAAACAAAACTATTTATACATTAAATACGGCACTACTGGCAGAAGTAGGACTTGATCGCCAGCAGTGAGTACAAGATGTAGGTAAGTTCGATTAAATCGAACAAGATGATGAACAAGATGAGTACAAGATGTAGGTAAATCGATTATCCAGGTAGAAAATTTGTTCCAGTAAATTATTCGTTGATGAGAAGTTTCTTTGCTAAGAATAAAACGTAATTCAAATTCGCCATGAATGTAGATTGTAGAGGATATTGCTATTTGGAAGTAATACAGAAGTTCAACTGCACAGAAATTAATTTATAGTTCGGAAATTGTGATGCTCTCCATATCGGGTTCGGTGAGAAAGATTTTTTGTGAGACTCCTCTTGTTCTGTATTTTTATATCTAATATGAATTGCAACTTTGAAATTAAATTGCCTCAGCTAATATTTTTTTTATTTGTTTGATGAACCTGTAGCACAACCAGGTGTAATTCTAATAAGCTCGAATAAAAATTGCTTGTAAAACACAATTATTATCATATATATTATTCGAAGAACTTAGTACCGTATGTCATATGTATATACTCTACGAAGAACTTGAAAAAACTTGAGAAACTACTGAATAATACTATTAAATAAATGCCTACATAACATTGGCTTTGCAGCACTAGTAGAGCAGGCGCTTACCGGATGGTTAATTGTATTATTATTTTATTTAAGATTATACTATCGTATATGAAATGAGTTCATGATTGAACTTGGGGTCTTTTGCACTATAACCCCGCATTTCTTGAAAATTGTTATTAAACGGTTGATTCCTAATTTAAGACCCGGTTAGGTTAGGTTAGTTTAGGAATCTACTGTTCAATGATACTTTTTTAAAAATGCGGGGTCATAGTGAAAAAGATCCTGAACTTTTATGGTTTTGGCTCAAAGGTCCCAAACAAAATGTAAACTTTCATGAACTTCTTTTGAACTGTTTCTTTTTTTAGTGAACTCTCAAATGAATACTCTTCGACCGTAGAAGAATAGGCAATAATAATAATTGATCTTCAGAGTTAAATTTTCCAGTAGAATATAGACATAACCTAAGATTCGGATTCTCTTTCGAATTTTGTGAGAAAACAGTTTTGAGCTAGTAACCTGTCAAATTTTCACATTCCATTTTATTTTTATTTATTTTTTATAAATAAATGAGTAAAATTATGAATATTTTTACAAGTATTTATTTATTATTGAAAATAGAATAATTTTAGCAAATCTGTAGTTTTAAAAATAGTTGAATGATACATGTTTCTCAAGTGAACACCCTGCCTAGTGTGACGATGGGGTTGTATAAAAATATATACTGTTTATAAATAATAATAGCTATTTCTCGCAGTCGTAGAAAATATGATCATCGTATAACACAAGTTCAAAACAAGTTGCACCGTCTATTATCCTGTGTCTCCTCCCAATATGCACTTTTTTCAAGAACGTTTCCATTTCATATCCAACGCTCGCGTTCAAATATTACTGCATTCCGTAAAAATTCTTGTGACGTACACCCTTAGTAACGATGATAATTGAAGCAGAATTTCTTTTGAAAAGTGGAGTTTCTAATAAAAATCCCGTAGCGTGATGTCTACGTAGTTGACAATTGCACAAAGGTCGGGCAAATTAGCCTGGAGATGCGGCCAAAATGGTGGCGATGATGATGGAAGAAGCAATAGTGTCGTCGGTGTCGAAAGAAGACAAGCGTGATTATAATGATGATGATGATGATGATAAAGGATAGAGGATGAGGAATGGTAAGACGAGAGCTGAGGACGCATGAGAAGCGTGACGGGCGAGCGCCGCGCCACGCTGCCTTGACCGATCGTTTATTCCCGCTTCACGCCAACAGCCTTTGGCATTCTGCACCTCTCTTTAGCATTCTCATGCAAAATCTGCAATAAAGCTATTGCAAGTCGCCAAGGTGTAGCTGCACCTTATATAATTTAAACATGCTATCTAGCGTACGGCACAGATACAGAGACAAAGAACTTTTTTGTTTTAACCATTTATAAAATACACATACTGTAATAGAATATCAGTAACCCCAAAAGACACAAACATATGATGCATATGCATATGGCAGTTACAGTCAAGAAAAGTTAACAGTCAGTTACAATCAAGTTAACAATATATAATATATATATGGTACATATAACTACTATAAATACAACTACTATGAATATAATTGCTTTAAATTTATATCCAGATCAGCCAGTTATTCAAGTGCCACTGGAGCAGCACAGAAAAGTCCTCAAATGCATTTGGATATGACCTGATGGGGCAGTCCTCAACTGATGGTTTGATGGTTGATGGTTTGTTTTGGAGCTCCACAGTCACACTGAGGTGATGGCAAAATTCCCCATTTATGAAGACTGTCTCCGCATATTCCATGCTCTATGCGCACCCTGTTTAGACCCTTCCAGAGATGTCGAGGGAGGCTGAAACCTTCTGGCTCACTACCTGGTCTAATTAGCTGAGGATTGGGCGATTGTGTATTCCAAACCTAGTCCACTCTGAAACTATGCAGTTCTGTCCAAATCATTTGAAAATCTCATTGGAGGACTCCTGGATCTGAGGCTATTTATCTGAAGGCCGGGAAGGTCCTCATGAATTGGCAGCATTTTATTGTCAGCGATCTTCCTGAACTTTTTCAAAATGGCATTCTTTCTTTTGTAAAGAAGGTGGAGCACCATTACGGAGTATTGGAAGCCAAAATACAGGTGTTGATTTGATACACTCTGTAACCATCCTCATAGCAATGCTAAGCTGAGCATCAATTTTATTTGTGTATCTCTGTTCAACCTCTAAGTAATTGAAGGAGGAAATAAAAAAGGACGAGAGGAAAAATTAATAAGTAGAAGAAAAAGAAGAGGAGAAGGAGGAAAAAGTTGAAAGAGGAAATAGATGATGAAGAGAAATAAAGAGAAGAAGATGAAGAAGAAGGAGAAAAAGAAATGATGAAGAAGAATGAGAAAAAGAAGATAAAGAAGGCTAAGTAGAAAAAAAAGAATAAGAAAAAAGGGAAGAAGGAGGAGTAAAAGAAGATGAAGAAGAAAAAAGGGAAGGAGTATGAGTCTGAAGGGAAGTGGTAGAAAGAGGAACAGGAAAAAGATAAGGAAAAGAGGGAGAAAAAAGAGATGAGTGGAAGGAAGATGAAGAAGAAGCGGAGGAGCAGGGATAAGTAGAAGAAGTAGGAGAAACTAAGAAACTATTGGATTTGCAAACAGGTTCTGTCATGTGCCAGATATCCCTATTCAACTGAATCGGGCAGCGTGCTAGTATTTTATATAAATATAGACTTAATAATGTAGTATATATTCTATTCTGTTTACTGTAATAGTGGATGGCTTGGTGGCGGTCTGTGTGTCACTGCGCTTTGCTTGATGCTGTTTTAGATTTTGTTTCTTTATTTCCAACGTGAATGAATGAAAAATAGAGAAAGAAATTCTAATGAAATTTGATTGAGATTGTTCATAATCCATCTATTGTAGGTGTTGTCTGTTTACTTCTTATTTGCCTTGTTCTCAACTATATAGTAGTAGAAAGTGTTTAGTTGAAGTTTTGGAGATACTAAGCGAACGAGCGGGCGTTGACAAATTGTCGCTCCTTTTTTTAAAAAGTCGTCCGTGACGGTCATGCCACTCACTGTAATGAAGAAAAACAAAAGAAATTTTACTTGGAAACTCTCAATGTTCTGTGCGAGAATGAGAAATGAAGATGCGATCTTCATGGGATGAAATCGAACAATGAAAGCTCTCCCAATTCGTGTCTCCTCATCCGTTTAGTTCTAGTTCATTGAAAATGATTCATTTCTAACTATACTGACTATACATTTCTAACTATACTTGGTAACTATACTGACTAGAAAATTCGCATCACTGATTATGTTCAAGAAGGCCAGACGAATGCAATTCATATATAGTTAAATTCAAACGTACGAATGATCACATAATAATCAAATAATAACAAAGCACTATAAAAGAAACACACATATATTTTTAAATAGCTAGTTTCTCATGCAATTTGTTATTTGTACTATTCATATGCATCCATCTGCAACGTTTCCTCATTGTAATGTTTTCATTTTCTCTTTCTTTCTCTACTTTGTCTTTTCCTTGTTTCTTTTCTTATTTCCTTTATATTCTTTTTCACTTTCTCCTTTTTCTTTGTCTTTTTAATATTTTTCTTCGTTTTCTTTTGCTACTTTTCCCTTTTCTTCATCATTTATTTGCTGTTTAGTAATTTCTGGCCAAGCTTGGGCAAGTTCACGCTATCAGGTGGAGTAGTTGTAGTTGCTGTCCACACCTTGCCTCCAGGGAAGAGACCAATGAAGCAATAGCTGTTGTCTAATGATGTCGGAACATGGACATTCAATTCAATGGCTAGATAGATAAGTGAGAAAGAAGGAAGAAAGAGAGAGTGAGTATGATTGGATGGATGTGCGAGTCCTAGAGAAGTATGAGCTTGAGCAATAGTTTTCATTGCCAGTTTCTCACGAGCAGTTAGTCGAAGATCAATGCAACGGTGTTGGATTAACGCTACTGGGTTAGTTACCTTTTCTTAGAAACTATTCTCTAATTATTGTGACTCAAGCCTTGTAATGGTGGATTCATTTTAGTGATAAACCTCAACAAATTTGCATAACATCCGATTTTTTTTTAAATTGATAGCTAAGAGTGGGCCTCAATCATTAGCTAAAAATCCCCACCAATCCCATCTTGGCAACATGCCCAGAAATCCAAAATGGCTCCCACGATGAGGCCCAAAACTTATATTTCGGTCAATATTTTGAGAACGGTTAGGTTTTTGAAAAATGTTTAGCTCTTTTCAAACTGATTAATGTTGGGTGTTTATAAAAGAATATTGGCGTTTTAAAGCTTTGTAGTTTTTATTATCTACAATTTATAATTAAAATCATTACATAAAATTAAAGAGCAGTTCAATATTTATGTTCTTGTTTGTTAGCTCCTTTGGTTACGCAATTAATTTTTTCTCCACTAATTGAACGGTTTTTGTGTCATATCTCGGTGATCTTTGTTTCTTGAAAAAAACGACTCTTACTGGTACCGTGATGCTCTAGAACTTGGGCTATTTCCTCAATTGGAAGATGAACCAAAGAACTTGATTTGGCAGCAAGATAGTGCCCTGCTTCACCGGTGTAACATAGTACGCGATTGGTTGAACGTCACTGAATTGGCCGCAAATAGCCCGATGACAAAGCTTGTTTCGCATAGTTTCCACGTTCACACTATCTGACGCCATATGATTTCCACCTTTGGGGGTCCATAAAGGATCGTGTTTATGTGCCTCCACTACCAGATGAACTTCACAATTTAAGGAATAGGATTGAATCAGCTTTTTAAACAATCACTCCAGACACACTTAGTTTGAGATGAACTGGCCTATCGACTTGATGTGTGTTGAATGAAGCTCACATTGAACACTTATAAGCTTATGCGTGAAACCGTTGCTCTTTCATTTGATGTATTAATTTTAATTGTAAGATTTATATAATAAATACTGCACGGCGTTAAAACTCCGATATTCTTTTATAAACACACGGCACATATTCATGCTGTATGGTATAGCAATCGCCCCTCCCCATATTTGGTCAAAATCAGCACTTTTCCAAAAAAAAAGGTTGAAGTAAAATTCTCCATATCTTGTGAACGATCAATAGTACATTCACAATTCAAAATTCCTTAGGTGATAATTCAGTTTTCTACAATTTGAAAACAAATTTACCTTTTTATCTTGAGTAATTTTTGAAGTAGAGCTGTACAAAAGTTTTTGTGCAACCAAAAAATGCTAAAATAATAAGTGAGGACCTGAACTACGAATTTCTTACTATTTACATAGGGGGTTTTCTTGGAATACTGCTTTGAAGACTAGACTATCAGGTACACTACTATGCAACCTTTTTTAAATGATACAAATTTTTCCAGGGGGCCCTCCATTGTTAAAATCTTTTGAGACACCTAACGCGTTTACAAATGATTAAGGCCCGTATTTATGAATGTGACTTATCAAAGATCGACGTGGATAAGTCAGACTTAGTGACAATTAGTATTACTTACTCTTACAGGTTCATGACTTGACAAGCTAGCGAGCAGCTGTAACATTAAAAGCCAACCCAGCTCCCACAACAAATATCTGACTCCTGATAAATAATTTAACATGAATAATTTGCATTAAACAACTCTAATTTACACTAATATAAGAATTTACACTACATAAATGTTGCTGCAGGGACAACTGGGTCAGCTTATAACCTCACTTTTCAGCTCATAAACTCACCCAGTATAAGTCATGCTTAAGCTAAAGTTCTTATTCATGAACCTTACTTAAACATCTTCTTAACTTAAAAGTCAAGTTGTGCTTATAATTGGTGTCTCAAATCCGTTCTTAGCCAAGCTAGGTACAGAGCTGACTTGAAGCTGTTATTAGATTGTTGTGTTGTATCATATTTTGGTTTCATTTTTTAGTATAGCATCGGCTCATAATAATAAAATAAGATCATCATATCTAATTTTCGCACCATTGCAATGTAATTCACTGTATGTTTGACTTATTGAAATTATTTCTACTTATTTTTTATAAATCAAGTTCTAACCTATACATTTTTTTGGCTCTAGGATAGAATCCTTTTTTGACGAAATAGAATGGATGGTATGCTGGCAGGTAGCGCTCACTGCACTGCATTGAATGCTATATTTTTTAAATCCAAAAACAGAAAATAATAATTTAAAAGATATTGGTGTGGTAATAATTATGTAACAGTAACTGTAAATTTACATGCAGTGCAGTATCTTTATATTTTCATGTATGTTATTTTATGTTTGGTTTTTAGTGCCTGATAATATGACACAATTTTAGGCTAGCTTGTGACCACGTTCAATGTAATAGAGCCTTTCCAAGCCGTTCTTAGCTAAGTCATGCTTAGATGAGTGTAAGTCACGTTCATAAATACTGGCCTAAATCTCATTGAGTGATAGCTCATTCTTCTCAGCTCTAGGGCGGTCCAAATTCATATTTCAGATGTCAATATACATGTAATACAAGTGAATAAATAGTGCATAGCGTTAAGCACAAGCTGATTAAATATTCAATGATAGACAAAGACGATTATCATGTTTCTTGACGATGCTAATTGTGAAGTGCTTCCTCATTTTCAATATTAATTTTATTTCTACCACTAGTTATTGCAGTTATAACTGAATACAACAGTTACAGAGCCGAGTTGAATGTCTGGTTTTTAACTGTGACGTTGTTGTGTTGTCGCTCATTGGCGTGACTGTGCGTACGTGCTAGTGCACTTTCAGTAGCACTGCAGCTCTGTTGAACACGACGTCCCGTTTTCAATAATTGGAAGCGTCTGTTCCAAGAAAAAAGGAAAGGATGCTTTTCCTCTTTGTCTTGTCAATCTTTTCTGGCTCTATTTTCGTATTTTCCGTTATTTTCTTATTTGCTAGTCGGAAATGCGTTTGTTGTAGTAGTTATTAATAGGTGAAGTTCTCTTTGCATGGCCTAGTTAGTTTATTTGTTCAAACAAAGCTGAACGATTTGATGATCTTGTTGGTTATACAACTGGATATGATACTTCATACTTGAGATTATATTTGACCAATTTACTGAATCCACAAGTATTTAAGCAGGGGTGCCCACCCCCCCTAAGCCTCATGACGCACCCCCCCCCCCTAAATTTAGCACCAAACCCCCCTTCCATAAATTAGGCCCCCCCAAAAAATGCGAAAAAAGCCCCCCGTATTCTTTCTAAAACTAAAAGAAGATTTTTATAACTATTGAAAAAATTCAAACCTGATAATATACAAAGTCGATAATATACAAAATGTATGTATATTTCTTGAGATTCTTTACATAGGTAACATTTTTTTGTAAAGGTAAAAAAGAAATATCAATGAAATGAATATATGAACTTCTGCTCAATAAACTTAATTGCAAAATAGCTAAATAAGAATTTGAACCTAAATGGTTTTTAAACAATAAAATATTATTACAAATACACAATGTTCAATAAAAATGAAATACCTATAAGTTTATGTTCGGTGTACCAATTAGATTAAGGTTAAATAATTCTACAAAGTTGTTCCTTTAAAGGAAGTGAAAACAATGAGTTAATAAATTCATTTGTAAAACACAAAAATTCAAAATACTAAGTCATTTATTGGACAGTAGTTAAACAACAGGTTATTTACTTAGTGTAGTATCTTGGGAGAATTTATGTATGTAGGCACACATTTCATGTATAGTTATTTACAACACACAATCGAAAGAAGTGTCTTTCAAAAACAAAATAAAGACATAGTTATGAAAAATTACTGAATTTTTAGTATTTAGTAAGTTTTTCAAAAGCAGTTCTTACTTATTAGTAAGTAGTTATCGTAAAATACATGAAAAACATCAACAGTTTGAAGACAAACATTTTAAATTTGTAGACTGTGACCATCTACAAGTTAGCTAGGCACCTTCTAAGTTTTTTTTTTTTTTTTTTTTGAGGATGAAGCCCACATGGGTCTGAGACCTGTGCGTGGGTAATGAGTTGGATGATGGTGATTGATGAGTTGGACCTACAGTTTTAGGTGGGTTCCGAACCACCGGGAAGTGATTTTCAGCAGAGAACATTGTCTTTTTTGCTGGCCAATCTAATCGGTCACCGTTACAAACAGGACCTACGAGAACGCAGCTTATCTATCTGATTGAACAGATACCTGCTATGGCTCGCGGCTATCACTTCCCTCTAATATCTATTGTTAAATCTATCTCTCTAAACCCCACATAGAAGTTTTTGGGATGAGGAAACAGAAAACCTTTCAATTATTTCTTCGTTAGAAATAGACTCAAGTACATCTGCACAAGTTCCTGCACAAATCCTAAACATTATTATTTTAGCTAATTCATATTCAATTGTATAATAATAATAATAATTATAAATATATTTTCATTAATTGACATTCTATCTGGTGACTTCTTAGTATATTTTTTAATGTTGTCACGTTAAACACGGTTTCAATCAACTTTACGACCCCCCCCCCCCAAAACGTTTTTTGGACCCCCCCCCCCCAAGAATTTCAATGACGCAGTCTGCGTCATAGCCCCCCCCTGTGGGCACCCCTGATTTAAGCTATTTTACTTCGCTTCTCTAAATATTTTAGCTTCTGAGAGCTTTTGAAATTTCGATAAGTTTCTCAAAAACTCTATTAATGATTTTCTGTTTTTTTTTCAGGTAAGCTGCTTGCTTAGTTCTTGTTTCTGTGTGCATCTGAAGCGAGCCTATGTGAGTATTCATGGAAGTAAACCTTGGTGGCTCTAAATTATAATTTTAAAACTTTTATACAACGCGCATCGGGCGCCAATAATGTGTTTTAGACGACGCGCATCGTGTAAAACCCATTAATTGGCATTATTGGCGTGCATAATATTATACACACTGGAAAGTCAAGAGAAATATTTTCCTGCGGTGCTCAGCAGCCCAAAAAAAAAAATTGTGGATGGCTTGATGAAAACTTATTTTTCCAACTTATTTTTAATTTTCAGTATTCTGTAAAAGACTCACTAAACTTTTGAACCCTTCGATTTGTCAATTAGTTAATGTGCCAAATTTTTCATTTATTACTCATAATTCATTACTTGAAATTTCTTTATAATGACAATGGATTCAATTAATCATTCTGTCCAAAGCATTTTTAGTCAAGTCAACATTTCGTTCAGGTCAACCAGAGAATTAAATATTGTAGAATTTTTTTATCTGTAGAAGCGATAAGTCACGACAGAGGCCCTGAAATTATTCAGGTGCGACCTGATAACTCTGTCACCAGACCTGAGCCAGCCAGTTCACACGATATTATTATTATTATTTTTAAATTATCTATAGAAGGCAATAGTTAGTCTTTGTGTATGTGTGTGTGTCCATGTTCGTGCACCTTTGCTCCTCCTTGCTTAAATTTGCGCAGTCAGTGACGGCATCTTTATTTTTGTTCGTTGTTTAGCCATTGTCTGCTTGTTGCCATTGCTATATCCTGACACTTCAATTGCTTATCATGCCGTTGCCTTGTCTTTTTGCACTTCTTTTCCTTCTCCTATCCTTTTCCTTCTTCTGTCCCCTCCCTTTCTAATCAAGCAGTCTTTGGCAGCTGTCTTCCGTTTCTTATCAAGCGAGCATCGGCTGCATTCAACTTCTGACCCGGTTACCGTTATAAGCAAAGCCGATCCTAAACTCTGTATCATTGCTGAGTGATTGCTATTGATGTGTCCACACTTGTTCAACATTGGGTCGTCAGAAGCATGCTGTTTGCATGGGTCGAACGCGGGGTATGCAGCAGGGCATGCCCCAAGTCCTACTCGCATTGCCCTGGTAAGTCTCAAGACGCTAACCTAATAAGAGGAAGGAAACGCGAGTAGGAAGAAAAGTTGCACAAGTTGTAGACATAGCAAGTAGTTGATTTTTTAACAATATTAAACAATGAAAATACTAACTAATAAAATTATCAGTTTCAATTTGTGATTGTGAAAAGAATAGAACCTATTTTCCATAATCTTTTTAGCAAAGTATGCATTTATTTTGCCCTCTTATGGAAGTTCATAACAATTGAATAGTACCGTTTATTCATAATAATTATTATAAATTAAAAATAATCCTCGAATTAAAAAATTAATTATAATCCTCTAATTAATTTATAATCCTCTTAGAAATAACTATTAGTTACTGTATTATTAATAATAGTGGTTATGTATTAAAAAAAATTGAGTAATGGAGAGTTTTAGCAATATTTACGCTAATTTGCTTGATCAAGTCAGTTCTGGGCCAGTGAGATCTGTAATGCAAGAGGTAGTAGGCCTATAGGTGTTTCAGAGTAGTTGCAATGATGTTTCCGTGGCTTTATTATCTCGATTTGAAAGTAAATTTCAGGCGGTTCCATTTGAAATTATTGAAATAGAGCCGTGCCCTTATTGTACAGTAATAATAAATAATAATTAGCGGATGGCTTTTATCAGTGGGGAAACCCTAACGGATAGTTCCCCCTCATCTTTTGAGTCATGTTATGGGGTGGGTTCCGAAACTCCGAATAAGTGATAAGGCTGATAACATCTAGTCAATATCAGCTTGGTCACCCACCCAAGCGCAGTCTTAACTGAACATCACGATCGCCCGGTAACCACGCTCACTGCTTGATCAATCACAACTCTATTGAGTCATATTATTTTTTTTTTGAAGCATATTGTAAATAATATTAATAAATTGCGGATACACATAGCAACATAATTAACAGAACTCTTGCTAGTAACTAAATATTCTCTAATTCTTGTTCGGATTGCATCTTGTAACAATGCAATTCATAATAATTGGGATAATTCTAAAACATTATTTTTGAAATGAAACATGATTCTGATTCATGAATTCTAAAGATTTTGATCTTTGCTTAAATCAAAGATCAAAGATCCCATTATCTTACCAATTGTTTAGCAAAAAGCTGAATAGTCATTGCCGTCAATTCCTTTTGTGGTTTTGCTTGAATATTGAACCTGCCACATGGGACATAAAACACAAAATGAGTCATTCAATTAAAATATCTCGTAATAATGGTTGGATAATCAATTATTATTTGTCAAACGTCAGACAATGGGTGATTCGCAAGCGCTAATTGTTCTCTATGTTTGATGTATTACCTCTATAAAAGTCAGAAAAAATTATAAATTTGCATATAATTGTGGTGTGTTGTTGATACGCTGGAAAGGGAATTCCGATTTTGCGCTTGAATGTTCAACTCTGTGGCCGCTTTTACATTTTCACGATTCTACGTTGTAACGGTTTGTTGAACAAAAATGATAAACTGATTTATTGATCAGGCTTCCCAATGCCACCTTTCAGATCAATGTAAATTACTAATTATTTAGGCTCGTTCTGAGATCGACTTTGACGCATCAACTGTGTCACATCAAAATTCAACAAGTTGACCTTTAAAACGAACCTACGTTCATGATCTGTATTGATCTAAAGACATCGGTAAGTCTGAAAAAATACAATTCAGTATTTATGTGACGAAAAGTTGCAGTAAAATCCTGCAAGTGTTGAAGGAACGTAATTTAGTGACCTCACTGTTTGAGTTTTGGCAAAAACGTTATTGTTAACTTGGTTTTTTCCAAACTTTCTATTAAATCAACCTTCCCCCCCCCTCCTGGTTTGTGAGTTCGGCTACTGTTGTCGATTCATTTATAATTTACTGGCCTCTAAACATTAATAGTTTCAGTTGGTAACTTTTTATACAGTCTATTATTGATAATTTTTGAAGAATACATATTATTGACACATAATTAATACAATTTAGAAAAAAAAAATAATGCCTCATTTTACATTGCATCTCCTATTACTATTTTCAACATTGTGTTATAGAATGATTGCTTGTGTGGTCCTTTTCTATGTGATTCATAGCTGTGTCAATTCGTTAATAGCTATCTGTCAGCGTTCTATTTCATTGGCTAACAGTTTATCTGTTTCTGCTAATGTGTCGTCCAGGCTCACCAAAAGTTATTCTTGTTTGTGTCGTGTGTGACTGTGTGGAAACCACGAGCCTCTGAGAGTGCAGACGGTGCAGTTGGTTGCTTCCTGTGTGTTTTTTTAGTCTAGTCTATCCAGGGGCCGCAGGCCTCTGGAAAAATAGGTTGCACCATTCACCGAGAGTCTATCTTTGTCTCAGTGTCAATTATTAGGTCGCTGCCTTTGGTTTATCTCGTGTGTTCCCTCACCAATTTGTCTTGTCAGACTGTGTGCTTCATTGTTGATTAAAGTGTAGCTAAGAAACTCTAAGGCCGGGTTCACACGTGTTACAATCGCGCGATTGTAGCCAGAGCAATTATCGAGAGTTGCGCGATTCTAGTAGAGCACAGGATCAGATTGTACAGTTCCCACGAGCTACACTTCGCTGCGATATAGCCGATTCTACTAGAATCGCGCGCTTGTAGCCAAGTCATTACAGTTTTTAACTTTCTAGCAACAAAAAAAACATAACATTTTGGATTTTTGAATTTTTAAAAATCCTATCCTACTCAGCTCATTGTCGTGAATACGTAGGAACTTGAGATTTTTCTAGCATGAATATTAACATTTTCATAAAATATTTGTTTGAATTGCATAAGTTGCCGTTATACCAAGTGATCCATGAAGGCCGATCTATTTTATAGCATAAAACTGTTAATTTTAGTGGTAGGAGAAAAATTGAGGTTTGGATTAAGGAAGCTGAGCACAGAAGCATAGGACGTAAAAATTTTAATATCTGAAATTTTTATGTTTTTTCTGTCTGTATTAGGAAAAACGTCGGCGACAACTCTGCGATTCATGATTGCTTTGGCGAGGCTGTTGCCCGTCTTAATAATTGCTCTGGCTACAATCGCACGATTGTAGCTCGTGTGAACCCGGCCTTGGAAGCACTTTTTCAAAATACTGTAGCAGAGGTTGCTAGATATGAATTCTAAATTTGTTGTTTTAAACACTAATGATTTTCGCAATAATTGTATTTATTCTAGTATATTATAAAGAAAATTAAAAAGACTTCAAACAGTATTTTAAACGATTAATATGTGTAAAAATATTTGATCAATCAGCAACCATCGTAGTTGAAGTGAGCAGCAAGCTCTCGCAGGGTAGATCAGCCTAATAAATGCTCGCATTCCATTATCCAATACTATTAGTCTAAGTACTGTTGAGAATAGCGTGAATGACCAATGATAATGCTGTTATGGTAACGCAAACCAGTGTGCTAGGCTCGCTGGTCCATTTTTAATTTTTTTGAGTCAATGGTCTTATGAGATGTAAAATACTTGAAATTATCTTGTAAGAAGTTCTACCTTGTTTACTCTATCGGTATCAGACTCCAGAAGTGTAAGAATTGTAAACTATTCAACGTTAAGCAAACAAAACTTGAATGGTGTGTTGATAGGTTTTTATCTATTCAATAATTTCCTGATCCTTTTCTCTAATTTGGATATTAGAGACTCGAGACAAATAATTTGATGAAAAAAATAGATGTAGTTTCACACAATTCAATAAGTTCCTGTACAGTTTCTTTCGACATTTCCCTATTATATTTTAAAGCAGGTGGCGGTAATTAAGTTACTTTTAAGTAATCCTTCTTGGTAATTGTTCGATGACTCCTTATGAGACGTTAAATCTACTTTTTCAGACTAGACTGTATTTTTTGGAACTATACATCTGTGCTCTTCTGTTGCTGATTTTTTTGTCGTTTCCATAGTAAAAAGTGTTTGCCAATTAGACTATTTTATCTCGTTAACAGGATTTTTAACAGTCTTACCTGCCTTTTTTGTTATTGGTCAACCTTGTATTTAGGATGTAAAGTACTTCCATTGTAAATATTGTTCTTGTTAGTTTCAAAGATGTCGAATTATGGGGAAAAAATTTTTTATAATGAATTAATTATAATGGAATTAATTAATTATTGGAAATAAAATAATTTTTGACAATAATCCATTAATTGCTAATTGATTCGATCTAAATTTGATGTGTTCCTAATGAGTGCCCTTCTCATCTTTTCAAATATGTTTTATGCTCCCATCCAATCCATAAATAGAATGTGTCGTATTATTTTTTTGTTTTTAAAATTATTGTTATTAGGATTTGGTTCTATAATAACACTTTCTAATTAACGGAGGATTGTCGGTGCAATGGGTGGTGTTATGATAATTTCTTATCTTTGAACAAGACAAAGCAGTGCTGTTTTTACAAAGCGAAGAATGTTTTTCATCGTCCATGTCTAGACTGACATGAAATGCTACAAATGAAAACCCGCTAATGATAAGATTTGTGCTCGTGATGAAAGTCTTCATTTTGCGCAATATTCCAATATTGAGTTTGTATGTCTCCTTATAATCAGAAAGTGCCGTTTTTTTTCTTGAGCTTTTGAAAAAAGGCAATCTTTCATGACCATTGATAAAATTGTGCAAGAGGATGAATGTTGAACATTATGGATGTTGCGAATCATCCTCCTGATGGCTTTGTCATGTTCTCCTTAAAATCATCGTCCTTTGCTTGTTCTACAGGATATTGCGTGAGATTAAATGGCGTGTTGAGACGACAGATCAATATTTTGTTAGGCCGATAGCACACGTGGTGTTTTCTGAGCGTGGTTTTGTTGCCTAGTAACGTCATTACTCACCGGTACCCTTGTTCACACAGTTTTATAGTCCAATATTCTTCTTGAAAAAAGAATGCTATAATTCACAGAATTAGCACTTCAACATGTGCGCTCAAGTACCAGGCTTCTATCTGCCAGAATTTCCATGAATTTAGTGTTTTACATGTTAAACAGTCATGTGTTTTAGTGTTAAACAGTCATGTACGAGTATTGAAATCTTTGTTTGCTTTTATTTTACCTATGAGTGTGAACGTAGGGAATGGACAGCTCTTATATTGAGCCCTACATTACAAAACAAGGACACACGTAAATGTTTTAAACAGGTACAATAATTATTAATACTATTTACAAATTATTATTTATTATTATTATTAGCATAATATGTCTTTTTAATTATCCAGGAGCTGATATAGATACAGAACACAATCTTCTTTGTGCAGTGCTCATAACTAGACTGAAACATGTGGAAAGGAGAAAAGCACCAATGAAATGGAATGATACATTTTCAAATGATCATGGCAGAGCAGCAGCATACTCCAGGCATGTTGAAGATGTTTTAAAGTAGAGTAACCAAGGGTGTGATACAATTATTGAAGATTGGGGAAACTTGAAGGGTGTGATCTTGAATGAGGAATTATTGAGGAAAATATTGGGATGAAAGCAAGAGGCTGGGTAACGCGGGAAATGTTGGATAAAATGGATGAGAGAAGGAAGTGGAAGAATGGTAACTCGAAATATGCTAAAAAACAATACAGAAGGTTAAGTACTGAACTTGGACGGGAGATGGGAGACTGACAAGACAAGAGAGAAGTAGTGGAGCTGCAATGTAAGTTACACAGACCAAATCGAGAAACGTCTCCAAATAGAGTATGCAGAGGAAAAATGGAAAAATTGCTTCAAATGTAGATGAAAATAAGAGGATCTGGGTAGATTACAGAAAAGAACTGTATGATTTGGAAGCTAATTTGAATATGCATGATGTGGAAGGCCAGAATACTTGTCAGAAGTGAGAAGTGCAAAGAGCGTTCAAGGAGCTCAAACATGATAAAAGCACTAGGAAGTGTCAATATACCATCAGAAGCTCGAAAGGCCCTAGGAGCTGGTGCATTATCTAGAGTAAATTCTTTGATTCAACAATGTGGCCAGAAGACTTGTTGAAAACCATTCCAGTTCCTCTACCCAAGAAGAAAAATTCAAGAATTAATGATTTCAGGCCCATATGTTGTATATGTAATTTTTCATAAGCATTGACCAGAGTAGCTCTGGAGAGAATTGAGAGCAAAATTGAAAAACATATTGGAGATGATCAGTTTGGCTTTAGAAAGGGAAGAGAAACAAGGTATGCAATGGCATGCCTACGACTTATGGCAGAGAAAATGATTGATGTTAGCAAGGAATTGTATGTCTGTTTTATTGATTGGGAAAAAGGCTTTGATCGGATGATTCAGCATATATATTCTGATGAGAATTCTAGGTGATGTTAAGCTTGACTGGAAAGACAGAAAACTGATAAGAGAATTGTACAAGTGACAAAGAGGGGTTGTGAGAGTGGATGGTGAGGAGATGGAGGTGATAATTGGAAGAGGAGTGAGGCAATGTTGTTGTATGTCACAAGCCCTTTTTAACATGTGTGCTGAGAAGGTGAGAAGCTTATGGAAGAAGCGCATGGTTGGAGGATGCGCTTGGAGTAAAAGTTTGAAGAAAAGTTTTTTATAATCAGAGGCTCTTTTGCGACGCATTGTGAAGACGCCTTTGTATGAATAATTGAAGATTGATGTTTGTGCGTTAGGAATGCTTACCGCGAACTAATTATTTTGGCAGTAGTGTGGTGGCGGTGATGGCGTTTGTAAGTGATGCAAGCGATTTGTCACTTGACTATTTTCGTCCACTTCTTTGCTTTGCTTGCACGCAATCTTGCATCCGTCATCACTTCCGCACGCGAGTGCCTGCGAATTTCGACTGAGGAACGTGCTTGAGTCCGCGCGCTATGAATGAGTGTAGAGGTGAGCGTTATTTCATCGATATAAAACATGCTATGCCAAAAATTCCTCATCAATATTCGATTTCTAAATAACTAAAATAAAAGTAACTTTTCAACTTTATCAAAAATAACTTTTTAAGTAACTCATCGATTATACAAATGTAGATGCTGTCCCCTGTAGACGAAAATAGCGCTGGAGGGTAAGAAATTGAAGAAGAGGGGGAAAATGAGATGACGATGAAGAAGAAAAAAAAGATAGGAGATGCAGAAAAAACTGGTGGTCGAAGAAAATGTGAAAAAAGAAACAGCAGAATATGGTGAAGAAGAAGAAGAAGAAGGTGAAGAGGTAGAAAAAAGTATGGCGAAAAAGAATAAAATGACCGAGAAGAGGTGAGATAGAGCTAGAAGTAAAAGAAGATGGAAGAAGGAGAAAAGGAATAAGAAAAAAGAAACTAATAAAATTTGTACAACGGTTATGCGTTATGTTGTTATAGATATCCAAATTCAATTAAATCGGGCAAAGTTATAGTGATAATATTAACCTAATATTTTGATCCTACTTTAAAATTTTGTGAAAAACAGTATTGGGCAATAGCCTGTTGTATTCGCATTGACTGTATTTTAGTTGAATGAATAAATAAATAAATAATTATTCCATTAAAACCTGTAACAGCAGCTATCAACTGTTGGAAAAATAGTTATCTCTTCTCTATGAATGAGCACCATATCGTTGGCTGTTCTCAGAAATGAAAACATACTGTTGCGGCTGTGATAACTCAGGACGGTCTTAAGTGGCGGTGTGAGTCTATTATTGATACACTTCACCGTTATTTGTGTCGTCTGTCTTTTTCATTATGGTGGTCTCCTCTCTGCTCTCTCCCCCACCTATTAAATTAATAGTCTCAGATAACCCCCCTACTATAATCATAGTAATATTCATCTTGGTTTTTAGAATTTCTACTTCACTTGGAAACAGGAAACTCTTTCTGTTGAATGATACAAAATGACGCTCGTTTGATACAAATGAAGTTTATTCGATAATAATTAAAATAAATATTTATATTTAAATGTCTTTAATTATTTATGATATCTGTTGATGAAACATATATCTTCAATTTCGTTAGGATATCCTCACATAATTCAATTCGCCCATTCCAAGAATGCTGATTTTCTAGGGATTTTTTAGGTTTTAGTTATTTTTGACAAGAAAGTCAATAAAACTTCTGCTTTTGTTCTACTATCCTGCCTCTTCTCCTTTTTTCAAAAACCTGTCTTGCTTTAGAATTTAGTCACTTTTGTCTTTTTTTACACACCATCTTGAAATTTCTTCAGCTTCATATCGTTATAATATACTAATGAACAATTCAAAAAATTCATTCTTTACTACAGATATAAGCATGAAATTAATTAAAAATACAAATTCAGGTTTAATTCAAACAAAAAATGATATTTACAACAAACTTTCAGTGTAAAAAAGGATCATTCACATAAAATAAGTATAAACTACTACCACTAAAGTTGAAAAAATTACGAATTAGATAATTCCTACAGGCATTAATACCTGTGCGTGAGAATGAGTCCACAGGAAGGTCATACTTTGGTGCTATGAAAGTCTGTCAATCAATTCCAAAAAATAAAATGTATTAAAGTTACTAATGGAAGTTCACATCAATATTTTACAATTATTACAATAATTACAATAAGGAAACCCGTTGCTGTATGCTGAAAATAAATACTTTCTAAAATACTGAGTTTTCATTCATTTCAAGTTGGTTCATTCATTTCAAATTGGTTTATTTAATTGCAGCAGATGAATATTAAAGCAATAAATCCTATTTTGTGATGAAATTTTAATATATGACGTTCATTTCTTACAATAAGAATTGTTCATAAACTGAAAAACTTGGCTTAGATGGTTTAAAAAGCACATAAAAGTTGAGTCGTATCTAATGTTGTATTTGAGGAACAGGTAATCGACAGCAAGCTATTAGTTGCTGATCAGCTATCAGTGTCTCAATTCCAGTAGATAACTTTTATGAAAACTTGTCATTTTTCTAATTGAACTTTTTTATGATGTAATTTACTATTTTCAATAAAAACATTTCAGTTTCCAAATACATGAATACTTTTTTAGCTTCCATGCTACCTACTAATTTATGATTTTAAATTATGTCAAATAGCATATTATAGATTATGTCAAATAACACTCAGGATATCTGAGTTAGAATTTATGTCTGCGTCAGTCTTTATTCTCCTTTGTGTAGGTTTGATTTAAAATGATTTCATTCATTTATAAATTGATAGTTTCAAATCTCTTAAAATACTGTATTTATTTGCATAATAAGCTTCAATCCATAATTCACAAATATTTATTGAACGAACGAAGAGAGGCCTCTGTTTCATGTGGACTGTTTCACACTTGTATGTTTGTTTGTAACGCATTTACGGCTAAACGGGTGTACCAAATTCCTTTGAAATTTTGCATGGATGTTCGCTTTAGAAATTTGCAGCGGTTTATGTGTACGGATTTTCGAAATTTCTTGCATTTTAAAGATTTTATGAAGGAAAAGCTGAGAAGGCTGACTGCCTTCTTCTACAGAGAACATTTGATTTTGAAAATGAGCTTCTCTATCATATAATTATATGGATTTGCAATCAGATTTTAAGATAGCCCTCGGACTCTCTTATTCATCTGTTTGAACATTCTTATGAATTGAGTATCATTCATAAGAATAACATTTGTTTGAAAGAAACAAATCATTTCTAATATTTGAATAAAGTATAATAACAAGTGATTAATAAATGTGGTTGTGACAATTTTGTCTTTTATTCATTAAGTGATTATGAAGTGAATTATTATTGGACGATAAAAATTTCATAGACCGAACAAAGAAATTCTTCAAATTCACCGGTTTGCATCTGCTGTCTGTCTGTAAAGCATTTGCGGCTAAATTACGTTGACCAAAATCTCTTAAAATACTGTATTCATTTGCTTGCTTACTAAGCTTCAATCCATAATTCACAAATATTTATAGAACGAACGAAGAGAGACATCTGTTTCAAGTCGATTGTTCCACATTTGTCTGTCTGTTTGGTTGTTTGTTTTTAACGCATTTACGGCTAAACGCGTGGATCAAATTCTATGAGATTTTGCATGGATTTTCCTGTTAGGAATTTTCGGCGATGTATGTGTAAGGATTTTTAAAATTTGCTTGCATTTAAAGGATATTTAAAAGTGAAAAAGAAAAGGCACTCAGGCCTTCTTCCATAGGAAACACATTATTTTAAAAATGAGCTTCATATACAATTGGTATTAGATTTGAAGATAGCCCTCAGGCCTTATTAATCTGTTTGAGTATTCTTATGTTTCAAGTTGTCATTCATAAGAATAACTTATTTTTGTATAAATTATTTGAGTATTCTTATGCTTCAAGTTGTCATTTATAAGAATAACTTATTTTTGTATGAAAGAAACAAATCATTATTAAAATTCAATTACGTAAAATAACAAGTGATTACGAAGGAAATTATAATTTTACAAATTTAATTAGTATTCTTTAAATTCATTCAACAGGCATGTGAAACCTGAACTGATTTGAGCAATCAGCTGTCTGGAAAATAGAAATGCAGCCTTTGTTGTGTGATAGAGTGACTTGTGGAAAACAGACATGAAGTAGACAACGCAAATTGCATCAAAGAGTTGGGGTCTGATGACTTTGTTTAATTTTGCGATTGTGACTATCATTGAGTACGTTCCTCTTTGCAAGCTCCCTTATTATTGGGTGTGAGGTCTAGTGTTTACGGAACTACTAGTACTAGTATTAATCAGACAATCTGTATGATGTATGATCAGACATGTAAATTCTGAACTGATTTGAGCAAGAAAACAGACTTTGCAAATTGATTCACGGGTTAGGTCTAAGTCTGATGATTGTGTTGAATTTGCTATGAGCGTGAGGTCTACTGTTCACAGAACTACTAGTTATTTTAACTTTGTTTAAAATGGGATTGCAGTGATTGATGAAAGAGTTTTTGGGCTGCAGACAAGTAACAGAACTGCTCAGAACGTTGCATTAAGCAATAGATTGTTGCATCAAAAGTAGCCCACGTCTTTGAGCTTCCTCTCCATAGTAACGGCTTGCACAGACCAACCTGGCCTTGTCGGTAGTCTGCTCTTCGGTTCTTGTTCTTGCTAAATTTAGTTCAGTTCAGCTGTGCGTTGTGTGACGTTGTGTTTCGTGTAGCCCAAGTTCACGACATGAAGTTTCAAGTGTAGAATTAGTGCTTTTGTGTTACCTTACTTGTGATGATGCAATAAGTGCACATTTTATCAAAGTTATCAATCTTAAATACATGACGAGAAAAATATAAAATCTTTGTCACATGCTGAGTTTTGTGTCTAGGAATTTATGGTGAAAAAATAACCTACAGTATATCCTACATAGCATACTGCTTGGTAATTGTTTATCATTCCGAAGGTCTCAAACAAGGTGAGAATATTTTTTATTTTGATTTGGTGTTCAATTTCTTGGTTCAAACTATCAAGAGACTGAATTATTCTGTATTTGGTATCAGCTTATGTTTGAACTGTGGAATAACTTTTAGAACTGCAGTGCTTTCACAAACTCGTAAATTAGTTGTGTATAGATTATGAAAATTGCCTCCATCCTGCAAGTGGTCGTTCTAGGGAAACTTTACCTTTTCTTCTAGCACAGTGTTTAATTGCCTCCAAAAAATTAACTTTTTTGTAAATCGTTACGAATTTGCAGTGAAACAGTATCAACAAGCATTTCCACTACCCCCAAATAGAGGTGTTACTTGAAAATAGCAAATATGTTGTTTAGAAAAAACTATTATGTAGAAGTTATGCTTTATAAACTTTATCGATTTTTTCTAGTTAAATGCTTCTGACTTGTTCATAAGTTAGGCATTTGACTTTTTCATTTTTCAAAATTATGTTAATTCAGTACAATATCAAACAATAACAACAGTTAAACAATGAAAAAATGAATATAGATTAGCACATCTATATGCTTTTTGTGCACATAGGCGAGCGAATCATAAAACTATGAAAATGAATTTGGTGGCAAGCTGTGGCGCGTAGTTGAACAGGAAACGTATCACTGTTGCACCACCGTCGCGCCACAGAAGCTCCACTACGTGCGTTAGTCACCACAAAAAGTGACTCATGTGAACTTTATTATACTTCTCTTTTTAGTAGAGTAGTTATGAAAAATATTACGAACAATAAATTGTTCAAATTATTCAGTTTCAAATTATTTGGAAATCTCGACTAAACTATCATAAAATATAATCAGAAATAATAATCAATAAGCTGATGGATTCAATTAACGTTGAATGCTGATTCACAGTAACTCCATTCACAAAACTCATATTCACTGATTCCACTAAACGTGAGTGGACTTTGAATAAAAAGTGATTAGAAATTTAGTAACAATTTATGGAAGTTAAAAGTTATTCAATTTATTAAAAATCATTCTATTGTACTGAGAAAAATTATGAATTCAAAATAAGTAGTATCTCATTTAGGCTATTACTTTTATTCCATGTATTAACAATTATTTATAAATTTTCCTCTGCATGCTTTGTACTAGAAAAAATTAATAGCCAGTAAAAACCGTAATTTTGATGATGGAAAAAATTAAGTAAGGTATGAACTCTGGTGAATATAGGGGATATGATGACAGTTAAAAAACTCAAATATCCGAAATTTCATCAAACTTCGATTTTGGTTGAGACAGCCTGGAACAAATTCCTTGTACTGCCTCCGCGCTAAACTCTAGCGACACAAAACGCGCGTTTGCATAAAACCGGACAAACAACTTCCCATCTATTTTCAATGCATTTGAGCCTTTCCGAGGAAGTATTTTACTCGCGCGTTTTAATCTTTTTAAAACGCTTAAGCTTGTGGTTTTCTTAACGACAAAAACGCGTCTGAAACGCTCGATATGCACAAAACGACATACTTTGACTCAATAGTAATTAAATCGCCGTGTTTATTGTCGCGCGACAGGAAACGCGGAGCATAAAACAGGCCAAAGAGATACTGTACTTTTTTAGCAGTCGAGTAATAAAAATCCCACGTCATTTTCAATCGAGTTAGTGCTTCTTGGAAATTGACGTTTCTATTATTAGTCAGCATCAACCTACAATTTTGTGATTGGCCTTTTTTATTTCAACCAGTCACGTGACGAATTGCAGATAAATGACGAGAGCTAACTGAAATAGATTATTGGTCATGCCATACAGCTTATTATAGTCTCGTTATTTAAATATATAATGTCTCTCGTCCAACTTGTGATTAAATAGTCTCACCAAACGCAAATAAATATAATTTATAATCGATTAAGATGAACTTGCCAGAAATGATTTCACTTGAGTTTGATGTTGTCGTTTTAAATTTTAAATCTGATTTAATTAAAATTTAATTTCCAATATTTTGTACAATAAGTAACTTATAACATTGTCCCTTTCCCAAGCTTTGTTCACTTTGTAATATGAAGGAGGAAGAGGATATCATACACTTCATAGCCAGGTGTCCGGTTCTAGCAGGGATTAGATGGAAACATTTTGGGAAGAGTCTTCTGTCTGACCTGGAATTGAAGATCCATCTGAATGGGAAAAATTGGAAGACTGTCGCCTGCTACTGCAAAGAGGCATGGAAGTACAGTACTGTTAGTACTGTATAGTACTGTATTTCATGATCCAGGAATTCAATTTTTAAATGGAGTTAAAAAATGAAATTAAGATCTTTCCATCATTACCGTAATTGTCAATTGGCTCAAATCATAATTTAAATTGTATTTGTATGTAAATGTAATATATATCCAACAACTCCTCCAGACGGCGCTTTGCCATGGAGAATTGCCGACAATATACAAATTTATGTTACTGTTATATAATATAAATGTTCAATAAAAGCCTTCATTTATTTATTTTATTTATTATTTGTCCCTTTCCCAAACCAAACAAATGCATATAATTAATTGTCAATAAAGATGGATTTACGGAAGATTGCATTCAAGTCAAATTCATTGTATTGTAGGTTGTATGTAACAACAATTTAAACTTGATTTATTACAAACGGAATTTCTACTATTATTCTACAATCAGATTTAGTCTCACCAAAAGCAAGCAAATGAATATAATTAATAATCGATTGAGATGCACTTAGTTAAAATTACATTTGAGTCGATGTATCGGAGGATGCGATTGAAACGATGTAATAAATTTCAATTTTTTTTCACAATAAGAGTGTAATAAATATTCTTTTGCCAACAGCAAACATAGAAATAAAATAGCGTCTCAGAATTCTGTGAGAATACATATTTATACGTTGTTCCCGGTGCAAAACTGATACAGAATATGCAAACAATTTTCTTTGTCAACCGTGCAACCTACATTTTTTTCAGAACTGTATAATTTTTTTCGAATCATTCCAGAAATTGCGTTCAAATTTGCAATGGCTACTTCAGTTTAGTTGATGTAATTTACCATGTGTAAATAGATCAATTTTTGTCAATTGACTAGCCAACTTGTTAGTAATCGATTGAGTAGTCGGACGATTGACTAGTCATCTCATTAGTCATTGCTTAATTGGCCTCTTGTTTGTCAGAAATTTATTGACTAGTCTACTTGTAAGACATCAATTGAATAGCTAACTTGAACTTGTGCCTGTTATCCAAGTCCTTTTGTATGGGGTATACTTTATGTATAGTGTACGATTTGTATGTTGTCACAAGGAATTTCATTAATATTAGTGAGGTGTTGTAGTTTCGTTTGTTCTTCAGCTCTCTCAACTGTTGAGTAGATGAGTAGTTATGTCCTAATCGTTGAAAATGTCAATGAAAATATATGTAAATAGAAAAAGTGATATCGATGAACAACTACATGCTACAAGAGTTAGTTCCCTGTTACATGCACAGACTGCTGTTTGTAGTAGGCGTTTAATTGTCATGTAAATTGAAAAATTAAAAGGCGATGTCTAATAATTGATATTGTAATTTAAGAAATCAATAAAATAGGCATGATTATCCAAACCCCATAATCGCTAGCTTTAAAGGTAAGGCTAGGTATAACTATAAAGGTATCGGCGTTTCTCTACCCACATAACCACTGCGTCATAACACCATACAACTATTAAATGTATAGGTATACTGTAGCTTTATGTGAGTGATCACACATGCTCTATGTAAGTGCTTCAAGTGATCACACGTGCTGTCTGTACAACAATTCCCAAATTCTATCAAAATGGTACAATAATAAACATGATATTCTCTACAAAATTTCCATCAAAAAGTTATTTTCCATTTTTTATGGCATTGATAAAATCTATTAAATTATATAGTTTATTTAAATCGGAAATACATAGAATCTATGAAAGTTGGTATGCTCATATTCGTTTGTAATGTTTTACTCGGAAAATCCTTATACTGTACTTTGAAAATGATTATTATTGCTTTTTAAATAATTGAAACTGATAATTGTCCATTTAATTGTTGACAAAATATCTGAATTAGACAATACTATTGTCACAATAGTTTCATTTTTTACAACGGAAGTACATTTCTAAACTATTATTTTCTTCCAGAATCGATCGAAATGAATTTAGGAACTACAGTATTATATTAGTTTCCTTCCTGGGTAGCTAATTCTTCTCATATTCAGTTTATGTAATGGTTGTATAAACCATGTGTGTGATCACTTGAAGCACTTCAATAAAGCTACATAAAGCATACAATCTGTACTTTCTAAATGATTCCCACAGCCCAAGGTTTTCAATTCTGAGGTACTTTATATTTCTTGAATACTGAGTTCAAATATGTCTTTCCACTACCCCAAAACATTATACTATACTTTACTGAATTACTGGCATAAAATAGCCGTGACATACGCTCAACAATGAGCGTGACAGTATACTGCATTCTACAGTATTTTCAATGAAAAGAAATTGCTGGAAAGCTTATTCAGAATTTGGATCCTCTTGGTCTGTCCATCAGAGGTTGTCCATCATCCGGACTCCTGAAAAATCGATTTTATAATTTATAATACACAAGAAGAAGAAGAGAAAGATTAGAATTGGGATAAGAAGATGTAAAACAAGAAAAAGAGGAAGAAGAAAAAGAAGGTAGAAGGATAAGAAAAAATACTATTCATTTTAATTTTTAAACAGGTTATGACAGGTTCTAGATATCCCAATTCAATTGAATCGGGCAACCTGCTGAATAGGTCGATAAGTATTGGCAAGGGATTAGATGCTATACATCCAGTTTGTACGTTTCATTGCTGGCTGCTGAAAGCTACGTTGATGATGATGTGATAGTGAACATTGTGGTGACGACGTTACTTCTAGATAGAAGAGGCTGCTTCTGAAATCGGCTGGTTGAATGCTGTGTGCATAGCACATAGCAGTGTTCTCTCTGAACCGAACAGGAGAAAGCTGAAATGGGAAGAAATGAAGTGTTGGAGAGACTAGTCACTAGACTGGTTGGTGGCTGAGCTAGAACCGCAGCAACAGTCTAGTGTGTATCAGTGAATACGAATAGGCCAAATGCTCCACCATTGCAAGTCAGCTTTCGTGGGGCACTGAGTCTGAGGCCAACTGAGCAAGGTGAATCGTCCAGATTATTATTTGAAGACAGCGAACGTTCTTTGGATGCTGGCCGGCATTGGTAGTGGCTGCGAGAAAGAAGTATACAAAGAAGAACAAGAAGAAGACCATGAGGCAGACAGGATTACGGTTCTTCCCCAGCTCGACAAGCAGCAACGTCATCATCATCAACATCGTCGTCATCGCGGTTGCGCGCAACGAGAAAGACGGCAGACCGGTGAGTCCAGTATGGGCATTTGGACATTGGCCGCCAAACTCTAAATACTACTGTACTGCTACAACAAACTTCTAGGCTAATAATATTCTACTGGCTGGCTATTTATTTTTCCTATTGCTTATTTCAAAAAAGTTCATTTGATATTTCTATGAAATTGAATTTATTTTATTAAATGTAATAAACATAGGCGATTTATGACCGTATGCATGTCATTGTGAATAGTAATGGTTAATACTACATCGACAATTGTCACACAACATTAAAACAAATAGATACATAGAAGAACAACAATAATCAGCAAGCAATATTCTGAAATACAAAATTAATAGATAAGTCAACCTCAAAAGGCTCTTCCAACTACGCAAGCAGTTTTCTCCTAGCCTGCCCTTTTACCCATTATTGAACAAATGGAAAGATTGAGCATTTTTTTAAATACTTTGGAAAGAACGAAATACCTTCTTACAAATGTCATTGGGATTCAGTTGGAAAATAAATTGTCCGGTGCTGTTCCTTTCTGATTGAATTTTTATAAATCTTGTATTATAATAATTATGAATATCAGCACCTATTGTCCAATTATCCTTTGATTTTTATGCAAAAATTGCCAGACTATAAACACTGAGACCGGGTACTGTCAAAATTCTGTATTCTTTGAATAAAAGTTTTCAATAGAAAATTTCCTACATGCAAATCGGGGTTCCCTTCTAAACATAATCCTGGGAACTCTTTTGGGGTCTTTTGCCCTTTAACCCCGCATTTCTTAACAATTGTCATTGAACAGTAGATTTCTATTCTGGTGGCCAATACGATATATATCTTCAAATATTTTATCAAACATGTTAGGTTAGGTTAAACTTAGTTGTGGTATAAACTATATAGAACATTTTTAAGAAATGCGGGGTTACAGTGCAAAATATCCCTCTTTTGAGCTCGAATTAAATAAGTAACATAAATATTCCGTGTGAATTTATCTGTGTGAATTAAAAATGTATGGTTGTGACTATAACCTAAGACCCAAGAATGTATAATCACTTTTCAATATTTAGTATAATAATTATTGAGGTCCTGGAAATAGTATACGTGCATTTATGAATGCAGATACAGATACTTGAAGATAGAGTCGCATATTGTATTTGAATAATTGTTTTTGGAGATTGAATTTTATAAATGGCAATAGTAATTATTTTATTGGAGATGACTTGGTAAAATTTACTTTCAATTTCTGCACTAGGAGGTGCCTCTATAAGTGTGTGAGAGGCAAATTGTCCAATATATGACATTGGAGTATAATGACAGACCATGGGTAAACTAAAAGAAATTTAACCAATGCCGAAAAAGGGAAACTAAAAGAAAGGGTAAGGACCCTTTCCCCGTTTACCCCGGAAAGGGTAAACTAAAAGAAATTTAACCAATGCCGAAAAAGGGATGTTGAGAACTGCAATGTACAATAGAAAATAATAATTGAGTGTAGAGAGCATATAAGATGATTACAATAATAATTCATTATTACTGTTTGAACTGACAGAAAGAGATTAATTTATTACAACAAACTGTGAAAATGTTAGATTTGTTTATTTTTAGCTCTTGAATCCAATGTGTTGTGAATGTTTTACACCTTTCTACCATAAACAACGCTGAAAAATATATTTCTCCAGCATTAACAATATTGTCTAAAGCTAGCTTTTGAGTAATTTTTTTGTTTCTATCTTTATAAATGATGATTAAAATTTGAAACTCCTTTTTCAGAAAAGAAAGAAAATTACGGCAGTCTTATACAAGTAAAGCTCATATTTATGAACACAACCTTGTGGAATTTCTAATTCTTTTAAAAATTACTGTATTAACTATGGAAAGACCTTTTTTACTTTTAATACAGTATTAGCTAATGACGCTGTCCCTGATCCCGGCCTCATTTTGTTAATAGTCGAGTTTTTGTGTCTTCAAGGACTTTAAGGAAACACAAATTGAAAAAAGGTTGCGGCCTATAGATTTCGATTGATTGGTTTTGTACAACTTTTGTCAACGATAAACCTATGTTATTTCAACACAGCATTACACAACTTAACATATTCCATGGGATTATTATTATTAAGCTGCAGTACTTACTCATGGCAATGCCATTGAAAACTTCTATTAAATTTTTTACTTTATCATTGTAATAGTTGCTTACAAAAATCAATTTGAAATATTTCAATTGTTATTGATCTGGTTATCGAGTGATTGAACTCTTACTAATGTCAAATTGATATAAATATTATTGCTACGAGTTCTTACTTTGCATTTTATATTAAATTTCAACATTGTTATTGATAGATAATGAATTATGCACTGTAGCCCCAAGTACTTGTGCAACTAATTTGATATAAAAACGTGAAAAAACTCCATTTTTTCTACTGTCCATTTAAATCACAAATTTTGCGACAAGTTTACATGTTCATCCTCTCACCAGCAAGATTATTTTATTGTCAGTGTCAGTACGTAACGAGCAAGGCTTTGTAAAAAACTGTGAACAAGGAAAAGAGCAGGAGCTTTGTAAGACGAAGCGAGACGCCTCGGTGAGGTGTGCATGTACTGTGCCAGTACAGCTGAGAACAGGAAACCAGTTTGGCTTCTATTATGACGTCATCATCGTTGAAATTACCAGATACGTTGTCAATTTTTTAGTTACTCTGTACTATCACTCCTTGGTACCAAGGTAAGCCTTTTTGAGCTGTTGGGCTGTCTGTTACACATTCCATGCATTAAAAACTTGTCGTCGTGGGTTCACATGGATTCGCAAGACTGATGTAATACAGAACCTTAAGAAAATCGTTTTAAGAAAGAGCCTTAGAAAATATGTAGTAAATTTGTTATAAAAGGTCCTTGAAATTATGTGTCTCAAATTTTGAAATTTGTCTCGCTTGCCAATACACACATATCGGTGCCATACTGTTCAGTAACGTACCAGGACATTAAAGCTGATGTAAAGAGACAGCAAAACATTGAATTGTCTTACAAAATCTCTAATGGGCCCTTCAGTTCTATTCCAGAAACTAATTGCCAACAATATTTTTCCAGATGCATGGATCAGCACTCATTTTCTTTTCCCAGCCAAACGCAAAAAAGATAAATATTTCAGATATTTAAATTTTTTGTGAGCTCCTGATTCTGAAACAACTTGAATTATTTCATTGAGTTAAACACACAAAATGGATTTTGATACAATACAGAGTAGGAAAGCAGAGCATGGTGTTCATACTAGATGAACTGTTGTAGAAAGTATAACTTTCAAGAATAAAATGTTGCAAAATCTGGAGTAGGGCTCTATAATCCACTTATTTTACATTATATTTTTTACTTATTTTACAACTTTTGTATTATTTAACATCATGAATAATCAGAGAGATAAACTTGAGTATAAAATGTTGGATGTAGTCCAGAAGGCCTCACGTTTCCAGCAAGCTCCTTGATTCAACGTCGGCCATGTTGTTGAGAGAACGGAGAACTGGTAAACTTGACAAAGAATCATATGATTGTATGTTTCAGACAGTATGCATGTTAATTTTACCTTTTACGAGGTGAATTTTGCTGTCACAATAGTAGTAAAACGCTATTGTTACAGATGAAGGTGATATTGTAAAATTCACAATACCAATATTGTTCTAAATAAACTTTATGAAAATTTATTTTGGGAATCACATTGGAAGCGTAAAATTTACCTTGTTAAAGTAATTTTTACTGTACAGGATTTTAAATTATTCCAAACGAATTGTGTTTTATACCTTACATGGTAAATCAGCTAATTTTTGTTTTTCACCATTTTTAAAGTTGAAAACTACTTTATGAAATAATAAAATGAAATAATAAATGAAATAATAAATAAAAATGAAATAATAAATTCAGTGATAGTTACTTTTTGGCGGGCCGCTTAGCGCAGTTGGTTGGGGCGTCGCAACTTCAGCTTGCTGTCGTTTAATCGGTCGTGGGTTCGAATCCCACTCAAACGTCAGACATTTATGTCCGCACAAGTCTCAGACTCATGTGGGCATCATCGGCAATAAAAAAATGAGATTTTCACCATAAAATGGTTTCATCTTCAATAAAGGTCATTTCCAGTAGACAATTTTTTCTCAGTTAACCTAGCCTCAACTAAAATTGCATCATTTTATAACCCAAACATCAATTAGCACCAGTGGCGTACCGATAATGGAGCGAGTGGAGCAGTCGCTCCAGGGCGCAAGGCTCTGAGGGGCGCACCGTTCTTGAGAGAAAATTACCTTTTACTTACAAAAAAATGTATTACTATAATGAAGGCCAAAAGGGTGAAATGCAACACAATTTTAAAAAACCGTATGTAAACATCGCTGCGCATGACTAAAAGGAAAATTCATGTCAAATTTAAAATAAATCAGTTCATGCGCTCAGCCGTAAATGCGTTACAACCAGACAGAATGCAAAACGGTCGAGTCAAAAGTAGCAAATAGTCGAAAGTAGCAAAGCCAAAACAAATTAAATTGGGTGGCAAAAGGTATAACAAATTCAAGTAATTGAATGAATACTTTGAATTTATTCTGAAAAAATAAATCCACAAGAAGTTCAATGGTTTTTATATTAAGAACAGGACTGAAATACTTCACTTTTGAATCCTATATCCAAAATATAAAAAAAATTCATAAGGATGACTTGCAAAATGCGAAAAAATAACTGCAAATAAATTTATAGAAAAGTGAAAAATCCAAAACAAGCTGTTTGGAAATTGATAAAAGCAGAATCTGGCCTAGCGAAAAATCATTCCGCTCCAGGGCGATTAAAACCACGGTACGCCACTGATTAGCACAATTTCGATGACAGAAGACTGCCCAGTCGGCGTCAAATCTGCAAGAAAGTAGAAACAAATCTGTCAAAAAAAATAATTCACCAACGACCTATTTTGATATATCCAGACAATCTATTGAGGCTCCAAAAATGAATATTGAGATACAATCCAACATTGAATTGTATAATTTTGTTGAGAGACGCCGTCAATACAATCTAATCAATACATCAAGACAATCTATTGATTGTTGGTTCCAAACATGAATATTGAGAGGTACCAACAAGAATCAACCTTGACAGCTCCGGTTATTTTTACTTTCAAACCCACGCCAGTCTAATTTCGCGGAGGAAATTAAAAAATCCCGCCTCGAAATACGTCCGTCCGTCCATCCATCCAACCAACAGCTGGTGTTGACTGGCTTTCTACAGGAAGCAGACTTATTGCATGCCACGAAGAGCCACGATAAAATTTCAATTAGCGGTGTGACGGGTTTTGCAATGCATTGGCCATCAGCAAGAAGCTGTGGTAGTCGTAGCAAGAAGAGAAAAAGGTAGTCTCAACCATCATATGGATGGACATGTAGGTTTCTTGCGACCAATGAGATTGGGTGTTACAGAATTGTTAGGATGCTCAGTCACTGTTGCTGCTCTGCTGGGCTGAACCTACTTCTCCAGTCTGTGAATAAAGCTGGAAAATTAGTTGAAGTACATCAGCAGGGAGAAGGAGCAGAAGGCACTCCACTAACAGCTCCTGGTATCCTTAGTTCTTAGTATTTGTGATTGTGATTTATTGTGGCAGATATTCATGAATAATACAGATGTACGTAGTCTCAACCACTTGCATGATGAACACACGAGATATAATAGTTTCGAATGTCCGTCATTGTCATAACTGTGTGATTGAAATTGAAAATGACGTGGTAGTTGAAGCTGTGTTGATAATTAATTGATAGTAAAGTTACAACATCTGTAGTATTCTTTATCATGAACAGTAATGCTAGAAGAAAGTAGCATAGGAGAGAATGTTGGTATAAAGTGTGTAGAGGATGAAGAATATTGGCATGCTAAGAATAAAGAACACCAACAATAAACTAGAAAGAATGGAGTTAATGGAGAAAATTAATCATTTTTGTCGAGATTTATGGATCACGTCTAAAAATACTGATTCTTTAAAAACTGGCAAATTCTTCAAGTAACTGGTATATGGACCAGTTTGTCAACAATTTTGTTATTGTATCTTCATGCACACTCTATAATCATACGCCAGTTTAGCTAAACCGTACCCCCAAGAATTGAAATGGTCTTCATTCTATTATTTATTATATGTTTAAGTGCAGCAAATAACTGTATTCTGCCAGAGAACTGTTATCAAATAGATGATAATCAACCAGTAGGAGGATTTAGAAATCTGGTCGTCCGAAACAGGAAAAACCTGTAGAAGTCGAGCTTATCTTTATTACCTTGTAGAGCATTGCTAGGTTGATGGAATCGGATTTTTTACTAACTTTTTTTGGTTTGTGTAGTCTTTTTGAAAAAAGTTGCTGGTTGATATTAATTGATTGACATAACATGACATTATGATTTTATAGGTGAATAATCAGTTATAACTAGAATACTAGTATTCTAGTAGGGTTTTTAATGTTTCATATCCCTTGTATTTTGGGTTTGTATAGTAAAAAATTTCTGGTTATCATTATTTCTATTAATTGATTATTATAACATGAATTATCACAGGAATCGTTTCAAATCGGTGTGCAAATATATTGATTTTCATTTGATTTTGAACATAAAAACTTTTAATCGATGCATATTATTTCAAAATGTCTGGTTTATTCGATTTACTTGAAGCTTTGTGGTTTTCATTGTACAATATATCGATTTAGAGGCACTTTATGTATTTTGACTAAGATGTTTCCAGCGTTACACCGATAAAAACGTATTTAGTAGGCTACTTCATTCCTGTTGGTTTTTAATTCGTTGTGTTTTCAAATCACTCATTTTGTGGTTTAAATCTCTAATGCAAACTCATATTATGATGATGAATTAGAAGAAGATTGAATAAAGAATTAGAAGAACAAATAAAAGAAAAATAAAAAAAAAAAATGATGTGAAGGAAAAGAGACTATTACATTTTTAAATAGGTTGTGTCAGGTTCCATATAGCCTGATTCAATTGAATCGGGCAACCTGCTAATCATTAATATTTAGCTTGTATTTGAGTTCATCTAATATTATTCGTTTACGAGTTTTAAGATATGAGAACACAAAGATACCAGAAATATATTAATACGCTATGTATCCGTGGTCAAGGTAATCTGAAAATCGTTTAATATTTTTAAGAAAATATTATGTTTGTTTTTCATAAATCTATGTTAGTCCTCACAGCCCTACTTCAGGGTAGTTAAGATAAGCCACGAATTCCTAAGCCTTCTTTGTAAATTGTAGTGACCAGCAGTAAAGACTGATCTTTGCTGTAAAATCACCTCCTGGTGGTTCGGAGCCCACCTAAAACTGTAGGTTCAACTCATCAATCACCGTCATCCAACTCATTACGCACCTTAGATCTCAGACCTATGCAGGGGGTTTCATCCTTCAAAAAAATTCCCCATTTTCTTGAACTCTGATTAAATGAGCAAAGGTCAAGCTCGCTTGTTGAAATTCGAAATTACTTGGCAAGATTGAGGATATTTCAAAGCACAAATCAGATTATATTCCATTATTTCAGTTACTCTGAATGAAAGTTTAATAGCTAAATTCAAATTTTGGTGGCCTTCGCATCCTTAAATGTCGTGTAGCTACAACTTGACACAGTTTGAAATTTCTTGGCTCTGTCGCTCTATAATGTAATACTCTTAATAGATACTCTACTTATGTTGGTACTAGGCCATCAATTTTTTCTAGAAAGCTATTTCTGGATTTGGAGACAGTTAAATTAACCATGCCATCGTCTGCTTGCTAGAGAAAGGGCGTCATCGTCTTCTATCCTTGAATAAAACTAAAAATTAGTCACATACTTTTTCTACATTGGCAAGCAGATTCAACCTGGAGAGGTGTTTCCATTTCAAAAATATTTCTTTCTCAAGTCGTGGTCGATGGACCAAACCTATTAGCTTCATGTTTCTACTGATATCCATGCTATCTATCCCAATAGTTTCACTATAAATTAGCAACTCCACATTTTATTGGGGCTATTTGGAGAATTCCCAAACATCGGTTTTTGTCTTTCTTGCTTTTTTAAAGTCTTCCTTGCTATTTGCATTGGAGGCTACTGTAGATTATCTATTTTCTATATTATTACATTTCATTGTATTATTTTCCCCATTCGTTGAATTTATAGAGAATAAAATGAGACTCGAACCTTTTGCAACTCATCACATCAATGTAGAATAATCTAGCTACTTGAAACACGAAAGTACAATTTTGATATTTCTGAAAGGATCATAAAAATATTGAAAAAATGAATTGTAATGAAATTGATTTTCAAAATTAATGAAAAATAAACATAAATTTAATGAAATTGATTTTTAAGTTTCATTTAAAATATGTTCTCACTCTATAATTTTGCATAGCATCTATGTTATGGTATTTTATTTAATACAAAAAGATAGGCTTGAGTAAATATCGTAGAATGTCCAATTATGTTCAATACAAACCATTCCAGACCAGCGTTAGTTTATTTACGATGTTAATTCCACTAATAACTCGCCCCCTGAATGACACCATCTCGGCTTATATAGTATACACTATACAGCAAAATAGGTGTCCTGCTTTTTTACTTACAATACATTCTCTTCATTCTCTAGGCTCTAGCTATGTTATTTTTTGAAGATGAATCCCACATAGGTCTGAGACTTGTGCGTAGGTATGAGTTTGATGATGATTGATACCTACAGTTTAAGGTGGGTTTCGAACCACCGGAAAGTGATTTACAGCAGAGAATAGTCTTTTTTTTTACTGACCAAGGCTCCGTCTGTATTTCTGTAGTTTTTATTTTATTATATCTATTGCTTGAAACTTGGATTTTCTTCTTGTCTCTGAATATTTCTCTTTCATCAATCAATCCCTGTTTTTTTCTGATTATTGAGTCCTAAATATTTTCTGTGTAAGTCTATTTTAAAAAGTGCCCGCAATATGATCTCTGACATGTATTAATTCATAATCTTTTGTATTTTTTGTTTTATTTTTTATTGATGTTGTTTGTGTATTGTTGCAGTTGAGTCCAATGACAATCCTGTACGATACAACTCGGAAGAAAGATCCGGCGCCGGCACCGCAGTTTGCATCGGAGAGAGAAACGTGTCTGAAGTACTTTGAGCGATGGAGCGAACAGGACCAGATCGAGTTTGTCGAGCACCTTCTGTCGCGCATGTGCCACTATCAACATGGACACATCAACACTTATCTCAAACCCATGCTACAAAGAGACTTTATCTCCCTACTGCCAAGTAATTTCCTCCTATTCTACTCATTTATTAGCATCATCCTCTCTTCATAGTGATAGTGTGATTTTTTAGTGAAAAATTATGTGTTTCAAAAGATATTGTGAGAATTTGCTGGTCGCGTAAGTACTGAATGCCATATTTTATAAGAGTTGTTATTAGTTTTATGTGACGAGAATAAGAATTACTGAAAGCTATTTTCTTCGCATATGATTTTGTTGATGGGGAGACCGTTTATGGAAATGAGTAATGGAAAACATGGTGTACTCACAGTTTTAGGTGGGTTCCAAACCGTCACATGTTAAGTGATAATAAAACAGATAAGTCATGGCTGCCAGTCAATCATCCACTAATCGCTAGCTATAAGATGGTTTTTATGTATTGGAGTAGACATGATGGTGAACAAACGACTAGTTCATTTATTCTATAAGTAGAATCTGTTAATTCTATTGTGAATGGCCGATGACGTTGCCCATAGATAAATATAACCTATATGATTGGTATATACTGGTAAAATGGGTATATATGGAACTCTTAGGGTTATATAGAATTTTTGCTCTTGATTCAAAATTACCGCCTGCAGATCTGCCAACAAGAATTTTCTATTGTTTTCAATTTGCTTATATACTTCAATAATGTATAATCATAGAATAATAATTCATAAGCCATCAAAAAACTTTTTTATCATTCTTCAATTGACATAGAAAACATTTTTTTTTCAAGTCCAAAATCGTTCCATAAAGTGAAACATAATTATTATATGGAGCAATAATAATTCTCTCAGAGAATTTCTGTTGAATTCGAAGCTGTTCCATATAACTGAAAACTAAGGGTTATGTTTAACAGCAATAAATGTTTTAAAAAAAACATGTGAATATTATAAATTGATGGGTTTTCCCCTATGATTCAAGCTGAATCGAGTACCTCATTTTAAAAGAACTTGGTTTTAAATTTTTTTACTTATTTGAAGTTTTAAATTATGAAAACTAAAAATATTGTTCCATATATCCCCGTGTGACTACATTAAAATGATAAATACAAACCTATAGGTCTGTATTGTGTCACATACAATTATTTAGATTATATTTATCTATGATAATTTTAATTTATGGGCGAAGTCACCGGCCATTTTCAATAGATTTAATACATCCTGTCTATAGAATTGTATGTAATCACATAATTGATATAATGCACATCTGTCAACATCGCTGTGGACTAGTTCAAATAGAATGTAATGACCGCGTACATTAGGTATGTGGAATGAGATTAGTCATGTTTAACCAGACTGCTATACGGTTCTCTATCCGTAAGGGTTCACATTTACAATGGGGCAGCATGAATACCACCATTCTACTGTATGATGGTGATTACTATCATCGAATATTGGATGCTACACTGTGCAAGCACCTTTAGTTTCCTTTAGTTGCCGATCATTTAGTTCCAATCTCGCGTAAATCTGAACAATGTGTACAAACTTTCTCCCTAGAATTTAGATAGCCTTAATAGCAAATCCCTTCATTAACCGGTATGAAATACAAATTATTAAAAAATTATGATTGGAAACATGTTCATCTGAGATATTTTGTGGGAAATAAATAACGATGAATAGAAATGTAAAGTTACTCAATAGTTTAATAATAGTTTAATAAATCTCAAACTATGAAGTTGGTCATCTTTGTGATTAATTCTTTGGAAGTTTTTAAATAATTGACAATAAAATAATAAGACCTGGGCATTTATACGTGTCTCATATGCCTGTGGTGTTGAATAATTCATGCGGGTTTAGGATTATGAGGAAATATTCACATTCAAAACTTGAAAGGAAAGGAAATGCTATGGTGAAATTGCACTATCTGGTAGAAATAATTAACTAAGTTGTTTGGCAAGACACCTTGGTAGTGGCATAACAATATCAAAACATTAATTCTAAAGTAAGCTAGATCATGTGACGATTAAATTGTTTAAAAATTCAACTTTCAAATAGCCATGACAAAAATCAGTTACTATTCTATCCTTTATTGTATGTTGTTTGCTATTAACTTGAGGGAGGTTAATGAAAATGACCTGTAACAAAAAATGATAGTGTACAACAAAGAAAACATAATTGCGAATTATCGAGGTTATTAACGCTAATTACCGCATTAACGCTAATTCGGGGGCTCAATAAAGTTCTGAGAATGAAGCCCACATAGGTTTGAGACCTGTGCGTGGGTAATGAGTTGGATGATGGTGATTGATGAGTTGAACCTACAGTTTTAGGTGGGTTCCGAACCACCGGGAAGTGGTTTTACAGCAGAGAACAGTGTCTTTTATTATTTTATATAATAATATAACATAATCAATCTATCTAGTCTAGTCACTCATTTCAGTACAATATTCAAACCAATTATCTTTTATGGAAAAGTACAGATAAATTCTCTGGTGTTTCCTAGTAACACTGTTAACTTTTCAGTTGATTTATCGTCCAGGTTGAATCACTCATACTGATTTCAAGTTGATTCATAAGGAAATTGCCTGTAGACAGCTCAATGTTACCAAATGGCGTAGAAAGAGTCAGAAGTCTGTAGCTAGTTTAGTTTAATGATTTCATCTTAGATGTTTGGAAACTCAAGAAAGAAAAAATTCACATCAATCTAATCATTGTTTGATTTATAGCGTGAATAGTGTCGTCTTCCATTGAAATCTGCTACAGAAATTTTTTTGTCTTTGAAAGTTCTCTTTATGCGTTTGAAAAAACTAATAAATTACAGTATTAACCGTCCACGATGGGTCATTAATATTGAAACCTTGCAATTATGGGAGCAATGTTAAAAAATAATCTTATGTGCTACCATTTATTAAGGGCAATGGAGTTTATCTTATTCTAGTATTAGAACAATAGAAACACACAATCACTTATAAAAGTTTAAATTTCCTTCAATCTCTAATCAATGAACTAATTAGTGAACTTATGAACTCAAGATAATAAATCCTACGTGAACTATTTTATGCACCATTTAAAGTCCAGGATAGTTATTTAGAGAGGAAATATTAATTAATACCGATCCAGTAAGTTGATGCAATGAGGTAAAATGTTGGCATTTTTTCTGTTGAAGCAGTACTACTGTACTAGAAACTAGAAAATTAAGTTCATTTTCCAAACGTAATAAGACTGACATTTGTGGTTCATTTTCTTAATGATTTTGGTTTCATCCATTTCAAAGATTTTTTTATTATTGAGATTCTTTATTATCATCGATATGTAACCCAACTCACATTTTTTGTTTCCATTGAAATTCTCGGCCCATTTGGGAATTACAATTTTTGAAAAATGTATTCTAATGTAGTCAACAGCTAATATATGAATATTATCAAGAGCTAATACTAATTATATGATTAATAATTAACAGAGTCAATGCAGTACATTCAACCTATGAAAACACTAGACTTATAGTAGCGAATGGTGTTCTGTATGTAAACAAATTTTCAATTTACTGACTCAAATTAATATTATTCACTGATTTTTATTTCCAGTGTAGTGAACTTGCTACATATTTTAGTTGTATTCTACATCCTTATTCTTATTAAATGGAAATAAAATGTCAATAAGTTAAAGACGTGCTATGATGTTGAAGATCCATCTTGTTTCCACTAATGTGTAATATAAACTTGGAAAACACTAGTGGAAATTAACTCACGTTATGGCGTGACGGCCGTTTTACTCTGTTGTCAAGAGCATCGTCATACGAAGTGTGTACTGTGGGTCGTCTGACGATGCTCTTGACAACAGAGTTAAACGGCCGTCACGCCAAAACGTGAGTTAATTTCCACTTAGGAGTGTTTTTTAAGTTTATATAAGTTAAAGATGTTCAACAACCTTTTACCTTAGAACTTGATGCTTCTGGCTGAAGCAAGTTGACTCTTACCTTTCAGATGCTTACTCCATTCTTTCATTTCATAGTTGTGTTTTCTTGGAAAAGGCGCAAATATTTCCATTTCACTAGTATCATTACTGTGCCAAACATTGTCTTTGGCACATCATACAGCTGCATACGGATGCATAATATAGTATCCAGTTAATCTTAGTAATAACTCATTTTTAAACTTTAACTATCCAGTGATCTCATCAACTTCTCTAAATTGATAGATTTCCCTCAAAAAGAATTCCATTTATTAGCTATAATATTCCTTTCTCCTACGCCTTAAATAAATAGTATGTGCTACAAATTTGGAACACAGAATAAATCCTTGAATTCTATAACAGAAATAATCTGACTGATTCAAGAATAAATTTTAAATTCTTCTTGTATTACAGAGAAAGGACTTGACCACGTAGCAGAAAGCATCCTTTCGTATTTGGATGCGGACTCCCTTTGTTATGCCGAACTCGTTTGTAAAGAATGGTACAGAGTGATCTCAGAAGGAATGCTATGGAAAAAATTAATTGAAAGGAAAGTAAGAACCGACACACTTTGGAGAGGTTTAGCGGAAAGGAGAGGATGGTAAGTAGCTGTTGAGATTTGTTTGTCGAAAAATCAAAAAGCTAGATAGATTGATTGATTTTTTATGCACTTACCAAAGCATAGTTGATGTGTACGAGCTCCCCTTTCCACTCAACCCACTTGAGTGTTATTTAGTCCAGGCATTTAAGGCGTGTAAAAGGGCAAACCTCGGAATGAAAGATAACCTGAAATTTGGCAGAGACCTTGCTTATAGCATTCTTAAAAAGGGGTAAAAAGTCAACAATCTCATCGTATGTGCTACTCAAGATATTCAAGTTCAAAGATCACAAAAAATCAGTTTTTTTGCAAGTAACTTTTTTCCGTGCATCATATAATTGAAAGATAAGTAAATTCTCTTCAATTTTGTTTACTGTATTTGTATAAAAGCAAATTGCCATTGCAGTCCTTTGAAATTAGATTCCAGGATAGCGATTAGAAGAAGAATCGAGTTTTTCAACTTAAGAGCTACTTTGCTAAAACCCCAAAGAATTTATTGCCAAAATTTCATCGTCGAGGGGGCACAGGCGGGCCATCACAGTTCAAAATGGCTGATTTTAAGGTTTTTGATCTTAACATTGTTACCATTGATATTAGGAACCCAATTTTTTTGTAAAAGATTCCTTACATTCTTTTCTACAATGTTTATCGGAGTTTCTTCAAAACGACTACTTAATTAGTTATATCGGTTCAAAAATGGCGTGTTTTTGCGCGAAAATTCTTTTTTTCACTCTAGTCTATTTGATTTTTATCTTCGCGCAAAAACACGACCGTTTCTCCAATTTTGGCAATAACTTCTGTGGGGTACTAGCAAAATAGCACTGATGCTGAACAATTCAATTTCTCTTCTAATCGCTATTCTGGAATTAAATCTAATTTCATGGTCATGTGACCATATAGTGGAACGCTCGCCTCCCCTTAACCGCGCTATATAACTCGAGCACAGTTTTTATCATACGATAAAAATGTGTATAATAAAACTTTTAGAGCATTTATTTATCTTTCAATTATATAATAGGTTTTAATAATATGCGATGCACGTGAAACAATTTATTTGCAAAAAACTGATTTTTGTGACCTTTGAACTTGGATATCTTGACTTTTGCCCCCTTTTTAGAATTTTATAAGGAAAATCTCTGCCAAATTTCAGGAAGCTAGCTTTCATTCCGAGGTAAACCCCTTGAATGTCTGGTCTAATAGGTGACATACAGAATTACAAAGATTTAGAATAGTTGACTTCCCAAAGTAATGCGATTCCATTTCTTCTATACAATTCTGTTCACTTGTCAATAATATAGTTTAAGACATTGTAGGCAGATAATATAATGTTGAGGATCACAAAAATTTACATAAAAAGATGTACATTAAAAATATGTACAATTTACATAAAAATATGATGTTTTAAAACCTAAACTTTGCAAAAAATCATTGAATAAATAAAAATCATACAGATTCGCATAATATAGATCTGCCGCTTTCGAGTTTGTATTCTTGAACGCGTGTAATATTGTTAGAATCTTTGAGAAGAGAAAATATACTATCAATATATTCAAGAAAGCAAAGTTACTTGTACATTAGGATAATTTTATCAGGATTTTATATTATGAAAGTAGCACTCGATGATGAAAAAATTTAGCTAGTTGTTTTCACGTTTTGGAGACAGTCACCGTTTTCGAATCATTCAAATAATGATGGTTACTCTATAATACTTTTGCTGATAATATTGCTGTCAAACTACGATAACAATGAGAAATTCAATAAAATTAAAAGAAGTATTTTCGTGTTTTGTTGTTGAGAGATTAGCAAATTGTTACTAGGCAATTTCTCACTTTTCATTCCATTGTTGCAATATTTTTTACTTAATTTTATATTTTTCAGGATCCAATATCTATTCAAACCAAAGCCAGGCAAACAACATCCTAACCATAAATTTTACAGAACGCTTTTCCCTAAAATAATCCTAGATATAGAAGTAAGTATTCTTATATATTTTATCTAGTATTCTTATATCTTATATATTTTTGCCCAATTATTAATTGAATCGGTTTTATTTTAATTTTTATGATTGAAAATAACTTTTCAAACTGTAGAAAACGATTTTTTTGCCCAAATGTACAAACACTGTTTGTGCAGCAGAGACACATGTGGATGTTTGATTATCATGTTTTTTTACGAGTAAGAAATATTATTGCAAGTCATTTCTTCGTAACATTTAATAGAAAATGTCGTCTTACTTAATCATTTAAAGCAAAAGCTATGATTGTTGCTGTCATGAACGGCAATGTAAACTATAAACCTTGGGCTAGTTCTGTATAGCAAGTTTATGTCAAGTATGTGCTTGTCAACTGTTTACAAAAACTATATTAATAGTGGCTGTTATTATTAAGCAAAAACCATCGCATTCTGCAATATTTGCAGACTGTAGTTGTATTGTCATTTGTGTATTTTTATTATTTACTAGTTCTATTAGTTATAGTTTGACGTTGTAATGCATATGATATTCTTATTTGTTACTGCAATAAAATACTTATTTATTTGTATCGACAAAACAGGCCATTTGTTTCTCGAATTCGTCTTGACAAGAATTTTCCCTTATATCTACGTACATAGTGTTTCATCTCTTAAGCATTGTCATAGTGTACTATAAGCATTTTACTGTCCTGACATCAGAATTCAATTGGCAACTGAAACCTGATGTATTTCATCACTGTTTTTCTATTTCAGAGTATAGAAAACAATTGGAGAATGGGAAGGCATAATCTCCAGCGAATCAACTGTCGGTCAGAAAACTCGAAAGGTGTTTACTGTCTTCAGTACGATGACCAAAAAATCGTTTCCGGCCTACGTGATAATACTATTAAAATATGGGATAGAAATACATTGCAATGCGTCAAGGTAGGTATCATTGAATTCATTATGAACACAACACTAGGGAAAGTTATGTCTATTAATGAAGAAATGAATAATTAGACGAAATTGTCACAACCACATTTATTAAAAAATATTGATAAACTAGTTTTGGTAGTTATACCGTTATCAATCTCAACCCCAATCCCAAACCCAATCCTTAGATTGAGATTGATAATGGTATGACAACCGAAACTAGTTTCTCAATATTTTTTAATAAATGTGGTTGTGACAATGTCGTCTAATTATTCATTATGGATACCTTCCACAATATCACCTTCGCCACTACAAAGAAAGTTCTAGTAATGAACACTGAAAATTGAATTGATTTGATTGACACCAAGATCCGTATTTATGAGGCTTTAACAACTTTAAGAATACTTGAAAAGCATTAACTCAAAAGGCTATTCAAGTCTCCTTTGTGTTAAGGATGTCTCAAGTTAGATTAAATACGGGCCTAAGAATTTTTTCTGTTTTTTTCTTCGGAGGATGAAGCCCACATTGGTCTGAGACCTATGAATGAATTGGATAATGGTGACTGATGAGTTGGACCTACAGTTTTAGGTGGGTTCCGAACCACGGGGAAGTGATTTTACAGCAGAGAACAGAGTCCTTTTTGCTGGCCAATTCAATCGGTCACCCTTACAAAGAGCACCCAGGAGTTTCGTAGCATATCTCTGATCGAACAGATACCGGCTATGGCATTCGGCTATCAATTGGAACTCATTATGAACACAAGGAATATTCCTATTCAGTAATGAACACTAGAATAGAATTTATTGCCAATTTCATAAAAATAAACATTCTCATTTGAACAGATTACAATTAATACAGTATGTAATATTAAAATTACATCATAAAAAAGGAATATGGATAACTATATTGTTACTCTATTTCAGAAAAGCAAAAAGCTCGTCATTTAGGAGGGATTCAGTTACTTTTTCTTTTTAAGTGCGCAAAACAGGTATTTGACAACAAAGATAAAAAACCAAATTTTATTCAAATTTTGTAGGTTTACAAGTCTGAAATTGATATTGTGTTTTTTAATGAAATTATTTTTGTTCTAAAAGTTTAAAAGCGTATTTCCATTATTTTGATAAATTGCCAATTAGGCTAATTGGCCTATAGTTCTATGTTTTTTTTTACGGTCACCAGTTTTTGGTATAGGTTTGACTACAACAGTTTTGAAATTTTCTGGGAATTTACAATGAAGAAAACATTTAAATCAATGTATTTATTTCCAGAAAATTAAAATCCTTAAAATTACTACTCTAATATGGAGAAAGTCCGTGTTTAGAGGAGGAGTCAATATACATTTATCAAAAAAACGTACAGAATATAATAAAGTTTACAGGATTCAAGAAGTTTACGGCTTTGAAATGAAACTAAATACAATTATTGACATGAGAATAGAAGAAACAAAACTAAATAATGAAGAGAAGTCAGCAATTATGGAATTAAGAACGGAATCAATATAAAAGAGTGAGAAATATAGTATGAGAGAGAGAGAGAATGAGAGAGAGAGTGAGGAATATGAAAGATTCAATTGAGGAAAAATGTAAAATCAATATTAAAAACCCCTTGAAATATTAATAATAAATTCTAACGGATGCACAATAAAGTTGGAAAGTTTTTAAGGCATGCTTGGGATGATTTTATCATCATATCTGTTCTATTGTTGCAGGTATTGACAGGCCACACAGGCAGTGTACTATGTTTGCAATACGACGATAAGGTGATAATTAGTGGATCTAGTGATAGCACGGTGCGGGTGTGGGACGTGACGTCCGGCGAAATGGTCAACACGCTCATACACCATTGTGAAGCTGTTCTACATCTACGGTTCAGTAATGGAATGATGGTTACCTGTTCTAAGGTATGCTCATATCATATGTTCTCAATCTAACATTATGATCCTATTTGTCATAATTTGGGCATATGTTGTAGATCATATTAATTTTATCTAAATCATATTGATTTTTGTGATGTGACAGGAGTCGATTCATTTCATCTTCACATTGCGATGTATCGCTTGTAACTAAATAATGGAGTCACTTGAAACTTAACTTGAACTTGTTCAAAGAAAGGAGGACTTGTTTTTTGGCAGAATTTGAGAATGTGTGTATGAGACTTATTTGAATTATCTTGTCCTTGAAATTAGAATGCACGTTTTGAAATGAAATCAGCAATGATGAGCAGACTGTGAGAATTGTAAACAGTGGGTTGGGCAGTTCATTATTAGACTACGAATAGTGTGATAATTTTGTGTTTGATGCGTGTTTTTCTTCGTTTTTTGTAACAATTTGACTTCTATGTATTTCTAATAGCCTACTCAATTTCATATTCAGGAGACCCTATAAGGGGCAGAAAAAGCGCGTGACTTACATTTCCCATGCCATATTATCGCAAATAGACGCGTTGTGAAGCAGAGAGGCAGAAATTACGCCTACCGGTGCGATCCAAGCGGCTGTATACTAACAATTAATCATTTTACATATGAGGGAGTACATGTGAGAACATCTTACAGCTATAGAAATTCGGCCCTGAATCTGCTTCTTGTATAGCATAGACAAAATCGGCTGAGCAGAATAAAGTTTTTCTGCCGCGCTTTTTCTGTCCGTTAGGGTCTCCCTTAGATTGGTCCAAACAAAGCATTGCATAACATTGCACATGTAGTGATGCTCTGTATAGACGGGTGTATTGACATGTCTAATGTTGCTTGAGCGCCTTTACCGGGATGAAGCTAAAAATGAATGGTGTAGTAATCGTAATGTTGTGGTTGGGTGTTGTAGGATCGATCGATAGCGGTGTGGGACATGTCGTCGCAGACTGAGATCACGCTGCGCCGGGTGCTGGTGGGCCACAGGGCGGCCGTCAACGTGGTGGACTTTGACGAGAAGTACATTGTGTCGGCGAGTGGCGATCGCACCATCAAAGTGTGGAACACCTCGTCCTGCGAGTTTGTGCGCACGCTCAACGGACACAAGCGCGGCATCGCCTGTCTACAGTACAGGGATCGCCTAGTCGTCAGCGGCAGCTCCGATAATACTATTAGGTCACTACACACACTATTCACTTTTCATTCTATATAAACGGTGTTGGGAAAAAATTTATAGATCTATCATGAATCTAATTATATTTAAGCCTGGATTACATTGGGCGAATTTACTATCTACTTAATACAGCGATGAATGACATTTATTACCTTTGAGCGTAATGTGCAGTCGGTTCGTCAAATACAGTAATCATGGACTTAACTTGACTTAAAATTATCAAGTACAAATACATTATGTGACAAATTTTTATAATGTACGACGAATATGTCACTTATCCTCTTATAAAACGCTCTCACTGTGGCATGATGAATATTAAAAAAAAACATTAATCATGCACAGAGGCAAAATAACTGAACACTTGTAAGTGCACTTCACAGAACTCTCAACAAAGTAACCTTTTTATCTTATTAAAGTAACACAAGTTACATAGTTACTATTAGTTTCTAGCCGGTGAACGATAGTGATCCTGTACACATATAATTTCCCACTCGCTCAGTAACTAACTTGAAGAGCGTAATAATTTCATTATTGAACCGTATGACAACTGACAAAATTTTTGCTGCTAGTCTACTAGCATTCATGATTGAACGTCGATTACATTGGGCTAGTTTACAAGCCAGCGAGTAGCAACACTACAAGCTGCCAAAGGCGACCATGGTGAGGGGATCGCTTGTAACGCGATTTATTAACAGTTATTGAAGTATCAAGTCTCAAGGGTCAGGTCTTCGATGAGGGAGCTGGGTCGACTTGTAGTGTCATGCCTGGTTGGCTTGTTAGCTATTAAACTAGCCCAATGTAATTGAGGTTTTACTCACGACTAGTTTACTAGCCAACAAGTTTATAAGCCAGTGAGTAGCAAGCAAAGCAGCCCGGCTTTTACATTTTTTTTTTAAGATTGTTGATAGTCGGCTAGTTGGTTAATAAACACAACTACATCGGCAAGTTTACAATCAGATTGTAAACACGCTCAATGTAATCGGCGTTTATACTCTAAAAAAAACTAGTTTCGATATGACTGTATTCATGATATTATCATGTATTCATGGTATTAGAACGTATTATTGAAATACAATAATTTATATTTAATAAAAATACAATGGTTTCAATATGATTCATGATATTTATTTATTTGTTACAATCAATAGACATTTGAATTCAACATAACATACAAGTTTGTTGCATGCATGGGCAGAGTGCCTGTGAGCAGGAAAGAGTAGCAATCTTATTAAATAGGTACACTGAATTCTATTTAAAAATTATACAAAACAAAAAAAGCCTAGAAAGATATGAAGTAAGCTAAAATGATGGAGATGAGAGAACGATGAAGTATGAATGATATGTGATAAGGTAGAAAGACTGAGTGTGAATAAGAAAGAGAAGAAAATGAAGGACAACAAACATGTCAAGCCAAGAACAAAAAAAGTCAATGAAAAAAACATACATCAGCAGGTCACTCTCAAAAAATATAGTTCGATTTTAAAAATTCATGTATCCTTAGCCTACCAACTTCCAATAACCACCTATTAACATAACGTTTATAGACACCAAAAGAACATGCTTCTAGGGCCTTTATATGTTGTGGTAATTTTGAATATAGAATACTTGCTTTATAGAAGGAGTCTGTTGCATTAATAGATTTGAATACTCTGGGAACGCTTATACCAACATTCACAGAGCTCCTGGTTGAGTAATTGTGATGAACTTGAGTAATTATATCCAATTTGTTCTTATGAATATACATGATTAAGGCTCTAACATATAACTGAGTAACATTAATAATCCTTTAAAATCATTAAATAGAGTTTCAGTTTGGTATCTACTACTCTTCTGCAAAGTCGTTTTAAGAATAGATTTTTGCATTATTTCTAAGGGGTACAAGACAGACTTTGAGGCACCACCCCACGCCGAAATGCCTTCTTGTAAAATTTATTGGGCGTACGCATAATATACTAGCTTTAGCATATCATTATTCATAATTTTACTTGAAAAATTGAAAACATATAATAGTTTCCTTAATTTATCCCTAGTGAAAGTAATATGTGAACTCCATTTCAAGCGTTTGTCAAATGATACTCCCAAGTACTTATATTCTGAGATACTTTCCACCGTGTCACACACAATCATCCAGCGTTTCACAAGTGTGCAATCTTAACTCCATGCCCACTGGGTCAGCATCTGCTCTGAGAGGAATAGGCATACATTTAGTTTTAATCACATTGACAGTGAGGTGGTTCTGGTCAAACCATTTTTTAACTTTGTTCAACCCATGTTCTGCATGTTTGTACACCTCATTCCAGGAGGAGCCATCAAAGAGTACTGCTGTATCATCAGCATACAAAAAGCAGTTACCGTTCTGAAGGTTTAGCTTCCCCAAATTATTTATGAAAACCAAAAATAAAATTGGTCCAAGGGTGCTACCCTGCAAAACACCGTACTCTAGTGTTCTACAAACGCTATTTTCTCTTAGAATAGTGACAATCTGGTGGCGATTTGAAAGGTCCAATGACACATCTCTTATTCCAATATAATACATAAGCCAAACTGATTACCATACAAAATATTATGAGACACCAAATATTCTACCAATTGCTGCCTAATGATTTTTTCCAATACTTTGGCAAGGACGCATGACAGGGTAATAGGCCTATAACTGACTAAGATTTTTTGGACCACTTTTGTATATTGGGATAACTTTGCCAAGTTTGAAGACATCTGGAAAGACTCCCTCTGTAATACTCATGTTCACTATATAGGTAATTGAAAATTTCAAGATAGCAATATTTTCCTTGATAATATCAGTAGAAATGCCATCGACTCCTGGGGATGAACCTCCCCTCAACCCCCTCGCCAGTCTAACGATGTCTTCCTCTGTAATATGCCTCAGCTGAAATATAGAGTCTGTTTGGTACTCTCTATCATCTATAATAACATCACTGACAGGGGGAAATACACAAGCAAGGCTGTTCCCTACATTAACATAATAATCATTAAAGGCATTTGCAACCTTAGTTTTTTTTTTTTTTTTTTTTTTTTTTTTTTTTTTTTTTTTTTTTTTTTTTTTGAGGATGAAGTTATGTTGTTATTTTTTTTTTGAGGATGAGTTATGTTGTCGCTATCAATTGCATCTCCATTCTGTATAAAATTACTAATAGGGAAACTTTCTTTGTTCTATTTAGTTCCTGCCATTTCAGCTATACTTCTCCAAAGCTTTCTGCTATCATTTCTTGCCTCCATAATTTTATCGCGATAATACCTTGTCTTGGCTTTTCTAATAGCCTTGGACAAAGTATTTCTGTAGATTCTAAAAATATTTTTCAGATGCTAATCAAAGGGATGCTTTTTCAACTGTTTGCTTAACGTATCTCTGTGTCTAATAGATTTGAGAAGACCACTTGTTATCCACGGTTTAAGTTTTCTAGTTTTTAAAGATAGGGGTTTTTCTCTAATAGATAAGCTGATGATCTGTTTCAGGGTATCTACCAATTTTTCAGAAGCTAATTCAACATTATTGAATTCTGTAATAAAATTCCAGTCATAATCAGCAACTAGAGAGCTTAATTTGACCCTATCTATGATAGTGACCTTCCGAGGCAGCTCATTAAAAACTTCACCCCGTGATATAGGATCTATACCAGCTGCTACAAAGTAATGATCAGTCAGCTCAGATTCTATAACTGCAGAGCGAACAATTTCGGTGTCATTATAGTCAGTAAAGATATGATCAATACAACTCTTCGAAGCACCAGTGACTCTAGTCGGGACGCTAATGCAACTTGCAAACCCAGTACCGCATAGAACATCTTGATAGTACTGTGACAATGGATCAGTAGTCTCTGGAATAATGCAGCAATTAATATCTCCAACTATCCAATTCGTTCGGTCAGTTTTTTTAGAAATGCAATAAGATTCTAAATCTTGAATGAAATGATCCAAGTCGCTAGCTAGTGAGGAGCGACGGTACACTGCTAGCAAACAGTGCCGCTCCCCACTAATTCTCAAGTCAATTTTCATACTTGTGGCTCCATGTAAATGAATTTCCTCGCAGCTTACAGCTAGATCCTTGCAAACAAATACTATTACCCCATCGTTTTGATTTCTACTTTTCTTATTTACAAATGCATCATATCCCTCCAAACTCGCAAAAACAGTCTCGTCATCGACCCAAGTCTCTGTTAAAACAATTATATTAAATTTTATATTGAAATTATTTAATATCACTGTAAGCTCATCAAAGTTCTTATTAAAGCTTCTAATATTGGCATGGAAAATAGATATTGTCCTGTTCTTTCTGCTCTCAGCCTGACATTCGGGAAAGAGGTCAAAGCCGTCAACATCATCGTACTCTTTAGCATTGATAAATTTGAAATCAGACCAATCTTCAGCCATTATAATTGAATCACAATTTATTAAGAAATAATATCAAAATAATAGTATATTTATCGATGCTAACTGAACTTGGTGAGACAAAAACAATCTTAATCTGTAGCACGATTGGAAAACATGATTCAGATCAACATATTAAGAGCATATCGATGGCTATTTTGACAATACTTGTATGATAATATAGACATGGAAAAGAAAAGATGAAGATGAAAAGAGGCGATCGAAATGAATGTAAGGAAAGATGAATATGAAGTGAACGAAAGTATATAAAAATTTTCATAGTAAGTGATTATGATGCTAGTAAATTCATATTAAAAAGTCTGTAAATCCAAACTGTGAACTTGTCATGAGGTCTTACAATAAATAAAAAAATTAGTCATTCGGAAAAAAATAAAACAATGTAAAGTCCATCAGGAAAAAACAAAGATAAAAACAATTGAACGAAGTGAACACAAGCTATTCAGTCAACTCGACTGACAAATAATAAATATTAATAAATTAAATGTGGTAAATATTAAATAATAATTTGTAGAGTTCCATCCTAAGAAATAAAATTCAAAGTTTGTGTATGACAATTAATTCTGGAAACTGAAATAAACTTTTTCTTCCAACATAGAAGGAGACAGGTAGTAGAAAATAGAATATAGGCCTTGTATTGGTTTATATTTGTCGTACTAGACCCTGAATTGTGTTAATAGTTTGTGATTTAGAGGTCACATCCCTTCTTGCACTAATGCGCCCGTTCTTAAACCACACAAATTGAAATTTTCCATCCTTCTGCATTGATTTGGCAGTTTTGAATATGGACCGATTGAAAGGAGACATTGTTTCATTAATATAAACCACTGAATCCCTATCAGTCCAACCGATCTCAGACAAAGTCAGTTTACCCTTAGTTTTTTTGCAATTAATAAGTTTGTCCTTGTAGGAATACCCACAAAATTTCACAATGATAGGGGGATATTTACTATCCTGATCACTAAAGTTTGTGCTTGAGGGGAGCCTGTGATAGTTATCTGTCATATAGTCTTTACGCTCAAAACCTAATGCTGCAAAGATTTTGTTTAAAATTTTGGCCAGTTTTTCACCTTTGACGAACGGTATACCAAGTACATTTTCGTACTATTATTATTCTATGTTTCCTCAAAGTGTTTTAATTCTATTATTCATTTTTTTTTTATTACATCAATTCATGGCATCTTTGTTGAATCCTATGATGCTCCTGTATGCGGACATAATTTCACAATGAAATTATTTGCATACAGTATTATTTCTGCAGATATTTTTTGTAACATTTTATTTCTTGTTCATGATAGTTAAGTTGAACTAAGTATTTTTTTCTTTGTAACTTCTTGGTTTCTCTCCTAATAATTGATTGTTTTATAATTATTATTATTTTCTATCATGTATAATTTTTTTCCTGTGTATTTTTTTTTTTTTTTTTGCTTCTTTGTATTTGCGGAAATAAAGATTATTATTATTATATCAATACAGTTCTCCCTTAAATATTGCTGAATATTATTATTTTCTATAGTAAGCCTATCAATGTCCTTTTTCATTTGAATGTTGCACTTTGCAATCGAGTCTATATTATTGAAACATTTATCGATTTCTGCCGAGTGCTTTTCAATCACTGCACTATTTTCCTTATTAATTTCAAACAGATGATCAATGCTTTTAATTATATCTTTCTGTTCATTTTTAATCGCCGTGATGTCCGTCTGAATTGCATCCAGTTTACAGATAAGGATTTTGAACTTTTCATCAGTAGAAATAGATTTGTCAATCGGTGCACCTGTGTTATTATTCGGCTGTTCATCCTTATCACCACCACCCTGCATCCCGCTGCCTACCACTGACACTGTACCTTTCCTATCCCCACCATCAACTACTGAACCAACTCTCGACCGTGTTTGATAATTCATGGTAGCTATTTACGTTTAAAACTTCCCGTCGAAAAGGAAACTAATGAATATTCCGACAAATATACTATTTTAACTCATCAAAATTAAACTATAGACTGCCAATACTTCAATGATCACATATACACATTTCGTTTCACAGATACTGAATAATACTTCAAAAAACAATTCAAAACAAAATAACAGAGCCACAGCGACAACCTTTCACTCCGACATCTTGATTGCGACTGACCACCATCCACTGTTCTAGAACTCGTTATTTTAATGTAATACAGTAGTCTGAAAAACTAGGGTGCAATATTTAATGTATAAATTTATTGTAGTTCAAAAAATATAATGGCGTATTAATGTCTTAATTTGCATGAGGATTGTATATTGATAATTACTTTTGTTATTATTTATATAAATTTGTTCAAATAATTAATATTGTATCATTATTCACAGGTTATGGGATATTGAATGTGGTGCTTGTCTGCGAGTCTTAGAAGGTCACGAGGAATTAGTTAGGTGTATTAGATTTGATAGTAAACGTATCGTATCAGGAGCGTATGATGGGTGAGCATTATTCATTCTCTACTTAGTCAACTCAAATAAAATATGCATTCATTTTCATTTGACATTTTATAAAATTCCATCACATTTGTGTTTCTATCAATGTGTTTCCATGCCAAAACCATTGCTTATGCGTTTGCTGAGAACCATCAGTTTTATGAATGGAATATTTCCCTGATGTAACAAATCACAAACGACTTTCAAAAACTCTTCATTTAATGTTGAGTTGTTTGGCTATTAATTAACGAATAATACAGATGTCACAATCACTAAATTAAGTAGCATAATCTCGAATGTTAGTTAATTTACTGAATGTGACAACACCATCATCAATACCAATGTGACTATTATTATTTTGTGATGTGAAGAAAAAAATTGTATTCTCAATTAAACAAGCTTGAGCTAAATTAATAATTTTAGTTCATTAATGGGTGAAGTGAAAAGTAGTTATTACTCCCATTAAATTCTCTTGATTGTGTTAAGACTAAATCGTAGATCCCTTGCGTGAGCACATGCCAGTAGGCTGTACTAATAAAGTTTAAATCATTAATAAGTTTATAAGTGCAAATAAGTGTAATCATTACTCTAATCAAAAGGTTGTTCTACATTTTTATTTTTTTATTTTTGTAGATTACGTCTTGGACTCCAGTTATGGAGTATAAGACAAGTCAGATTGACAATTATACTATCTTATACACTAGTTACCATAATTACTATATTAATTAGTTTAGGTGAGGCTTAAATTTGATTTGAATCGAATTCTTTTACACTATAAAAAGCTTCATCAACTAAATATTTTTTCAATTGTTTTTTAAATATTTCTATATTTTCAAGACACTTTAAAAACTGCGGTAGCTTGTTGTAGAGTTTCCTACCAATATAACTAGGTTTTTGTTTGAATAAGCTACTATTGTGACTCACCAAGTGATAATGTCCTCGCTTCTTGTATTATAACCGTGTATGTCAAGATTTTGGTTGATATCACTCTTTGTTACATATAAAGTAGCTTCATACACATATAAGCAGTGTACAGTTAGGAGACCAAGTCTCTTGAACAACGGCTTACATGAATCTAATCTATTTACTCTTTCCATACACCTAACAGCTTTCTTTTGGATCTTAAACACCCTATCAAGGTTTTGTTTTGATGAATTACCCCATACTAAGATAGCATACCTAATATGTGAAAGTAAGAGCCCATGATAAGCTGTAAAAAGTAGCTTTTTGTCATTTAATCTAGCAAGCTGTCGCAGGGAAAATACCCCAGATGAAATTTTACAACATATTTTCTTAGTGTATGGAGCCCAGGTCAGTCGTCTATCCAACAAAACTATTGTTCTAAAAGCATTAGTTCAATAGTGAAGAGATCACCTTTCAATTGAATTTCTCACTACATCTCTTCGCCAAAAGGCTTTAAGTGAGACTAAATTACTTTTCTCATTCAGATTAAATTGTGTTCACAATACGAATGTTCATTAATCTTGCTTGATTATTGAAAATATAAATATGATAATTTATACTTTACTTAAGAATACTCACGATTCAATTTATGTCGTGGAAGCTATAAAGCTGTCATGGAAAGATAGAAACGTTCTAGGATATTTTATAGCTATATAAAAAATACAGTTTAGACTCATTAATTCCTGTCTGTAATTTTATTTGATCCTCGGGTTTTTTTTACTAATTTGTTTTATTTTTGTTTCAGTAAAATAAAAGTTTGGAATTTAGTGGCTGCTTTAGATCCTAGGGCACCGGCGACTACGCTTTGCTTACGTACCCTTGTGGTAAGTGTCAATTATATTATTGCAAACATGTTATTATTTATTCTAATAATTAATTTCGCTTAAATGTTAATCAAGAACGTCTGTTTCTAAGGTAGCGACCATCAAATTGACCTCAAACATAAATTAACAAGGAACTTAGATTAGATAGATTAGTCAAGTGAATTCACAAATTTCTCGGATAAGTGTATAAAACAATATTATTAACATCACATATTGTAGGTATGCAAGACTAGTTGATTACAAGGTTGGACAGGACTGACTATATTAAGGCTCTTTAAACACTAGGTACACGCACCTGACATCTAATGTGTTGACGGCAAATTAAAACTTATAAAGGATTTTTTTTGTGAATCATTGATGTATTAACAATATAGATTCCGCACAGTTGATGTATAGGTTAACTTGAGTTGTGTATATCATGTTGTAAGATACATATATATCATGATCTCCATATTCTGGTAAGAAAAAATGGCTGCTATATATTATGTATCTAATAAGATGTGATGCACACAACTTAAGTTACACTATTTTAGCAAGACATATGCTCGGAGTTCGTTATCTATGTTATTAATATATCTACGATCTGCATCCTATTTTCAATTGTATCAGGTGGATTATGATGATTTAGAATAATTGCATAACATAGAATTTTCAACACTATAGTCAAGATTATCATGACTTATGGGGCAGAAGCATGGGTGATGAATAAAAGATCAAATCGTGGTGTGGAAATAAAAGTATTTGGAGATGTTGTGAGAATTGAGAAACGTGAGTGAGTGTGATTGGGAGGATAGAAAATGGTGGAAAATCTGGCCGACATAAGGAAAGCTGATTACTGTAAAATCGTATATATAGAAATATATTCTTAATATATAAAGTCCCACAACAACAGAAAAACATGACTGCTGGGTTTATATGGGAGCTGGCCAAACTTGTAATCAACTATATAATAATGATGTCACTAATGCCCAGATTTTAGATATACTATACCTATATATGGGTGCAACATATATCTATAGCTCCAGCTGTGTGTTGAAGTTATTTTAAACTTCCATCTCATGAACATAATTATATTTAATGATAGTTATTATTTGATAACCTTTGCAATTTAGATTGAATTTATACAGTAGCCTTCGTTCAGTTACATGTACAGCAATGTGTCCATCGCCCAAAAAGTTGAGATTCATATAAACTGCATGACGTGATAATCAAATCGTCATGCTTATCATACTGTACTTGCGGTAGCGTTGTGGCACTGGTTTCGTCACTTTTCACGACACAATGTCCACAAAAACGACATCTGTCCAACATTGTATATTCTATTAACTTTGGGTATTAACTATGTTGCAGTAATTCATGCAATCACATAGAACGGTGAAGTACTGCCGTCGATGAGCACTGCTGATGTGAATTCGGCAATCTTTGTGTATCATTAGCAACATTGCAATTTATACACCCGACAAGAATTATTTGTTGGTAGCCAGTGTTAACAATGCAGGACCTTTTGAAGTCGTGCATTGAAAGTGACTGAATTTAGTTTGGTGTTTTTTGTGTGCTTGTGATGATTTAGAGGTGTGTGTGTTCTGCCCTAGGAGCACACCGGACGCGTGTTCCGTCTCCAGTTTGATGAGTTCCAAATAGTGAGTTCCTCGCACGACGACACCATCCTCATCTGGGACTTCCTCGACTGTTCGCCGCCCGATTGTACAGCGCCCCAGCACATGATCGCCAATGTAAGCGCCGCTGTCATTACACTATCTATTCTACTATTTAGTCCACCACCTTCTATCATCAATGTTTATCACAGTTTCTTGAGATGGTGACTTTTCAACTATTGAAATGTTATCTTTTGCAGAGAGAAAAATTATTTCATAACATTTCCACTACGTTGCCTGCTTTCATTTATCTTCATTTTTTTCAAAGATCAGGTGCATATCATAAGATATTCCATTAGACCAAGTATTCTTGCTTTCTGCTATGCGATTGCTCCTGCTTTCTTCCTGATTCAATTTTACCTACCAATGTGCACCAACATAATTCAAATGAAGATAGGGCTATAAACGTGTTTGTAAACGACAACGGAAGAAAACATGGCATTTCTAGGAGTTTTGTTGGATAGACGATTGACCTGGGCTCCATACATCGAGAAAATATGTTGTAAAATTTCATCTGGGGTATTTTTCCTGCAACAGCTCGCTAGATTGAATGGCAAAAAGTTACTTTTTACAACTTACCATGGGCTCTTACTGTCACATATTAGGTATGCTGTCTTAGTATGGCTTAATTCATCAAAACAAAACCTTGATAGGGTGTTTAAGATCCAAAAGAAAGCGGTTAGGTATATGGAAAGAGTTAATAGATTAGATTCATGTAGGCCGTTGTTCAAGAGACTTGGTCTCCTATCTATACCCTGCCTATATGTGTATGAAGCTGCTTTATATGTAAAAACGAATGATATTAACCAAAATCTTGATATACACGATTATAATACTAGAAGCCAAGGAGATTATCACTTGGTCAGTCACAATAGTAGCTTATTCAAACAAAAACCTAGTTATATTGGTAGGAAACTACAACAAGCTACCGCAGTTTTTAGAGTTAAAAATATAGAAATATTTAAAAAACAATAGAAAAATATTTGGTTGATAAAGCTTTTTATAGTGTACAAGAGTTCCTTTCACATCAAAATTAAGCCTCACCTCAACTAATTGATAATAGTAATTATGGTATCTAGTGTATAATTGTTGATCTGACTTGTCTTATACTCCTTAACTGGAGTCTCCAAGACGTAATCTACAAAAAAAAAAAAAAAGATTTTGGTTAAAGAATAAAGCTTGATTTGAACTCTATTCAATATTATTGAAATGTTTCAGGCTGTGAATGATTAGATCAACTCCAGTGATTGAATAGTTTTTTGAATGGACTTCCTATTTCGTCGGTTTGACTTGTCAGAGGAGCTTTCTGCTGTAACATATAATGCAAGCCTGCACTCTGATGTTGGCGCGAATTGTTGACGACCATGCATGCGTCCATCACGGATTCTATGGAGATTTGATCAACGGCAGAAGACAACTGTCCTATCCTAACGTCAGCCTTTATTGCGGCTTAACGACACTCAGGATTGAAATACTGCGTACGTCACCAGCCTGACTTGGTCTATCCAAGTGAAACACTTTGAAAAAGTCGATGAACATTTATATATGTCATCGTTTCATATCGAGAGTGATCCAGCCATCCGAATATCAGTCAATGTCAGACCAACTAATGGGAACAAATGAATTGGGTCTGAAATCCTTAATGCATGTTGTTACCAACGTTTGTTTTACGCCTAATTGATGCGAATATCGTCCTAAATGATTCACTACAATCACAACACAATCCATCTATGATCAACACCAACAGTAATAAGTTGATACCTGTAACAAGGATAAACTTTTGAAGTACAGTTTTTTATTATTTATTGTTCCTTGTTTTTAGATAAATTATAGACTACTTGGAATAATGCTATTTCTCAATGGTTTTATCTATAATAATTTCTGTTTGAATCCTTGAATATCTATAATATTGATAGTATCCTATTTTGAACTGAACGAATGTTTTCAATTTTCAAATTTATATTACATATTTTAAAGTCGTATAAAATGAAAACTAAATTCTCCTTTTTAAAGCACTCATTGTGATAATATAATAAGTTGAAACAATCCTTAAATTTTCTACATAATCCACGTTATTTTCAAGTTCAAATTCTATAGTTTTCAAATTTATATTCTAGAAGTCTCTTTGCAGTCATGATTTTTGTCATTCATGAACCCCTGTGCTTGCAAGTTGTAGTTTTTGTGCACAATATCTGTTTTATAAAATTTCTCCAATGTATTTTGCTTGTGTTACTTCTCTCCAGTTTAGGCTACTCCCTTAGTCGATTTCAATAGTAAATAAATTATGTTTACTCCAACTGCGTTTCACAATGCTCTTTATCTTTTCGTTAGACAGATAAATGAAGGCATTGGACAGGTACCATGTCACAATCTAAATTACTTGGCAGACATATTGCGTGATACGATTCCTTCATATTATTTCAACTCTAAAAAAGTCCTTAGGTCATCTCCCAAATATTGGAAATGCATAGGGTAATGTTTTCGAGATTATTAGAATAAGCTGATCAATATAAATGTGTAGTACAATAAATTGTGCAGGCACAATATAATTGTAATGTCTAAAGAATTTTTTACTGTCGTCAAATATGTTGTAGAACTTAATAAGATAAATACAACAAATGATCAAAATATACTCACTATTTAATGCTCAGTTTACTTGATCTCAACTTTGATTCCTAGTATATTGATAAATAAGTAGTGAGTACAATTTTGAAGAGTCATTCTAGATTAAATGTATCCGAAAATTAGATCTATGTGATCAATACATCAATTATTGACATAGTTATTATTCTTAAAATTCGTTCTCAATTAATTTATGTAAAGAATTTGTTTAGAAAAATGTATATTTCTTCCCAAAATACTGAATTATCGATGTTTCATTGCCATAATGTGCTTACTTGAAAATAGACTGTTATCCGTTTTTGTGTTAGATCATTCAATTTTTTGTTGCATGAAATTTTTGTTACATTGGCCGATGTGAAGCATATTTGAAATCATTTTTTATCCATTATAAATGTAAGACTAGTGGTATCAAAATATTTTATGCAATTCATACATCACTTCGATTTAAATCAGTCTCAAATTTTTGTTTGCAGCTGTATTCAAGTAACATATTGAAAATTTTCTACGTGATTATTTTATTAAATAATATTATTGTTGATTTGAATATTTCCCCATCCTTTTTGGTCTTTGACATCTATTTAAATTTGTTTAGTATTCAGTCAGTTCCACATGAAAGTGGATTAAGTTTATATTTAATCAAATCAATATGATAATATTTATAATTATAACTATCATTTTACACGAGCGACTTTTAATACACAGGACTTGCAGTATTTTTTAAGAAGAAATGTAAAATTTCCATGCGATCCATTTCATGTATTATCAGTACTCTAGGCATGTTTTCTATCGTTTAAATGTCAATTGATATTAGTATTCTTTCTTTGTAGAGAAAAGAATGAAGCTTCTTGTCTAGTCTGTCTAAATGAATTTTCGTCCACATGACTGCTTAAAGTCTAAAATTTGAAACGTATAAAGTTCTTGTAGATATATTTTGTTCAGCCTAGTGATATTCGCTATTATAGCCTATAGGCTAATGTATTTTCCATAGTTTCATTTTTTGTTCCAATAGCTATTCCCAAATATTGATATTGCTAGTTCGACTTCCAAGGGGGCAGCAATTTCACAACAAAAAAGATTCATCAACAATGATTGGAATTATCACAGATTTTCTGTGTTGTATTTGCTCTTTTTGAAATATTCATTGTGAAAGTTTCCAATTAAAATTTTTAATCCCATAAAAAATGGTAAAATTATAATTTTTAAGTGTATAAAGAAGGCAAGAGTGCTCTGGATCACTGCCTGTCCGAAACTGAATAGACTATTAAAAATATTATTACTCAACAATTAATTCTGCGAAAAGAAAATAAGAAAAAATCTTTCTTTAGTATTTTGGACTTGGAAATAGATGTAAAGTATAATATTATAAGATTGATTCATAGTTAGCACTGTATGTAATAAGATTAGCTTCCTTCTCATTCTTAATGCCCTGGTACTTGTATTTTTTGAGCAATTGTACTGAAACTCTATGTATAAAGTTATAATGGCATTTCTCTGTAAACAATTTATTGGCCGTTTTTCTGGGGTTTTTTCTTCTAGAAAAAACCACAACTTTTCAATGTTTTAGTGGCTTAGTTAAAATAATAGAAACTGATGTTGGAAATTTCAGAATTTCTGTAGGAATAGGAATGATAAAAACCAGTGTACTAATAGGTAATGAACGTTTCCAGAAGAATTAAGTCTTCAACTATTATCGTACTATAGATTGGGAGAAACATTTGTGTTATTGGCAGTTTCCAAGAACTTGTTATTTTCTTCTATTGCTTTGCGTTCATGGTTTCTTCTTCAACAGTACGAAATTATTCACCACTATTATATAAAATTGGAACATAACTTGTGTATTCAATCCCTTCAGTTTTAAATGACTTCTACTGTATTCACTCTCATTTTTTTAAATTTCATTTTCACTCTTGCGAAATTTGTATGTTTTGCTGATTTGGAAATAGTCTAGTTCATATCATATTATGACAGTCGTTAAAATGATCTCTGTCATTTTTCTTGTTCTTAGTATTTTTATTTCATACTTAGAACCTAATGTTATTATAAACATGATGCTGATGTTGATTAGAATTTTATTTAATTGCGCATAAAAATTAGTTATTGTAAATTATGTAACAATTATAATTGTTGGGCATAAGTGAATAAATAATGTGTTTAGAAAGACGTATGAACTAATGTGTCGGAATGTGTCAAGAATGATTTATATTACTTACTGTTGATTGTGTATATTATTTATGTTTCAAAGACATTGCAATACCAGTTTATATACTGTAGTTGAATGTAAATAGAATGTCATAGATAATTTTATATAAAATATGTATTGTGATCAGATTGAGACTTTATGTGAGAATGTATGTTATGTATGCGTGTATGCAAGTGAGTGAGCAAGCACAAATGTTATGAGTGTTTCAGTCTTTCATATAATTTTATCCATTCTTTTTTGAAGTTAGTGGAGGTGCTGGCGATTGAGGCAACATAATGTAAATGATGATAGTTGAAATTTTTGTACATCATTCCAGACAATAGCTTTTATTAGATTTCATTCTCTTAATTTTAACAGCTTGTATACTTTTATATTTTTGATTCGTCTCGAATCAATTTCCCCACCATATTGTCAGTTTGTGTTAGTTAAAAACAGACTTTAGTTTTACAAACTTAGTTAATTTTATCGAATGCTTCTATGCTTACTGCACCTCGGATTTTACCAGATGTAATTTTCATTCAATAAACATATTTATTTTTTCTTATAAAAAATGATTAACTTTGACGATAGCTGATGAATCTTAAATTCCAGTTGACAATATAGTAAATTCTGAGCTTTTTCAAAAATGAACTGACTGCTGTCAAGTTACTTAAAAATTTACTATAATTTTATCCATAAAAAAGTTATTACAATTCACCATTTGGTCAGTTCTGCACATGCACCGGCTATCAAAGTCAGTGAATAACGTTGAAGATATCCGAACAAGTTGCTAAATCTTTTCTATATACCTATCATGACAAAACCGAGGTTTCAACTATTGGTGTCATCTTTAAAACGGGGATAAAATTATAAAACAGTATGTGTGAAATGATCTGCTTTTTCACTTTCTGTATGTATCTGCCGATTATAATGTTATAAAAATTGAAACTTGTCAGCACGTGTATTCAATTTCTTCAATATTTTAAATAATTTATTCCATACTATCCTCTTGTATTCTCTAAATTTTAACTAGCCTTATGTTTTCTAAATCACCTCATGTGATTATGTATTCCTTTTTTGTTGGATATGCATTTCTTTCCTGAGGTGTAAATTTTTATGAACGTTTTTGATTTTTTATGAACGTCGTGACATTTTCTCGGAAATTGGTGAAGAAGGGGGGCAAGTACGTTCTCCTTCCCCTCCCCTTCTCAGCACCAATCGTCGCCACTTATCGCAACTGGAGATGATACCAAAAAAATTTGGCCTCGATTATCGAAAAATAGTAGAATTGTCAATTTCTATCACTCATTGACTTCGTCATTCGTTTAATTAAATAAGCCAGACCCGTTAAAAAGCAGGACCTCGGAAGCCTTCAATGCCTGGCGCAAGTAGAACGCAGTCTGCGCCACGCAGCCACTGCCTTACTCTTTCGGGAGCACAGAAATAAATAGTTGCAAAAAGAAGCAAAAGTAAGGTCCAATTCATTAATTAATAAAGGTTTAGATTACCTGCGTTTTGGTATCCAATAATTATTTGTCCAATTCATTGAGCGAACATACGCAAATGAATCGGACCACACCGCTTCTATTTGTGGAGTATTATTCGTCTCTGTGCTTCAGAAAAAGTAGGGCAGTGGCACAGACTGCGTTGTATAATAACGGGGTTAAAATAATTTTAATTCGCTTTTTAGTCTGGCTTTGTACAAATTAATTTGGGTTTTAAAACAAAACCTGCAACTTTCTAGAATTTATTTTTATGAAATTGAACTGCCTCTTATTATCTAGATCTAATAATACTTCTTTAACAAACGAAAATGTTGATTATTTTCAATTTTTTTTGGTTTGCAAAATGTCTCAATATAGATTCACATTTCAAAACCATTGAAGGATTTTAAAAAATCCGTGTGTAGTTCTTTTTATAAAGTAAGCCGAATAAACTAATTTATGAAAACTGAAGACTTGTGTATTATTTCTGCCCATCTTCTATATGTATTGAGCATTCCACTACTGAAGCTTCAGAAATTGTATTTTAGATGTTTCAATAGTATTTGTATTGTTTTAATGTGTATTGTCAACAATAACTGCTCCATTCATTGGAATATTTGTATAATATGCCTGATTGACTAATTCATTTTAATTGATGAAGTGATTTTATATAGAAACTACCATAATCCCTTTGCGGAAACCCGCCCTAGTGTTGGTAGTAGCACATTGAGACAGCTGGTGGCCCAGGGCGGTTCTTTTTGAGGAAGCCCTCCATTTACAGATGTCCTAAAAAAGTGTACCTTCAATATCATTACCACTATATTTTGAAAATAAATCCTGAACGTAGTTTTATCAATCATTGGCATTTCTAGGACAGCCAAATGGGAGGGGCTTAACCTTAACTGGGTGGTATTCCATACCACTCAGTAAGAGCGTGGTGCGGGGGTCCTCACCACCATAAATTGTTTGAAAAACAAGCGCTCTAAAATCGTATTTTAAGTAATCATTGACTCTTGCCTTGGAAAGCTTGAATCCATTTATTTATTAAAATTTCCAGCAATTACTCCTATAAAACCACATTCTAAGATATACACGACTGAATACATCCATTTCAAGTGCAAGTGTATCATTCCATACAGGTTCTTTGTAACCTCGGGATGCAAATTTATTAGTTTTAAGGGTTTCTCTAAATATAAGCATAATGTATGTGTCATGTAACATCTTCTATTGCTAATAAAATATCTTTCATTTAGTCTGCATTATGAATCAAGTGAATAGTATACGGTTCTGTCAACCCCAATTGAGAGTTGAAATCACTAAATACGTCTCCATTTGTAGTAAGTAAACTCAATAGTACCCCGCAAAGTATGAAAGTCTTCTAGCATTTTAGGCTAAAGTTGTGACTTCTTATATTACTGAAACTTTTATACCGGAATACAGTAATAGTTAAATACAAATCTAGCAGCAATTTTTTGTGAATAAGTTGTTTAACAGCCTAAAAAGTGTTTTCCAGGCATTCTAAATTTTAAAAAACTTTCCGGGGGAGCACCCCGGACCCCTCGGTGCGACCCCCCCCCCCCCCATAGAAAAATCCTGGATCCGCCCCTGTACGCCACTGAGAGTCGGGAGTATATTGGATGAACGAAAATCCTCGGAACTGAATTTTAATAGTTTATAGTTCAATTCCAGTAATTTTTCAATTTTCATAATGAATTCTTTGGCCTCCGGATACCAGTATAAATATAAATAAAGGTTTAAATACCTGCGTTTTGATATCCAATAAACTACTTGTTCACTACCGGTTTCAACCCTCCTATGGGGTCATCATCAGGTGGTTGTGGACGTTATTATATCATTGCCGATTTGGCAATTCGTCGTAATGTAAAACGTCGGAAAATAAAAAACACAGACAATACGAGGATGACAGGACGGACAACACCTGTCAGTCAGCGCGAGCGTGTTGTCCGTCCTGTCATCCTCGTATTCGTTTCGTGTTATGTGATGTGTGTGTTTTTTATTTTCCGACGTTTTACATTACGACGAATTGCCAAATCGGCAATGATATAATAACGTCCACAACCACCTGATGATGACCCCATAGGAGGGTTGAAACCGGTAGTGAACAAGTAGTTATTGGATATCAAAACGCAGGTATTTAAACCTTTATTTAAATTTTTCAATCATCACTGCGGATTGTGATAGATTGTCAGCGGAGCTAATGTGAAATGAAAACAATAAACGGAGTAGAGTGATTTATCTGCTGAGGAGCCTTGTTAACGAGGTGCCGAAAGAAATATTTAAGAACACCCTAATTTTCAATTTTTCATAGTACCATGTCATATAGCATACTGTTATGGGGCAATTCCTCTCGTATAAACGAAATGTTTCTTCTACATAAAAAAGCCCTGAGAGTTTTAACCGAGTCACCATTATTCAGAGCACTGCAAACCATGATTCATAAATAAAGCTGGGCATTCATGTTCCAACTTGCAGTACTGCTAGATGGATAGTCGACTCCACTCACGCTCCTACTTGCAATCCAACTTTATTCCTAGTCAGCTGTGAACGTCGCTCTCGAGCCGAAAAATGCAACCGAAGTTGCCCGAAGGTCATGCACTGACTGAGATGGTTGGACGACTTTGATCCGACGCTCCAACACCGTCGACATTCGGAAGTCGTCCCTCTAGTCGTCCATCTACAATTCCAACCATCCAACAAGCCCATTCACGTTCCGTTATCGGATCCAACCTTGGAGGTTGGACTGCAAATGGTACTGCAAATCGGAACGTGAATGCCCAGCTTTACAAAATGTTCTGAGTTAAAAACTGAGTAATTTTCTCAGTTTAAAGTAAATACTTTATTTTAAACTTTTTGAGTATGTGAGTATTTAATTTTGGGGTATCATTTCATTGAGGTCGGTTTCTTTTTTTTTAATTTGTTTTATTTACTTATTTATTTTGTAAGGGAAGTGATAGCCGTGAGCAGTAGCAGGTATCTCTTCAATCAGATTAGATAAGCAACGCTTTCCTGAGCCCTCTCTGTAAGGGTGACCAATTGGATTGGCTAGCAAAAAATATGCCACACTTTCTCTGCTATAAATTCACTTCCCGGTGGTTCGGAACCCACCTAACACTATAGGTCCAGTTCATGACTCACCATCATCCAACTCATTACCCACGCACAGGTCTCAGAACTATGTGGGCTTCATCCTCAAAAAAATAACAAAACATACTCTATAATTGCAATATTTACTGGCAAAGAAAATTTTAATTCACTCTTATGATTGAACTAAACTGAGAATGACTTTCTAGTGGATATTAGCACACATTTTTGTAAGACTGTCGCTTCGCTCTTCTGTACAAGCATCTTTAGCCAATGACTGTGTGAATCCAAGTCATTTCCAGCAGTGTCTGAAGAAGCGTCTTCACTAGTGCAGAGTCGCCCACTAAAATGTGAGTTCATTTGCACAAATCATTATTATTTTAGTTCAGAAATATTTTCATGTTTGAATTATTGTTACATAGCACAGTCTTCTTCCCCCAACTAAAGCAGATTGTTTTGTTAGCTGAATATGAAATTTTCTCACGGAAAGTAAAATACCAGTTTCCTATTGGTTACAAAATGTCTATTACTTTACTTTTACACTATATAACTTCAGTATGGGGAACAATCAACTTTGCTTTTGATCAAGTGAATTGGTGGAAGAACAAAATTATCACAGTCACATTTTGAGCCAGACACAAAGTCAAAGGAGCCAAGTTTGGCTGTACACCGTGGACAAGTAAGCTTTCCTTTCAACCATCCAGCCTGTAAAACAAAGTAAGAATTACATTAAGAAGGTTTCTATACATCAGAATCAAACAACATTGAATCTAAAGTTTACACTGATTGTAAACTTTACAATCACAAAAGTTTCGTGCTACACTAGCATACAGTAATGATAATTTGAAAACAAACAGAATATGAATATAGATGACAATCCAGATTTAATTGAGGAAGATAATTATTATAGACTGCAATGGAATATAATTATTGCATTAATTTGAGTTCAAAACGAATCCTTTTTCTAAAAAATTCAGTGATCAGCACATCATTCAAGATGGGGTGAGGAGAACAAAATGTCTAATACTTTATTGTTACACTATATAAATTCCGTATGGCGAACAATCAACTTTGCTTTCGATCAAGTGAATTGGTGGAAGAACAAAACTATCACAGTCACATTTTGAGCCAGAAACAACACAAAAACCCTCATTTTGTGCAACTTAAAAGCATAAATTGAAATTATGGAATATAGCCTAATAAAGCTATAAATTGTAAATTATATTCCTGGATTTCTTGTTCCATGACGAACTGCGTTGTTAATATTAACTTTACAAGTGAATTCAACGACTTGCAGTCAAATTTGAAGATGGCCTTGAAGATGATTTCTAACAAATCGTAAAGCGTTCGGCCTACCGAGTAAGTAAAATACTACTTATTCTTAATAAAAATGTGAATGCAAGTCGTTGAATTCACTTAAAGTTAATAGTAAATTACCATTCCGATTGAAAAGTGTGTAATAAAATTTTCTGACTAATACAGTTGTATCATAGACCAGCAACGATCAAAATTTGATTTTCTTATTCCATCAAGATCTTGATTTCCTTTTTCTATGGTTGTACTTATCCATAGGCTATCCCTCAAATTGGAGCCTAATTATTTTCTTATTGCATGGACTTGAAGATTGTCACCAAACAAAAGAATTTATATCTGTTTTTTTTAGGTATTTCAACTCTATTTATTTAAAACAAACTAATTGCCACAAATGGGATCTCTTGAAAAAGTTAGTGGAGGATGTATTAGATGGTTGGATGTATTGTGTTGGTCAATACAATCTATGGGGTGTGATTGGTCGCTCGGTGAAAGCGGTGTCAGGGCGATGTTCTTGTCACTAGCGCTTGGATGGGTGACCGGCAGCTATGACTTTCTGTTGTCTGCTTTATCACTAAGAATAGTTTAGAAGATTAGTATCCACCTAAACCTAAATCCACAATGTTTCCATGGCTAAACATTGCCTTCTCACGAACAAAAGCTACACGCAAAATTCAAACGACACTGACGACAATCATAACTTCATAATTTTCCTTATCTTATTTGTATTGGTGCTTTATAAACATCTTTCACAATAGAATTCAATGATTGAAGCATTAAAATGCTACTTACTTCGTTCACCTTTTCACGAATCCACCATGGCATGCAGTTTTCAAAGAAGTAGAACACTTCGGGAGCTTTCTGCAAGCAATGTCTACTGGATTCACGCACATTCTCAGTATCCAATATAATTCCATGTGCTGACAATGGGTTGTTCCTGAAATCTTCAGTCAATACAGTCCTACATTTTTTGCATTTGAGCTGAATATTAGACATTATTATCATAAACCTAAATTAAAATTATGGAATATAAAAAACTTTTATAAATCCTTCTTCAATCACATTGTATAACAACCAAACGCTAAACACTATTAGCTGTTTTTGCACTTTTCAATGAGAATATTTTTTAAATTTTTCATATAGGTTATTAATGTGAATGTTATGGTTATTTTATGTAAACAGTGTTGCCAGCTTGCTATACGCAAACTAAAGAACTGTGGGGTTTGGCTCAAACTATCATACGTTTACCGTACACATGATAGTCCAGTCGATATCTCCGAAAATACAAAATTTGATACATCATTTTTTGAAAGGAGACCCAACATGGCCTCAACCACTACACTATAATGGTCTAAAAAAGTATTTCCAATGTAGTTTCAAGTTTTTATTAGGCCAGTTGAACATGAAAGTTACATTAAGCCAAGTCACAATTTATAATGAAAATATACAATAAACAATCACAACATTAACAATACATATTACAGTCAGTATCAATAACAACAGATAGGCTACCTGAAATTAGTGGGAAGGAAAAGTTACAATTTTTACATCACATAATTAAGTTGGTCTCCTGTATTTGGGGATAGTTTTAAAAAGACAAAATATTCTTAATTAGATCATATGAACCATTGAGCTGTGATCAGCAGCTATAAATTCCTCTACTGAATAAAATGGATTCACAGTTAGCCAGTACCTAAGTACATGAAGAAATCGTTTTTTAGGCAATGCTCTAATTTGAGTTGGTAGTAAGTTGAAGAATTTGTAGGCTATTATAGGGTAGCTGGACTTTGACTTTTCTAGTCTGCATCTTGGAATATGAATACTCTCACGGTTTCTTGTGAAGTGGCTGTGAATATGAGTATTTTTTAGTAGATTGTCTTGAATCTGATATATTTCTTTCAAACATTGATAAATAAATTCATTGAAGACAGACAGAATGCCGTTTTTAGAAAGAAGTGGCTTACAGTGGTCAAGATAGCCTGCTCCAGAAATCACTCGGACTGCCCTTTTCTGAATTATTAGCACTTTAGAGGTGCTAGATGCATGACCCCATAATTTTAAACCATAGCTCAACCTTGAGTGAAAAAAAGCAAAATAGGCCTTTCTGACCACCGAAATAGGCAGTTCAGACATCAGTCTTCTTAATAAATAAATGATGCTGCTGAGACTGGAACATACCATGTCTATATGAGGTTCCCAGAGTAATTTGGCATCAAGAGTGAAACCCAATAGTTGAACCGGCTCCAAATACTCACTGACATCTGATAGGGAAAAGAATATGCTTTGAGTTTTTGCCTCATTCAGAGATAATCTGTTTAGTGAGAACCACTTTCGAGCTTTATTGTACAGCTCCAATACAGAGGCTTTAGCCTGGGATACACTCTTATTTGCTGAGAACAATGTAGTATCATCAGCATAGAACAGTACATGTCCATCAAGATAGTAATGCAAGTCGTTTATAGCAACAAGAAAAAGCAATGGGCCCAACAATGATCCCTGTGGCACACCCTGTTTCACAAGAAGAGGAATTGAGTTCTGATCATCCCAACTAACAATCTGTTTTCTCTCAGAGAGGTAAGAATCAAATACTTGAACTGCAACATCCTGTAAACCATAATGCTTTAATTTCTCTAATAGAATTGTATGAGGGATACAGTCAAATGCTCGTGAAAGATCACATAACATTGAAAAAGCAGACTTTCTCTCTTCAAAAGAGTTGAGAATTGACTCTAACAGAGATTCCACAGCCATGACAGTGGATTTTCCTTTCCTGAAACCAAACTGCATAGGAGCCAGGTGGCCATGCTCCTCAAGGTATTTATACAGTTGGGCAAATATGATTGCTTCAAAAATCTTGGCAAAAACCGGAATGATAGAAATTGGTCTGAAACTTGAGGTGTCACAATAGGAACCCTTTTTGTAGACTGGAACCGTTCTGGAAATTTTGAGTTGGTCAGGGAATATCCCACTAGCTAAACAGTTATTTATACACAAAGCTAATATGGGTGCAATAATAGCTATCATCTGCTTGAAAAAATTTGGGGTCATGCCATAAATATCTTTACAATTGGAACTCTTGAAACCAGCAACTGCATCTATTACATCTTGATCACATACAGGACTCCAGATGAATTTGGAATTTACGGCAGGCATGTGAGTAAACTGAATAGGTTCACCATCATTAGGTATGTCATTCACAATTTTCTCAACTGACTCAAGGAAATAATTGTTGAAGTCATCTGCTGTGGCAAATGAGTTGTTAGCCTCTTTAGATGATGATCTAATTCTGTTTATAAGGGTCCAGGCAGCTTTCATTTTATTACTAGACTCCAAGATGAATGCTGCATTTGCTTCCAATTTAGCTTCCCTAACTTTAGAGCGATACTCCTGTCTGAGATTCTTCAATAAGACCTGGAGATTCAAGTTAGTTTTACACATGTCACCTACCAACAGAATAAGCTCTCTCAGTTCCTCAAGTTCAGAAGTGAACCAATCACAATTTGGATGGGTTGGGCCACCCACCAGTTGACCAGCATTTTTCCCAGAAGGGGTGAAAACCTTTTTTGTTTTCATAGGAAACAAAGAATCAAATAGTTCCCGAAAACTGCAAAAGAAAAAAGAGAACCCCTCTCTTGCTGGCAAAGTTGAAATTATATTAAACCAGGGACCAATCTGCTCATATAGTGAATCACAGAAAACTTGAAGAGAATTCTCATTAAATGATCGATAATGAATAGTCTTAAATGTTCTACCCTGTCTGCAGAAAGCTAACCTAGCTCTCAGAAAGATATGTCTATGGTTCGATATTTGATCCTTGCTAACATTTACAGTGAAACACTCCGGATCCAAGTTGGTTACAACTGAGTCAAGAGATGAGCATCCCCTTGTAGCCTCACTTACTGAGCTTGTCAGCCCAAACCCTTGCAAAACATTCAGAAACACCCTGGCATCCCTTGGTGAATAGATTGCATTGAAATTATGATCAGTGCCAATCAAGACATAATGACCCACTGACAGCACATAAGACAAACAAAGCTCTAACTTATCAAAAAACAGATCTGCATCACCCCTAGGAGATCTATACATAGACACCACGATGAGTGATAGCTCAACAATATAAAAACCTGCAAATTCCGCTGAAATTTCCACACAGTAAGTTGACAAGTCCAGTGGTTTAATAGTAAAGTTATTTCTATTGTTAAAATAAACAGCTACACCACCCCAGGGTGATTGTCTACAGAAACTGCCAGTAAGTGCCAGCTTATCAATATTCTGGTAGAATGGTAACTCTTGTTCAACCAGCCAATGCTCTACAATACACAATATGTCAACATTCTGTGATTTACATAAATATTCAAGTTCATTTAATTTATTTCTTAAACACTGCACATTTATGGAACATAAATTCAATTGGAAAAATTTATTACTATTTCTAGAAGACTCCAAATTGGGGCTTGACTCACTCACTCGCATATCAGAATTCAGATCATTCCTAGAGGTGCCAGGTTGAACCCTAAAAAAGGCTGAATGAAGTCAAGACTGTGTAAATTAACAAGTAACTACTGCAAAATTATCCTACTACCTTCTGTCCGACTTTTCATTCACCAGAGTATACAATTTCGCATCTGTGTGACTTTTGTACAAGTTGTCAAAAATCAAGTGTTTCCACTTGTTTGAATAATCATTTGCGTGAATATACCAAGGTAGTTGGGTAAGTGGTATATTCGAGCAAATGAGTTTTCGTTCAAGTGGTAACATTTAATTTTCTCAATTTTTGACAAGTCGGACACAAGGTATAATCAGGGAAATGGAGAGTCAGACACATGGTGGACCCTCATTTTATTTTCAGTGATAGAATTCTAGCGACCCCGTACTTACGTGTACGGTAAACGAACGGTAATTTCAAAGCAAACCTCCACAGTTCTGCAGACTGCAGCATGGAAAGCAATGTGTACGTTCTGGGAGCATCTGGTTTGGTGCACCAGAATTCTTTCGGTGCACCGAACCAGTCACGTGATCGGTGTACCAACATATGTTCCCAGGGACGGCAGTACAGCACTCACCAGTGTACAGTTGGGCGCGTACTTTTGAAATTAATCTGTGTAAGTCACTGTTGTACTAGCTGCGCAAATAAAAGAAAGCCGCTATAGGGTTATCGATTGAAATATACGCCTATTTTGATAGAATAATTGTGCATAAAATAGAGAATAATTATTATTGGAGGCAATATACAGTTTGGAAGTTCATTTCCACATAAACAGCTATCATTATTAAGGTAAATAACGGGAAATATGACATTGAAATTACAAAATTTTGTTCAATAAATATTTTATAATAAACTTACCACTTAAAAGAGCATGAATTTCCTCTGTTTCATGAATATTGTACATAACTTCATTGAATGCATTAACTTGATCATGTTTGGAAGCCATTTTGGAATGAAACAGCAGACGATTTTTCTTCGACCAATGAGAGCTCTCTGGTTACTGGTTCACAGTCCGTGGATCTACCTTTTCGTACGGTGCATGAAACCTGCACCGGAGCAGGCCAAACCGGAAACAGCTGCTGGTTAACAAACTGTCAAAAGCTCCCAACGGACTTGGAACTCATGCCTCTGGTGCACCGGTTGAAGCTACCGGTGCACCGAAAATGCTCCCAGAACGTACCCAATGAAAGTCGGGCAAACGACCTTTGACCAACATGACAACTTAAATTATCTTAATTATTGAGTAATTTTATTTTTATTAAGTTGATATTTATCTTCATATTAAAATGAACAATTCATAATCAATAATGAGATTATGTTATTGAATATATGAGATAAGAAACATTTGACAAATTTTCAGCTTGAAAAACTATCCACTGCTAAAATTTCGAAACAAAAATTAAATTTTTATCATTGAGAAATTTTTATTTTTCAAATTTTATCATCATTAGTAAAATAAAAACGAGACAATCCCTCATATACCATTTCGATTGGATAGATCGACTTTTCTAATATCGATGTTACATCGACTAATAGTTTTTAATGTCTGCATCAGCTGGCTTTCGGTGAAATGTCTTCTCGATGTTTGGTGGTGTAATTTTAATAGTGTTTAGTTATTTAGAAATTTAGTTCAGTGGTATGAACTATGGCAGGAAGTATTACGGATGAAAGAAAGTCTATTAGAGATTCCGCGAAATCGTTAAAAAAATATGGAAGTACAAGCAGTCATATGAAAAGACCAGAACATTTCATAAAACATGCTGTTACAAAGAATGACACCCTTCAAGGATTAGCTTTGAAGTATGGAATAACGGTAAGGATTTTGAATGCTAAAAGTGAATATAGCTGTGATTGCAATTTATGTTCTGTTCAAGTCATAGTGTCAAGTCTCTAAGTGTAGGCAACTGTTTAACATTTTCACTTACGACAACATTCAGTTGTGCAAACAACTGAAGCACTTTCTAAAATAACTCACTCAGTTGTAATAAATGAGTGCATATTTCTCACTGCATTAGGCACCTACTTATCTTCATTACACCCAAAAGAAACATTCATTGTGTACTCATTAGGCGACATGGCGAAATAATATTGATGCTCACATTGTTAACAGATGTTTGGTGGAAGCTAGGTCTGGCAGTTGAACATAAATATCCCTTTCTGATCTGAAAGACCAAGAAGCAGACCAGCTTTAAAATGAATCATCCTTACCATAAATTATGATTAAATGGATCCTAGCTGTATATTTAAGGGCCCTTGCACAGTGGAATACTTGATGATAACCCCCATAGCATAATCGGCTGCAGTTCCAGAACTTCCCCACGAAACATATGAGTAAGAGAATCGGTAGTCGAAATGCAAGGAACGATAAGTTTGGGTTCGGTACAATAATAATAATAATAATAAGCGTATGGCTTTTAATGGTGGGGAGACCCTTACGGGTAGTTCCACCTCGCGGTTTGGTACAGATATCTATTATCGAGATATTTTATTCGGAACTACAACCGTAAAATCTAATATATAATGATGTGGAATGGAGGTATTCACATCGCTTCAATCTGTCATCCACTATTTTACAGCAATGTTTTTATTTTGTTTCTATTTTACAGTAATTTTGTAATGTTTTATTGAATGATTGCTGTGCACTCTAAATTCACCCTATGAATTTAGTATGAATATCTTCATTCCATAGCACAGCATGTGTTTCATTTTGCGATTGTATTGGATGCTGCCCAGGGCAAGCACTCATGCGAGGAGCTCAGAGTTGTCGCAATAGGCTTAGTGAAGTTGCCTTGCATCTATTAAACAAGACTAGCTACTGTATCTAATTTATTATGTACTACACCATCATGAAATGGCGTTGTCAATAAATGACTGTCATTGGCTGATTTGTCTCAAACCTTGCTTGTACCTCGGTTTCCAAAAACGCGTTTTCGGACAAACTGACAGCAGATAAGGCCGGAATCTTCACGTGTTTTAAATATAAGTTAAGTTTGGTTCAAGTAATAAAACAAGTTTAAATTCTGTCTAAACTGCACAAAACTTCAAATAATTCAGTTAAAATGATGAAACTGTATAACATAATTCTAAAACACTCACCCCTAACCGATATTGAAAGCATAAAGTGTAGTGAATTCTGGTCTTGTCCGCTGTCAGTTTTTCCGAATCTGCTTTGTTGGAAACCGAGGCTATAGTCATTTGAACGTTTTAGACGCCTGATGAACGGACTGTTTGTATTTCCAAAACAAGTAAAATAGATTTATTCTTTGATATTTTCTCGTTTATACAACTTATTCATATTTTTATTTTTAAATATCTGCTATTATTTTCTAAGAAAAGCTAATGCCTGTTGTCTGTGTTGCAGACCGAACAAATACGTCGTGCCAACCGACTATGGACGAACGATAGTTTATTTCTCAGAGAAAGTCTTTTGATCCCGGTGCCATCGGAAAGTGTTTCTTCCCCTAGCGAAATTCTCTCCGATTCCTCTTCGCCTCGTTCTCAGTCTTTCTCGCCTACTTCGCCTCTAACCAATGGCATCGACGATAATTACAACGATTTTCTCAATAAGATTGATTCCGCTATTGCAAATACCAAAAGTCAAGTTATGTTAGCACAGGGAAATAGCAAGTAAGTATACTTCATCTTTACAAGAAAGTCGTATTAGATTGTATAATTCAGTTTAAAAATACCAAATGAATCTACATGGTAAAAAAAAAAAACAATTTAAAAAAGCAGTTCATCATAAAAAATTTAGATTGTTTAAATAAGATTACGAATATAAATTCAAACTTTTGTCCAGATTTGTACTAAACACCGATAAATCCAGGTCCTGTGGTGAGAGTGGACTGTCAAGCATAGAAATTCAACATTTGTTGTAGTGAACTTGGCATACTGATACAACTGTCACGTCAATGAGGAAAGCAAATCTACCTCCTCCTCACTTTGAGTGGTTCATTCTTCAGACTGTTCGGTGCTGAAAAGTCTCTCACGATCAAAATTGAATAGAGTCTTTTGAGCTATTGTACAAATTGGTCGAATTTGAACTCATGCAGTTCCACTTGTGAGAAAAGTGTTGGGAAGTAGATAACAAATCTACTATCTCTGATTGCTATCTTCTCAATTTTTCTCTTATAAAAACTTTTCGAAACTACTCTCGGCAAATATGAACACAAGCAGTAATGTGACTACTCTTAAGTCACAAGTGGACATCATCATGTACCTCACGATTCAGCTGGGCTTGAAGTCTTAGTTTGGAGTTTTACATCTTAGTCCACCTCCAGCTATGCCTTTTTATTTATGTTCTGAATAAACTATATACAAAATGAATCTGCCACAACATCACTTTAACCAATACAAGAAGAACTTTGTAAACAATTTGGTACATCTATAAATTTAGCCCTCGTGCGAGCTAAAGACATTCATGTGAAGTATTTTTGAATATTTTTTATTCTTATTTTTGTTTTATCCAATTTTTGTTTTCTGATTTTCATCTCACCGGTGAAAATGTTATAATTAAATTCAATAATTAGTATATTTCCTACAGCACACACTTTATAAACCAAATCATGGCCAATCCGTTAAGCTTACCATCAAAACTATACTAATTGATTATAACTTCTTAGTGCTAGTTACAATGAATTCAGATTTGTTATTGTTTGTCATAATAATCGGAATTAATAGTGCTGTTATTGTGAGTCAATATCACGGATAACTATGAGCTTTATTAGTTATTGCATGATTGTAATGATTGCATCATTCCTAGATACTGTACTTATAGTTTCCTCTCTTTTCAAATTTTAATTAAAAATTTCCAATTTGATACTACATTTTACAAATAGGATGTTTAAAATTTTTCCTCTTCAAGATAGTTCTACATATTTTGTTTGGGTTCATTAAGTGGAGTAGAACACGATAAGATTGTTATGTCTTACGTAATAATTCGTCTATGAATATTATTCTTTTCATTATCAGTATTCCTTATTTTGAGTTAATGAAACTCTAATAGCCTACATGGTTAAAAGTTTTCTTCAGAACTATATTCAAGTGTGTTTGTTTTGATTAGTTTATTCTTGATTTACTGTATGACGATAGAATATCTACTAATCGTACATCGTCTGACCTAGTAGTCTGTCCACGCAACCATAAGGAAAATTCCATATACAAATATTTATCAATTCAGCTGGGACAATTTCTAATGGCCCTGAAATTTTCTTGTTTTTTAATCAATGAATAAATAAATTTCTTTATTTAGGTATCACTCAAATTAACGGGCCGAATTCATTATATGAAATGTATTTTTCTCTTACCAAGATTTTAAGAAGATAAAATTTATAAGAAGCATTGGCCACAGTCAAAAATTTTACGTAATAACCACATACCGTATATTTCTATTCAAAGTCCATGCAATGTGTACAATAGTCTACATTGTTTATATATATACTTTTGTATTGCCATCTCTCACAGGTTTTTTACCTCGAGATGCACGTTTCTTAACAAAATACTAATATTATTGTAATTCTGTACTATATTATTATTTTTTTATTTTATAATTGTGCATTCAACCAGGGCATTCCAATCTTGAATTAATGCTATGATTTCTAATTTGTACTCGTAATATAATTTTTTATTTCAAGTATTCAATTATTGTACTGCTTGGATGTTTTGTATCTGCTGTATTTGTAAAGGAACAATAAATATTTCATTTCATATTCTTATGGGAGACCGTACATTATGAATACGTGTCGCGATATTTGGGTCACAAAATTCTTATTGATGATTCATTCATCGACTTCGATGTCGTATGCGGTACATCGATCAAAAGAATTTTCATCATCAATATAAATTTTATGATCTGAAAATCGATTTTCCCAGATTGGTATGTATTTTCTATACATACATTGGATATCTTACTCAAGTCCATTTCTCTCACATGGACTTAATGAGCAATGTTGAAATAAAATACAGTAGTTGAATAAAGTGAAAGAGTACAAAACTTGTAAGAGTTATTTATTCTAATATGACTCAATCATTATTTTATTGTATCACTCCATTCTGATGGAATCTAGATTGTACAAGAAGCCTAGAAAATTGATAACTCAAAAGGATTAATTTTTTTCATAATATTGTAGATAATCATAATTTGTTTTGGGTTTTGATTATATTTCTAATATTTCAAATTGAAGTAGCAGATGCTAGTCAACTTTACTAGAGGCACATCGAAACTGATATTGCACTAGAGCGCTCTCGTAGAGCAATCTCCTTGCTACACGATTGCAATATCTTGTAGCAATAGTCTACATTGCTCTACGAGAGCAATTATTGAAAAAACAGAGGGTTTGAGCAAAACTGCGCTAATTAACGATAACGCTAATTCTAACCTTAGAACTCCATGTCTCAGATACTCTACAGTCTACACTCTACAGCGTCAGAGCAAGCGAAAGCATAGAGTGATTATGATTTATTTGTTCATTTATTAAGACATTTTACAATAAAATGCAAAGTTCCAACAGGCTTGAAACTCAAAAGAAATTTCTTAGCAAATTTTGACCAGGTAGATTAGTTCGCAAGGAAAATTTACGTTTCTTGGAAAATTACACTCGAAAAAAATAAAAGTTTTTCACTTCAAGACCATTATTTTAAAGTTCACGCAAAATGTTACTCTTTAAGGCTTGCTTCACATTACAATGACTGTGTCGTGTGTCGTTCATCTGACTAAAGGGCAAAGGGGATATCAGCTTCTTCACACTAGGCCGACAAAATGTCGTGGATACGTAGCCTCACTCACGACTGTCGTGCTAGTGCCGAGGGGGCCACGACATCCCTCTAGTCGGGCAACTGTCGGTGTCGTACAAACGACTATAGGGCGCTGCGAGCCACTTGAACTGTACACACATCCTCGACACGACAGTCTATATTGAGCAAGACAGCTACTCTAAATTGTGGTTTGTTGGTAATTACAGAAGCGCGTTGTACAACGTCTATACTAAAGTGTCGTGGTCGGGTGAATGTGCATATGTGAACGGTTCAAATTTTTATGTCGTTGGCGACCAAATGTCGTCGTCGTGTAAAATACCGGTCGTGCAAGTGTGAAACAAGCCTAAACTCGTTCATTATTTTTGTCTAAACTTCTTGTTTCGTTTTTCGTTTCTAAATTGGATTTTCGATTATTTTTTATTTCTATCAACCATTTTTTTAAAAGGTTGTTACCCACATGAGTCTGAGACTTGTGCGTGAGTAATAAGGTGAATGATATGGTGAAAACATCAAAGGCTGAACGAGATTAGAACTCGAGGCTGCAGGAGAAGCAGTCAGCCAGAGTCCTACCACAACTGCCAGTTTTTGAAGAAATCGAAATGTTTCTAGAATTTAAGTATGATCTCTCAATTAATAAATGAAAACATATAACTGTAGTACATAAAGTATAATAAGTGTTTTATCATTCAACTTAATTTTGTTGCTTCCTTTTAACTTGATTGGAAAACTAGTTGTAAGTTTTGTTTCAATTTAAAATAAAAATTTATTTATTAATGCTACGAGTTTAGGATGTAGCTTATTAATTTTGTTTTCATGTTTGCAGAATGTATTTAAATTTCACAGCTGGTAACTCCCATAAAGGAATTCTCGGGAGTACCTAATTTCTCAAACAAAAATGTTTAATGAATAGTATTATTTAATATGTAACTATTTCTGTTTTATTTAAAAATTGTAATGTTCTTTTTGAGAGAAATAAATTTATTATTATTATTTCAAAAATTTGTTTTGAACAAAGCAAATGTTTGATTTAATAAAAAAGTTGTTCTATTCCTTGAGGTGTTTTAGGTATAAAAAGTTGGAAATAACTCAGACAAAAAGATCAACTCCCCCAAAAGTCGAAAAATTTCAACTTTGAGCCCCCATATTTTACAAAATAATTCACATGAAAAATATTTCGCACAAAAGGAGAAAACATTTTAATAAATAAGATAACATACAATACGAGGAACTTTGAAAAACATTATGACCAAACCCCTAGCGATTAAATTATGATTTAGTGCTATGGTCAGTATAGTTTTGCTCAAACTCTCTAATGTCTCAGTTTGTTTCGCCCTTAATAGTTATAATGACAACTTTGTGCTATTTTCCAGCTTCAAAGAGGGCGACGAGTTGCTGTTTGTAAAGAGACGAGCTCCGATGTCTCGATTGAAGCATCAACAGCAACAACAGCAGCAGCAGAGCAACCACTACGACTCATATCAGCAGCAGCAATCCTATCAGCAGTACAATCAGAGTAATCACTACACGCCGTCGTCCACTGCTAGCGGCCACCGCAGCAACAGTGCCAGCAGCATAAACAGCAACTGTTCAGACGTGCCTCTTGTCATGACACAAGGCCGCAAGGTGCGCAACTCTCTCCAAAGGCTTGAGCAGCAGCAGGACGAAATGTTCGAATTGTAGCAGTTACTGATTGCGCACCACATTGACTACAGTGACTTTACAAACGCAAATTTTCAACCCTATTGCAATCTAAACAGTCAACATTTATAATGATTTACTACCGAAAATTATCGTTATAATGCTCTGGCAACATATACAAATTTCTACCAAACGAATGTTAATTATTGTATTCCCATTACCCAGATGTATTGTCACAATGAGGGACAGTGTAAGACGTGACACATTTAAGTTCGCAGTCCAGCAGAACCATTGAGGCATAGAATAGTGGAGCAAGCCTACAATCTTAAAAGTGAAGCTGAAGATTAACCACACAAGATGGCGTCGGTATCACCAGCACCAACTCAAAACAGACCTTAATACAGGTACGGTAAATTTTCTATATATACATTAATTCCATTGAAAATTACGCCCGTTGTCCGTTGTTGTCCTGATATATATAGGTATATTTACTATAGGTTATAATTATATTAATATTTTTTGTGGTAAATATTTCTTTTCTTCAGGCCAACGATGGGCGCCATTTTCAATAGATTTAATATATCTATGGAAAATTCTCCATTCCTCTATTAACGTTTGTGTATAGTCGGTACTGGTATCACGCCATGTTAGCAATATCGGCGACATATTTTAAGGCCAATATTCACTATAGACTGCTTCCATACAAGTTTCACTTTTTAGACATATGCGGTATATGTTATGCTTCATCCTCTTTCGTATACCTTCATGATAAAACCCCCTCTTATATGACCGCGGAATAACCGACCGTCCAAAGTTGACAAGAATCAATCAAGATTAATAGAATTGAAACAAAAACCATAAATGACTTTTCAAATAGCCTACTCTATTATTTATAGTTTTGTATGATTCAATTTAAAATGAAATTAATGTTATGGAAACACAGTGTGTAAGTTATGAAAAATATATTTTTTCTCCTTGGGATATCCAACATTTTGTTCATTCTGATCTTGGTCCAGTCCCGTTAGGTTGGATACGAGGGTTCTATTGTATTTGGTTCTATATTTTTCTCATGGTGACATTGTCAGTTAAGTATGACCTATGTTTCATCCGAAGTACGATGTCTTGACGGGTGCTCAGAACGTGTCCTATTCAACTAGGTCATAGAAACGCTGTGTCATCTAAATTCTATAGTGTGCTATTATAGTCGTAATGGTTTTAGTTTTTCGTTAGGAAATAAATTTTCTCCTTACTGTCTCGTTATTCTCCATTTTATTAATCAGTCTATTTCAAACATAACCCTAACGCACTATTGCATTTGAACTAAGTTTAATCTTAAACGACAGTTTACCAATATATGTAAGTTTACATTAAACTGAGTTCAAGGCTATGAGCATACAAATCCACAGTTTGAACCAAGTTCATGCAAAAAACGCAATTTAAAGGCTGATTGCACATTTGAACGTCTGTTAAATAACTTAACTGATGTAACATCATGCTGAGAACAAAATCCAATCCTAAAATCTCAAACATACGCCTGTCAAGAACCAAAAACTATGAAATTTGGATTGCTTTTTGAGACAAACCTATTCTAAGTGTGCGTCTTATTTGATTTCTATATTTTAACAGAAAACTGCTCGACTCATGCTTCAAAGACTGCGTTCTTAAATGCGTCCGGCATAATCATTAACATGCATTGCATTGGCTATTTAACTCTGCGGCCATCATTGATAAATTAACGGTTATTTTTAACTAGGTAATCATTATAGACATGCATTGGTTATTTGACGGTGTGATCGTTATTATTCAACGGTTATTTAACTACGTAGTCATTATCAGCATCCATTGATTACAATATGGGACTGTGTAATATTGATGTAAAAATATATGTAAATACACGTTAGGATGAAGATTGAACGGATATATTTATTAGCACCTGTTTGTTATTTCTTATAAATATTCATATACTAAACTAAGTGAATCTAGTGTTATTTTATAAGAAAATGTTATCCCCCTTGAAATATTTCTTTGTTATGAGTTGAGGTGAGACCCACGTTGGTTCTTAGTAAATGAGACTGATGAACAAATTGAATTTAGATTTTTGGTTTTGTAAAAGATTTAGGCACATGACAGTAATTTTTTGTTTCAATAACTAACTTCCGTTAAATCTAACAAACGTTGAATCTTCTTTCCTTTTTTATTAATAGGTTTTTGGACATTTTCATATTTTTTGCATTGATTTATCATTGCACTCCTAATGTATGAGTCACAACAAATAGAGTTCAAATAATTATTACTATAAATTCTAATAACCATTTTGTTTAATGGACTACATTATAATTTAAAACTTAACCTACATAATTAGAGCATCAAACTGTTTCTATTTATATCGTCAGTTATCTTGTTAATTTGTTGTGATATTTTTCTAAATTAGAAGTTAAAAATTTCCAATCACAAATATCGCAGTTTTCCAAACGATTGGTATACTCATTTAAAGAATGAATTCTTGCCAGTTCGTGGGAGATTTGTTGATATAAAATTTAATTAATTCAACAGACTGTACTAATTTTTCAAAAAATTATAATTCTGATATGTGTAAATTACATCAAATGTATATTATTTTTAAATTGAAACGTGATACTATTTCCAAAGTGAATGCTTCGCTATTGCTTCATAATATTTCAAAATGCTCGCGATCTTGTTTTTGAACTTTTCCTTAATGTCTTAACTTTTCCAAAATTTGAACCAACAAATTAAAGTTAATTTCCACTTTTCTTGAAATATTTTGGTACCGTATCGTGTAATATTAGATTGTATAATAAAAATCTAGTTGCCTGAAGAACTATTATAACATCTGCAGTTACTCACTTGCTTTTCAATCAATATAGTATGAAAATAATACTTACAAATATCTAAAAATGGGGAAGAAATAATATTCTAATATTGGACAATAATAGCCAGAATTAAAAAAAATTAATACTTCTATGATGAAAATTTTAGTTGCTGCTGATATAATTACAGTTTTTAGATAATTATGAATAGTCTTGATTTATACATAAATAATTATTTCACGTTTCGGAATATTTTTAATGAATATCTGAAAATTTTATGCAGATTTTCATTCTAGAATACTTTTTGTTTTATAAAGAAGGGTGCAATATTGTTTGAGTTCAGAAATTTCGCTACTTGCTGTTACAATATTTCATCGAATTTCTTTGTTTTAATTTGAGTACTTTATACTTTCATCTTGTACCCTAATGGACTGAAGTAATACTGCAGATTCAGCTTACAACATTTGAACAGTTGTTTCCTAATTAAAATGTTTTTTTTTTTTTTTTTTTTTTTTTTTTAATTACTTAGTCTCAGATCAGGAGTTAAGTTAAATGGGAAAAGATACCGTTCAACAGCTCTTCTTTTGTGACGTTTATGAATTTATGTCTGACATGTTTAACCTAAAATATTCTTTATGATGTATTTTAATATTGCAATGTTACTTTTGTTGTAGACATTGTTTTCTATTATTTTCATTTATTTAAGGAGAATAGTAATCTTGATTGAAACGGTCCAAAGTTTTTCATGTTGTTATCTAATGCTAAGTTCTGTATTTTTATTTTCTTTGTTTAAATAATGCTTTATTTTTCTTAAAATTGTCTCAAATTTATTATTTTTTGAACTTGAATCTAATAAAATGTTGAACGATTTATCATAGCTAATATTCTTCCATTTCAATCGTATAAATTCGACTTCTACAACATATTGATGTTGTAGGTTCATATAATCATGTTGAAGACTTTCGAAATGTTCCCATTTGACATTTCCTACATAAAACTCTGGTTAATAAGTCATAGATATGCTTTGTTCGGTTATATAGTGATCAACATCTCTTGACTTGTAAATACGAGTATTCAGTAGTACTAGCGCACAGTTTTTCTAATCCCCCTTCATAATTGTAGGCTAAAATAAAATTTTATTTTTGTATCATTATAATATAATAAAAATATTATTTTAAAATATCCTGTACATTAATATCCGTAAAAAATTCCGTTACCAGATATATGGCGTTATAGATTTAATTAAATGATGCAAATAGGCATGTTTGGATCCAAATCCAATTAACTGAATCTTGAATGAATTTTTCCATGAATACATCTAAACAATTATGTGTACGCTACTAACTCATCGTAGCATTCCATTTCATTTGGTTTCTCTAAATGAATAACCAATAACAGAAGTGAGGTAGAATCATATGACAAATGATTGTCTTTCTTATCTATGTATTTTTTATCGTTACGTTTTACATGCATCAAATTTCATGTTACTTTCAATGCCGTACATAAATTATGGATGTATTATAGTCAAACTTCCAATTCTTTATGGAATTTATGAGTTCATTACCGTCAACTGGATCCTTTTATTTCTGGTCCACCAATCCCAAAACATTTTTAATTCAAACTTCTGAAAGTTTATTTAATTTTAAAGTTTCAAATAATTTTAATATTTCTTGTTCAATCCAATTGATAACATATCATGACAAACTCATTTATTGCATTACTAGAATCTGTTAACCGGCAATTGTTTTATATTAAGCTCAATTTTTGAGTATTTTTCAAGATTATGCTATGAGAATACTTTGGATATTTATTTGAAATTGCCGGTCCCCAAATACTATACATTAGTCCAAAGTGACTAAACTTTCTCATGAACCTTTCGACAACTGTTGTCATATTATTCATTATTTTCATTTTAAAATTATTCGGCGATATTAACAACTAAAAAATACTTGAAATTACTGAAACATATGAAATTAAGGTATGTAAAATGTCTGAGATTACATCTGCAATCTAGTTTGAAAGTATAACAATGAGTAAAGCTCAATTTATAGATTGCTAATATTTTTTATGAATGTTAACATAATTGTAATACTGTATTATTAATTTGATTAAGAATTCGTTACTTATTCTTAGTAATTATTTTAGTTCGAAAACAATATATGAGAATCAAAATGTCTATTCTACTATTCATATCAATAGATGAGAATATTTTGTTAATAAAATGAGAAATAATAGTTACTATTTACATTAGCAAACTATTTTGGTAGGCAGCTCTCTGAATTTTCTAGTGAAATATTGTATAAATAAAATACAACAAAGATCATATTTTTCAAATGTAGTTAGCATTTGTATTGTGAACTCTCTAACATTATTTTATTTAACTGTAACTGATAGCTACAGTTTCATACATCAGGTCATTGTTTCGAAACCCAAATGTGAAAATATCATTTTTCAAATGTGGCAAATTATGAAATTCAGTTTATAATTGAATAAAAAATCATTTTCGTTAATCTTACTGACTCCTTGATCATTTAGTATTTTTAGAAAATTTTTACATATTTTGTTGGAAATCCTGAAAATTACAGTAGTTACCGACTTCTTGAAACGTTTATTCAATTTTTCAGCTCATTTTACATAGACCCTGACCAAATTACAAGTAAAATGAAAGCACTACAAATTTCTGAATGAGTAAATTTATGGGGTTAGTTGCCAACTTCCGCCATCTATAACTCTGCAACGAAGCAATTCCGGATCTTCATCTATAGGAACTTTTTTCATTATTTTAGTGGGTACAAGTCCACGAAGTATTGGTAACTCTTTGTGTGTGCAGTAGTGATGGTGAAATTATAGGTGACAAAATCCAAACCCAATAAATGTCATGACCTATTCAGTATTGCAATTTATTGCTCATATACATATTTGATACAAATCAGAAGAAAATTGAACAAAATCAATTGTGCTTTTAATTGTTCAAATAAGTTTTTACACTAACTACCAAACTTTAAAACAATCAACCAATTCTTGAAATAATTTTGAAGAGGCATTCAAAAAACCTTTAGACAGTATACAATACTTATAAATGTACAGATTGTATTACTAAAAAATAACCATATGGCACGAAACGTTTAATAGCATTGTTGAAATAAAATAGAACAAATTTCTAATAATAAATTGACTAATGCAATTAACATCAAAGCATTCAACTATTTCCATATTTATTTGTAAAATTTGTAATTGGAGATTCTCATTTTCACGCAGCTTATAAATAAGATTAGAAAACTCGAAATTGTATGTCATATTTGAGTATGTAGTTCCAATATAATAGTACAAATCGTAATCAATAAATTGTAAAAGCTACTCATGAAGGCACAATACATCTGTGAGCATACTTGAAAATTTACACATTTAATCCATTTTAAACAGCCTAAGCCTGCATATAACGGCTTTTAGATTGGATTTAAATTTTTCATTCTTCAGTTGATTTTATTTTCAATCAAAGTACAGAAGTAATACTTTATTCCATTCATTTTGTCTCTTCTTGATTTTGTACCTGCCCATAAGTTAAGAGCTTTCCTTTATATGGAATGCAGTTTTCGTTCATCAATACACGAAACGAGTGCTTCGCAATTTTCATATCTCCCTTCGTATCGTAAACCGCAGTTAGGAAAACCTAATTTCACTCGAAACCAATTTTAGATTAGGAAAGTATAAAACATGATAAATCTAGATACTACTATAAATTGGATAAACCACAAAATTAAAAGCTATGCCTGAAAGGAGCAAACTACTTTGTGTTGGTAGGGGTTATTATTCAATCCATGTTAAAAAGTTATTCTACCATTTTCATAGAAAAAGATGAATGATTATAAAATTGTTTCAGGATTCCAAGCTTTTCTAACACTAATATTCTAATAGCCCTCCAAATTCTAGTAAATGCTGATGAAATTGATATAATTTTCGTTGAATCAATTGAAACTTCTTTGTACAATAAAAATAATGAAATGAATCAAATGCCTGAATGAAATTAAATTTCAGAAAATTTTAAAATACGCATGAATATTGAAAAGTATTAATATTATTGGTGTTGGTGGTATTGTGTTAACTATCCATAATTAATAATACAGATATTGTATGTGCTGTCACAACCAATAAATTAACATTTGAGATACTATAGTTCCAGCAAGTTTGATAGAGACTGACTGTCGAATCTATAGAATCTTGAATGTTAATGTTAATTTAGTGGTTGTGACAACATCTGTATTATTCGTTATGAAAAGTATTAACTACGTTTCCTCTACTTCAGAAATAGTAGTCCGACACTATAAATTCATCAATGAACGGCATTCTTGATTTGTGATAAAAGGCAACAGATCTTTAGTGTAGTCGAACCGCAAGTTTCAGTTTCGGTTCCGTTTAGTGACCAGGAAAACATAGATTTTGTATTAGAATAAATTTATACAATAATAATTATTATTGTGTCCCGGTCTACGTTTAAGACCATAAATTCGATTCACAAAGACTCAATAAAATTATAAATTTAAATAACCAATCCCAACAACTGAAATTAATTAATATAACCATTCTTTAAATTTATTATTTAACCATTGATATAAAAGGAGTTTCGACAAAAACTCTACTATTTATACTAAACTGAATATTATTTCAAATATGCTGAAAAACTTCAAACATTGGCACTATTGCCTCCTTATAATGCTATGATTTAGACCCATTCAAAAACCTCTGTATTTTTTCATCATTTCGTAGTATGTTCGCCTTTACTGCACAAATCTTCTCTAGTTCGTCCTGTATTAATAGTTCAAGTTCGCCTAGTTGTAGTTTCAGAGGCTCTAGAGATGCGTCGGTGAGGCTGTGAAATGAAACAAAAAAAAAAAATAACTATTTGAATCGAAAGGTGAGCATCTTTATTGGTTATTTACAAATGTAATTGTATTGCCAGGTCTTATAAGACTCATTGCATACAGATCATTCAAGAACATTCATTCAACTATACAACAGTAGAGATAGAACAGAAGCAATAATAAATCAACATAATCAGTACCGTACAGAGAATAAAATGTAAATAAAAATACTTATAACTAAGAGTAGAAAGCATCAAGCATCTATAGAATAGAAGAGTTATCAAAAAAATTATCTAAAAAACTAATTATAAAAAGTTATAAAATTTTCAGAATTATTGATAGTTCTGAAAATCGATTATTTCCTTCTTCAATGTGTATGTGGAGTTCGTTTCATTACAAGATAATATAGTTCTAATTCCATAATAGAACAATAATTATAGCCTAATTGCTCCTTTCAAGCTCAACAATACCTCTGCTCATGTTGTAGGTCAGCCATCGACTTTGCATAGGCTTCCATCCAGTTTGAATATTCACGCTGCATTGAATCCACATCCTCTTGCAAAAAGTCAATCAGTTTTCCCAGCGGATTTGCAGCTCGAGTCAGGGACTGTATTGCCGTTCGTAATCTTTCAACTTCTTTCAATGTTGATTCACGCTCACGTTTTCTACCCCCTTCCCAATCCTATGAATCAAACATGATACAATACAGATGAATGAAAAAATCATATAGTAAATTACAATTGAATTCTCAAAATTAAACATTCTTAAAAATTGGCAGAATTTTTTTACTGATGTTGCCCACATGAGTCAGTTTCTTGTGCGTGGGTAATGAGGTGAATGATTATACATAAATGCCTGACGATGGAGCGGGATTCGAACCCACGACCGCTTAAACGACAGCAAGCTGAAGTTGCGACGCCACAACCAACTGCGCTAAGCGGCCCGTCAATTATTTTATTTTGTTAATTTAAAAAGTTATCAATAGAATCACTTATTAGTGGTTTACCCGTGCTTTACGTGCACTAAATTGAGTTGGCCCTGAGCCAAATTTAGTGTTCTAAATCATTGCCATTTTTGTGAAATCCGCACGACGGTCACACAAACACCTCTATTCATTAATTTATATAGAGTTATAGAGTAGCCTATTTATTGCAAACATCAATCTATATTGCAATTGTGTATAAGGTAGCCTATATATAGGCTACTGGACACATTTGCATTGTATCTATTGATACGTACTGCTTCTATTTTTTTTTTTTTTTTTTTTTGTAGATTACGTCTTGGAGACTCCAGTTAAGGAGTATAAAGATAAGTCAGATCAACAATTATACAATTTTATACTTTAGTTACCATAATTACTATATCAATTTGTTGGGATGAGGCTTAATTTTGATGTGAAAGGAACTCTTGTACACAATAAAAAGCTTTCTCAACTAAATATTTTTTCAATTCTTTTTTAAATATTTCTATATTTTCAAGAATCTTCAAAGACTGCTTTGGTAATGGGTAATATTAATTTGGTAATGGGTCTAAAATCATGTAGATGTAGATGATGAACGAATCCTTTGAATTGAGATATTTTATTTGTATAAGAATACATTGGGGAATATTAAAACACTCCTATAATCGAGATTTTTATTTGCTAATGTTGATACATGAATTTTATAGTTTGGAAATTCAATAATTGCTTGAGAAAACTGCGTACTACATATCCCTAGCAACATTTTGCAAATTTCATCGAAACATGTTAGAAATGCAACAAGATTATAATGAAATGAGCACTTTGTAACTTGATGCTTCAACTTACAATTTCTGTTTTCGAAGATGAAGGTACAGAAATTTCAAGTTCTCTTTGTGTTTCCAATATTTGAGCAACTAGTTGTCCCTGTTCTTCGTTCTGTAAATTTTCATTGTCTTCAGATTTTATATCGCTTACTTGTTCCTGGAAAAGCATAGAATATTCAAATGTGCCTATAAATGAATGAAATTTTATTGTCATTAAGCAACCTTGGCAATAGACAAAGTCAACCTTATACTAGAGATTTTTACAAGTAGGCATGATATAGATAAAATTATACATGTAACTACACTTAAAAGTAAACCTAAAGGGATTCACATATTAAATTAGTATATAAATACAAGGTCCAGTTTATATTTTTAAAGAAAATAAATATCCAAGGAATTTAATATCAATAGTTATTTTAGAATCTAAGAATTCTTGTATAGAATAGATTTGTGTTTTTACTTAGCAGCTGAAATAGTAGTTTATGCAACGATTTTATTTTGACCCTTATTAAGGCACGAGTTAGATGTAAGTTATAACACGAGCAAATGCAAGTATTATCTCTCGAGTGCTTTAATGGCCAAATAAAATCGTTGCATACACTATTTTATCTACGACCACTAGTATACATTTAATTAAAACAATTTCATTTTACCTGTGACTGTCAGAGATACCTAACCTCTCATCTCAAATACGAGAAGTTATAGTAGATTGATAGGTTATAGCAGCTGGTGTAGCAGTTTGATCAAATCAGCTGATAGTTTCACAATATTGAATTACGATATTGATTCCATCAAAAATGCTTCTGATTGGTCCAGAACCCGTGTTATAATGTAGAACCTGTACTATAATGAGCTCATTATGCAACGGGTTTCAAAAAGCATTTCGAAAAGACAGCTGTTTTGGCATCAATTGTGAAACTTTAATGTATACATTATGACATGGTCGTATATAAAGTTTTATTTTGAATCTATCTGCAGTCTCATTTATTAAACTTTGCGGTAACGTATTGTACAGTTTCAGTCCTATTATATTGTAGCTACTCATTGACTTTGCAAGCCTTTGGAATGGTATATTTAAACTATTTTTACTAATGTTATTAGAGATTGAATGATATGACATTCAAATACCCACACCACAAGTATGAATTGAATGTTAGTATTATTTTTAATCAACAAAAGCATAGAATATTATAAGAAAACTTACGTCTCCAATCCTTGTATTTTTCTCCACTGTTGAGACAAATATAAGGATTGGAGATGTAATTTTTCTTATAATATTTGATATTATCAATCCAGGACTGAGGATGGCAGTTGTACTGCTGAATAAAAGCATAGAATATTGAAAAGTACAGTGCATTCATTAAGTTGCGCACATCAAGAAGGTTGTGAAGTAATGTATTTTATTTGGTATTATTTATTTATTATTGTTATAACTTTTATAAACATATATACTTATTTCCAACATTTTATATCTTATGACATATGTTCAAAATGGCTGCCTTGTTCATTAATACACACATGAATTTGCTTAACCACGTTTGTTGACACTTTGTGGAGTACGCCTACACTAATGTTGCTGTTAATCTCCTTTGTAATGTTCATTTTCAGTTCATTCAGTGTATGAGGCCTATTTTTATAAACTCTTCCTTTAAGATAACCCCACTGGTAAAAATCTGAATGTGTTAAATACTGGTAAAATACTGTTGAAGAAGAAACACTCGCTCCTCTTGGGAAAACGACATGTTAACCTTATCGTAATCTAAACAATACTGCAGACCTGTTGTAACCTGTACACACAATAATGGGCTTTACATCTGTTGTTTATATTACCAGTGATGCTATCTTGCGGTAGCCACTAGAAATAATATAAAAACCTACAATTTCCAGACTCGTTTATTTGGATATGCGCGACTTAATGAACGCACTGTATTTCCTACTCATATTTTTAGGGATTAAATATCTCATTTTAATATTCAACATTAGCAAAGTTTGGATTTTATAATTATTATAATTTGCTGCCTACTGCTTGAAATAATCTTTGTATTAAATTTGAAAATCAATTGCCAACTCTTGCTTGCCAATAGAATAGAATATAATTGCAACTTTTCAAATAAATGTTTTAATATGATATTATACATAAAAATATGTACTACACTCTAGAAGTTATCTACCTTTGATGCATCAGATAAAAGAACTGATTGCTGGGGTTCAACCACAACCATATTTCCTTCATCATTGTCATCTTCATTATTTGTGCCTGAATCGACTATCACATTCACAACTGCTGACGGAGAACGGCTGAAAAGAACAAGAATAGTGTATAAGTAGGGGGATACGAACACGGTACGTAAATTAACAAGTGATTTATTCACGAAATGGTTTCTTACATTTGAAAGATCTGTGTTGGTAGAGGTAAAATAGTAATCTTCACATCTCTCTAGATTTGATTGTTATAACAAGCATGCAATCTTGGAAAGCAGTGAGTGGGCTTATCAAGTAAAACACAACAAAGAGATATATATTACAAAATAAAAGAATCAAATGTTTAGTTACATTTGAAAGATCTGTGTTGGTAGAGGTAAAATAGTTAATCTCCACTTCTCTCTAGTTTTGATTGTTATAACAAGCATGCAATCTTGAAAAGTAGTGAATGGCCTTATCAAGTAAAACTCAACAAAGACATATATTACAAAATAAAAGAATCAAATGTTTGGAATTATACATTAGAAACTACTACAATCTGGTTATTTATGAGATAACGCTGTTAAGGTTCATCCAAACAGGGACATTTATTGCCACGGAGAGCTCTAGTAGAGCAATAATTTGAACTCGTCTTGATGGCGACGAATGGACTATTACGTTTTCTTGCGTTACTGTTGCTTCTTATCACAATTTTCAAGATTTGTGACCGTAATTTTAAAAGAAGGTTTCCATGAATGAGAAATTGTTTTGAATAATCAGATTAAGTTGTTCATTAAAATTTGAATCCTCACTCACGTTAGGAGATTACACCATTTACTATATAAAAATGTTTCCTTTTCTCACAAACATTTTGATTGTCAATGTCAAGTGATTGTCTTTATACTTTTACCATGAATTTAATAAATCATTTGTTCATGGTTATAAACAGTATTAACTTATTTTTTCTCACTACCTTCTTATTGTATTGGTGGTCGCAATAAAATATTCCATAAAGCAATATTGCAGTATATCAAGGGTGTTGTAGCAACAATTGAAATTTAAAGAATTATTTTAATATTTTCAATATGGATTGATATTTTCTTTACCGGAAAAGTAATTATTGAGGAAGAGTTGATTGCGACTTTCTGCAGTCAGTATAATATTATGTTCGCTGATCTGATGAAACCGGAACACGTACGAGAAAGTTACAATACATGAAATATAAAATCCACTCTCACCTAACTTCTTCGGCTACTTGCACATGTCCCCTGTCCCTGACTCGTGGCGCTCCAGGTCGGGCACTGGGAGGTCTAGTCGCAGTTTTAGGTCGAGCAATAGGCGCATTTGAAACTTTGGCTGTACTTTGACTATGAAACAAAATAAACAGAAATGTTCAATGTTGAAAAATGATAACTTAAATCGAATCTAAATAAAAAAGAGATATTATTCAACACAGCAGTGAAGGTATTCAACGCAATACATAAATTCCTCAATAATTCAATATTGGTTGTAGTTGAATTTTTTGTATGATGTTTTTGAGGATGAAGCCTACATAGGTCTGAGACCTGTACGTGGGTAATGATTTGGATGGTGGTGATTGATGAGCTGAGTGTTAGAATTTTCTGAGATATATAATGCAGTAGTGAAATCTTCCAACACAATAGATGAATTATTAAATAACTCAAATCAAAACACTACATAATTATTTCCTAATGAATAAATAACTGATTGTGTTTTGGCCGTAAATATTATTGAAATATTAAATTAATATCTTCAAAACTAATCTATATTAAACTAGTCGAATACTAATCAATTAAATAACATGACATTTTAAATGATAAACAAGGAATGAGAGTTGAACTTCGCACCACGATTTTAAACTAACTAGCTTACAGTTATTTTCGTGCGTAGATAAATGTTTGATTTATTTATTCGTCCTTTTAACTAATTAGCTGATTAAGAATTATGTACGATTCTACATAGAACATTTTTGTTACACGATTTGAACCAATCGCAGCTATAATTATTTGACAGCTCTTTTCCGAATTATTAAACCTTAACTAAATTTTCAAATGATTAAACTGGTCCTGGGCACTACATTAAACTGCCTACTACACCCCCTATCAGCCTGTAAGTTATTATTAACAACGCAGTTCGTCATGAAACAAGTAATCCAGGAGCTCTGGAGTAAAGGTAATTCATTATTGAGGAATTTATGTATTGCGTTGAATACGGTACCTTAACTCCAGGAGTTGTCAAAAAATACATCCGCCCGTAAAAACAATGATTATTCCGCATGGGATTCACTCCCCACCTGACATGGTGAAGAATGATGATGATTATAATTACAATCATTCAAAAAGTAATACAATCCTGTGTTTTATGCTACAAATTGAATAATAAAAAATCGCACAATCTGCATTTTCTGTATAATTTGCAGAGCACATGAATTTCCTGTCATTAAAATTATTTCTACTGTAATAATTAAAGATATTTCTGGCTATAGCATACTTACTAGCCAATACAATTATTTTAGTAAATCGAGATTATTATTATAATTATTACTGAAAGTACCTTGAAGATGAGCCACCGAGCACTGTTGCTTGTTTGGCAAGTGCATTTTTATCTTTCTCATTTGATGAAGAGGAAGTGGAGGGCTCCACTTTTGCTTGAGTTTTATTCTGGATCACTTCCAAGGGGCTTTGACTCTGGTCATCAGCTTGACTGTCAAATGATGCTCCTAAATACAGAATTGAAGATATCATCTTGTGAATTGCTAGCTCTATAAGATATAAGTGTCTTTTGCACATTGTTGGGCACTCCTTAAAAGAAGATCCATGCAAAATTTCATAAAATTTGGTCAATGCGTTTAGCCGAAAATGCGTTACAAACAGACAGACAAATGCAAAATGGTCGACTTGAAAAGGAGACCTCTCTTCGTTCGGCCAGTTAGATATAATCCAACATTTATAGACATTCTACTTTCTCACTTTCTTCCTTGTTGAAGTTTATCTAGTTTATATCTTATTTAGTATGTTTGCACATATCAATGTGTGATATACCGATCCTAGCAAGTAAAATTGACTTGCCAAAAAATCTTTTTATGGAAGTTTATGTTTTTTCTGATCAGAAGAGAAATGTAATTCTATAAGAAGAAGGCTGACACTGAACGACTCTCTAAAAATATTGATTAGAAAGTTAGCAGGGGGAAGGAAAAAATTAAAAATACTCAAATATTGAGATAATTTTTTTCTCATCCTCAGGTGAAGTCTATATTCTAGACTTTCATCTTTCATTCGAAACATTTTTGAAACAAAATTCCTCTTGCTAGGGGCGGGAAACTAAATTTCACTGGGAAAATAGTGGTGGGGGGGGGGGGTGTAGAAAAATTTTTAACTATTTTTTTAATGGATAATTTTAGTTTTTATGATTTTGCAGCCTATAAGAGGAAATTTGAACTTTTCAATTAAAATTCGAGTGATAGCCGAGTGCCGTAGCAGGTATCTGTTCGATCAGAGATAAGCTACAAACCTCCTGGGCGCTCTTTGTAAGGGTGACCGATTAGATTGGTCATCAAAAAAGACCCTGTTCTCATCTGCTATAATAATAATAATCACTTCCGGTAGTTCGGAACCCACCTAAAACTGTAGGTCCAACTCATCAATCACCATCATCCACGTCATTACCCACACACAGGTCTCAGACCTATGTGGGCTTCATCCTCCGAAAAAAATATTGATTTTTGCACTTTTTATCATCAATGATAGATTAATTAATGAAAATTAAGTCAAAAGTGCTCTTGAACTTTTCGAAAACATCGCCTCCTTTTGAGTGAGTGTTGGATGAGTGAGGTCTACTATTCACAGAACTACTAGTGTATGATACTCACTATTGGCAGAAGAGTCAGTTCTTCTATGGCCGGGATGAGCCGATCCGGGTCTTCTTGATTCAGGTCTGACTTCCGCTTCTCTCATTACATTTCCTTTCAATTCTCCATTTACAGCTGAAGTAGGAGAGTTCTCCACAAAACTGCTCATCGACTGTTCAGCTTCAATGGAATTAGATCCATTTTTTACGTGAACATTATCAGTTCCTTTTTGAATCTTTGCATCTTCCGCTTTTAAGATGGAAACATCAGCATTTGAAATTCTCCTTTCCCTTATCACTTCGTTCTTTGTGAGAGATTCAGGCGCATTGTTTGATTTTTCTTCCTCTTTATTTTTAACACTATCAAAAGAGCTCTGCTTTTCGTTTGTCTCCTTTATAGTAGAGTTTCTTAATATGCTTTTTGATTTAACCGGCGATGTTTCTGGTTTCCTAAAACAGAATAACCAACTTAATATGTAATAGTAATAGAAAATTGCATGGGTTTAATTTTCTGATAATTTTATTAGAGCTTTAAATATTTTTCTATAAGTACTAAAATTGGAATCATAATTTAATTATGCATTATTGAAAAATCTAATTAAAATATTCCACCAATTAGAAAACTAAATCTTTCAAGCATCACATCAATTATTGCTAACTTTTTTATTGTAAATTCATCCATGACTCGAAAATGTTTGGCTACGTGAGTAGAAATATTATTTATTCACAATTAAAATTGACTGCAAGTCGTTGAATTTACAATAAAAAAGTTGATATTAACAACGCAGATCGTTTCGTTATGGAACAAGAAATCCTAGAATTCAATTATTACTGTAAGACGTTTTGCAGGGGAGAAAATCATCAACACAATATTTATCAGAATTTTTTTTGTTATATTTTCAATATAATATAGAGATTTAACCTAAGTTATATTTGACCAAGATTATTACATTAACTGGTTAATAATAATAATATTATAGATGATTGATGTGTTAGCCTACACTAGATCATTTTCAATTATTTATATGAATTATTTTTATTCCTAGATTTCTTGTTCCACGACGAACTGCGTTGTTAATATTAACTTTTTTGTGAATTTAACGACTTGCAGTCAATTTTTAATTAAGAAAAAGTAATATTTCACTCACTCAGTGAGTTTTAGGGTGAGTAACATATTACTTTTTCTTAATTTTTTTTATTGCTGATGATGCCCACATGAGTCCAAGACTTGTGCGTGGGTAATGAGGTGAATGATTACATATAGATGCCAGACGGAGGAGCGGGATTCGAACCCACGACCGCTTAAACGACAGCAAGCTGTAGTTGCAACGCCCCAACCAACTGCGCTAAGCGGCCCGCCAATTAATTAAAAATTGATTGCAAGTCGTTAAATACACATAAAAAGTTAATTATTTTTAAATAAAACTTCTCCAAACAGATCTCATCTTAGCTTATTTTTATATGTAGACTAATACAGCTTTCTTTTAAATTACAAATACATTAATTTGTTCATTTTCTCTGGTGCTTGCAGTCCGTAATGAAAATTGCCTTTCTGAGTACAAATTCTATACGAATTATTTTCTGTAAAAATTTAATGATCCTAATTGAGCTAATAACCAAAATAGTAAAATTCTTGGATTTCTTGTTCCATAACGATCTGCGTTGTTAATATTGTTACGAGAGCAAACAAGCAGTAAGTCACGCACTCGTTCTATTTATATCACTCCATTGTTTTCATGGACAGACGCAACTGCAATTTGATATTTTCCATTCTCTCTCATTAGATGTCTTTGTCACTCTTATTCTACAAGTCTGCAACTCTCTCACTCAATTGATTTCTCCAGATTTCTGGAACGATCGAGATCATGTCTCTTGAAGTTTCTTGATGTGTCTAGTGAGCTCCAATTCTTGGAATTGTACAACTGCATACAACTGCAACAGCTATATAAAGGAAGTCCACGTGAACCAGTGAATCAGTTTTTCTACAAAAGCTTGCGTGACAGTTACGTTCTCAAACCTGCGTGTGACAGATTGTATTACGGATCTTGTAGAAGAGACAATCCAGTGCCAGTGGAGTAAACAGTGCTTTATTCAGTCTTTAGACAGTGTCAAGTGCAGAGACAAGTGTTTACTGTTTATGCAGCTTACTAATAGTTTAAAGACGTGTTAAGTGATATTATTTGGGACTGTCAAATAACGAATTGGACTGTGTTTTTGTAAGTGATTAGTTGCTCTTTTTATAATTTCTTTCTGCATTATTGTACAGTTTATTGGACTCTTGTTTCTTTAATTATTGATCAGCCTGTAATTACTTATTCACTAATTCTTGTAAATAATTACTGGAAATAGCTATTAGCTTGTCATTTGATGATCTGTCTTATTTAATTAATTGAACTTGATTTGTGAATTGATTTGTGTAAATAGACTAATTTGTGTAAATAAAGTGCAAGTGTGAACTTTAGTGTTGCCAGCCTTATTTTAGCTATTAGAACCCGTAACAATATTAACTTTTTGTTGTAAATTTAACTACTTGCAGTAAGTTTTTTTGTGAATATATAATAAATGTACTCACATTAGGCCGAACGTTTTCGAGGTATTGAATCTCATCTTCAAGGCCTCGAAGAAGAAAAAGTCAGCAAAATAGTCACTTCCTATGAAAATCTAAATTCCGTACAAAGTATTAGAATAATATAATTATTTCTCTCACTTACTTGGCTGGTGATTCTGATTCTTTTCTCTCTTTCTTTTTCGGCGTAGCATTACTTTCATTCTTTTTTGCCTTTTTACTTTCTTTAGTGACTTTCAAATTGGTTTCCTTGTTCGATTTAGTAGGACTTTTCTTAGGTTTTTCAGTTTTGCTTTCTTCATTGGCGTGTTCTTTAGTTAGTTTGTTTTTACTTGTTGCCTGTTAGAAGGGAAATTCATGAATAAAATTCGATTTTCTAATAATAATAATAATAATAATAATAATATAATAGTAGATTTTAGTCATAGTATGAATGGGGCCCATATCAAATGAAAAATAATTGTTCATGACAAGTAACACTGATCATTTTATTGGACAATTAACTTTAAATATCTGATATTCTAGTTAATAAGAGATATGATAATTAAATCAATTATTCCTGGAAATGCAAATAATTGTAAGTATTGGAGGTTTCCATACATGAATTACCACATATAAATGGCACATAACTCAAATTTATTTGGATGTCTTACACTGTACTTGAACAGTAGTCTACATTATATTCACCTTATATAATGAGGAAATAAGTCCTATCTTGCTCTTGAAATTTACAAGTTCTATTCGATGCTATACTTTAATACCTAGTAAAAGTCGCAAAAGTGAGACTTTAATGCTATTTGAAACTGAGCGTCGATAAATTCACCTTATTTTGTGATTTATTCGTTCCAGTGGCTTTCTTTGTTCCTTTATTGATAACCTGCTCCACAGCGCTTCTGCTGTCAATCTGAAAATAAGAATGCACTCTTAGAAAGTCTAAAGAATGTATTCTCAATTTTCATCATTCAAATTAATAAAATTTCCATGTATCAAAAACTGTGATGCTTTCCATGACAAAATACTTCTGTGATGTTTTTCATGACGAAATATCTAATGAACAATCTAATATTAAAACTGACACTGTAATTCACTTTTATATATTGTTTTACTCACTTATATTGGATACGCTAGAGGGATGCATTTCACTTCTGAAAAGAAGCTTCGTCAGCCTTCACAAAACATTTGATGAATAATCTATAATATCAAAACTGACACTGTATTTCTATTTAATATATGATATGAATCAGCCTAAGATGATTCTTCTCTTTAGAAGTGAAATGCATCCCTCCAGTATCTCCAGTATAAGTGAGTGAATTTTTTTTTAAATACAGTAGCAGTTTTGATATGAGATTTATCAAAAACTATTACTTTTTAATGCTATTTTTGTGATATATGTGAATTTTATTGATTAGGTAAATAGAGTTATTTTATAAAACAACCAGTATATTTTATAATCTATAAAATTTATTGTACATTGTCAATAATAGAATTTATAGATAGATTATCAATGAAATTTGACAAATTCCGGCATTTCAGCTTAGAGAATAAGAATAGAGATCTTACAGAAAAATACTACAGAACCTAGAGAATGTTTTTACACTGGATCACTTGAGAATCAGAAGTAAAATTGAAATTATGCCAGCATAAAACTGTGGAAATTGTCAATAAATTTTCCAGCCAAATAACATTTTGTTATTAATCCACAACCAAAGTCCAACTCAAATAAAATTCTCAAAGCTGAGCTCCAGATGATATCCAACAAGCACAGAGGCAATGAAAATGCATTGTATAATATAAATATAATATTATTGTATAATAAAATGCACAGTAGACCTTTATTAATATGGTGATAGATATAGGCTATTTTTAATCTACACAGAGTTTGACAAGGTGCAAGAAAATAGACTGCTGGTTTACCACTAAAGATTTCCTTAATACAAAAACATTTCTTCAAGAATTCCATTAGAGATTACTTACATAAGTAGAATCATGAAAAGGCGAACATAGGCTACGTAAACCATAAACATGTACTGTGGCATTATTAAACATAATTATATTGTGTCATGGATGACAACCAATAAAAATAATCTTCGCTTAAAAAAGATTTTTTATTTAATGACAATAACAGTCACTGTTTAATAAAAATTATTAACTTCAGTTGCAATTCACCTCTGCAGAAAGTGCATGGTCTAAAATAGAAAGAGTTTTCTAAAATAGAGAGAAAATTCCTACACATTTATGATTTTGTTTTGTAATTTTTATGTATTTGTGACTAATTATTGTAATTTCTTTCAGCATAATTTCAATTTCAGGTGAAGAGATGTTAATTTATTGACTTTCTAGTGTCTGGAGACCCACTTTACCAATTAATATGATGTGATCGAATCACATGGTAGATCTTGAGTTTTAGGTTGAGTCCGAACCATATAGGATTTAATAATTATTATGTCAATGAATATTATTTAGCGAATTGTGCCCCTCAATATTATTTTTCCAGACAAAATTATGATGTTTCTACTCTCAATAGAGGCTTCAGATTTGATGACAGTGTTATAAACTGTCTCAGCCTGTGTGTTCAAGTCCTCTTGAACTATCGAGTAATTCACAGACAAATAATTTAAGCATCTACAGTATCAGTAAATTAACTTCCCATCTAATGCAAGAAAAAGATTTGATTTTTTAATAAAAAAATATTACTAATAAAATACTGCACCTTCTTCTCCAATGCTTTTCCAATAGTTTGTAACAGTTCATTGGTTCGATCAACTTCCAGACCAGCAACAATTTTCGTTGGCCTGGCAGTAAGATTAGCTCCAGTTGCAAGTTCTGAAAACACATTCGTTATTATTCAAGTAGGCTATTGTAAAATTCTATTTTTATTATTGTTGGCGACATCAAGCAAGAAATAAATTATTTCAGCGACTAATCAGCGACAGAGCGAATAATAATTATAATAAATAAATAAATTATCAATAGATTTACCATTGAATTTATAGAACAATCATAATATTATAATCACCTGACAATAATGAATACCTATAATAAGTACCATATTATAGTTATAGATTTATTATGAGTGTAGTGTTTATAGAGAATGATTTTATACTTGTTTCAAATTAACATACGGAATTCAGTGGCGAAGCTACCTCTAACTACTAGGGGAGTCTAGAAATTTTCGAGCTTCCCTTAAATTTTTCAATAATTTTTTTTTAAATTGCCAATACCGCCTTTCAAAGCACATTTTTCTTCAAAAGACAAAGAAGAAAATAGAGTTCGAAACAAATATGTGACAAAATCATCACATTCATTCATTACTTAAATATACTAAGCTGTTATGATGCTACTGTATAATATGCAACTGTATCTAACAATATATGAAGAAAGCAACACAGTACAAGCAACACAGTATGCAGAAGCAACACAACACACTAGAAACCAGAGCCTGGAGTCTAGACTCTTGGCCACGCTACTGAATGAAACAGGTTACATGGCGTGACGTCACGTTGCCATAGCAACTATCCTAATAGCTCCGCCCAACACATAGGAAGTCAGAGTCTTGCGTTTCAGAGCCTCACTCAGTACTCAGAGCCTAACGAGAGGAAGTCAGGCAGTTGGGTACTTAGATTCTCTGTTCTTTTTCAAATTCGTAGCATAACATGCATGCTTATAAAAACAAAATTATTATTTATATTTATTTTGGGGAGTCTCAGACTCTTAGATTCCCCTCCAGCTTCGCCACTGGCGGAATTATATCACTCATAATAGTAGAAGCATTTATAAGTGTTATATTTATCCAGTATAGCCTAATAAATTAATACACTATACCTGTCAACTATCGATTATCCTGGATGATTATCCGTGACTGGCAGGACCATCACGAGTAATAAAAAGTCCCGGTTAAAGCGACTATCATAATAAAAAGGGTAGCCTATAATTACAAGGTATTTCAGGGTTCCCAGCGATCAAAAATTCCTTTAATGCCGGGAATTGTGGTGGGGGGGGGGAATGTGCAGAATTTTTTAACTATCCTTGAAAATAGTAGGATGCTTAAAATGCAATAAAACTAGCTTCTTACCCCCGCCCACCCCACCACGTACAGGAGGAGCCCAGTTAATCGGGAGTTGAACTGTACCATACTTACAAATTTTTTCTTCTCCCATTATTTATTCTTCACTTTTTTCTTCTCCGTGTCCTGTTTCTTATTTTTTCTCCTTCTTTCCATCTTATTCTTAATTTTTCTTCTCATCTTTCTTCCTCTCCTTCTATTTCTTACTCTCCGCCAGCGTTAAAGTTTCGTAGGCTTTAAGACGTTTATATTAAAATAGATTAATTATTATAAGTACGGTTGGCTAGAAAAAGCTAGCATTTTTCAGAAATATGAATTCTTTCAAATAGCCGAAGTGACTTCCAAAAAGGAGTAAAAGTATTGATAGATTGAAATGAAAATTCTACTTACTGACTGCCAAAATCAACTTTTCCAAATATGCAACCTTAGCATCTCGGTCTTTGATATTTTCAGATATCATCTCTTCCGCTGTGTACAGTCCTTCCAGGAACCCAGTTTCTTTCATGATCTGGGGAAAAATGAAACAACTTGAAAATGGTAAATCCATGCATGAATTTTAAAAAGTTATAGGATTTCTAATTGCTCACCAGCTTTTCTTATATTATTGATCTTGAAAACCACACTGATGCAAATCATTGAATCCATGAACTGCAGTAGAAAAAATGTAGTAGCCTACGTTATCATTGTAGAGATAGTTTCTCACAGTAAAATTAGTCATGAAACAAATAAATCAATTTCATACATTTTGTCAAAGTTTGACAACTTTAGTCAACAATTCTAAGAATTCTCAAGTAAACATTTTTTACTAATTCTTTTTCTGCTAGTACGTAATGCTTTTCCCCTTCATTCCTCCTTTAATAATTCAAATAAAAGTGACTTCCAAAAAAGGGTCTTGTATTATGAATGTAGGTATTGTATTTATCAATCAAGTGCGGTATGGATGTTGACAAATTGACATTATATTAATTTATTTAACAATCAATACCAATTCGGTTGTTCAGAACCCGCCTAATCTCTTTCACCCAAATTACCCATGCTCAAATCTCAGGCTCATGTGAGCATCTTCAAAAAAATAGCAAGTCATGCCACCCATTAAAATTTTTACATTTTAATACTTACAATATAAGTACGGTATTTATTCGAGTAAAAGATAAATCAGAATAAATATAAAACATTCAGTTTTATATACGTTTCAGCCAACGGTAACTTGGACCGACCTAATAATAAATGTTTGTTATATATTTTTACATGTTCAATTGATTAATGTATATTATAGTGATTGATAAGTAGCAAGTTTCAGCTTCATTCTAGATTAAGTGATGCAATAGTATGCTACTCACCGATGATATCAAATCATGCAAGAAACGAAAGGGTGGCTTCTTCAATAACTTGTCAGTTAGCGGTGGCTTTTTCACAAATTTCTTGAGAGAATCTTGAGTTCGCTTTATAACTTCTGGCTTGATATCCTCTGTCATATCTAAAGCATCGTTGTCTGGAAGCCGTGTAGCTTTAGTCACTCTTGAATAATAAAATTGTGAGATTTGTGTCTAGATGATGACTGAGTGGCAGGGGCAGACAATAACTCATGTGTTGTATTGTGTGTACAAAGAACGTACTTGGTTGCCATGGCAACGCTCTACTTTCTGTTTATATTTATGTCATCTGATATCATCGAGGCCCGTTTACACTTTGGGGCCGACCAGTCTGGCAGACAGAAGCAACCTAACCGGAACCGACAGGTGTGCAACCGAATATTTGATACGCGACTTTACCATTGACATGGTACTTGATACGATGTGTATCAATCATTGATACAAAACTTTAAATGTATCTCGTTTGGTCATACTTTGAGTGCATTAGGTCCAAACAGAAGACACTTGCCAACTTTCGCCATGAAGCGAGAGCCTAGAGCTGATTTACCAGTGCAGCTAGATGTTCTAGCTAGAATCTACTGATCAAATTAGGCGGATGGAAAACTTTTCGGTGTTGCAAAAAGAACATGTTTCCTACATGTCTGCATGGCTCCGACTTCACGGTACGCGCGTTAAGCGTTTCCCAGCCAGCGTAAATAACGCCGTCGAAAGCCTACCCTACTATATAATTTTTAGAAATATTGTCTTCTTTCAGCTGTTTCTTTAAGGATAGATTTCTCCTTTTTGTGTCCTTCAGCGAGTTTTTAGAGAAATGAGGCCTAACGCAATCGTATTTTTGCACCAAAAAGCCTCTATATATGTAATTTTATCAAAATCGTTAAGAGCAGTTTTTGAGATACGTCGGACATACATCTTACAGAAATTGCTGGTATAGTAAATAGGATAGCTGTATCACCTCGAAATAAACCTCCAAAGTTCAAGTTTAAGGCAGAGCAGGAGAAGAAGAAGAAGAAGACTATAATACTAGGCGAATCCGTTTCATTTTGGAGTTCTTTATATCAAGGGCGGTCCCAAAAGGGGGGGCCTTTTCATGAGCCCCCAAAAATCGGAAATTTACTGGTGAAGGTAAGGGGGGGGGGAGGATAACCTTGCAAAAAAACTGTCAGCAAAATCACATTTGTGACTCCACACCCAAACTTTCCAACAAAGTCCGCTCTTGCTTCATATTTTAAAATCTTTTCACTAGAAAAATGCCGAAAGACGCGTTTCAATAGTGTAACTAATCCCGCATTAGTACTCTTGTAGAGTAATCTCAAGGATAACAAAAGACCAATTGGTATTTAGTTATCTTTGAGTAATTTACACTCATTTAGACCACAGTGACTTTATAATAGTCACTTTAATCCAGACTAGTCTAAAAAGAATAAGATAACTCTAAGAGACCGCTCTATAGCGTGATAAGTTGTGGCGTTTGGACCGGTATTAACAATTTAAATAAGGCCCAGCACATCTAGAAACGGAAGGTTTGGTGGTAGGAAGCAAGGTGATTTTTTGTAAAACAGAAATGAATTAGACCTCACACTCTTAAATTCTATTTGCACAGCCAATTTCCAAATTACAATTAAAACTTTTAATTCCAATAATACAGTTCTGTCTTCCACATAAAACACTTGCTTTGTGTTCATTTCTACATTCTACATGTATAAGAGCCAAATACTTATCACTCATTCATCACCGCTTCTCGAAAACCATTTAGCAAAAAAGTTGAAATTTGGTACACACGTTTAGTCGAGACCTTAGAGGCGTGACGGCTAAGATCGGGTTTTAAAGACATCCAAAAAATACGCCCGAAATTTATATTTTTGTATGACCGAAAATGATGAAATTTCAGTGAATAGTTTTCCCCTCCCTAGTATTGCGTGAATTTGTCCACCCCCCCCCCCCCACAGGGGGCGGAGCTGACTAGTCATGGATAAAAACCAAATAATAATAGTATGGTTAATCTCGAGGTGGGGGGGGGGACCCTTACAGGTAGTTCCACCTCACCGTTATGGTAAACATGGTGGACTTACACTTTTATATGTGTTCAAGCATTATACGATTTTGAAACAAAAGGTTGAGAAAGAAACATAGACCAATTATGATTAGTAAGAAATGAACATTTAATAATTAATTACCTTCGATACCAATAGAGATCATTTGCATGGCATACAGTAGTAGAACACTAATCATTTTCTCATTAAAATCTTTATTTATCAATACTGGTATTATGAAATCAGTATAGTTAATCTTATCAAACATATATAATCTATATTGCTTACACAACTGTCAAATTGTATACAGTACACTATATAAAAATTGTAATCTAGAAAAATAAAAGCTCAATTTGAGCTTGATATTCACACATAAAAACTTCTTCCAAGTGTTTTTCTACATAAAGCACATTCGAGTTCTGTTCACCACTATTCGCAAATTGCTTTCTCTGGTTGATCTTCGTCGGGCACTTCTCCATCTCCCATTAGTATCCAATCCTCGATTGGAAGAGGCTTGCATCCATCTTCGTCGTCATCTTCATCATCCATTACTCCACCATTGCTTATCGCCCTCTTCGTGTCACAATCATCACGGTCCAACGCTCTTCTCCTCTTCGATTCCTGTTGTGGTGTTGAAACCACAGAACTTGCATCCAAAGACATATCACCAATACTCGATTCATCGTCTTCCAATCTACGACAAAACAAAAATAACACTTTATATTACACTTTCAACTAAAAGGTGGGTTATACACTATAATAGTTATTTATTAATATTAAATATACATTTATATACATTAATATATTAAGAGCGTAAAGAGCGACAAAGGACTAAAGAACCTTCACACTCGAAATACATACATATACATTTTTCTTAAAAAACTGCAGTTTTGGGTTTTCATTCAATAATTGTATGAAACTATTTTCCGTACAATGTGCCATCATTGAGTTATAAAAAACTTGACTGCTAGTAAACAGATGGCAAGCTTCAGTGTTGCCAAGCGTATGATAATTATAGTTTTGTACAATAATTTGGTGTCGTGTAACTCGTGTATGATGTAGGATGTGGCTAAGTGCTTTTGTACAATGATTTCAAGAGATGTTATTCCAAAAATGGTTTTTAAATAATTTAAAGATAGTTTTTTCAACATGAATGATTGTGAAATATTTGATAAATATGATTTGGACATCAGGCTGATAATTGGTAGAATGCAGGGTTGGCAACACTCGAGTGAAAAAGTAAAACTTTGACATCATCCTGCAAACAGAATAGTTATTCGTACATTAAGAGCGTAAAGCATGACACATAGCGGAGTGCAGTAATTTTGCGAGAGCGATAAAGAAGCTTTATGCGCGAATTACATACAACATTTTTCCTACAACTGCAGTTCTGGATTCCAACACAATAAAAGCGTGTACTTTGTGTCATCACAGATTTTAACATGCGCGGATTTGGTTAGCATGCCATTGTTAAGGTTATAAGAATTTCATGGATTTTGTGATCCACCAATGAGAAGACATCAAAATCAAACGGAAGCGTAAAGAGAACAGCTGGCGAGCGTAAAAGTTTGACCGCTCGCCGAGCTGTTTTACAAACAGTTTTCAGTACGTAAAGAACTACTCTATGAACAGTTGTAGGAAAAAGTAATTTTCTTGCTCATCAGTAAACAGTTGTTTTTTACGATTAGTTTTCAGCACATAAACTAGTTTTTTACAATCAGTTGTAAGAGATAGATATTTATTTTTGTAACTAGTGCGAAAAGTAAGTCTTTGCTGCACGAGAGAATGCATGCATTATGCATGAGCTGAAGAGCTTCTTGAGTGCAGCAAAGATTTGAGCACGCATTACACATTTTTCCAACAGTTGGCACACCTGGAATGCGACAAAGTAAAATGAGTGCAGCAAAGTAAAATCGTACAGGAATCAGCAGTTTGCGTACTTTAATGAGTGCATAAACAGCCGCTTTGTTGGGTAACTGTAGGAAGAAGTTACAGTTACCCAACAAAGCAGATACTCATAGACTACACAAAACAGCTGATTCCTGCTCTATTTTACTTTGCCACACACCAGCTGACTTTTCCACAATCATTTTACTTTGTCGCACTCTAGGTATGCCAACTGTAGAACAAAATTAATGTGTATCTTGTGCTGAAAGTATCTATGCTGCACTTCAGAAACTATTCTGCACTCGCCTTCAGCTCGTACATAATGCATTTCTCTCATGCAGCAAAGAGCTACTTTGTGTACTAGTAACAAAAATAACTATTATATATAATCTCCATAACGAAAAGACGCAGATTTGAACTAAATGGGCTACAGATAAGGCCGCATACACTACAATATATAAACTAGATTTTCTTTTGAAATATAGTTTATAATAATATATTAGATTAATTATATTAAAATAACCTGATAATATCCTCATATATCTTCTTCCATACATAATCTGATTTCAATAATAAGTTGGAAGTTGACTTCCAACACGCCATCTTAATCTGTCCAGTGAGTAGGTGAGACATGGGGATGGTAACCTACAACACTACAACAGTGGACACACGCTCAAAATGAAAATTTTCATCTCCAGCATGTTTCCACTTTTGTAATGTTAATAGGTTATCAGCCTGATATCTCATGGGACAGATCAATAATCAAGATTCATCAACTGTTTCACCATGTTGGGGTGCTTCATGAGAACTAGACAACAAAGTGATATTTGACAGATTTAATCGGTTTTCACATCATAATTTAAGTTTTATTGCATACCATTAGGGTGCTGGCTTTAATATTAGAGCCGAGAGCTGAGTGCTCTCAGCAGCAGCAATCACTTGCAGCTCCACTGTCTTAGCACTCCATTCCACAGCTATGCCACTATGTTCAAGTATCAAATTGCCAATAAACATGCACTTGAAAATTACATGCACTTGAAACTGTACAAAAGAATGAAACTTAAAAATCAATGTGAAAACTTTTAGACCTAACAAATATAATGCAATATTGTTATCTAGTTCTGAAGAAGCATGACTAAAAGGTAATCTTGTAACCATTTTATAAATTGAAATACGTAAATCAAATCTCGTGCGGAATGACGTTCAAAGCAAATAGTGAGTTATAATTCCACATCTAGAAAAACATATTCAAAATATTTCAATTCAATAATACACCTTGTACACATTATTGAATTATTCCTTTCAAATGCTGGTTCTGCTTACTAATGTTGTGCAAGTGTGTTACTTGTGTTGTGAAACAATAGGTTAAATGACAGAAAACTGTATTATGTTTAATATATTGACATTGAAAATTTCATTATTTATTTTAAATTCTTCTAGTGTTTTGGTATCTAACGATTTTTTATAGTAGAAAAAGGTGAAAACGTAGTGAATTGCAAAATATTATTTAAAATCTTGAAAAAAATCCACGAATTCAATTCTACACTACAGACAAGGAATAATTCAATTTGCCAGTTATAAGATTTAGGAGCCTAGTTATACAGGTTTAAAAAATCAAAGAACATAGAGTAATGCGAGAGCAAAATCATGGTGAAATGGTGGAACTATCAGTGATTGATAATAAAACAAGAGAAAAATAACGTTATAAAACAGTGATTTTGTTTTGTTAAAAGAAACAGGTATTTTGTAAAATTGAAATAAAAATGGCAAGAATTCGTTAAAACGAAATAATGAAAACCCCTGTAATGTATCAAGCAAGCGCTCGATTTAAACTCTGTTATTCCATACATAGCTCAATACCTAACACATATTCAATGTAGGTGGAATTAATATAAAAAGGGTTAAAACTGGAGAATAATGTGAACAGTGATGTGCCAGCAAAACAGTGGTAAAGGTGAAATAGTAGGACTATTGGTGAAGCTAAATATCCACAACTTATCTCCTAATTGTCGGCTGGTTAAGATAAGTTCGACCTTCCAATATTTATATTTTAGATATGACATTATTGAAAGTGAATGTCAATTTTTTCTACAATTATTCTCTCCATTTTTTATGTTCCTCCATGAAAAAGTCTTCATAAATGTTTATTACTTATTTCTTCAATTCATGCCCGATGAACCTTCCTAATATCAACCACCCAATGTCCTATAAACGGGCAATCGCTTAAAGAACAAAATCCTCAATATAACGGCAGCGCCAGGAATTCACAACCCACTAAATACGTAATTTCTAATCGATTTTAAAACTGTTGAAATCTTGATGCCGATGCTTATTTTTTAGGTTATAAGTAGAAGTGGCTGATAATTGGCAGGTTTAACTCGTGGAATTAATATAAAGAGGGTTGAAATTAAGAATATTTGACAAAATACGTACAAAGCAGGGTTTCCACCACCCTCACTAGGTGGATCCCAGAAATGCAGTCGCTTTCTCCAAATTTTGATAAGACCATCCCAGGCCCGGCGACTGTACTGCAGGTGCATTGGAGGAGTTTGCGGATGATTTTTATCCCTTTCTTTCCTGAAATATAACATTTTTTGTCACCATAATATTATTGTAGTAGGATATGATCCTTACTGCAGCCTGAACGTTAAAAGGAATTGAAAGAATCAATCTGTGTTACTTTTGAGATCAGTTTATCAGGAACTTCACATTAAAGTATTAATTTTTTCATACTAAAAAATGCTTGAATTGTGGCAAGTCAAATTTGTCAATTAAATCACACTCTATTTTAAATAATCATGGCATTCAAAATTAAAATAGTACTTTCAATGATAAACATAAATTTAATAATATAACGAGGCTGGAGAAATAAAGAGCTTGAACTAATTCTCATTAAATTATATAGAAAATAGTATAGAAAAATTCATAAACAATAATACAAACTACATTATCATACTAGAATAAAATAATTCAACAAAATGTACATTGAGAATTCCAACAACAAGGCTCTTACCTATATTTAGGGGCGAGTCTTTAAACATTCAATGGTTTCTAATGGAATAATTAAAATTGGACCAATGCATAGTAACGACGAGCGAAGATTGTGATGAATAACTTTGTTTTGACGAACATAGCAATGCTTTATTTGCACAAGGGTCTCATGTTCGTAAAATAAACAAATTGTTTCTCTCTTTGTCTGCTCGCTCTATCCCACTATCATGCATTAAATGTGAATCTAGATTTCGAAAACTAAAATCTCAAGTCAAAAACTCGATTTTATTCTAATTTGTTCTGTGCAAACAGAAAAGATATTTACGATGACTCGAGAATGTTCTAATACAAATTTTTTGTATAGATGCAGATCTCTTGCTGATAGCGAGATACCAGCATTAAAGTTCACGTCATCGGTTACTTCATTCTTTGTATTAGTGTATTGTATCTATAAACAGTACAGTGCATTTTGGCGATTAGTCTGAGGATTTCTGTTACAGTAATAATTGTGATAGCCAGTGATAATTAAACTTCTTTTGGACTAATGTCAGTAAGTGCATAGTTTATTATTGAGTTAATGAACAGTTATTTGGACATTTATTAATTGTTGTTGATCCCACTCGATAGTTATTAGTTTTGGACAGTGATTGATCTCGTCATTGGAATATCCTTGGTTTGTTGAAAGTTATTAGACTGTTTTGTCTGTTTTCTAGTATTCTTTAGTGATAATTACTAATAAGTGTCTGCTGTCGAGTTAAGGGTGTAAATAAAGTTCTGTGTTACTTTCAAGTGATGCAAGCATTATTTTAGCGTTAGAGCCCGTAACAATAAACATAATATAGAAATAGTTATTAGAACATGGTTGATAACATCAATATGTTGAGCAAGGTTAACCTTTAATCTGGTTAATCATTACTATCAATTTCTGATAAATCCCCAGAACAAGGTTAACTTAACATAAACCCAAGGTTGCAAATGTAAGGTTTAAATAAAACTGACTTTATAAAATTATAACTCTATCATTTGATAATTGCAGTATTGGTCGTGAATATTGCAAAAGATCCATTGTAACATATTGAAATTGTGAATTAATATCTTCTACTAGAGATATACTACACTGAGTATGAGCACATATTCTAGATTAAAGGTTTTAAGAATAATTTCACAATTCTTGAGAATATTCAACTAGATAAAACAATACAGTACTCAAGACTTGACTTATCAGCAACTAAGATAACATTGTGATTAAATAACTCAACTTGAGATCATTGTATTTTTAAAATGCAATCTTTCTTCATTTGATTAGTTGGAATTTAACACGTTCTCAATTGTTGATCTCCACTGAACTACTGTACCAACTAAATCTTTAAATTACTTAGTAAATAGTCTACTTACTTTGGTACAGATGCGATATATCTATCGTAGCCAACTGTATTTTTTCCATAATCAATTTGCTTTTGTCTTCTAGCTAATACGGCAGGATCAGTCTCAAACTTCCGTAAACTCCTGAAAATTGAAAAAAGAATATTTAAAAAAATCAAAATGAACAGCAGAAATTCAGATGCACTGAAGACAGAAACGACACTTTTGGAGGAAAATTTGAGCGAAAGATGGAGATAGGAAGTGGAAAAAATGTTAAAGGTCGTATTGGCATTTATGTGAAAAGGATGTAAAAGGTACAAGGAAGCCAAGAACGGTAAGAAAGGTTGAACAGGTCACAGAAGATAAAAGGTAAAAAGTATTTGATGAAGTAACTCTATTTCTTGCACATCAGTTTTACAATACGTTAATCATAATGTTTTTCATGACGAAATACTTAATGAATCACTTTAGAAGAAACAAAGCGTTAGTTTAATTTAAAACTGTGCAACAGATTAAATCAAATTTTTCATGCGATGTTCTACCAAATTGATTAACAGTACTAGAACTGGAAAATTCAGTTCTGTACTTTCATGTTTTAGATGAAATACCGTTTTCCGTATCTCTTTCGTTAGGATTCTACATCTTATAAAATTCAACTTTAGAATTTTTTAGATAAAAGTTGAAAATTTGTAAACACTGAGTAGCAAAATATAATGGGTTTCTGTGCACTCCTAAGAATAAGTTAGCTCTAATCACGCAACTAAGGCCCAGTGCAAAGGTAAAGCAGTCTGCATATGGAGCGTTTGTTAAGCATAGAGTCTATGCTTCAAATAAATGGCTGTCATTGGCAGAGCCGTAATAGTTGAAAACACTCGGCCAGTTATTCATTTTTTTTGTAGATTACGTCTTGGAGACTCCAGTTAAGGAGTATAAGACAAGTCAGATCAACAATTATACACTAGATACCATAATTACTATATCAATTAGTTGAGGTGAGGCTTAACTTTGATGTGGAAGGAACTCTTGTACGCTATAAAAAGCTGCATCAACTAAATATTTTTCCAATTGTTTTTTAAATATTTCTATATTTTCAATACTCTTTAAAAACTGCGGTAGCTTATTGTAGAATTTCCTACCAATATAACTAGGTTATATTTGAATAGGTTTTGTTTGAATAAGCTACTATTGTGACTCACCAAGTGATCCTCTCCTCGGCTTCTTGTATTATAATCTTGTACGTCAAGATTTTGGTTAATATCATTCGTTTTTACATATAAAGTAGCTTCATACACAATATAAGCAGGGTACAGTTAGGAGAACAAGTCTCTTGAACAACGGCCTACGTGAATCTAATCTATTTACTCTTTCTATACCGTACACCTAACTGCTTTCTTTTGGATCTCAAACACCCTATCAAGATTTTGTTTTGATGAATTACCCCATACTAAGATAGCATACCTAATATGTGACAGTAAGATCCCATGGTAATCTGTAAAAAGTAACTTTTTGTCATTCAATCTAGCGAGCTGTCGCAGGACAAATACCCCAGATGAAATTTTACAACATATTTTCTCAATGTATGGAGCCCAGGTCAATCGTCTATACAACAAAACTCCTAGAAATGGAATGTTTTCTTCCTGGTCTAGTTGATAATCGTTTACAAACACGTTTATAGCCCTATCTACATTTGAATTATGTTTGTTTGTAAATTGAAGGTATGACATTTTTTTACTATTTATTGTTAATTTCAACTGATTCAAGAATTGGACAATGGACTGCACACCTATATGGGCACTTATTTCTAAATTATCTATAATGGAATTGCTGAAAATGAGTGATGTTTTGTCTGCAAATAAGAGGGCTCTACCATTAATTAATTCTTTAGGCAAACGGTTGACATACAGGGTGGGGGAAATGTTTGGAAACGGCTTAATATTTCATATACAAAGGTGATTTTGCGGTAGGTATGATTGAGGATCCTACTCAAATTGAAAATACTATTTTACTGTGACTTTAAAAATCTGGTCCGCCATCTTGGAACCGCCATTTTGAATGTAACTTTTTTTTTTAAATAGGAAGGGGGTCATGCGATACATGATTTCAATACGGAATTTTAAGACAAAATGAATGCCGAAAACCGCACATCGATATGTCAACCCGTTTCGGAGATATTTACATTATTAATCGATACCATGAAAAGCAGAAATGAAATAAATAAGTACATTAAAATCTTACCTATCAAATTTTTTGTTAATAGTGTTTGCTAATAAACATTAAAACCCAATTATTTTAATAAATGTTCAAACTGTTTTCCTTCAGCTGTTTGACAATGTGCTAATCTTAAATAATAGCCATCAAGCACATTTTGAATCATTTCGCGTGATGAACATCTGACTCTGGATATCATAATATCAACAATAATCATGATATCAACCTAAAATCATCTGTAATAATCCAACTGATTTAATGAATTCTTTTTCAATCATGAAGTAGTGAGTGTGTTTAAAGTCGTTCGCAATGGCATTTTTAAATGAAACCGCACATTTTGAATCATTTCGCGTGATGAACATCTGACTCTGGATATCATAATATCAACAATAATCATGATATCAACCTAAAATCATCTGTAATAATCCAACTGATTTAATGAATTCTTTTTCAATCATGAAGTAGTGAGTGTGTTTAAAGTCGTTCGCAATGGCATTTTTAAATGAAACCGCACATTTTGAATCATTTCGCGTGATGAACATCTGACTCTGGATATCATAATATCAACAATAATCATGATATCAACCTAAAATCATCTGTAATAATCCAACTGATTTAATGAATTCTTTTTCAATCATGAAGTAGTGAGTGTGTTTAAAGTCATTCGCAATGGCATTTTTAAATGAAACCGCACATTTTGAATCATTTCGCGTGATGAACATCTGACTCTGGATATCATAATATCAACAATAATCATGATATCAACCTAAAATCATCTGTAATAATCCAACTGATTTAATGAATTCTTTTTCAATCATGAAGTAGTGAGTGTGTTTAAAGTCGTTCGCAATGGCATTTTTAAATGAAACCGAGAGAATAACTTTGTTAATGATGCGCGGCTATGGAGATAGAGTACGGTCTTACCAAGAAGTTTCTGATTTATTTAACGAAACATTTCCCAACAGAAATCCAATTAGTAAAAGTGTTGTTTTTAAGACAGTAAAGCGGTTTCAAGAAACGGGCAAAGTGACTGATCGTGCTCGCACTGGAAGAACAAATACTGCCACCAACAATGAAAAATCTTTAGAGGTAATGCAATCATTTGTTGAAGATCCGCATACATCAACTAGAAGCGTTGCCAAGGAACATGGTATGTCTACTCGTTCTGTCAGAAAAGTTCTTAAGGAATCTCATTTCCATCCGTTTAAGCTTCATGTATTACAAGAACTGAATGAGGATGATTTCGACCGCCGGGTAGAGTTTTGTGACATAATGATGAACAAGTATGACAATGATCCAAACTTCTTTAATAATGTAGTATTTTCGGATGAAGCTACGTTCATGCTTAACGGCAATGTAAATAAGCAAAACTATCGTTTCTGGACCGATGTCAACCCATACTGGATGAAGGAGGGTCATACACAGTATCCTGAAAAATTAAACGTATGGGCTGGTATGGTAAATGGTCACATTGTAGGACCATTTATTATCGAGAATAATTTAACAGGTGCCATTTACGAGAACATGTTAATAAATTTGATCGTTCCAGCCATCCAGAACATCAACGGACAAGAGTTACATAACTTGTGGTTTCAACAAGATGGGGCGCCCCCTCATTATGCATTAGGAGTGCGGGATATATTGAACCAAACATTTCCCCAACGCTGGATAGGTCGTAGAGGTGCAATAGAGTGGCCCGCTAGGTCACCTGACCTCTCTCCACTTGATTATTTCTTTTGGGGCTACATGAAAGACAATGTGTACAAAAAGAAACCAGCAACAATTAATGAACTGAGAGAATGTATAACTGAAGTGGCTAACAGAATTCCACACGAAATGATTCAAAATGTGCTTGATGGCTATTATTTAAGATTAGCACATTGTCAAACAGCTGAAGGAAAACAGTTTGAACATTTATTAAAATAATTGGGTTTTAATGTTTATTAGCAAACACTATTAACAAAAAATTTGATAGGTAAGATTTTAATGTACTTATTTATTTCATTTCTGCTTTTCATGGTATCGATTAATAATGTAAATATCTCCGAAACGGGTTGACATATCGATGTGCGGTTTTCGGCATTCATTTTGTCTTAAAATTCCGTATTGAAATCATGTATCGCATGACCCCCTTCCTATTTAAAAAAAAAAGTTACATTCAAAATGGCGGTTCCAAGATGGCGGACCAGATTTTTAAAGTCACAGTAAAATAGTATTTTCAATTTGAGTAGGATCCTCAATCATACCTACCGCAAAATCACCTTTGTATATGAAATATTAAGCCGTTTCCAAACATTTCCCCCACCCTGTATAACAAAAATAGCAATGGACCTAGTATTGACCCCACTCCAGCTTGGACCTATAATTTATTAGATTTATTCTTTACTATACTACTGTAGTTAGTTCTACACATTGTTTTCTCCCAATAAGATATGATTCAAACCATTTCAGTTCAACCCCATTTACGCCTACATTTTGCAGTATTTCCAATAAATTTCTATGATCAACACAATCAAATGCCTTTGATAGACCTAAGAAGATTGCAGTAGCTTTATCACCTGAATATATTATATCTATTAGTTTATCAACTAGAGAAACTATGACTGTCTTTGTTGATCTCCCTTTCTGGAAGCCATGCTGTTCATCACAGATAAAGTTAGCTTCTTGAAGGTGCAGAAGTAACCTATTTAGAACTACTCGAAAATTTTACTTATTACATTTAATATTTGAAGCGTAGAGTCGAGTCCACGCTTAGCAAATGCTCCGTGTGTGGACTACCTTATTGATTTCATTGTTTCACAAAAAGCTTTACTGCGTCACGTCTCCAAACCTGCGTTTCTGTTTGCGACAGCATTAATACAATAATTATAGAATCTAATATTAAAAATCGACAATGTATTTTCAACTATTTTTTTAATAGAATGGTAGTTATGAGAAGCACTTACCCTCCACTAGCTGGTGATGAAAACTCTCTTTGCCTCTTACGAAATTCATTTCTTGGTGTTCTTGGCGTTCTACCAGCGGCAGGTGAGTTCTCCGTGGCGCGATTATTTTGCCGAGTGATTTTACTTGGACTGGGCATCAGAACATCATCGGGTGGGAGCCGCCTGGCTTTTGAGTCTTGTGCATCGAACATGCGCCGTTTTGCAACAGGATCGGCATTCTGATCTTCACAACTACCGCTACTTTCATCTTTTTGAACTTGTCTCGAAGATTCTTCTTTACAGTCGTTCTTATTGGTATGTGCTTTCTTTGACGGATTTTTCATTTTCCTTGACCACGGACTTAGCTCAGGAAATTCGTCTTTGTTCAACTCAGAAGTGCTAGCCACCTCTGTTGCATTTTTTTCCGGTCCTTTACAAGGGCTTGCGACATGGAAAACATCAAGATGACTGGACAAACTGATATCTTCTTGTAAGAAATCTTTACCCACTTCTTTTTTAGGAGTTGTATCAGTTACGGGAAGTTGACAACTATTTGTATCGGGCGATGACTTGAGAATATTTGCATAGGAAGAGTTGGTTATTTTATTTGGCGAAGATTGATCTGTACCTTCAGTGATTTGCAAAGAATCATCACAGCCACTTTCTTCTTTCACAAAGCTAATCTTTCTTCTTGAACTGTTACATTGTGTCTCCGACCATTTCTCTTCTTTTTCTGGCGTGATCAATGGATGACTGTTCTCATCCATTTCAACAACCCAACTTCTATTATTTAAAGCGTCCATCTTGTTTGCGACGGTTAATTCGTCTGAAAATAAGAAAGAGGTCTTGAAATTCGACTTATAGAACATAATCAGTAATACCAGGTATTTACATCGAACTAGCTTCATTTATTAGTTTGAGCTACGTTCACGATAAGGCAAATGCTTAAACTCCATATTTATCACAGCTTTCCTCATAGCATATAATGCATTTAGAGCAACCAGATGCATATTGTTCAGGTTAATATAAGAGTTATAGTTAACATGGTTTTACTCAAACTCTCTATTATTTTATTGTACACTGCAGCATCTATAGTAGGCCTAGATGTATAGTAGAACAGCCAAATACCACTGACTGACTCATTCATAACCGTTTCTCTAAAATCACTCGGCCAAAATTGTTGACATTTGGTACACATGTTCAGTCGAGACCCTGTAGTCACGTGCTAAGAAGGGATATTGAAAAATACGCCCATAATTGACGTTTTTCTAGCGTCCTCGAGAACTATTTGGCCAAAAAAGATAAAATTTGGGATGCAGTTCCATATCATCCCACCAAAACAATTTTATGATAGAATCGAAAGTCGATATGACAGGAACGTCAGGGTTGGCTTTAGTTTTCAATTATTTTTATTTAGATATTTTCATTTGTTGTATCGGTAGAAAGATACGGAATTGCAACGGAAATGTGGTGCACATATTCAGTTTCGTACCTAGATGCGTAGGCAGCTGAGAAAAGTTTTTCTCAAAAATACGCCTAAATACGACGTTTTCCTAGCGTTTTTTTCAAACATTATTATTAAGTTAATACGCGGTCGAAAAAGTTGGAAATTTCTCTCTTTCCCTGGCTAGACGGTTAAGGCGAGCGAAGCTAACCTATTTGCTAGTAATGATATAGGCCTATCACAGTATTCCTATAGTAACTGAGAACAGAAACTTACCGTACAAACCAAATAATACGAACAAATATAATATAGAAATAACATATTAATATAGAGAAAAGCATTCGGTTGGTTTTTCATGTTTAATTTTCATAGACCCTCCTATTTCAAGGATGGCCAAGTAATATCGGTATAATTACATTGGTGAATTATCAAGTAAAAGTTGAAAAATATTGATATTCATTGTGTTGAGAAGCGGTTGATAAAAATGGTTCTAGAATAATAGAGTACCATCAAAAATCCAATCATGACTATTCAAATGTAGTTTGGTAAAGCTCCAAAGCTAATATCCTCATATGCTAAGTTATAGCGGCAGAATAAAATGAAATGACTACTGAACAAACTCAAATTCGCCATTGAATAACGCTGCCAGCATTAACTTCTAACCTAAATTATAACTATCAACATTCAAGTACAGTAGAGACATTTCATTCACGATCAAATAACGGGATTTGAATATAGAATCTTAAAAATAATAAAACAGAGAGACATCTTTGGTTGATGTATTAAATATGGGGTAAAAAACTTACCATTCAAGTCATTCACCCAGAACTATTGAAAACTTGCAGTAGTCATTACAGATAAAATTGATCAGCGAACAAAAAATTGAACTACACTGCAGAAAAAAACACTTATTAAATTATATTAAACTATGGATTGCTAAATTTATGACGATTTTTTAAACAGAAATATTCACTTGCAATTAAACTTAAATTATTGTACAGATCTCTCTTCACTTCATAGTAGACAACAAATTCATTCGCTTCCCTCTATCCTGATCCTTCTGGGCTTCTGGCTGGTTTGTGGTTTCCCTCCGCCAATACCATTATTGGCGGGAATAGGTTAGAGTTAGTTTTTTACGGATTGAATTTTTGGAGTAGAATTTCGTCAGAAATCAATATAATTCACTAAAAAATATAGTTGGAAGATGACAGAGAGAGTTTATACTTGTTCTTGAATTCTCAGAAATTATACAATATTGATATGATACAATATTCCAACGCAGATCAATCAAAACATTATTAATTATTATCATACTACCTATAAGAATAATCTATTCTATAGACAGTAAACTAATTGAATTTTTATCTAACATGAATTCCTCCTTATAAGCAACATGTAGGTCATTTTAAAAAACCTCGCGTTGGTATTATTGCTGCTCTGACAGATGGGAGGGAGAAATGCGACAACTGTTTCGCAGCTGCGGCTGCGGCGTAAATACAAAGCCTCTACAGTTTCAGCGCCTAGGCCTAGTTTATTCAGCGCCAGGCTACAGACAGAGCTGCTCTCTGTCCGTTGCTCTTTCACCTAATATATTTTATCTTCGCGTTGCAAGTTTGTGTATGTGTGTTGCGAGGTTGCAAATCTTCGCTTAAATTCCGTTGACGCTTAAAAAATACCATAATCAAGCCACTTGTACACATGCTCTGCTACAAAAAATTAACATGGACCTTCTGCTTTCATAATATTCAATTCAATTCCAATAACAGCGAATGCCAAATATCATTTAAAAAATTCATCACAATTGTTTCATTAAAAATAAAAATACAGTAAATCAAAAACTCATTGTAACAAAATACTAATTACAAGCAATCTGTCTGTCTGTCTGTTTGTAATGCATTTATGGCTGAAGACGTTAATCAAATTCTCTTAAATTCTGCATGGACCTTAGTATGCTCAGCAAAGTATGTGTAAGGATTTTCAATTTGTTTTGCATTTTAAGGATATTTAAAAGCAAAAAAGGCATTCAGGTATTCTTCCATAGGAAAAATATTATTTTTAAAATGATTATGCAAATATTGAAATCAAATTACAACATAGCTCGGGCCTTCTCCTATTCTACATCTGGAGCCTTCATATGGATTAAGTTATCATTCATAAGAATTTTTTTTTTTTTTTTTTTTGAGGATGAAGCCCACATAGGTCTGAGACCTGTGCGTGGGTAATGAGTTGGATGATGGTGATTGATGAGTTGGACCTACAGTTTTAGGTGGGTTCCGAACCACCGGGAAGTGATTTTACAGCAGAGAACAGTGTCTTTTTTGCTGGCCAATCTAATCGGTCACCGTTACGAACGGGACCTACGAGAACGCAGCTTATCTCTCTGATTGAACAGATACCAGCTACGGCTCGTGGCTATCACTTCCCATTTGTTTGAGAGAAACAAATCATTTCTAATATACCAATTAAGTAGGTATAATAACAAGTGATTATGCAAACAAATTATAATTATTTATCATTATTATTGTTATTAGCTGTAGAGCTCCCAAAGTGGAAGACTCTGAGCAAAATGATGATCACTTATTGGACTTTGTGGTGTTCCTCCTGTTCGCCCACCAGCTTTTCATTTTCTGAGAAAAAGCAGCTAAATATTATTATACACAAATAAATAAACATTGCTCTATACATTTTTTCACCATACATGTGTGAAATATGATTTTAGCAATCAGCTGTCTGGAACAACATAAGTAGGCTACAGATGATTGGCTGGGTGAAAATAGAATCACAGTCATTCTGACATGATACAAAGTGACTTTTTGTGGATTGCAACACATCACTCATCCAAACTGTAAAATAAATTGTATGTGATATTGATATCAATTCAATGTTATATTTAGGTTGTGGGTTGAATTATTTGTGGTATTCTGTAGACCAAAAAAAAGGAATAGAATTGGTCCAGGTTGTCTCTGCATGCACCCGTCAAGGTGGAACAATCAGGAATGTGGAATGTGGCCCAAGCTGTTGCCAGACTACATTGTCGTTGTTCAGTTCTGAGGCGGGAGAGCAATGAGCTGAAGCAACGTCCTGATACAGGTCTGTATCTATATAAGGCGTTGGCTGAAGCAGTTCTTTCTGTAGCCAGACGCTGAATCAAGTAGGCGCTGCCTGAGACCATAGGGGCTTTGTTTTTACGCGACTGGGTCGGTTTTTACGCTACTGATACTGCGGATTGCCTAGGATGAAAATATCCTGGGGTGATCACAAATTCACAATCACATTAGTGACGTGTGAATGTGAAGTGAAATTTGTTTTAGGTTAATTTTATTTTTTTAAGATTGTATTGACGCATTGTAGAATCAACCGTCTTCACTGTTCAATGTTTATGAGTTTCAAATTATTTCCTGACTGATAGTTGGATATAATGTTGTCAAGAAAGAATAAAGATTTGAGAACAATTAAAGAAGGAGTTGTTGGTAAATATGTCAAGAAAGAGACGCCGCCTGAAATGCCAAGTATGTAGCAATATTTCTAGTTATTTCTCATTTAAATTCATCGACTCATTCTAGATATCCGTTTCAAAGGATATAAATTATGTGTTGAGGCCGTTGAGGGTGCAGCTCCGTACAGTATGTAGTCCAGTGAAATAATCGACTGACACAATAATTGGTCGGAACTGTAACCTGTGTTGAATTTTATTATAATAAATAGTGTGAAAGACGACATCTTTGGATGCTGGAATCATTAGTAAGGCTAGAGTTTAGTTTAGTGTGAAACAATAGAATTGTTGAATAATTTTGGATAAGCATTGAGACTAATCAACAATAAATTATGTGAATGTTTCTTTAACTTGCCAATTAACTGATGAAATTTTTCAATTTATTTTATAAAATTTGATTTCTATTGTAATTAAGCGCATTGTATTTATTCAATGGAGGTTATTTGATAGAGTGGCTCAAGCTGATAGCTTATTTGAAATGATTTTCATGTTGGGTCATCTATATAAACAAAAATTAAGAATACCTAATTTCTATACTCCGCGCCACAAAATTATGCGGCTCAAAGAAATTACGGTGTAGCAAAAAAAAAAAAAAAAAAAAAAAAAAAACAACTGACTGCTGTAGCAAACCATTCGACTTCTTGCGTCTGACTTGTAGACTAGGCAACACGGTACGAGTAGTGTACCGTAGTCAATTGGTGCATTGATGTTGGTGAGGCGTAACTGAAGAATAGCAGCCGGGTATGATTTCTTGAATTTTCTCGTTTTCCACGATTCTTCATGTTATCTGACCATAAATCAGTAAAAAAATATCCGCTCGCCTATAGTTGATTAGGTTAGGTTAACCTAATAAAAATTGAGGTAATTGTGCCGCAGATGTTAGCAAATAAAAAATCACTTGAAACTTCACCAAATTGTAGTATTATGTCTCCTGATCACAATTATCAAGTTTTTAAGTGTCGGTCTCAATTAAATAATTAATTATTCAATATTGAAAACCTACCTTTGGAACAGAGCCCCAAAATGACTATCTTCAGCAATTAACTTTAATTGAGTGTTTAGAATGCATGAATCTTTGCAACACAATAATTTGCATTTTAATTTATTAATTATTTACTCATGCAATTTATCCACTTAATAGTAAAGGCATTTTCAATTTGTTTCAAAATCTCATCACTTGATGCATCGCACATATAATTATACATAACCTAGCCACAGCCTGGGTTTTAGGCTTTTGGGCCACGACCTTTTAAATCTGCATAAACATTTCGCGCATGCGCAGAAGCGTAGTCTGCGTGAATGGAACGAAGTGGAATGGAACTGTATAACCAAACCTTTCCTAACCTGGCTAGATGTGACTGAACCACCTTTAAAATACCTTTAAATATTTAACTTTAAACCTTTTAAATATTTACAGAGGTGGTTCAGTCACATCTAGCCAGGTTAGGAAAGGTTTGGTTATGCAGTTCATTCCAGTTTCCATTGATGTTCTGATGTAGATGGCACTTCATTGCTCTGTCTGTTCGTCTATGATGTTATGCTTAAGGTACTATAAAGGCTTTTCAGAGCCGTATTTATGTTCAAAAGGTGAGTTTTTAATATTGAATAATTAATTATCTAATTGAGACCGACACTTAAAAACTTGATAATTGTGATCAGGAGACATAATACTACAATTTGGTGAAGGTTTCAAGTGATTTTTTATTTGCTAACATCTGCGGCACAATTACCAAAATTGAGTTCAAAATACTTTGCATTGAGAGGTCAGCTCCATGTTTTTCGGTTTTGAACAAAACTCCTGGTATTTGCAACTTATTTTTATTTTTTCTGTTCAACAAATTTTCCTTTATTGTATTTTTTTTAATTATAAAATTATTCTTGTTCTTTGTGTTATAATCATGGACATTCAGTTGCCTAGAAAATCTAGACTCATTGTTTTTTACATGCAATATAGCTTTTACTTATAAAAAATCTACACACTTTCATGAAGTATAGCTCCTTAAAGAACTTTCTACATGACTGTCCGTTATCGAGTTTGAAAATTTTCGTAATCGCCTCTTTATGTGGATGTAAAATTTTATTCAAACTCAAAGCACTTGTTCCTCAACACATTTCGATTCCATACGGGATATGTGAATAAGCCATTGCAAAGAATACTGATTTTAGAGTCTCCAAGTTGCAAATTGGTGCTAGTCGCCTAACCGCCAAAATACCTGAGTTTATTATTTTGCTCATTTTTTGAACAAGAGTTGTCCAATTAAGTGTGTTGTTTAAATACGCTCCTCAATTTCATTTCATCTTGGGTGAAATATTTGCTTTTCCTCGGAATTTCTCCAATAAAAGTGATATATTTTCATTAAGTAGAAGATTTCTACTATTAAAGCAGTATTTCAAAAATGATATGGAATCATTTTATTTCGATTGCATTAAATTTTTTCCACGAAATGCACAGACCTATGTCATCAGCATGCAAACAGAGTTTACTAATTTCAATTACCTCGTACATGCATTTAAGCAACCCCTCCCCTCACAAGTAGCAAATGAATAAAAATGGCCTAATGAGATCACTGTGATAGGTCGCATAGATCAGAATTAATATTATGCAGGTTATTATTGCTGAAATACTGAATATTTACAAATTGCCTACGACTTTCCAAGTATTCGGGTAGGAGGTATGGTTCCCATCCATACCTCCTACCACTGATTGTAATCCCTCCATCTACAAATCCCAGATGTACATACACACAACCAAAATATCCTGTTATTTAGGAAATAATTTTGTTACAGTTATAAATGTGTGGAGCACAGAACCTGTTTGGAAAATCAATAGGAGAGGACAGCGGCCAGAATCTCCAAGCGGAGTGAGTAAATTGATAACTCGATACTAATTTTTTATTGAAAGATTAGATTGAAGTTTTCTGTTGAATAAGGAAGGCTTGTCATGTTCAGTTTGAGGTTAGCCTTACAATTATTGACCACATACACTTCCAAGAGCCACGATTAGGGTGTCCGGCCACTAAAAATGCTGTGTAGAGTTGCGCTGCGCTGTGCAATGACAACCAAACCAATAGTTTTCAATGAACGCCTGGCCGCTGGAAGTTGTGCTACACTGCGCTGTTTCAGTTGCCAAGTGTTCATTGAAAACTTTCGTTTTTAAAAATTCTCGTCGCGCAGCGCAACTCAAATCAGCGTTCGGTGGCTGGGCGTCTTTATACAGAGACACTGCAGTCGCGGTCGCGCGCCTCAGTTAAGTCTAAATTACACTAACTGTGTAAATCTGGTAAAAAATCAGCTACAAACAGCTGATGGCTCTAAACATGTAAATGCCTTCTTGTCATTGTTGAGCTCGGCCACTCGCTCGGCTGGCGTAATTCAGTCTTAATTGTTTTTCTATATAATAAGGGTCTAAACTAAAAAAATTGAGTTTTGAGAGGAATCAGCTAGAGGAGTATCAGAATCCTTCTCAAACACTGTTCTTTTATCTTAGCGAAAGAATATATCTTGAATATTCTTATCTAAACTATAATAGTACATTAGAGTTATGCTAATAAATTGATTGAAATTTGTTTATTTCTGTTCACTTATTCTAGGGCTCTTCTCAGTCTTCTAGTATCACGCAGAAGTTTGGCAATAGCCGAGTTAGTCCCTCTCCTACCACTCTTGTAGGCCATGAAGGAAAATACACTCCTAGCACATCAGTTCCTGATCTTGCTCATAGGTAAGTTGGTCTTACAAATGCAATTGTAAACTTATTTTTTGGAATTTTTTAAAAAATGTTTTTAAATTTATGTGTGACCATACTGTATAGTAATTGATAGACTATTAGTTTTCGTAATACTGACATTTCACCAATTATATGAGTGAAACTCAAAAATTTGATGTAATGTGAAGATGAATTAATAAATAAATACTCAAAGGAATGTAAATACATGCAAAGCTCAAGTTTAATAATTAATTATTGTAGTAATTAGCTAAAGATGGTAACAAGAACAATCGTTTAAGAATTTTATAGAAAAGGAACTTTCCGCAACTTGAAAGAATTGGAAATACTACTGTGCATATACTTTTATCTCTAAACAATACATGGATTAGAACAATACAAGACATAAAGAAAAAACATAGCCTGAGGTACTTGAGAAAAGGAAAATTATGCATTTATCCCTGAAAAACTATTTACATTACATCATCCTATTGTACCACATACATTCTCTCGTTTTTCTCCTAGTTGAACGGTAAACTGTTGAAAAAGTTATCTTCATGAAGAAGGAAACGTTTTGAAAAAAAAATATGCTTCTAGGTCTAGCCAACCTGATTATTGCCAAAAATCGTCTGGTTAGCCTAAGCATCTGAGTGTCTATTGTATTGCGGTGATTGCCACTTATTTCATAAAATTGAGTGAGCACATACAAAACAATTAACTCAAGGGAGCCTGGCCACAGAACGCTGTGTGATAACAGCTGTTGAAAACCGAATTATTGGTTATAATGAAAGCATTCATTCAATGCCGCCCAGCACAGCAATTGAAAACCATTGGTTCGGTTTGGACAGTGTCGCCGCACAGCGCAGGGCAGCTTTCAGTGGCCGGGCGCCCTAATGAAAGAATTTTCAACGCAGCAAAAATATTATCTCTGTTTATTTGACTTCTAATGGAGCGGACTAATAATTTTTATAATCTAATCAGAGCCTGATAAAACTGCAATAGGCAGTTTCACTGATGAAATTCAAGTTTCCCCAGTGAATACAAAAAAATTAGCAATAGGCGATTAGATAGCCGTAGTATATTTTTTGTACATTTTATGAGAAAAGGTGTAACCTGTGCGCAGTTAGAAGGATAGGCAGATCGTGAACTGCTAATCAGATTTGATTGCTCTATTTTTCAGAAATAATCGGGCTTCTACATTTCAATAGATTGAATTGAGTGCTTGTTTTCCAGGTTTGCTGGCATGACCGTAGCAAGTGGCTCAGACCAGCAGAATGCCATGAGGCTTCCCCCACCCCATTCAGTTTACACCAGTGGATTGTTGACTGTTGGACACACCTACATCAACCAGTATACTGGATCCGAGTACAACATAGACAAGCAGCAAGTACGTTATTACTAGCATTTATAAGTTTGACTTATTGAAAATGACATAAATATCATCTATATTTTGTTTTTAACATTTATATTACAGTGGGACCCCGAAATTTCAAATAATCCGGATATTTTAACACGGTGTTCTTCCAGTCGGTGATGGTAGCTTCTACACCGAATTCAGCTGCTTATTTTGTTGCACTTACTCATTCGTCAAGTATATTAAAGGGATTTTACAGTTTTCCCTCGCATAATACGGATTATCCGAAATATGAACAAGGGTCAGCCCCATTAGTTCAGATTAACCGGTTTTCACTGTATTCACAGCATTAAACTGTATGTATTCCAAAGTTGTTATCAATTCAAGTTTTTCCTATTTATCAATATACAGAAGAGCTTTGACTATCACAAAGGCATTCGTCAGTCAATCAATAAAAAAATCCGAACTCAAAAAATCAGTGATTCGTTCAGATTTGAGGTTAGCTTTGTTACTGGTGAGACTCTTGCAAAATATCCCTTATTAACAATAAAAATACATGTTATTTTCTCTAGAATACTTTCCAAATGTATGTATGTTTAACATAATTTCTAAATTGGTAAATTACTAAGAGTAGTTCAAGTACGTCGTCTCACAACACATCAAAGAAAATTGAAAAATAAAATGTTATTCAAGAACAATAAAATACAATATTACTATTGAATGCTAAATAAAAGGAACACAATATAGAGCCCGTGGTTAGCAAGAAGGTAACTGGCAATATTAAGAAACATTATTGAAAATGTGTATGAACTTGTACTGTTTAATAATAATTTGAAGTACAGAATAGTGACAAATTAATATTTGTATGTGTTTTGATTTGTCAGGAATTCTCTCATATTATAATGAGAATATAATATTCATGTTGGATGCACCTAGAATTTCTATAGGAATCTCCGCCCAATGAAACGCTTGTGTCTAGATGGTTCTAATTATTGAACTGTTTTGTTTTTGTAGGGAGGATCACAGCTCAGTCCAAATTATATTTCGGTTCACAGCCCTGGCGACATCACAGATCCTTGTTTAAGGTACAATGAATCTCCTGCCTATACAGATTTTAGGCTGCAGCCATATCAACAGGTAAATTCTTGAATTACTATAATAACTTTATAAGTTTAAAACATTCAATCATTATTGTATAAATTATTAGAAGTCACTCATTCATATATCACATAAATGAGTGTTTAAAAAACTTTTTTTGCGGTCTTTTTGCGGAGTTTTAACAAATTTTGCGGTCATTTAATGTTGAACGATATTATAATTAGCCTATGTTTTATAATGCTACAATCAGATAATTGAGTAAAACACAAACTAAAGAGGGTATTTTATCAAAAATCGAATAAATTTCTTTTATTAATCACCTAAAATTATACCACTCTAAATACTTATTCTTAATAAGAAAAAATTCCCAATAAGAAAATGTGTTATAAAAAGATCAATGCTAAAATCATCATTGCGTTATATAACCGTTACATTTTGTAAAACCTTATTTATCTTTTTATTAATCTGAATAAGGAAATCAGGGTTTTAAAATTAACTAAACATATCATTGGTTCATAAGATAGAAAGTTTTTGAGCTCCTCTTCTGTTCAGTTTGACGATTTTTAGAGATTATTTCTTGCTTTTGGCCAATGCTTGAAATAGATGTTTGGTAATTTTTGATCAAACAAGGAGAATGAGTAAGTGAAAACATAAATAAATTTATTTGTTCATATTAAAAGCTATACAACGATTATTTAATTTTTGTAGGTTCCTTACAATCAACAGCTCGTCTCTGCACATTCCTACAATCACCCAAGACACTCTTTATCGCAAAGTCGGGGGCAGCCTCCAGGTAAGAATAAATCAAGTTTCCTTTAAAAATGCTCCCATTATTAAATAAAAGTCTGCATATGGATGAAAAATGAGCATAGTCCACCTGTAGTTTATGTTTAAAACCTATTGTTATGGGTTCTATGTCTAAAATAACACTGGTAACACTTAAATTTATCACTCGAACTTTATTAACACAAATAATTCACAACTCACACTGTTCAGTAATTTCTTACACAAAAAATAAGCAATCAAAACAGATAAATCGATATTGTTCAACTGATAGAGTTTTCAATATTACTGTACAAAAATCAATCACTAAAAGGTTGAATGGCCGATCTAATTTTAAATAATAACTGTACAATAAACTGTCCAATACTATTCAAAAAGAATCGTCAAGAAAGAACAATTAACATATGTAGCACAAGTCCGTAATACAGTAATAGGTAAAAGAATTATCACTATAGAACTGTCAAAAGAATCACTACAGACAACGAAAGTTCATTACATGGTTTGTAATAGCGCCAACGGGATTGCACTGTCCTTATTAACGGGAACTGTCACCAGCCACTTATCAACGTAGAACAACAACTGAACTGATTTTACAAAAGTCTCTCTCTATATAATTTTCCGTAATTGAGATATCCCTCGATTTTTCTATCAACTTCTAAATAAACAGATAAGGAGACTCGCACTTTCCACAATATTCTATAAGACTCCATTAATTTCTAATCAAACAACTAGAACATTCTACAAAGCTCCAAGTAAACACCATAAAAGTGTCTAAAGAAGAGTAATTAATTGCTTAGAAGTAAACATTTAAATAGCAGATAACACCAAGAACCACTGTACCTTCTTTCTCTCCATTTTCACTTCACTATTTTACTGTTTAATGCGGTAAACATTCACAACAACAGTACAAAAAGCACAGATTATGTGTACAATTTAACTGTATGGTAGTATAGTTAGCAACAAACTGCAATTTTTCTCACATTCCAATTATGTGATTTTGTGACCGCTAAGTTATTTACCAGAAAAGATAAAATCTTCTAGAGAGATGTTTGTTAATAAGAGAACCTCTTGTATGATTTCGCTGTTTGGGAGTTGGTCTTATATAGGTTTCACTGTATTTCAGTACTGGATTATTGAATTGAACTTTTTCAGGTGTCGATTCTGGTGACGAACTTCCCTTGCCACCAGGCTGGTCAGTGGATTACACACTGAGGGGACGAAAATATTATATAGACCACAATACAAAAACAACGCACTGGTCTCATCCTCTTGAAAAGGAGGGCCTTCCAACCGGATGGGAGCGCATAGAGTCGCCTGAATATGGAGTCTATTACGTAAAGTAAGTTCTCCTTTATTTTTTTACTTTTCAATGAAGAAATGTTTCATAGATGTTCAGTTCGTAATAGTATAGATCATAGAAGCAGCCACAGTGGTGTAATCGTTTAGAGCATTTTGACTGACTGCTACTCCTGCTGTCACGGGTTCTATTATTCCCTTGCGGCGTGACATTTTGTATAATCATGCACCTATGCAAGCCATGATCAGCGAGCCTATGGAGTGGAGTAAACAAACATGTGCGTGCGTACAAGCCGAGACCCAACGAACCCCGATTCACAGAATAGTTTTCTAAACGCATCGAACAGACAACAGGCCTACCCATGGCCGTAATGGAACGAAGAACTTACTAATAAAATTATTAAAAAAAACAAACTATTTGAGAAATCAAATTATACTTATACTGCAAGCTACTGTACAAACACAAACATAACGAATTGTTAATCATAATGTAGGACTTTCGTATGCTCGATGTCAAACAGTGAAGCACAAACTGGAAGTGCGACATCAACTGGAGAACAAACTGTAGGTGGCAATTAGTGTGAATAGGCCGACCGATCGATGCCAGGCCCTTTTTAGTACAATTCTCGGAATTTCTTACTCACACACATGCAAAGTTTGTTTGGGTCACTCTATAGGCTCGCTGAACAGACTATAATTATCCATGCACAAGTCTTGGGGTGCTTTTATACAACGCGTTGGCCAAATAATGCTAGAACCCATTGATTGAATGAATGAATATTTTATTTTATTTCCTTTACATTACATTATAAAATAAAAGAATGTTACAAAATGTATTCACAACATTAGAAATAAACAATAAAATAAATATAAATGTTAATAGCTAACAAAATAAAGCGATAGTTCGATGGAAAATAGCCGGCATGGGCGATAGCATGTATTCAAGCTAGAGTTGAAGACGAAGATGGACGTTCACGAGTGGTTAAATAAATATTTTTCTATTGTTAAACTTCAAATATAGAAATGAACCAGCAACTTGTACAAGAAATATTTTAAAAATGCAATTGGCCTCTGGACAAAAGTGGAACTAGATGAATTTCCAGGGCCACCCCTGAGGATGAAGAGGAAGGTGAGATGCAGTCAAGTGATAGGTCAGGATGGCCCATAACCAGACGACAGAAGCGTATCCATGCTCTCAAAGGACAACGAAAATAGCCACTGATCAACTTTTTTTTAAAATAACTCATGAATGTAGCTAAAAAGAAAGTATTTTGTGGGTACTGCTGGCTAATTAGAAGAAGTTGATGAGCTAAATAGGAAGCATTTGTAATAGAGAAAGTTTTAGTCAATTGTAATGGAGTATTTCTGTGTTTCTGGAATAGCGAATATAATAGTTGTGCTGAATTTGAATAAAAATATTATCAAAATGTTTGTACATGTGTAGTAGAAGAAATCTTTTATTAAGAATAAGTAGTATTTTACTTACACTGTAGGCCGAACGTTTTCGAGTTGTTTTAAGTTGTTTGAGTAAGTAAAATACTACTTATTCTTAATAAAAATTTGACTGCAAGTCGTTGAATTCACTTAGAAAGAACAAATATATTTACGTGTTTTATCTTTGAGGTTTTCAATGAGGTTCAGTCATTTCAATAGAAAATCATATATTATCCCGAGATGCATGACCTTTTCGATTGCTTCACAAGCACAAGAGTTATTAAGATGGTTCCCACAACTTTGGATAACCAGATCGGGAAGATCTATGATCGTATGAAGTATGATTGAGGACTCAGAGAGTGAAAATGTATCTCTCCAAAGTTGTAGAGCTATTAATTGTGCATTCAAAGAGTCTAACAACGCATCTCCTCCACCCCTTATACTGCCGCTCGAATGTCCAGTTCTTAAAAATTTCTCTTTTTGACATCAGGTCATTCATCAGGTTATTTTCCTACCTACCTTGCATAATACTACCTTGCAGGTTCGCTTGAATATTTTTAAAAGCATGCCTACCAAGGAAATAACTGAAATGAACATTAAAGAGCATTTTGTTCTGTATAATATGCGTTTATTTAAAATATAATTGGATAATTTGTTAATTTACAATACCAAAAAGAAATTTAGCCTGCATGACCACTTTCAACTTCAAAATGGGATGCTTCTCCGGTTTGCTGATGAGCATACTTGAGACGAGGAAGGAATAATTGAGAGCTGCTCTAGAGTTGAAACAAATGTATTTACAGTTCTATTAATTATTCAGGTATGTTTTTGAAATTTCAAAAATCATTAGGGAATTGCTAATAATCTCGAAGGTCTTCAAGTATGAATTGATGAATTATGTTGAACTGATTTTATTTTGTGAATACGATTGGTTGTTCTTTCCAACTGTGAAAACAGAAATCAGAGCGAATAATATTCAATTTATTGTATTGTTTTTTCTAGTCACATAACAAAGGCCGCCCAGTACGAGCATCCGTGTGCCCCTCATTTTATTTATCAACCAGAAGTAAGATTCCAATTAGAAATGGCGCCTCCTCCCATTCCAAGGCATACACATTTTCATCCTCATAGTGTACTAGTTCCCGCCAACCCCTACCTCAATCAAGGTAATTCAATAAATTATTCATTTTTCACAACTAATCACAGCCTACTGGCTTATAGCATTGTAGTTTTCTAATCGACCGTTTTTTTTTATTTATCAAATAATGATTTAAACAAGTCATAAAGCATGAGCATCAATGTGAAGCATCACATTCATTACTAGATTGATCAAATTCAGCATTCCTTGAAATAAAACTAAAATCGTTTTTCTGTATAAGCAAAATCATAAGACGCCCACATGAGTATCAGACTTGTGCGTGGGTAATAAGATGAATAGTTCTTATCACGAGATGATGTTATGAATGGTGGACCTACAGTTTTAGGTGGGCTCCGAACCACTAGGTTAGTGATAATAATCAGATAACATCGTTTTATAGCTGCTGGCCACCTATCCAAGCGCAGTCCCAAGCGCTTGTGAATAACAAGAAATAAGCTCATTGGAATAGTTCTGAGATAGCTGTTATTTATGTTGTGCAATCAATAGATAATTTGACATCTTGTGGCTATCAATGGACGTTTCCCTATTCAAAGTCTATTTGGACCACTAAATATTGCATCTCGTCTCACCAGTGCGAAAAAAGTTGTAATGGACCAATTTCTTTGAGAAAGTCTCCTACTGGCTTGTAGCAATGCTTATTACTTAATAGAATTTGCCTTCAGTATAGCTGTCTCATAATGTATTGTTATGGGTTCTATCTCTAAATAACGTTGGCAACACTTGAATTTATCACTCGCACTTTATTAACACAAATTATCCACAACTCACACTATTCAGTTATTTCTTACTCAAGATAATGAAATCAGAACAGATGAATCGATAATGTTCAGTTAATAAAGATTTTGCTATACTACTGTACAAAAATCAATCACTAAATGTCAAAAGACCGATCTTTTTTAAATAATAACTTCAATCATTCAAGGAGAAGCGTCTAATACACAATAGTTGAAACTCTACAAGCACTTACGAGTCACTGTATAAACTGTCAAGTAAGCCTGAATAACAATCTGTCACAAAATACTGCGATTAACACTGTAACAACAGACGTTTGTTTATCATGGTCTGTATAAACGCTTACTGGTAAACAGGAACTGACACTTCTGCCACTTATTGCATTAAAGATCGAATCACAACTGAACTCCTTTTACGAAAGTTTCTCCTACTTATACATTTCATCATTCCAGAGAGGACTAGACTGCACTCCACCTTTCTATCAATTTTCAAAATAAACAGATAAGGGCTCTCACATTTTCTACAATATTCGATTAAGTTGATAAATTTCTATGAAATTCTAATTAAACATTTTAATGACATTTAGATAAACTGCAAGGCAAAGAGAGTGCGGGGGGGAAAAAGTAAACAATTAGCTTAGAACGGAAGACTTGTTGACACAGGCAGATAACGCTGAAAACTGTTCCTTCTTTCCGTGTCCGCAACGGTATACAAAGCTCATTATGCACTTGAAAAGATACTAGTACGTGATGTATTTAAACGTTGTTTTCTTGCTGATGAAGCCCACATGAGTCTGAAACTTTGGTATGGAATGGATAATTGAGTAACTGATGATACATTGATGTTTTGAATAGAGGACCTACCGTTTTCTTTTTAGTCGATTGTTAGTATTACTCTGTTACTGATTTATTTTTGTTTGTGGTGTTTAGAAATACCTCATTGGTTGAATGTCTACTCGAAGGCTTCGCAAAATTTGGATCATAAGCTACGTTGGGAAATGTTCAGGTTACCAGAATTGGACTGTTTCAATGCTATGTTGACAAGGCTATATAAGCAAGAGCTTGAAGAAATAGTCATGAGATATGAAGCATATAGGTAAGTTGAATTAGATCTTAGTAAGTTAATGCGTTCTTTGGCTTAAATTTTTGTTATAACGTAGTTAAATATAAAATGCTAAAATGTCTGATATCTTGCTAATTGATATCTTTATTTATTGTAAAATACATCTTTTTTTTAGTTTTTGGAAAGGATGTTGGCATTGTTGAAATCTCTTTCTCAGATCAAACATTTTTCATACTGTAAATAAAACAACTTAGTCTAATAGATGTGACTACTTTCTACTAATATACACTGACCGTTACTTTTAACTATGTCTCTGATTCCTGATAGTTGTAGAAGAGAGCTGAAAGAATGCTTATGCACCAGTTAAGTAGCGACAGTGAAGAGTTTTAGCAAACCGTTCCGATATCTTTATTGGAACACTACTTATTGACTTTCGTCAACGATATTCACAATTTTCGAATCGGTTTGCCAAAATTTTCGAATCGGGTTGCCAAAATTATTATTCATTGAATCTTTATTTGTTTGAACAAACATCGCTTGTTTATGCATTGCTTTACACTGAGCCACAGCTACTAGCAGCTTGCCACTCCTGCAATTTTGCCGACTAATACATATTTAGTTAAAATTCATAACAGTCATTTATAACATTTTCAATTATTTTTAGTCTTGTTTTTCCACTAGTGTGAGCTCATCATATCAAGCAAACATACAACATTTTATCGGATTACTAGTTGGTCCCGTCGCGCGTTGCTGCGATCTCAAAGGAAACTCTTCTTGATTTTATTATTTGCCACCTCCCACTGAGGCTACATTTTACCTTTCAACCTTCTAGGACTATTAGGGAAGAAGTTAACTGACGTCTGGAACTCCTACTGTCAAATCGGAACAGGAATCTTTCTGGTCAATGGTGGGGGTTGCCTGATCACGACCTTTTAAATCTACACATGTGCGAACATTTCGCGCATGCGCAGAAGCGTAGTCTGCGTGAATGGAACGAAGTGGAATGGAAACTGGAATGGAACTGCATAACGAAACCTTTCCTAACCTGGCTAGATGTGACTGGAACCACCTCTGTAAATTTGTCGTTGAAACGCAACGTACCATTTTATCGGGAGGACACCATTTGTACGGCTGTCGTTTTGACCAACCTACTAAACAGAGGTGGTTCAGTCACATCTAGCCAGGTTAGGAAAGGTTTGGTTATGCAGTTCCATTCCACTTCGTTCCATTCACGCAGACTACGTCCCCAATAACCCCCCTAACCCCCCTCCCTCGTTTCGCCTATGGTGATAACAACACAAATTAATTGCCTATACAAATTATAATTAACCTCTTTGTTCATGGCACGCGACCATCGTAAAGTTGTTGTTTTTTGTTTTATACGAAAAATATATGATTTTTATTCAAAGCTATTCTGTTACTTGGATTGAACAGTATATTGTGCAGACGACACATCAATTGAGGGGAAGTTGTTTAGTGACAACAGCTGTCCGTGGTCACTAAACAACTTCCCCTCAATTGTCGGGCAACCCCCACCATTGACCAGAAAAATTCCTGTGCCGATTTGACAGCAGGAGTTCTAGACGTCAGTAAGAAGTTAGCCCTAGGGCTCTTCCAGCTGATCATAGAGGCATCCTTCGTTGTTTTCTTACTAACCACCTCTCAATGAAGGACAAATTTAAACCTCCTACGACTATTAGGGTAGAAATTAGGCTCTAGTTTTGCGCTTCATTTTTACTTATAAGTTTTTAATATAAACAGAAATATGATATTCTTTTTATTCTTAATTCAAATTAAGTTCACCTGATTGGCCAAACATTGTCCTGTCATTAGAGGCTTGCTTCATACATTATCAGCTTTGGGTAACGGATGTCGCCAACCCGGTATAATTAGATCGCATCATGTGATTTCAAAAATCGGGTAGATGTGAAGCGCTTCATATGATAACAATGATCGGCCTGGTAAACGACACCGGTTACCCGACTGCCGATTAAATGTGAACCCGTCCTATTTGAACAAAATTGACACCTGGTGGGGGTAGACTGGTATCAGCTGGTTGGGATAAATGATCAACTATTATCACTTACGCAGTTATAGACCGAGGTAAAAAGTTATTAAATTAAGAATATTTATCAAACAATAGCACTTAGGAGTATAGAAAGTAGATATAAACCTATTCGCAGACCTACCGAATGTATATACAAAATTTCATTGAAATCTGTTTAGCCGTTTTGGAGGAGTATAGTAACAAACACTGTGACACGAGAATTTAATATATTAGATATGGACCACCCAAATTAATGACACTATATCGGAGTGACACTATAAATTTGGAATACTGAAATTGTATTTGTAAAGTTCTGACAGTTGCACTGAGTACAAATTATTTTTAAAAAATTACTTTAAAAATCATGATTAATTGAAAAGCTTTATAGCTTCATAAGCAACTAAAAATTAGAGTGATGATATTTATTTTGTAAATTATATCTAATGAATAATAAGTCGAAATTGTCACAACCACATTTATTAAAAATATTGAGAAACTAGTTTCGGTTGCTATATTATCAATCTCAAACAATCCGTTTGAGTTTGTTTGAGATTGATAATGGTATAACAACCGAAACTAGTTTCTCAATATTTTTAATCAATGTGGTTTTGACAATTTTGTCATATTATTAATTATTTATACCTTCAACAATATCACCTACGCCACTACAAAGAAAGTTAAAATATATCTATTTGCATGCATACACTAGCAGCTCCTATGTTGTATAATAACTGAATTCTATCTTTTGAAAAAAAAATCATTTCTGTTTTAATGGATTTTTAGATCAGCTCTCCTATGTGAAATGGACCAGCGTCTCTCAGCATCACAGCATCCGAGGGCAGTGGTTATGCCAGAGTCAGCGGACAGCGGAATAAAAGTGGTCGAATTGAGTTCGGAAGCACTAAAAGAAACCGCTCTGTCGCATCAGTCCGAAACAAAAGTTTGACGGTTCCTCAATACACGAAGGCTGTGATTTATGCATATTTAGATTAAGGAGGTTCGAGTCTAGGTGAGTTTCAGCTATTAAGAAATGTTTTATAGATTTCTTTTAGATCGCAAAACTGCTTGGTAATTCTTAAAATACAGTTATTCAAAAAGAAGGAAAATATTTCAAGCACTTATTTCTTCCAAATTACAAAAAAATAAATAGAAACATGATTGTTTTAAATTTATACACGTAGAAGTTTCTTCATTTTATTCCAGTTCATGGAATGAGGAAAGTTTTAAAATTTGAGACAGCCCGGATAGACATTCCAATCACAGCCGCATTGGCGCTGTTGTTTGAATGTAGGAAAATGGCGACTACAACACAAGTACGACCAGTTTATGTTTTTGAGCCCACAGGAATCAACATCATTATCAAGAAAAACTTAACATTCCTCACCAACCGTATGGCGAGTTCTGAAACACCATTTGTATGTAATACATACGTTGTTATTTGCCAATTTTACTAATTGCGCACGTTCCTGTAGTGTCATTACTTTTGTACCAGGCAAACAGACGACCATGATTGGAACTTCTACCCGGGATGTTAAAATAATGCTTTTGATCATTAAAATTATGTTTCTATCTTTTGTAGTGTGTAAAAATGAATATTTGAAATCTTATTTTGTTTCTGAATAACCCGGTAGTTTTCAAGACATGACTCTAAAGACGTACATGTAGGAACAGTCAAGTGATAATTCATACATGCAATTGAATACGTTGAAATTGTTTGCAGAATATTGTGTTGTAAATAGTATAGTTTGTCGAGTTAGATATAATATATTTTTTGTTGTCAAGTATTACTGCTAGTAACTTGTAATTTTCTAAGAAGTGTTGAATATTAACTAGGGCTGAACAAATATGAATTTATGATAACTATAATAGTTGATTTTGTATGGTATATTGATCGATAGAATTTATTTATAAACTCGACAATTGAAGAGTAATAGTCATTTTTGTTTCAATTGCGCAATGATTTTTGATGGAATGTTTTAAATCTCCAATCTTATTATTTTTCTAAAACGTGTTTTATTCAGTTCAAATGTTTAGGTAATAATAATAAGCTTATGGAATTCATTGGTGGGGAGACACTTACGGGTAATGCTAAAGTGATTTTTTCTCATGAACACTTTATGTTTGAAGAAGTTGACTTATATCGTATTTAAATGCTGATCAAATGCCATAAACGTTTTTAAATGTACCGTTAAATAAAGTAATCTCACACGTAGCTTGAATCATGGAGGTATGATAAACCTTTCTTTTACCAACTTTTTGTTGTCAATTTAACGACTTGCAGTCAGTAAATATGTAATAAATTTACTCAAATTGGCCGAACGTTTTCGAGGTATTGAATCTCATCTCAACGTTCGGCCGAATGTGAGTACATTTATTATATATTCACAATATAAAACTGACAGCAAGTCGTTGAATTTACAACAAAAAGTTAATATTAACAACGCAGATTGTTATGGAACAAGAAATCCAAGAACGTTTTTTACCTCCATGGCTTTAATAGTATTGGATTCTGCATAGTTGTAATTCATTTGTTGCAAACTTCTGTGACATGAACTAATCTGTTGTCTAGCATGTCTGTGAAAATATTAAAAAAGCTATAGTTTAATATATTTAAAATAGTAAAAAGTAATTCAATTCAATGAAAGTAATAAATTGTAGTTAACGCTGAGCTTTGAGATACTACCATCTCAAAAAATTATAAATAGAGTGATATTAAAACAAAAACACAGAATAATAAATAAATTTAGTTGCATTCCTTATCCACTGCTTTCAAAGAATCCACACTAACTTTTTCATTCATGACAACTCTTTCAAATAATCAAGAATTTTAATATTTATGTGTTTGAAGTCGCCTTTTCAATCATTCGATATTGTTCGATTTTTCGCCAGTGCTATCACACAATTTAAATTTTGAATATAATATTTTTATTATCTCGAATTTGTCTATCTTGGTGCCATCTATTAAAATTACTAGCAAAAAATTGTGCAACTAAACTAACAGATTGAAATTTATTCAAAATATTATATTTGTTATAAATATTTATTCAAATTGATTAAATTCTTTCAGTTTTCATCTTAATACGCCGTGCCTTCATTAGTGTCGATTATTGTAGGAATTAATATTTGGTACATCACAATTCTTGCAATTGTAACTCCTTAGTTTTTTAAAAAGTGGTCGCAATTGTAGATCATCAGCTTAAACTATTATTGATGTGTCATGCTTAGAAAGTACTGTATATTATTTATATTGATGAGCTGTATGAATATATCAAGGTATCCTATAATAAAAACTTACTTTTATTATATACGTAGTATAATTAGATTTGATGTACGTCGTACTGAACTTTTTTTTTTTAAATATACATCTCTTGTGATATTAGGCTTCCAAATCTGTTGTTATGCAATAAACAAAATAATTTTTATATAATGTTGTGATTTTTCTTTATTTTGAAGCCGCAAAACCGCATCATAATCCTTGTATTTCTTTACGTTTCTTAAGGAAGTATTGCGTGATTTTAAATCCACATTTTGGAGGTAAAACGTGAGATAGGGTGAGGTTTCTTTAGATCCAAACCGACCACTGTTATAAACTGAAAACAGTTTATCATATAAATAAATTTCTTATCGTATATCCCGGTTACGCTTCGTAATGGAAATTAAGATGGCTGAAATTGACTGTCCCTATCAATTTACTCATTCAGAAATTTCTAGGGCCTTCATTCAGGTTGATATGTGATTGAGTTGACTTGATTTTTTCAACAGATAATAACTGAATACTATTCCGGGATAAATTCGGTAGCTTGAGTAAGTAGATATTAATGTTCAATAGATGGCAATTACTTACAACATAGAACATAACTCAAAATTATGCAGTTTAAGCTACACAGTTCTACGAAATTGTACAGTATATTGTATGCAATTGTTAAATTCGAACCGATTAAAAACAACCGGGAAAGAAACGGCAAGCTGAACTAGTACGCGATAACGACCATCCTCATCGGAGTCTCGACATCAAATGTGATCTCAACTGTTTTATCTTGATTTTCACGCTTTTCTTTGAAATATTTTATGTTCATTATTTATATTTGGGGAATAACGCCTTTCTTAATAATTAATTATTTCACCCCTTTGTAAAGCAAAGCAATTAATTTCTATAATTCACAAACAACTATTTTGATAGAAAAAATGTTCCAATCTAAAAAAACAAATTTAATTTATTTTACAATCTTAAAAAATAATTACACTGTATTAAAAGCAATTTAGTACTATGTACTAAAATAATGTACAAAATACTAATACTAAACTTTTGCATCTATTTACGAATGCATTCCAATTATAAAGTTGCATATTTCATGGGTTGTAAAATCTACTAGTAGTAAAACAATTAGTGCCAGCAGACAGTTTTTTTATAATGTAATTCTATCTTTCTAATGTAATCTAATATAATGTTATTCTATCGAGGAATTTCAGACTAGTATTGATTAGGCTCTCACAATTTCAAATACAGTTTCTTCATTCTATTCAAGCATTGATAAAAACGTCTGAGCGATGTTGATGATTTTTTGAATCCCTGAATTGCAGCCTTCGTATTTACTGCTACAATTTCTATCTATCATCAGACCGTACATTGCAGCGTCGTAAGCTGATGATCCATACATGTAGTGTTGGAAAAGTACATTGCTGGAACAAAAACTCGCTGGTATTAGATTGATAAATGTAAAAGTAAATAAAATAGTAAATTATATTAATTCTATTTACTATCCATTCGTACTATTTATACAATGCGGATTGAAAATCGTAACGTTAAACCTATTAAAATGTTTTACCACATTTTTGTTACAAAGGATATTCGTCTAAAGGACAGAATAAATGTAGACATTTAGCATGTGGAAAAGTAAAGCACGCACGAAAAGTAAAGCATAATGCGATATTGTAGAACTTCGTTACTTTCATCTGGCACTTGAGACCAGAGAGGGGAATATTTTTTATGAATACACGCAGTATACTATTGCACACCTGTCTGTCTCATTCTGTTTCAAAAACATTAGACAGTAGCTTACGGTCTACATCACCGTACTTTCAAATCATACTTTTGGAATGGAGTATAGTTGACACGCGTTACCTGACCATGAGCCGTTGCTCATGCATAATATGCACAATACGTTGCCGTATGCATTGTGTGGGATTTTCTCAAAGTTGGAATGTAAGGCAAGTAAATTTCTGTTGCGGGTGTTCTATTGATGATTTTCTGCACAGATTTGAAATTTATGTATATGAGACAACAGCTAGAATTGATAGTTATAGATGGAGGGTACGGTAATGTCATGATTTTGGCAGTTTGAAAGGTTGTTTTGTATGAGTCCCTTGACCTCAAGCTAAAACCAACCCGTAGTATCTTCTTTTGGATCAAAAACATCCTATGAGAGGTGTGTGAACAAATTGAATGCATTAAGAGTTATAGTTTTTCATACATCAATAGTCTATTTCAGCTTATAAAATATAAAAACATATAAGCGCATGTGCTCTATATAAACTACTTATAAAAAATATATATTTATTTATATAAAAAAGAAATAGTCAATGTGGTGAGACAACCTTACCTGGCGAGGCCATCAATTATCTTATCCCAGCTTGATGCTTTTCTCTCAGTCACTTTCTTAGATGCCGTTTGTACAGTTGTGCAAATAGCCTGCTGCAGACATGCCGCTCTGTCTATATGCATTTTATTCATAACGCCATCCATTATGTTCACTATTTTGTTGAAGTCCTCATTTTCTTCAATTCCTGTAAAATACAACTTTTTTAGCAATATTTAAATGATAGAATTTGACAGTTTTCATAAGTTTCTGTGTAATGAGAACGTAGGCAGCAACTTTTTTTTTTTTTTTTTTTTTTTTTTGGAGGATGAAGCCCACATAGGTCTGAGACCTGTGCGTGGGTAATGACTTGGATGATGGTGATTGATGAGTTGGACCTACAGTTTTAGGTGGGTTCCGAACCACCGGGAAGTGATTTTACAGCAGAGAACAGTGTCGTTTTTGCTGGCCAATCTAATCGGTCACCGTTACAAACAGGACCTACGAGAACGCAGCTTATCTCTCTGATTGAACAGATACCTGCTACGGCTTGCGGCTATCACTTCCCTAAAACTTGGTTAGATGTTGGCGTGGAGGGGGTCAATGATCTCTCAATTTTTCCTTTTCAAAATGGAGTTTTTGCATTAGCTTTCTTGGAAAGTGTGGGATGTGTGTATTTTTTATTTTGTTTATGAGGTCTGTGATGTTCTGTATTTGAGATGGATGATTTATATTGATGAGTTTGCGTAGCTGTATATCTATCTGTTTGGCTAATTAGTATACTGGTTCTTTCTTTTATACATAAAAACCTGTATACAAACATACCAGTAAATGAAACCATTTCCATAAGAGAGCACATACCAACCCACCTAAACACACAAAATAACTAATAGAGACATTAAAAATCATCAGATCACAAAACTATTTCACCCACAATAACAAATATTACACCCAACCAGGACTACAAATGGGATCTCCAATTTCCAGCATTCTAGCAGAAATATTTTTATAGCACATAAAAAGTACCGGTACTAAGATGCTAAAAAACACGAATTTACAAAAACAAAATCATTCACTGGCACCGCTATGTTGATGGCATTATTGTACTCTACAATGGAAACCAAAGGCAATGTGAGCAACTCGCCAACTCCTAACACAACTGAACAAAACCCATAAAAACTTACAATTTACTGCAGAATATGAAATAGACTACACCATGAGCTTCTTAGACCTCAGTATCACAAAACTAAATAATATGCACAAATTCATAATCTACAGGAAACCAACTCTCACAGATACAGTCAATCACAACTCATCCAACTTTTCACATCAACACAAACTTGCTGCTTTCAACTCCATGATAAATATATTCCTTATTGTTCCACTATCACAAGCTGACCACCAAGAAGAAATTAATACAATAAAATACTTAGCACAACAAAACGGATTCTGATTGTTCTAAAATGAAAAAGGAAAATCCAAAACCTGCAAAACCAAAACAGATTTGTGACTCATATTTCAACAAAATTCACACAAACAGTAAAATTAAAAAATTAGACAATCTAGGAATATATAAGCTCAAACGCAACACATGCCACAAGTACAAACAGGCAGATTATTCAATACAAGATACAAAGAACACATAAAGCACTACATTCCAACACTGACTCATCATTTGCAGATCACTTAAATCAACATTAGACATTCACACAAAAACATCCAAATTGACTTGGCAATTCTACGCGCATTTCAAAAAACCACAAACTAAATACATACTGGAACAATATGATTTATTCACACCATATGAAATAATAACACAATATGATATAATAACACCATAAAGAGAGAACCAACTTACTTTATGACCAAACACAATTCAAATCCAACGCAATTTTCAATTAGACAATGGCCGCCCATCCTAACCACAACAAAACATGACCCCTGGCGGCAGGCTCATGAAGCTTCTCTTTACAAGTGAAATGCATCCCTCTAGTCTCTATTATCTCCAGTATAGTAAAAATCATAATTTAAATAGAAATACAGTGTCAGTTTTGATATTCATCGAGTATTTTGTCATGGAAAGCATCACAGATTTCAATAATTACTGGAGTTACAGCTTTGTAATATTCAGGATTTATTCAGCATTCCAGGTCATTTTAACTGATTCACATCTTAAATTGTAATTTTGTCCTAGCTAAGACAGCTGATTATTAGCCATGGCCAGAATCGTTAGGTAGCTAGCTATCTGTAATGTAGCCTACATATATTTCCGAGTCTATGCTTGAATGAAGTTTTTTCATTATTTTTGCGAGTACAATAAGCATTGATGAACAATTCCAAAGATTTTCTTTTACATTATGTAGGCCTACCACTCTATGGAAATCTGTTCATATACCTTAAAATTAATTATTGATTCGTAGCTAATAGAATTAGTGCAAGAAAACTCCAAAAGGCAGTGGATGTATGGGAAAGGTTTTATCAAGGAGATCTATGGAAGTGAATGCTGCCAAGAGTAAGATCATGAGGGTGGCAGTTGGAGGTGGAGAGGGATTAGCAATGTAAAGGACAGGCCCTTGAATAGGTGGATCAATATGAGTATCTTGTTGCCATCATCAGCAATGATGGAAAGATAGATAGAGAGATACTGAACAGAGTGAAGAAAGCAATGCAGGTTTATTTCCAGTTGAACAGCACAGTGGTGGGGAAAAAAGAGTTGTTTATGGAAACAAAGAGAAGAATTTTCAACTGTGTCTTTGCACCATCTCTTCTTTATGGAAGTGAGAGCTGGGTTACCCTCAAAAAGCACTGGAGTAAGGTAACTGCAGCAGAAATGCGGTACCTGAGAAGATCGGTGGACAAGACCAGAAGAGATAGATGGCGAAATGAGAAGGTCAGGAAGGAGAGCACTGAGCGAGGACATAAAGGAAAGACAGCTCAAGTGGTTTGGGCATGTTGTCAGAATGCCAGAAAGTAGAGTGGTGAAGGAGGTGGTGGAGGCCAGAAGAGAGGGAAAAAGAAGAAGGGGTAGACTAAGAATGAATTGGGAGTGCTATCTGGAAGGTTTAGGACATGAGAAATGAAGAACCCTGAGGGATATGAGGAGGCTAGCTGAGAGAAGAACCGAATGGAGAAGATGTACTGAGGCTAGAACCTCTACGCTGTAGCGGCAGAAGATGAAAAGAAAAAGAAGAAGAAGCTAATAGAATAGAGTAATGACAGTATTTATTATAGAGATAAAAGCAGATTTGAAGAATTTATAATTGCTAGATTAATATCGATTTTTGAAAAAACTCCATCACGCTACCTCGGGAAATACGTGATGAGGCATGAGGAATAAATACTCGAACTAGCCGTGGCACAACGAATAGCAGCATGAATAGTAGCGCACTGACTGTTATAAGTGACTTTGCATTGACATCAACAACTGGATGTGTTTTGCTATGGTCCAGCGACTCTCTTCCAACAGGAATGTGCAGAAAAGGAACAGCAAAATTCAATTCCACCTGGAGCAAAATCAAAAATAACAATGATGTAAATTAATTTTCAAAAGTTAATACTGTAGTAGGCTGCATAAACTTACGAGCAGAGCTGATAAACTTAATCAAACTTAGAACTGACATTCTGGGAAACTATAGGGGTTAAACACATTCGATTATTGTCAATTTATCGTTCCTCGACAGGCGTTAGACTTGTGAACTACACTTTAATTCTTATAAATATAAATAAATAAATATATATATAAATGATTAATATACCGTATATATATATATATATATATATATATATAAATAATTCCTTTGAAGGTCCATTGAAAATATACTATGTAAACCTATGTAAAAATATATATATATATATCTTTTAAATAAACCTATGATTGAAGACTCCATGCTTGGAGCATGAGACTATTGATCTTCATCTTCATCCTTTTTCTACCTTTTGATTTGGGTTTTACTTAATTTACTTTTTTTAATATTGTTATTTTCATTTTGTGTTTTTGTTTTGTAAAATCAGTTAGTATTTTATTGTAATTCTTATTAAAAATGTTGTAGAAGAAATTTTGGGCCTCAATTTTTCGCTTTCATGGTGGCAAATATAATGTAAACCCCAAAACAGTTGAAGTCAGAAAGTTGGGCAATTTGAAATAAGAAGATAAAAGAAGAAAAGTTGGACAGGAAGAAGGAATACTAGCAGAATTGAGAGATAGGAGAGCTGCAAAAGACACAATTGAAATGAATGTTTCAACTGGATGAATGGATGAAGGTAACGAAGTGGACTGATTTTCACATTGAAAGTGGACAGTAATTTTTAGATAACAAATTCAACTAATTATTGTCTCAATTGCTTTTTGAAGGTTGTAATTTTGTAGAGGATACAGTGCGGTACTAAAAAGCTAGTTTTTCATTCACATTCGATTTTATTTCACCTAGAAGAATATATATATTTGTTTTAATATGGTTCAAAACGACAAGGAGAGGAGGTGATCTCTGCAAAATTTAATGCTGACTCCATTTATTAGCTAGGAAATAATTATTTTATTACTTACTCTTATATTACTCGCATCGTTATTGAATGAAAGTAAACGGGGTCGACCTCCATAATCTGTAGAATAATCAATTCTGTTTCCTGAAACACTGGAAATATTGAGTAGATAAGAACTCTCAAATAATAGTTTTATTATTCATAAAAGATAATTAATAAATTGGAAACTACTAGAAATTTAGATGATGATTCCAAAGTAATTTCCATTCCCCAGTTGAGCTCCTATCAAGTAGGGTTATTTTTCTTAATCCTATCACTCCTCATTCATTCATTATTCCCAATAAATTTATTTTTCTGTTGATAAATTGAAAATATTTAATTGGACTGGTATACGATGATAGTTTATTTGGAGTTTTTTTTTTAAATAATTTTACTGGAGAAGCAGTTTTCTGGTACTGGTATATGAAACTTTACAGAAAAAAAGATATAATGGAAGTGATAGCCGTGATCCGTAGCAGGTATCTGTTCAATCAGATAGAGATAAGCTACGAACTCCTGGTCCCTCTTGTAAGGGTGACCGATTAAATTGGCCAGCAAAAGAGACTGTTCTCTGCTGATGTATAATAACTTCCCGGTGGTTCGGAACCCACCTAAACCGAGGGTCCAACTCAGCAATCACCATCATCCAATCCATTACCCACGCACAGATCTCAGACCTATGTGAGTTTCATCCTCAAAAAAAATATTTATAGGTGTTAATATTTTTTAGGTGTTGATAACATTTTTTAATAGAAGTGGTGACTTTAACCTGCAGCATGAAGCTTATGAACTCCGTTCAGCAGGAAGCATGCTACCCCCTAAACCAACAAATGAATCCTTCCGCAGATTTTATCTTTATGTAGCATTAAAAATATTTAATCAAATGCCAACCAATATCAAAAAATAAAATCAATATCTAGAATTTAAAAAAAAATTAAAACTGGCTATTAAAGTTGGAAAAGATTAAAAATTTACTAAAAAAATTGGTTAAATTATCAATATAGACGTCACATATGGTTTTTGCTACCTTTGTATAACAATCAAACGCACACTGCAAGATAAATTAATATGAAAGTTATTGCAGGGTAAAAACTCAAAAAGAAAATTAAATTACTGATACAGCTTTTGGTATGGAACGGACGTTTCTTCTTCTTTAGATAATTACTGGATGAGTACTCTGTATTTGGTTTATCTTTTTCTTCATTTTTTCCCCCTATAAGTAGTTCTTCTCATTCAAGCAATCAATTTTCGTTGTTGTTATTATTATAAAAATATATATTTCTCTTTCCTATTATTTTATTCTATTCACACCAAGTAATTTGTTCTTTTTCTTTAATCGATCTTTGTACCTTTTCTCAGTTATTATTATTTTCACAAAAATTGTGCAAATTTTTGATGGTAACTCCCATATAGGTTAGCCTCGTGAGTAGCAGCAAATGCTGTTACTTTGTCCAAATTAAATAATCCATACAGCAGAGGCTGCTTCTACAAAAGAAGGCCGTACGACTTGTCACTGGTTGGCTTGATCACTGCAAGCCAACCTCTCTTCCTCAGATATTATGATAACATTTATGAGTGCCTGCTGTCGGTGAATGCTAGTAGTTTTATTAGTTTTATTGAAGTTAATGAAGTGCACTATAATGCCACTCTAGCCCATAATTCCCTTGTAGTTCCCAGAGTGAGACTTGAAAAGAGGAGCTTTCCTGAGTCAGGCATCAAGTTCTTCAATATCCTGCCTGACTGTATAAAAGAACTGCACATGCTGAAATTCAAATCAGTAATAAAAGCCTGGCTTATGCTTAATCCGTTTTATTCTCTTGCTAAATCCCAAACTTTGAACCTCACCTCTATTCTTGACCTTGTCTATTTAATGTCATATTTGATTCATTATTGACTTTGAATTAATGTTATCTAGTTTTAATATTGACCAGTACCTGTATTTAATCTGTGATTCTATGATGGCAAACTAGAGATATTTTAGTGTTTGATGATATATGATATATCTATGCCTTGGCCTCCATTGCTACCTTTGTATTCTTGGCTGTAATAAATCATTGAATCTATCAATCTAAGAAACACTAATTATTAGACAATTTTTTATGTATGTGACACCTCAGACTCCATCTTCTAAACATTTTTATCTCGGCTATTTGTACATCATTAATCCATCTCAAACTTCAACAGTAATTTTTGAAGCGTAGTTGTATTTTCCACTGCTTTCCCATAGAACTTTTTGACATAATATAATAGTCATAAATTATCAGACATAATAGATTATTGCTTAGGGATAAAATATTTATAATGATAGAAAAACGTACCATTTAATTGACGAGTGCTCGTGAAAAGGTAACCAAGCAAATAGAACAACCAGAGGCCAACATTTTCGTTTCATTCTGGAAATAAATGCAAACATTTGTTAAGATCTTTGTGTAGACAAAAAGTACCTACAAAGTAATAGGTTCAGGTCTCTGTGTACTTAATAATATAACATTTATTTATTCTAGCTTCTAACCCAACAGATTAAATTAACTAATAGCATTTCTTGTTATTATTAAATATTATATATATAAATAATCAAAGTCATATAAAAAATAATGAATAATCCTTAAACTTTGCCATAAAAATTTATTATTTTTAATCAAAACGTTTTCTTGTAAATCATTGAACAGCTTGGGTAGACGGTAGACCTACAATCAAGTGTGGTACATATTTTAGGTTTTCTTAGCAAAATGACTATAAATCTCACGATTATAAGGAAGCCTCATATTTGTTTATTTGCCGATGATGCCCACATGAGCCCGAATACTTGTAAGTATCCATAAGGTGAATGGGTGAATGATGAGAAACATCCATGGCCGAATAAGATTCGAACCCAAGGCTGCAGGAAACGAAGCCAGCTATAACCTTATCTTATCTCAGACAAGCGCTTTTAATCCTCAACCCGTAACTATTCAAGTTGAATGGTTTTTTTCTGTAATTCAGGGCTTTATAAATCAATGCATTTAGATTTGCCTTTTTGTACAATACGTATTTCTCTTGACATTATTTTCTTATTGCATTACTGTCTCAGCAGTCTGGAGCAAATTGTTGTTGTTTGTAATGCTGTATTATGATTTATTTTTACTTGTGCAGGCGTCATAGAGAGCGAGTGTTTTTTATAAGTGCTGGACTCAAATTTCATTTGTACTTTTATTTTGTAATTATTATTTTTTAAATTTCTAGTTGACCACGAATAGTGGATAATGTGATATATAATTTGATCCTGTACATAATTTTAAAAATATTTTGCTCTGCTTTGAAGGAAAAAATTTCACTATTTCATATTTCATTTTCTTTAATAAATATATTCTGTAGGTTTCATCCTTGTGTGAAAATAATAAATATGATAACTTTCAGTTATGATTGTAGAATAACATTTGCACATAGGCCTATTTTTGTATGTATTATAAATTTATTAATTATACTTTTGTACATATTTGAACATTTGTACAAGTAATATTAACTTAATCTTTGGATATAATATTATGTCTATGCATAATGCACAAAACTTCGGCTTGTCATTTGAACTTGCACTTGATTATCATATTACATACTGTACTAATAATTTACAATATTTATTATGCTATTTATTTATTTATTCACCTACAAAAGCTCTTATTGACTTACAATAAATTATATAACCTATGTATAAAAGCGAAGATATCAATTCAAGTTTATCACAACACTTGAAAAATTCAGAGATACTACACAGTTCTGAATTAAAATAAAAATGAAATAAAATAAAAATATAAATCCCAAAATAGACTTAACTTATGTTTGATTGGAAGTGAGATTGAAACTATAGACTAGTATCTCGTGTGTTAATTATTTTAGTGGTTGTGACAACTTCTGTTTTATTCATTACGGATATCTACCACAATATCACAATCACCAATACTAAGACGACGATCAATACACGTACTAGTAATGCGTTTTACCCACCTGTAACTTAGTAGAGTTCTACACAAGCAGAAACAACAACAACAACCGATGAATGGATGAACCACGTGTGACTGCCAAGAAAACACGAGTAGAAATGTACAGACTGCTGAATTCCGGGAAGCACTTGAAGCTGTCACTTTCCCGGTGGACATTTTTTTAATTGTGCCTCTCTTCCATTGTTTTAGCAATTGCAGATTGTTTAATACAGTGGACCCTCTCAAGTGCATGTCTAGGAAGACGATGAATTACAGAGAAAAGAGAAGTTAGATAGAGAATGTATGACAGCCTTTGTTTTAGAGATGTCTTCCGGTGATAAATTCATCACTCTGCAGATTCAAAGTAATGACCGTGAAGACGTGAAGTTGAACACCAGGCGCTCAATCACTTCCTGGCTTTTACCTACTCTGTATTGTTGAACTCACTTTATCAATAATAATTTTATGATATAATAATTTATAAGTAATTGCACGACTATGCAGTCAAATATTTGAGTGGTAATTAAAATATTTTACTCACTGAGCCATTTCGGACCGCGTGGGTCCATCATCGGTGCTGACTACATCGTTGGTTGTTGGTTCTAGTAAAGGCGAGCTGGCTTGTCATTTTTTAAAAAGAAGTCAAATAGGGTGTGAGATCTGAAGTTTTTTAGCTCATTCCATGTGTTGTGTTTTTGTTTGTTTGTAAATTTTATATTGTTCTATAGTGACTCCATGACTTTTATTTCCTATTTTCAGAATTTCTAGGTTTGAGTGGATATTAGTGAATGAGTGATTTTCGTTGATGAGGTGATTGGCAAATGATGATTCAGTATTGTTTTTTTATGGCCTGTATGTGTTCTTTGTACCGTATTTTGAATGTCCGTCCTGTCTGTCGTATGTAATATTTGTCACAGTCTGAGCAGTACAGTTTGCAAATGCCTGATAACTTTTACAGTATTTGTCGGTGGAATGAGGTGAGATGAGATAGATTGATAATGATTGTTTTGTTCTGTTCTTAGTGTTTTGAATTATTTATTATGTCCACTTTTACGGAGTTTGTTGGCGTTTCTATTTGAGTGAGAGTTGAAGTAAGTGAGAGTGATGAATTTGTCAGTTTTGTTAGGTGTTGGATTGCGTTTTTTTGTTTTGGATAGTAGTCTGTCAATCAGGTCTTAGTCATATCCATTAGTGTGGGCCAGGTATTTTATTGTGTTTAGTTCTATTTGGTAGTTGGAGGGTGAGAGTGGGATGGAGTTCAATTTCTGGAGGAATGAACGGAAAGCTGCGTGTTTGTGCTGTAATGGGCGGTTGGACGATTTGTGGATTAGGGTGTCAGTTAAAGTTGGCTTTCTGTAAATGTCAAATTCATGTTTCTGGTCCTTATTTTTCGTACCGGTAATTGCGTTTTCTCTTCTGTTCATATTCGGCTGTATATTGTATGTTGGTTTCTATAGTCTATTCAAGTAGGTACAAAAGTGGTCAACGTACCTGTGCCAGTAGATTATTTTTCTGAGAATTTGTTATTGTTTAATATTAAGACTTTATAATATACTTATTATTTGAGTAGTCAATTAGTAAAATAATTATATCTAGCAGCTAATAAGGGTGTTTTTAGAGGTATAGAACTTCATAATGAATTAAAAATCTAACGAATTAACTAGTTGAAATGAAATTGACTTCATTTAAGAAATAATTTTCTTCCATTTTATTTTAATATAATATGAGACATGACTGCTGCGACTCGCTTGTATGTTACGCGACAAACCGGTATGTCCTATTTCTAAGCTCCTAGTCGTCAATCGTCGCTGGCTTACTTTAAACAGTATTAATTCGGTTTCTGATAAATCAAAATGAATTGTACAATCTGAATTTAATTTGTATCAATCATTTAAAACATTGAACCTTCAAAATATTGCTTGTTTTGTTTGTGTAAAGAACTTTTGTTTTACTTTTAACGGCGCGAGCGAATACGAGCTATGAATGTTTTAGATGACTTAACGGATTTCAGACATGTTAGCTGTAATGTATTTGATGACTGCTGTGCGTATGGAGATTCCCTTCGAGTGAATGAGTTGAATGGTTTTAGTATACTACACATGAATATAAGAAGTTATAACAGAAATTTCGATGAGTTTTTGATTATCTTAGATAGTATGGATTTTAAGTTTGATGTGATAGTGTTGACTGAAACTTGGATGAATGAGGATGAATGTGTGAATGAACTGGATGGATATGTAGCATATCAAACCACAAGTAAATATAACCAGAATGATGGAATAATAATCTACACCAATTCTAAACTATTGTCATCCTGTCAGGAGGTGGATGTTGGGGGGTTACGTTGCTTGAATTTGGAGTGTGATAAGGAGAATCAAAGCTACAATCTGCTTTGCGTCTATCGATGTCACGGAACTGACTTGGCCCGTTTTATCGACGGATTAGAAGGTAGATACTGTGAGTCAGATAATAATAAAATTCAGGTAATCATCGGTGATATAAACTGTGATACTCTCAATGAACAAACAAATAGCCTGAGCAGCAGGTATCTTGACGTGCTTTATGAAGCCGGCTTTGTTTGTTGCATAGATAAACCTACACGGGAAACTTCTTTTTCTTCTTCATGTATTGATCATATATTCGTTAAACATTCAGATACAAATTCATTAATGCCTGCAGTGTTAAAAACTGATATTACCGATCATTACGCTATAGGCATTACTATCAAACACAAAAATAATAATAATAATAATAAACAATCTCACAATACCACATACATGAAAATTAATAACGAAAAATTTTCAAGACTTTTAGCTGAAGAATCGTGGGATGAAGTTACCACCTTACTGGACCCAAACACTTGTGCTGAAAAATTCATTGAGATACTAACAAGATTTCAACTAAGCTGCTCTTCGCTTATCAATAGTAGTAACAATAATAAATTTAAAAAACTAAAACCGTGGATTACAAATGGCCTCATTAAATCTATTGCTAAGAGAAATAAAATGAGTAGATTAATAAAAAGCCAGCCTTTTAATGTCAATCTTATTAATCAATACACTGAATATCGCAGATTGTTGAGCAAGCTGTTGAAAAACACAAAGAAAGAATATTTCAAGCGAAAAATAATGGAATCTACAAATAACCCGAAAATGTTCTGGAAAACAGTAAATCAGATTGCAGGGACCAACAATAAGAACGCTTCATTTCCTTTACAGCATTTCACAAAATTAAATAATAACAATAATAATAATAATAATAGCGACAATAACACCAGATCCACCCTTGAAATCGCAAATGAGTTTAACACTTTCTTCTCAAATGTTGGATCCAGACTGGCTGCAGAAATAATACAGAATAATGATGTAGAAAGCAGGGTCCCGGCGCAACCTGTCTGCGACTCGCGATTCATCTTGAGAGAGATAACCGAGCAAGAGGTGAGGCAGTGTGTGCTTGAGATTCGAGGGCGCTCTGCTCCCGGTTGCGACAATATTCCTGCTCATCTAATTAAAAGTTATATTGATTATATTATTGTTCCGTTATGTCATATAGTCAACCGTAGCTTTTCGTCTGGTATTTTTCCCGATGCATTCAAGATGGCAAAAGTTATTCCTCTGTATAAGACAGGCGAAAAAGGAGATGTAAACAATTATCGGCCCATATCTTTGCTAAGTGTAGTATCTAAAGTGATAGAGAAATGCTTTAAAAAACAGCTCGTCCAATATTTGAAAGCAAATGATTTACTAACTGACTGTCAGTTTGGCTTCAGAGATGACTGCGAATCCGCTAACTGCTTCTATCAATTAAGTGATTACTTGAGGGCAGGTATTAACAAAAATAAATATATATTAATGCTATTTATTGATTTGGCAAAAGCCTTTGATTCAATAGACCGTAAAATTTTATTAGAAAAATTGAAATTGATGGGTATTTCTGGGTTGTCTCACAGCTGGATCGAGAGTTATTTGACGGGTCGCAGGCAGATTGTGTGCATTACTGAACGCAACTCTACGAGTAATACAACACGACCGCTTAGTAATAGCTATAACAACAATAATCTGTACAATAATAGCAGCCGTAGTGAAACTGGAGGTGTTTATAGTGGTGTTCAAAATATTGATTATGGAGTGGTTCAAGGCAGCACACTGGGCCCGGTCTTATTTCTCCTCTACATTAATGATATAATTAACTGTAACATCTCTGGTAAGATGCTCTTATTCGCTGATGATACAGCAGTATACTTTGAAGCAGACAGCTGGGAAGAAGTTTATCGGATGGCATCCATGGACATAATCAAACTTAAAAAATGGTTCGACATTAATATTCTCAGCATGAACATAAAAAAGACTAAAATCCTGCCTATTTTCCTTCACAAGACCAGAGCCCCTCCGGCACATCTCATTCTTAAGCTTCACACTTGTGGTGAAGAATGGAATGAGGAATGCAATTGCCAAATCATTGAGTCTGTAAATGAATTTAAGTACTTGGGTATTCTCATTGATAATAGCCTGACATGGGCACCACATATAGTTTACCTGAAAAAGAGGCTTAGAAAATTGATTTACGTATTCTCAAAGCTTCATGGGATTCTTGATATTAAAAATATGAGGACAATTTATTATGCATATGTGCAGTCAATCCTATCTTACGGAATTATTGCCTGGGGGGGAGCTTACGATTCATTAATTAAAGAGCTATCTGTTAGTCAAAAGGCAATAATCAAGGCGGGGTTGGGCCTGGTCAGAACTTATTCATCTAATCGCCTTTTTCTTCTTTTCAAGGTACCAACCATAAAAAAACTTTTCATAAAATCAGTTCTAATTTTTGCTTTTAAAAATAAAATTTATTTTAACAATGCTTCTGACCATCCTTATCCCACTAGAGGCTCTCTCCTCCACCACTCAGGGCTAGAGCGCAATTCGCGCGCTGCTTGTGACAGGAATGCATCATATTTAATCCATGTAATTTTGCGAAATGCTCCACCTAGCATAAGCCATCCCGATTTCAACTTCTCATTACCACATTATAAGAGTACCATACAATCGTGGTTAGGCTCCATCAATGATGATGAGTGTTCAAGTCTCATCAGATCAATTTATCATTAAACATCATTTTCAAGTGTAGTTTTGTGTGAGTGTGTATGTGTGTGTGTGTGTGTGTGTGTGTGTGTGAATGGTTGTGTGCCCCCCTCCTGTGTGCAAGTGTGTGAATGAGTGCGAAAGTAGTTGTTATTTTGCTCTTTAATTTTTTAGCATTTCTATTATTCATTTTTAGTAGTTACATCTACTCAATCAAGTATTAAAACATTTTAGATTTCCTTCTTCTTTAAATTTTATTTTTTAAATATTACTTTAATTTTAATACAATATTTATATGAACTCAATCTCACCAACAAACCTTGCGGTTCATGTGAGAATTGATTCCTTATCTCATAAAAATGTATTTTATCTTAAGTATATGCTTTGTATCTGTACAATTGTATGCTTTTTGTTTTTGGAATCTAATAAAAGAAATTCAAAATTCAAATTCAGTAAGACAGCGACATCTGGCGACTTCGAAGACAACATTCATCGCCGCATTAATGCCGATGTAATACGTACCCAAATGCTGCAATATGTGCTTAGAACAGTAATGTGCTTACTTTAAACAGTAAGACAGCAACACCTGGCGACTTCGAAAACAACATTCGCCACATTAATGCTGATATACTACGTACTCGAATGCTGCAAAATGTGCTTAGAAATTGGATCTCCCGCTTTAGGACTACGTACAAGCCAGCCGCGGCAGTTTGACCATATGACTGCTCCGTAAGGTTCCTGAAGAGTCAACCTACAGACTGAATCGCCTTAAAGGATTGTAAAAGGCAGAAATACGGATACGGTATTCAGATAAGGATGGAGAGCCCTATTGATATTTGAGTCCTGTAGTGGAAATGGCTTAGAAACACAATAACAACATCATAAAAAGCATAAGGAAGTTAACTAAAATCATTGATGGATGTTATAGCCTACTCTACTGAAAACGAAAAGCATTCTCAACTCATCAAAATTTCTGGGAATTTTAAAAGACTCCTTCCAAATCATGTGTACTTTTTCTCAATTTTATATTATCAATTAATTCATTGAAATTATATTAACTTTAAATTTAATGACTTGCAGTCAGTTTTATATTGTGAATATATAATAAATGTAGGCCTACTCACATTCGGCCGAACGTTTTCGAGGTATTGAATCTCATCTTCAAAGCATCCTAGATCGGCCTTGAAGATGAGATTCAATACCCCGAAAACGTTCGGCCGAATGTGAGTACATTTATTTATATGTTCAGTTTTATATATATTCACAATATAAAACTGACTGCAAGTCGTTAAATTTACAAAAAGAAGGTTAATATTAACAACGCAGATCGTTATGGAACAAGAAATCCAATAAATTAGATTGTCTCAAGTTGACGAACATATATTTCTCCAAACGTGTGCCAATATAAACATGCGCCATGATTTAATAATAAGGTAGGTGATGATAATATGGCCAAGTAGTAATATTATAGCTAGTTCGAATGATTTTCACCAGAATGCATCAGGATACTCTCCCACCAGGTCACCTAGACTGGTAGAGTCCATTACTTATGGGGTAGAAGCTTTTCAGAGCACGGTCGACATTGTTTTTCTGAGCTGTTGTGGAAAAATAGACGCTGTTTCTAGATTTTGAAGGTAAGTTAACGACTATTTCTTTGTGTTTTGAGCACATGTAATTGATCTTATTATTGTTTTAAGAACAGGTTTTAATACTAGATCGATGGGTAACATTGTTGAGTAAGCAACTGTTGGTACAAATTCTTTATTTTGGTAATAATTACAACCAGCACTTGTTGGTAATATGGCCAACCCTGGCAGTTGACCATATTAGTAGCACTTATTTGAAATGTTGGTTATAAGTAATTATTTTTTGTTTCCAGAGATGTATGCAAAGGAGCATACTGAGGGGAAAAAACGTGGGATCTGGAGTCAAGAGGGATTTTAATCCAAGCAAATTAAAGATGTCAGAGCTGACGTCAAACTGAAAAATAATTTACTGTACCGTACTTTTAAATTGACCAAATATGTTAATAAATAGATTTAAGTACTAGTTATTCTATTTAATATCCTCATAACATATTTCTAAGGTACCTAATAATTTTTTCTAAGGGGAACTTATTTCACAATATCATGTTGGCCATATTACAATCATATGGTTTTAATATGGCCAACAGGTAAAACCTTGGAAAATATTTTTTTATGATACTAAAAACTAGTTAAATAGGTTTATATATATTTTTTTCATCAAACAAATAGATGTACTTCAAGGATACATAAATAATTTTACTTGAGTTTGAAAATTGTGACCAGAAAAATTGATCAATACTTAATATGGCCATATTATCATCACCCACCTTAATCTTATAATTCCTTAAATATCATTTCTCTGTTATTTTCATATAGTCTGCCATCATATTTTCTCTCATGGTCGTTTTGTTTTGATCAAGCTCTTTCTTTGCATCATCAGTTTCAACTTTTTTCAAATATTTTTCATTTATTGCCATAGCTTTTCTGTAATTTTATGTTAGTATCAATTATTTTCTCAACATCATTAATTGTTTTTTTTGGCATTAGTTTGCTACTTCTTATAGCATAGTCGTACTTTATAACATAGTCGTAGATAAAAATGTATATCAAACTTTTGTGCTGTGGAAATTATGTGTGTAAATAACAAAATTTGAAAAAAAAACTATTCCTTAAACAAGCATGTATGGTAAGGTAAGCATGCTGCATTACACATTGCGTCACCACTTATCTTCCACAATAACATAAACCACTCACGCATATTTTTTAATGCAATTTCATTTCAAGCCAGAGAAATAGAACGTATCAAATAGAATAGGTGCAAGGCATTGAAGACACGTCATGAAATTATTATATCAGCCCGGCCCACTTGAGAAATGAAGGCAATTTTCGATCGAAGTGTCATCAGGTTTGTAAACAGTGGAAGTGCGGAATAAAGGAGTTTGATAAGAAATTATTAATGTGGACAAGATGTCATTGTTTATTTGGATAACAAGGATGATGATGATGATATAATGAGATGTGTCCGGAAAATGTTGCTGAGATTGTTACAGTGAATGCTCATAGACAATCCCGAGAGCGAAAGTATTTTTGGAGACAATGTTATAAAACTATCTTACCATGTGTGCTCTCCTTCATTCTACACTCTACATTCTTCATTCATCTACAGAAAACATGTGTGCTCCAAAGCAGGTAAGAGTTTATAATGATACATTCATTTTATAAAAATTAAAAAATATTCAACAATCTAACATTTGAACTGACACTGTATTTTTTATTAGTTTTTGTTTATACTCTCTTAAAACTGGAGGGATGCATTTCGGTTTTGAGAAGAAGTTTCATTAGCTAATCGCAATCTACTGTAACTGTTTTACAATTCATTCATATGATGAAAATATTTATATTTATGTATGCATAACTTACTAAAACGAGGGAATTTAGACATTGGAAAGGCAATCGAGGCATATAATTGCCACGGCATTAAGGCATTGATAAAGGCATATCTTGAAAAAAATTAAAATGTTTGGCTTGAAAATGGAAATTTATTATTTGAAATTTGAACTCCATAGTAAACTAATGTACTCATTGTTAACTGTAGTGTGAGAGTGTGCCAAATTATTGGTACAGTACCGTATGTAATATGATAATGAAGTGCAAGTTCAAATTACAAGCGGAAGTTTTTTGCATTACGCATAGATATAATATTATATCCAAATATTAAGTTAATAGTACTTGTAAAAATGTTCAAATATGTACAAAGATATAATTTATAATACATACAAAAGTAGGCCTGTGTACAAATGATAATTGGCAATCATAACTGAAAGTTATCATATAATTTTCACACAAGGATGAAACCTACAGAAAATATTAAGAAAATAGTTACGGATTGAGGATTAAGAAATAATATTAGGCTCCCTTATGATCGTGAGATTTATAGTAATAATAGGAAATAATAAGGAAATTTAAAATATGTACCCACACTTGATTGTAGGTCTACCCAAGCTGTTAAATGATTTACAAGAAAACATTTTGATTGAAAATATTTGATTTTTATAGCAAAGTTTATAAAGTTTGAAAGTAGATTCATTATTTTTTATAAGACTTTGATACAGAGTTTACACATATATCGAATCGCTTAAAATGTGGTTTCAGAGGAATTACTTTTTTTTAACTTCTCGGTGGAGTACCCCCGAAAGTCCCTTCTTGAAAGACTATCTGTTGGAGGTCTCTTTGTTCTTTCCTTTTATGATATGCTGAATTAACCCACCCTCCACTTATTACTATTATATATTTATAGTCTACCCCCCTTCATATTACATCACAATGATCATCCCCCCCTTCTGATTTACTAGTTACGCCACTACACAATATACAGCAGTATACTCTTCAATGGAATACAAAATGAATTTTAACATTTAATTACATTCTGTACAATTCTTCAATTTAGCATAGATTCTCATATTATGAATCAATCGTCATGAAAAAAAATCCATTTTAAGAATATTAAAAAATATAATGAAAATAGTATTTAAAAATAATAAAACTAGAAAAATAATATTAACGTTTTAATCTAAATTCAACGACTTGCAGTCAATTCTTATTGTGAAAAAATAATATTTCTACTCACGTAGGCCAAACATTTTCGAGTCATGGAGCCTCATTTTCAAAGCCTCCATGACTCGAAAACGTTTGGCCTATGTGAGTAGAAATATTATTTATTCACAATTAAAATTGACTAAAAGTCGTTGCGTTTACAATAAAAAGTTGATATTAACAACGCAGGTCGTTATGGAACAAGAAAACCAAGAAAAAATAATACTCAACGTATCTTGTGAGAATGCAGTTAATCTGGAAATGTTTGTTTCATAAATTTCAGATAAGTGTATGCTGTGTGAGGTCGGAAAAATGGGAAACATTCACCCTAATTTATATCATATCAATGGTTTATTTTTTACTAGAAGGCGGTGAAGCGGCAACCATGCAGAACTCGATCAGGTAGCAAAATAATCCATTAGCGTTTTCATTTAATCTTGGAAAATGCAGGGTATTTTGTTCTTTGTTAAATTTTTTATGATAATCCATGATGAGATTAAAGATCATTGAAAACTAGTTCAGTTTGTGATAGTGATCAACATTCGACTTGCTTAATTAATTTCTTCAGTTTCCTTCTGATTTATTCAATTAATTCTAAATTAATGATTTAATTTCTTTAGAAAGATGTTGCCTTTCAGGCTTAGTTGTCGACGCCCACTCTTGTACACGCATTTCTGACAGCAAGATCTATTCCCTACAAAAAAGCTGAGTGAGGCTTGCCATGGCACGTTCACACACAAGGCTTGAAGGCATTCTTTGGAGGAGATCAACTCTAGAGTGAATCTCAAATGCACAAAGGCTTTTGTCTAGTAAAATAAGTGTAAATTTCGGATAAGAAAGGAAAAATTCCAACATGTCGGGTTGTATGACCAGAAAACATGCTAAATAATACACTTAAAGTCCCCAAGAATCCTATAGCTATGCTTCAGCCGCCATATTGAAAAAACGCTGAAATTATCTTACGTCATTTTTATTTTCTTCATAATTTGAGACCGAGCTAAGCCTCGGATAGAATACGTGACTCACAATTTTTTCAAGAAAACAAAATTTGCAAGAATTTTATACTAGTTACAGCTGTGCACCTTAAATAAGTTTCAAGTTGGAATTTTTCGAAATTTTGGCAACTTTTCAGGAAAATTGATAATCTTGAATGTTGTATAATTAGAACAGCGGTATCTCACTAATAGCAGTACCTAAATTTGTAATTCAAAGTTTCTCTAGGCTCTAGGGAAGATGAGTTTTATACAATTTGGAACCAATTTCGTCTTTTCATCTCCAGTAGTTTTTGAGCTGCATGTATTAAAAAACTTTCATGCACCCCCAAAAATCCCTAAAACTGGCTTGAGAGCTCAAATAAATCATGCAAAAAATGAGGATTAGTGTTTAACTCTGAAATGTTATCCCTGAGACACCAAATTATCAGTAACGCTATCCGGTCGCTCAGAAATGCAGTGGGATTTTCTTTCTGAGAAGGAGCTCCCAAATTTTGGTTCCCATAAAATAATATTGAACGTATCATATTGAATCATATCCGATCAAACGACGGCTCATTCATCTCAGCTCATTGAGGTGGTTCAGATTCATGTATCATATAATTATTATGTTGATCTTGTTGCATAACTAAGATTTTGATCTCAGGGGTGATCAGTATCAGTATCAGTGATCTGCATCCGATACCTCGAATTTTAACATTCAAATGGCTATAATATGAGAATTTTTTTAGCATAGAAACGTGAAATTTTACAGTTTTTCCAAATGGTGGCCAAAGCACAGCTAGGATTCTTGGGAACTATTAGTATGCCATTGAGCATGTTTTTCTGGTCGTGTATTCAGATTTTGAGCTATGCTGGAATTTTTCCTCTACTATTTGCTAATTTGACTGGATTATTCTGCCTTCACTCTGCAAAAGGCTTTGCGTAGCCTTTGCATTCCAAGTCACAGTGTGAATGCAGTTTAAAGTTGAGAAGATAATTTTAAAAGTTAGTTTAACTAAATGCAAATGTTTTATTTATTCATTTTTCTTCAACTTCTCTTCAAGTAACGGATTTTTGCCAAGCCCGGTGAAATACTTCACTCAGGATGGAGGCGACGTCGAGAAAAGCCCAACGATTGTGGACTCGCCTCAGGAGGTCAACTCCCCACCGCCACCACTTCCCTATGATCAGAATGCCACCTCCACGGCCAGAGGCCAAGACGCTCGATTCGGCTATCCAATATCTGGAGATGTAATTATCACACACTATATTGACTAGTATATTGTTTTAAACCCTATTTTCGTCAAGGGTCCAAATCATTTGGTAAATTTAAGCAAGTGACAAAACGAAAATAAAATAAGGGGCTCAAAATTGCCCCAGCTGGGGGCCTTCAGGACCCTCATTGCTCCAGTTTAGCCTTCTTGAGCCCCCTTAGAAGCCTCACAGAACCATCTGACTGCGCGGGACCTTCAGACCTATTTTTGTTGCCACTGCAGTCATGTGAAGTAGAGATTCAAGTAGGTATCAAAAATATTTCAAATTTGACTTTTGTACATAGGGACATCTAATTGCCCCGGCTTTTGGCTTTCAAGGACCTCTTATTGTCCCTGTATGAGGTCTCTAGTGGCTCCTTAGAAGCCTAACAGACCTTGGAGGCCCTTAGGCGTCGAATATACCTAAGAATATTACAAATTTAAATGTTACTTCACTAGAAATATATTCAGTATCAGTGGAAGCATAAACAGGTCTACGATGCTGGGGGTCCCAGTATTTTAGAGGCCCCAAACATGGGTTTGAAGGGCCTGCAGGCCACTTAAATGAAGTTGACACAGTGGGCTTGAAAAGAAAAAGGTCTCTTAATATTTTTGGAGATGGACTTCCAATGCTTATTTATGTCACTGTTTAATATCTGATCTTATTTTATTAATAATCAAGGCGCCCCAACACCTCATAGAATTTATTGTGATCGCGAAATTAGTCATGCCATGAATCAATCAACAAATATCATGAAGGAAGAGGTTGATTACCACAAAAAAAAGCCGAGAGGTGCACTTTCGAGACCAAGAAAAAAAGATTTCTGGGAGAGAATCCCCTGACACCCCCAATATTGTACGGTTCTGTCATCTTAATCTATTTATAATAAAAAAAATTACTAAAAGTTAGCATTTGAAATTGGATCCAAATAGATTATACAGGTTTTATTAATTTAAAATTTTGATTGTTTTTTTTCTCTGGTAGCTGGCTGAATCAAGTTCTATTCAAAGTCAAACATTTTTTTATATTTTTACACATTTACATATTCCAGTATAAGTGAATAGTTCTATAAAAATTCCAGAGACTACATAAGAATAGAAGATAAATTTATTGTATTTTTCAAGGCTCTCTCTGGTGCCTCTTAGTGCCCTTTCCCCTAGCTTCCTTAACGTTTTTCATTGAATGGTTTTCAGTTGGCCTACGACACTCCAATTTCATTTTTAAATTGAAAAGACAATTCAAATTAGCTACTCAAATACTTTCGAGTACAGTAGGCAACTAGGCATAGCTGGAAGACTTAATTAATGATGATGATGCTACCCGTAGTTGGAAAATCGTGTCACTGATTGAAAATTGGTATTTAGGGTAGGGGTAAGATGGCCTCCAGCCAAAACTCTGCCCCGGGCCACAAAATATCTCTGGGTGGCCCTGATTGTAATAATAATAATTTGAAATCACTATTACTTTTTAAACTCGTACTATAAAACTTGTATTTTTTATATTTCATACATTAAAATTAAACATTTGCTTACAACTAGCTAATGAATACGAAAAGTGGGTTTAAGTTCTTAAGCAAACGATTCACGAAAACAATGATTTATAAAATTTAAGCTTGCAATCTACCAAATCTATAAACTTCATTTCAATTTTTTTTCCTATCATTTGAATTAGCACCTAGTTAGAAACTAATAAGCTATTTATTCTATCCTAATTTTACTAAGTAGAGACATTACCAAACTTATATAATAATTAGGTTTGGTTACTATTTGATCACATTTCAAGGCTTGAAATTTAACACTATCACCTTCTTTTGTACACTAAACACATAAGCACACTTCACTTCACTAGCTCATGTGGTTTTATTCTGTCGAGCCTCCGGACCAGATCACAAACGTCAAGCAGCTGGATTGCCTCAATGTAAACTGGAATTCATTTCATTAATGTAAACTGGAATATATTGGATTTTCTTGTTAGTGAAATTCACATGCACAGACTTTGTATCATTGAGTTTAATGAGCCAATGATTTGTCCATGTGTTCACTTCATTAACTGCTCTTTGTAGTTTTTCTGTAGACTCTTCTTCATTTTAATGATTGTATAAAATGATTGTTTTTGAGCCTCAAATCAAGGTCCCAGCATCGAAAATCCCAAAATGGACTAAAATTAATGGATTAAGCGTTTCTAGACATGAGAAAGCTTTTCACATCTCTTAAAATACGATTTTAGAGGGACTATTATTTATCAAAATTTTCCCGGGAGAGAGCACTCGGATCCCCTAACGCTGGGGGGTATTCCATATCCCCCCCCCCCCGGGAAGGCCCCAAAATCTCCGATTAAAATCCTGGCTACGCTATCACGTATGATAATGAATTATTTGACTGCGTGACTGGTAACAGCAACAATCTTTTATTAATGTAATTTATTATAAGTCTCGTAGACAACCTTTGACAACCTAGTCGAATAAATTTCATTAGACTGAATTAGATAGATTTCATAGTCCATTGGTAATCAGTTCCACAAAATCCTGATGAAAATTTTTCATTTCAATTTTATTGTGAAACCACTTGGAGTTTTTTATTCTATTCCCCTTCATGGAGGATTCCATGTACCCCAATTTCTCCGGTTCCCCGGGCTGGCCGGACCTTCCTCCTCCCCTTCAGGGAAATGTCTATAATCCACTACTGGCTTATTCAAAAAAGTAATGTCTACAAAGTTACCATAATTGAGAGAAAATAATACAATTTTAAATATTATTAAATAACTTTGTGTATTAAGAGCAAATAACTGTTTTCCAGGGATCCTACGGAATGTCAGGAGTGTATGCACCAACTAGAATTGATCTTGGCGGAGTGCTCCTAGGTGCTATTGTTGGCTTTGGAGCTATCCTGATTCTCCCTAAGCTGTTGCATTTGCTGACGGTGCCAGTGGGTGGTTCTCCTCATCCCTATGGACGAAGTAAGCTACACTAAACTATTTTTCAAAATCAAGCAAACTGAAAAAGAATTTTTATTCCCGTTGAGATGGCAAAATTGTTACTGTATTTTCGAAGGCTACTACTTCTATTTTACATCACAGAAATTGGCAAATTAAAAATGTACCCTGGCATAATTATTTATCGATAATGTACACAAATTTTCAGTTTAATTTTATTATAAATTTATCGATGTTATTTGCATAATCAATTATTACAGAGGCCTATGAAAATCTCATTGGTTGTTTGAGATTGATAATGGAGTAACATCCGAAACTAGTATCTCACTATTTTTAATAAATGTGGTTGTGACAACTTCGTCTCATTATTCATTATGGATATTTTCCACAATATCACCTTCACCACTACAAAGAAGGTCCCCCCCCCCACTCAACCCCTCTTCACATTATTTAAACTGAACACATTTTTGGGAGCAAAGTTTTTTCTGATAATGTGGGGTCTTACAAGTGATAATCCTTAGATAAATACAGTAACTAATTTTTTGACGGATTTTATTGAGACCTTTACTCAATTTTCAGTGGATTTTCGAATCTATCAACCTCTTTTGACAGGCCATTTTCTCTTTCGATAACTAATGCAGATAGGAAGGTTTCAACTTGTACCTCACACCGTATTTAAGCAAGCCATATATAAGTTACCAATGTGTGCTTCATCATTCATTAAATAATAATTGTGCTAAAACACATAAAAAATCAAAATTAATATTTTTGGGGATAAAATGCTCTTTTAAAAATGTATTTCAGTCGATTTATAACATTTTGAGCCCATTCTAGTGTTAAATTATAAGAATTTTTGTCACGTTAAATTAGTATACAACTGGCTAATTCCTCCGATGTATTTTTTTGTCAATATTAAGCAAAAAACACAAAAGTGCCAAAATTTCGAGGCTTTTCGAAAATTGTGGGGGTAGCACAGGATTTTCGATGGTGCAAATATAGTTTCAGACTACTCCATATGTGTCCAAACAACATAGGAAAAAAATAGAACTACTATCAGTTTTGCAAGCAGACCCCCCTTTTCATGTATAAAATGAGTGGACTACATATAAGTAAAGGAAGAATTGTTAAGTTTCTCTGCAGAAAAAAGTTTTTTTCATAGTTGAACGTGCACGTCAAGCTGTGGCTGTCAAGCAGCCTGACTCCATTCTGTCATCATGACTGTGTTAAAGAATTGAGCACATTAAAAATTAAATGAAAATGAAAGAAGTTTATAAATCAGGGTTTTATTACATTAAAATATACTAGAATAAGATCGACTGTGGAAGATCAGTGTGTATTGACAATAAAACCAGATTTTTACAGATTCCTCCTGAAACACTGTGTATTTCTTTAATCTCAGAAAATCTCGGGTATTTCAATTTAATATTTTTTGTGAAGTCTCATTTAGATTGTATTCTGTATCTATTTTTGTTCTACATTTTGACTGGAAATTAATTCATTTTGAAAAAGGTTTCTATTGCACTCGTTTTTTTCAGATGTAGAGGACGTGACGACCGGTTTGAATTCAGTGTTGAATCGTGTGGATGCGGCGCTGGAGCGTGAAAACATTGATTCGTCAGCATGCATTCAGAGAGCCATTTGCGAATCTGTAAAAGCTTCTCCTGCTGATGGCTTCATCAACACGTTAGCTAGGTTTGAACTGTTTCTTTCATTATTTATTACAGTTATGTTTAGAAGTTACTACAGATATTCGCAGAGAGCAATTAAGCCTGATGTACACAGAACGCGAGTGCGGTTGGCCGGCGGGTGACGACCCGCTCACATGTTTTTTCCAGATGCACACAGAACGTGGGTGCGGTTGAAAGTCTTCGAAATCTTATTTTAACGTAGATAAGAGATCGAGAATTTCTGATAGCAGATTCGTTTTCAGCGACCTCAAGTTCTGCCTGTAGGTTGAGAATGTCAACAAATTTTTAAATTCTTGGATTTATAACGATCTGTGTTTTAATACTAACTTGCAGTCAGTTGTTGCAATCAGAACTGACTGCAAGTAGTTAAATTTACAACAAAAAGTTGAAATTTTCAAGTACTCATACGAGTAATTGAGAAAGTTTTTATAGTCTAGCAAACTACAGACTCAAGTAGCCTATCATACAGACCTACTATAATAAATATGAATAAAAACATTTTAATAGCACCCTTTAATAAATAAATGACGTAAAATATTAATTTATATTATTTTTAAGAATAAATTACCGCATATAAAATTCTATGGCTAGTAAGAACCCAGCAATTTGAAAAATATCAGGGTTTTTTTTTAAAGTAAATCAGGGCAGTCAAAATTAAATTACATTAAATTTGGTCCAATTTAGAATTCGCAGCCTGGGGTTTGTAAAAGATATATGTGATTTTACTCAAGAAATCATGCAATTCCGAAATAATGCATTAATGTATGAATTGTAGTAATATGCCAAGACAGTAAAATTATAGAGCCAAGAATCATTATGGTATCTGATAATCATAAATAGATATCTGTGTTATAGAACCAAGATAATTATGAATTGTATGAATCTGTGTGTGGGCTTTAGAAAGGTGAAGTTGTTCATGGAATTCCTTGTATTGAATCTTGCAAAAATATTCCATATTTTATTACTGAGAAAGCAGAGTGCTAGATGAGCTAGAACCTAAAATCATTATCTGTGGTTTAGAAAAAAAGAGAAATTCATATGTATTAACGTTAGTTATTTTAATAAGTATATTTTATATTTCTGTTAAGTATTCAAATAAAATTGTATAGTAATGATTACAAAAATGCCAGGCTATATCTATAATCAAGCACAAGACCATCATAGTGCGCTACAAACACTACCCTACAATGGATTTTGTAGTACAAAATTGAAAATAATACAAGAAATAACAAATATAAGAGGATTAACGAAAAATTCGAGATCACAGTGCATGTTTCTTGTACAGTATGCAAAATTAAAATATTCTATAAAATCATTAAATTTTTAAGCTGCTACGAATTCAAGGAAGCGAGTTGTGTGCATCAGGCTTTGGAGTCTGTCTACTCATTCTTGGCGTTGGCATTGCGCAGAATAGCTATTTGTGTAACTAGAGTGCAAAATGGGTTTTTTCTGCACCAAGAGAAACAGTTTTTTTCATGAGCCAAAGACGAGTGAAAAAAGTTTCTTGAGAGCAGAAACAATACTTTTCGCTTGAATTACACATTAAATTTTTCCTGCAGTAACGAATAAAGTAATTTAAACAGAACAAAACAGGACATACATAACCTGACAATTCCTTACATAACCTATCTTCAAATCAAATCAATTTTACAACAACTACAGCTGACTATTTCGCAGCTGAAGCAGAGTAGCCAACCTATTTTTTAATGCAGAATAGGGAACCTGCTTATTACATGCTCACTATTTTGTGTTGTTAGGTTGCAAATCTGGAGTGCGGAAATAGTTAATTATGTATTAAGAGCATGAAGCGCGACTTGAGCCAAAACATTTACTGTGCGATGCATAGCGGAGTGCAGTAATTTTGCGAGAGCAATAAAGAAGCTTCACGTGCAAATTACATACAATATTTTTCCTACAACTGAAGTTCTGGATTCCAACACAATAAAAACTTTTAGTGTGTAACATCACAGACCGTGCGCGGATTTGGTTAGCATGCGCCATTGTTGAGGTTATGAGAATTTCATGGATTCTGTGATCCACCAATGAGAAGACATCAAAATCAAAACAGAAGTGTAAAGAAAACAGCTGGTGAGTGTAAAGTACTATACCACTTGCAGAGCAGTAAAGAGGTATTTTACAATTAGTTTTCATTGTTTCTCAACAATGGCGAATGCTAACCAAATCCGCGCACGGTCGGTGATGTTACAAAGTACAAGCTTTTATTGTGTTGGAATCCAGAACTGCAGTTTTAGGAAAAATATTGTATGCAATTCGCGCGTGAAGCTTCTTTATCGCTCTCGCAAAATTACTGCGCTCCGCTACGCGTCGCGCAGTAAATGTTTTGGCTCGAGCGATAAAGTCGCGCTTCACGCTCTTAATACATAAATAACTATTTTGTCTATGCAGCCTACACAGAGTTCCAAGCGGCTGTATCGAGAACTGGTCATTCTTCATATTTTATATACAGTATTAGTGGTTTGCCCATGCTTTGCAACGGAATTTTTTATTTAAACATATGATCTATTGATTGCAAGGTAGGTTTTTTAAACTAAACATGTGATACATTTTTTTCAACCACCAAAGCCAATAAAATTGCAAAAAAAGGAATTAGGATTTGCAATATTGATACAGAACAAAATACTGTGTTGCTTTGGCTTGGGACTTTAAGCTTATTTTCTGCTTGTTATAATGTATCATCTGTTCTGTGAGATTTCTGTATCTAAACACATTTGAAAACAGTAATAGTATCCATAAGTGAAATTTGAACATTAATTTTGAAAAAATGTCAAAGAAAATAAGAAATCGGCCTTTGAGGTGCACTGAATTGATTTTAGAGGAAGCTTTGTGCCATATTCAGTGTTCGAAATTATTGCCATTTTTGTGAAATCTGCAAGACTGACACACACTTGAGCGCACGAATACCCCCAACTCTCATACTCTCTCTCTCACTCTCTTATTATACAGATAATATCTCAGTATGAGTGAACATCTCACAGCACATATTAGTAGTAATAAAAGAGAGACAAATTCATATAATTGCCATGAATTAGTTGACAAACTATACGGTAGACTACCTTACTTCTTCTATATTTGTGATGAAAATATAGAGCCTAAATAAGCCTAAGTGTAGTACATGTAGGCAATAAACTCTTATGAATAGTTCCCCTCGCCGTTACTGTAAATGCCCTATTGCTTGTCCCATTGTTATGTCCTCTTTCTGCTTTGCCACCCCTTTCCCCTAGCAGGATTCAATTTTGGAAAGGGGGCTACAAATTGATAACCTTTTTTCTGTATCTTTTTACTTTATTATAAACTTAAAAAACACTTTTGAATGGAAATTGACTCACGTTATGGCGTGACGGCCGTTTCGCTCTGTTGTCTAGAGCATCATCAGACGACCCACAGTACACAGTGTACTGTGGGTCGTCTGATGATGCTCTAGACAACAGAGCGAAACGGCCGTCACGCCATAACGTGAGTCAATTTCCATTCAAAAGTGTTTTTTAAGTTTATAATACATATTAGTGGAAACAAGATGGATCTTCAACATCATAATTTTTACTTTATTTCCCTCGCAAGAAATCTGTCTCCTGATACTAGAAAATCTCTTGATTTCAGAGATCAAATGACATTCAGTCTCAATATTCAAATTATTTGTTATGTTTTTAACAAGTATTAGGCTACAGACGTTTTATTATTACACTAAGCTATTGCGACGTTTTCCTAAGATTGATATTGTTATGATTTTCAGAAATTCATTGATCTCATCTCTTGTGAAAGGATCAACGGTTGAAGGAGCTCTAGAATCAGCAAGGGGCTACGAAGGATGCTCTCAATTTGCTGCAAAATGTCCTTTCAACCAACGAATTATAGCAAGTAGTTTGAAAAACCTTCTCACTTAAAACTCATCGTATCCAAACCATAATACCTCATTGTTGATTTGGAGTTTTTCTATAGTAAGATTTAAATATTTTTTAAAGTATTTTCTAGATTCAAATGAAATTTGAGGCTTTAAAGACTACTATTTTAAATATCCACAATGCTTCTACAAAGAAGCCTAGAGTTGAAAATTTCAATTTTAAAAATTCTAGAAATCAAAAACATTGGTGGAAATGTAGCCTACGGCCTGTGGAAAACGAATGACTGAAGAATTAACAACCATATATTGTTAATAAATAACAACTACAGTAGTAAGAAGCATAGTGTAATTTATGGAAGCGATTGTATAAATAGTACACATACGCAATGGCTCGTGAAGGTACTAGTGTTTACTATTGTTACCTAAAAAAATAATCTTTTCTTCTATTTTGTTGATCTACTTTTTTATATTACTTTTCAGTATATTCTATTTGCAACCTTAAGATTTATCTGTAATTTATACCATTATAAGGTACTTATATCTCATGATAAGTTTTCCTCTCTTTTTATTATTCTACATTCTTTACATGACTTTTACAGTATTTTTCCATTTTCTGTCTTAAAAATGTATAAATATATCTTTAACTTTAATGATTATACAGTTAAATGATTTTATGTAAACTGTGTTAAGGAAGCTGTTTTTTACAGGCTGAGGACTGTAAGCTTCCATATATGCTTTGTACTAAAAAATTTGTTATAAAAATCACATCAATAACTTGTGATTGTGTATTATTTTTCTAAGTTCAACTACTTTGTGTTTGTTATAGGCTACATTTAGATAAAATTCCAAGTATATAATTGGAAAATATTGTTGATTAAATAAAAATAAACAATGTGTGAACTTTGCAATGTCTATGCATGTTAGAGCTCTACTGTTGATTATTCGAATCAAACTTTTATACACATCTTAGTTTGTATTTTAAAATTATTTCATTGGTGGATAATATTTTTTCCACTGATTTCACAACAGAAAAGACTTTATATTCTAGAATTTTTTTCAGGGGTAGTAAAAAATGAATACTATGAGCAAACTTCAATCATTGAATTAAAAATTTTCTGAAATTGTCTCATTCATTTTTATATAGAAATATTTAAAAAAAAATTGAAAAAATATTTAGTTGATAAAACTTTTTATAGTGTACAAGAATTCCTTTCACATCAAAATCAAGCCTCACCTCAACAAACTAATTGATATATTAAGTAATTATGATAACTAATGTATAATATTGCATAATTATATTGTTGATCTGACTTGCCTTATTCTCCTTAATTTAGAGTACCCAAGACGAATTCTACAAGAAAAAAACAGCGAACTTGTTTGTTTCCAGAGTTTGATCATTTGTATTCAATAAACAATAAATGATTTTATTCCTCATTTTAGTATTTCATTTCAAATCCCAACGATCTGATTGATTTTGCGCAGAAGACCAGAGTGGTTCATTTTGGACAAAAGATGGCTATTCAATTGTTTCCGGTACTGATACGCTGATAACTCACCTTCTCAATGATATGATCGATAATTAATCGATGTATGAACTTTTAATTGATGGAAAATCATCAGATATGCAGTTTATGTCTTAATTTTGAAAAAAATCTTTAAAAAATTAAAACCCATCCATTACTTTTTTCAAGAATGATTTTCTATGAAAGAATGTTGTTAGAAATCTGTAAGTGTTATCATAATGAGGTAAGGGAAAGGTAAGGGAATGAGGTAAGGGAATGATTATCAATCATTCATGCACAATACACTACTAAAGAAGTTATTTTGAGATATCAAATATGGGAGTTCAATTTTTCATAGAATAGTCTATTTAGAATCGTATTAAAGAAATGAAAAATAATGAAACCTAAAATCTAAGAATTCAAGAAATAAAAGTTCAAATTATAAGACTTAGAAAACATCGCCAAGCTGCATATTGTGCTGTTGTGGGGTACTTTAATGTGCTAAGGAGCACAAGTATGGAAAAGCAGAATGACGTGTTATTCAGTGGAAAAGATCCAACCGTTCTTCTTGAAGAAGGAGTTCTGTCTTCCAGTTTATGCCCCAAATCTAGCTCTGCTTCTTGAGACTGGTACCCAGTCAATTTATTTTTCTCCATACAGTTGAATTGCATACGGTATGTTTTTTTTATGAAGAAATGTTTTAGAATATCAGAACACAGATATTCGAAACCGTAAGCACTTATTATAGTCATGGTCCAAAGGAGGGTTTTCATGGTTGAGACGTACGTCATTTCTCTGGATGAACTCATCAGTGTCATTAATATTAACCAATCAGTGTCGACAATAAGTAAAAGGATTCGGCAGCAATAAGAAGAAAAATCGTATGGAGCCAAATATTATAGCTCTTAGGCGAGAGTTCAAACACAGAAATGAGTGAATCTACCAAGATTACAACTTCAAACTCATCAATGGTTGAAAAAGGGTATGAAACAAGCCTATTCAATTAAATAAATGCTCTTTGACACATAATAGTAAACTTTGCGCTTTGTATAACTGGAAGGACGAGGAAGATGCTAAACATTTGATTGCTCAACCCTTGTTGAATTCAGGTGGATATATTTCGGTAATTTCATTATCGAAATTAAAAATGTATTTGAATGCTGCAGATTGGTTTCAAGTGAGTGCATACTGTCAGTACGCTTGTACCTATAGATATTTTTTTATCTCGGAATTTAGCTTCTAAATCATAAATGATGCAAAGTGTTGAATTCAAAGAATTTTATTTATTTCAACACAACACAATATTACAATATATAATAGAAGTACAATGAAAATATAAATAAATATATTTCCCCACATAGACTACAGATCTGTGTGTGAGGAAATAATTTTTATCAACTAATGTAAGAGATACTTTTAAATTATTTCTATGAGTTACTAATAAACTTTGGAAAAGATACAATTTATTTTTAATTGCAAATTTAAAAAATTAAATTTTGAAGAATTAATAATTACATACTTGAGGAACTGAAAATGACTAGTCCAGCAATAGAATAATTATCAATCAACTATAAATCAATAATCGGCAGACTCTCAAAACACACAGGTGGCAGCGACAACTTTTAAATAATGCTTGTTGAAACAAGGATTCTACTTTTAGGAAAATTATCTATAGGCTATTTGATACCTCAATATGCTGTATTTCAATGACAAATCAACATTCTTAAAAGTTATTGAAAGACATTATCAACTGCTATATATAAAATTTGAAAAACTCTACTCCACTGAAGGTCGTTCTTGACCAAGGTGATTTTTCTTGCATGTAAACTTTGAAACAAGTTATGTTGTTGTATAACAATTTATGTCCTGTGAATAAAAGCGCTACTATATTCAAACCCTTGTACCTTATTTATAATATAATTATAAATTTTGAAAACCACGTTTAATAGAAAAATCTTCTATTGCTTCAATATTGGTATTGGTAGACTAAAAATAGTTCGATTGAAAATATAATAATTATGATAATGGACGTTGTCCTGAAACACTCTGAATATAAAAACAATTTTCAATGTGATACCTTGAATTTCTTTGCATCTATAGACTATTATAAGTAGACCTACGCTGGTCAATAAGGGTGCTTGCACAGAAAATACTTGATGTAGGCTGCTCGATGATAATCATCAGCCCAAAATTAAACACAATCATCACATTCAAAGAAATCTTCCAGATATAACACAATTTATTATACACCCTTGCCTAAGACGAACCCCTCAGGAGTTTAGGAGGAACACAACTTGAAAAAATATTTGGTAAATATACAAAAAAGCATTTCATCTCAATTGAAAGTGTCACAATAGAAATGCCTGGCGTCAGCTATTACTTCTATATTACTTGAAAAATATAATCTAGCCTTCTACTTTATGTAGCAGTTTGGATTGGGGGAGAGGGGGTGCACAGATATATGAAATGCACAATTGGCATAAATATACTTATTATAAATATAATTATTTATATATACCATATACTTTGGCTATAGAAACTATGAATGAAAATTCATTTTTGGGATACAGAATAGAGCACAATTCATATAACCCACATCCTACAATATGAATAGTATTAAATTGATATTGACTATCACCATATAATTTATTTCACAGTGGGAGGAGTGATGTGATGCAGGATGAATTTTTGTGAAACTTAAAGATGAATAATTAGACAATTAGACCTAACTTAATTTGTCTTAATTTGCTTAAAACCCTTGAATAATTTGCTTAGTGTATTTCATGTCTGCATTCCACAAAAAGTATCTCTGTATCACGTCACCACGGCTGCGGTTCTATTTTTTCACCCAGCCAATCATCTGTACCGGTACTTATATGTTGTTTCAAACAGTTGATTGCTAAAATCAGATTTCACACATGTATGATGAATAAATTTGTAGAGCAATATTGATTAATTTTGGATAATTATCATTTGTTTGCATAATCACTTGTTATTGTACTTAATTGGAATAATAGATATGATTTATTGTTTCTCTCAAAAAATATGTTATTCTTATGAATGATGACTTAATCCAAATGAAGGTTCAACTAGATGAATAAGAATACCTGAGGGCTATCTTTTGTTATCTGATTCCAATGGCGTATGATGGAGAAGCTCATTTTGAAAATCATATGTTTCCTATAGAAGAAGGCCTGAGTGACTTTCCTTTCAAATAATCCGTACTTTAAATGCAAGCGAATTTTGAGAATCCTTACTCATACATCGTTGGGCATTCTTTAAAGGAAGATCCATGCAAAATTTCATAGAATTTGGTTCACGCATTTAGCCGTAAATCTGTTACAAAAAACAGATAGACAGACAGACAAATGCAAAACGTCGACTTGAAACAGAGAGACCTCTCTTCGTTCGGTCAATAAGTTACAGTTTGTATCCTGAGAGCAATAATAGGATTTTCCTGATGCCTTTTCTGAATTTATTTTGAATAAATACAAAAATAGGAATCAACTTAAATCTTTAATTTCAAAGAGCCCATAGACTTGAGCTCATATTGTTTCCAATTGAATGAAAATGATCTAACAAGAATTTATGTCACCGAATAATTTGTCTCCAACATGTAGTTGCTTTTGCGTTTATTCTTTTGAAATTCTTAAATGAGAAGGTTGAAAATAATTTCCGGGTATGGTAGAAAATAGTACCAAACGGTAGCATGCTGATGCTTTTCGTCCTTGTTAAACACTAGCGGCGAAGCTTTGTTCTAAAGCATTACGGGATAAATTCTAAGCCTAACGTATTATTATTCGGTTCATGCAGCGGGAATATAGTTATTTTGTCAGATGAAGAAAAAATACTTTCTCTGTATGTAATAGTAATCGATTCAATTGAGAGTGAAACAATAGTAACAGTAGAGAAAAATGAAAAGTCGGTTCCACAAGGGAAGTGTGACTGAAACAATGTATTTTCAGGATGGTACAAATCATAGTTTAAATAGATTGCTCAACATCGCTACAACGTCATTCACTTACATGTTTATCAACTTAACTGTGTGGGCTACTGCTGTGGACTGCCAATGCACATAGAGGTGATTTAGGTGAGCTTTAACAATTTATTGTTGTACTTTTGTTCCAGTTTTTGTGTTAGGGTATCGTATTATCTAATTTTGTTAAAATATATATACTATGACGAGTCAAAATTTTATTGCCTTGTTTATTGTTTGTAAACAATTTTATTGTTTATAGTTGCCTTGCAACTACCTTTATAAAAAGAATTTGATAAGCTACGAGAAGGTAAACGCCTTTGTATAATGTAGATTCAAGGTTGTATAGCAGTCTAGAGGAGTGAGAAATTTGTGAAATAGTTGAGATATTAAGAATATTACCTGATTGGAAAAGTGAGACAAAATGTGGATTCTGAGGGCCGTATTCTTAGCAAAGAAAGACTTGATTAAGTCTTAACATAGACTAAAGCATTCAAGGCATTTTCAAAAAACCAAAAACAAAAAAAAACTCTAAGAGCCTGGAGATCTTGTTCAATATTATTTTGCTAATGTAATCAATTTTGTTAATGCAATGGCTTGAATGTATCAATGTTTTTCTATGACAAAAAATTTGTCTATTTTACTATTATAGTGCAGGAGTTCTTTAACCTTAGGTCCTTTCTACATAATTGTGAATGACACAGCAAGACCTTTTTTATATATATATATATATATATATTGTTGAGCTGTATATATATATATATATATATATATATATATATATATATATATAGTGGCAAGCTGTTCCAATATGCTAAACTAGCCGGCAGACTCGCTTCGCTCGCCTTAACCGTCTAGCCAGGGGGCTCCGCCCCCTGGACCCCCGGGGGGTCCAACTAATTTCCATTGTGATTAGATAAATTTACAGAAATAGGTGATTTTGGGGAGAATTTTGATACCATTACTTAGTATGCATCTAGGGTCTTAATTCAAACATATACTTTTCATAAACGTTGGCTTTTAGCTATTGAAATTATTTTGGTAGCTCGGGATAAGTTTGCTTTGTTTGAAACAAATTATTATTCATTAATAGACCTAACCTACTGAACTTGCCAGCCAAACAGCTTAAAGGAACAGCTGATAGAAGTCAACCGTTTTTAATCATATGGCAGACCCCTTAGCAGCGTTATTTACACTGTCTTTGAACAGCAAAAGACTTTGCACTTTGCATGTAGGCTACCATACAGTCGGAGCCTTGCAATATGTGGGAAACATATGACTGGGTATGATGAAATGTTATTATGCCAGGTTGATGACATCTGTTTAAGTGTAAATTTCAAAATATTTGGCTGTTTATCACCAAACTTTTCAAAAATCGTCGATTTTGGGCCCATTTTGTGTTAATTTTGAAACTTTTTTCCAAGGTACATCTAAGGCCGATACTTAACATGAATACCAAATTTTATCTGATTTGACCTTATGGTTCTCTAGAAATTGTTTTCACCTAAATTTTCAAAAATCTTCAATTTTGGGCCCATTTTGGGGTAAATTTTGAAACCCTTTCTTAGCACGCGTCTATAGTCCCCCTACTGAATACGTGTACCAAATTTTATCGTTTTTGGTCGAGTGGTTCCTGAGAAACTGTGATGAATGAGTCAGTCAGTGGTATTTCGATTATATATATATATAGATATACAGTAATAGTACCGTAATAGTATTCGAATATATATATATATTGCATTTTTTCAGGACATCATCTGACTTGAAATTAGGAGCCAAATGGTATCTTGGATTTCACCACCCTTTTTTCTAGCAGTAATTATATCATCATGTCTTGGAGAAAGGTACCATGCAATTAACATTCCAATAATGCATGGTTAATGTTATTCATTTTGTTGATAAGGAGATATACAGTGTTCCATGTAAGGTTTAAAAGCCGGTTACCAGATATTCTACATCAAATTTCCGACAAAAAATGTTTTGTGACGTTTTTGAAATGGGGCCTTATTTGTTTTCGAGATATTTTGATTTAATGCTTTTTTCGAGATACGCTCAATTTAACTCAAAAACTACTAATAGGATTGGAATTATGATGACATTGTTCGAAAGAGCACAACATTTCGCTAAAGATACATGTATTTTCAATATGTAACCTGATCATTTAGGGTGGTTTTTTAGGGGTCAAAGTACAAAAAAGTGGATTTTCCGAAATACTGAAATTTCAAAGCGATTTTTCTCGATTTGTTTTTAGGGTTACATACACATTGAAAATTTTGCATGAAAAACTTCCTCACTATTTTAGCTTTAAAATAAGCCTAAAATTAGTGAATTGCAAATTCTTGAAAATTGTAAACAACTGTCACAAACCCACAAGAATTATATAGTGTCTAGGGACAAGAGCTAAAAGTAGAAATTTGATTTCAGTTTGCATATTTTATTTGTGTTCATTTCATATTGGTGATCGACATGCTCAATCTATTTCAAACGGTAGCCTAATTGGGTTTCAGTTTTTGTTACTGCGAATTTTAAGTCAACGCTGCACATTCTATTTGCGAATTATTAATTCTATATCAGCTTGTAAATGTTCGGTTCTGTGGTGAAATTTGAGGGAAGTAAGCCAGCAGATATATTAGGACATCGCAGACCACTATACTAGGCTGTAATTCTTAGTTCCTTCATTATTATTCTTCCTTTCCAAATTACCTCCTACTCAGATTATATTATAATTATGAAACTTGGCATTTATATAGAAACGTTACTTGTTGAATTTTCTAACAAAACTCTCATCCCTATTTCAACCTTACACCTTACTGAGTAATAATACAGTGAAATTTTATTGGGGCAATGACTATTTAAACAAACTATTTTACAAACTATTATAAACAGACTATTTTAGACAAACATACAAAAAATGCCCAAGAGCCATATTATGTGTTGTGTATATGGGTGCAGTAATACCTATGAGAATACAGAAGGAAAAGGTGTTTCATTTTATTCATTTCCTGGTCGACCTTACAAAAAGGATAGATGGGAGAAATGGATCTCTAATGTTCGAAGGACTCAGTGAGTTATATTATATTTCCAAATTATTTTATGTGTAAAAGATTGCTGATTGATGAAAATTAGACGTTTTCTATGCACTTGTGTTATTGATATTTGTAATTAAAGAAATCAATCCTAATAACAGCTTTGAGATTATGTTTTTGTTATTGTTGCAAAATATTAATTTATTGTAAGCAGAGGCGGATTTAGGCAGTTGACTTTTGATAAACAAAGTGGAAATATTTTGACAAAAAGATTGTAAAACAACATTGACGCTAGTTTATCTCATCACTTTTCCACGTATAATACCTTTGCACTCCTCCACATCAAAAACATGATTACTCTCTACAAGTTTCTTCCCTTTTTCCTGATTAGATTTCCTTAAAAAATCGCAATTGACTTCTTTAAATCCTGTTTTTATGATAAGTTTCCCAATGTTAGCCATTATAAACAATGCAACAAACTCACTACACTGCTGCCGATTAATGCCACCCAGAACTCGCGGCGATCGATCTTTCGGCCAACTTCTGATCGATCGCCTATTCATTGCATAGGTCACCTATAATTGACTCAATTTTTTTCTGGAGGATGAAGCCCACAAAGGTCTGAGACCTGTGCGTGGGTAATGAGTTGGATGATGGTGATTGATGAGTTGGACCTACAGTTTTAGGTGGGTTCCGAACCACCGGGAAGTGATTTTACAGCAGAGAACAGTGTATTTTTTGCTGGCCAATCTAATCGGTCACCGTTACGAACAGGACCTACGAGAACGCAGCTTATCTCTATCTGATTGAACAGATACCTGCTACGGCTCGCGGCTATCACTTCCCTATGGTTACATTGTTTAATCTGTGGTTAAAGTAAACAAAAATTGAACTGGCGGGTGATGGTGGCACCATCTGTTGGTGGTGTTGGTAAGATCAAGCTTTAAATTGCATTTTTTATGTTTATTCTAAATATTGGACATGGTGTCAATCATATGACTTTAAAATCAAGTTTTATTTACGTGTTAGAGAGAAAAAACAAATACTCGTTGGGTACTCGTCCAATTACAAGGATTCAGCAAAGGCTTAAAATTGGTGCTACTCGTCTTTATTCCTTATTTTTGATAAATATTCTATTTTTTAATTTTTATTTATTTTATTGTTATTCACTTTTATTTCTCATAGTTATGATGACATTTCAAATGGAAACAAACACAAAGCAGAATAGTTCGAACTTTCGAACGAACTTTTTCACTACTTGAAGTTTACCAATACCACCAACAGATGGTGCTGTCATCACCCGCCAGTTCTATTTGCGTTTAGTATAGTTGCGTGCGGTTACTTGAAAGAAAAAACCTATAGTCATTCTTATACAGTCAATCATGGTGTTCGAATCTGTTGTTGTGTGTGTGTACTTGTTATTGTGGTAAGTTATGGCATGTGTGAAGTGACTTTTCTGGAGTCGATAAGAATGAAAATGATGAAGACATTCTCAATTTTTTAATAAAACACAAAGTGCTAAAAAAAGAAATTGATTGTCCGAATTGTGGAGATAATCTCAATGTGAATCGGGGCACTCTCATGTTTAGATGATAGATGCCAGGAGAAGGTGGTGCTTGGCAAGAAGGCGGCAAGAATTTGTGGGTTCGCCGGGTCAGTCAGAGTGGGGTATTTTTTGAGAACACCAAATTGTCCCTTGACAAATACTTCACTCTCATTTCAAATTTACTTAACCTGAAACCACCTAGACAGACTTTCATCATTGAAGAACTAGGTATCTCCCCCAATACAGTAGGTAGTTGAATGGTGCTCATATTGTTGGGAGGTACTCTTGTTCTCCAGTGAGAAAGTCTCAGAAAAGCTAGGTGGTCTAGGGAAGGTACCGTAGTTGAAATTGATGAAGCGAAATTCGGGAAGGCAAAGTACAATCGTGGAAGATATGTGTGAAAGGTCACTGGGTAGCCTATTTGGAGGGGTTGAACGCAACTCCAACAAATCATATTTTGTGCCAGTTGAAGCCAGGAACAGTGAAACTCTCTTGAATCTGATTCGAGAGTGGATCCTACCTGGCTCAACCATAATAAGTGATTGTTGTTCAGCATATTAATCCCTCAACAAGGACCTATATGACCACTTTACGGACAACCACTCAATGAAGTTTGTCGGCCCACAAAGCCAAGCTCATGCAATCGCCATTGAGAGAGCCTGGCGTGAAGTACGAGGGAGGAGGGACAATTCCGAGGTTTGGTGTTAAAGAGACCCATATTTCGCTGGCTACCCGGCGGAATTCCAATTCAAACGCCGCTATAAACGCCAGGAGCGCCTACAACACTTCTTTGTGGCAACTACGGAGCTATATGCCCCCTCACATTGAGAGGGATGGACCACAAGGTTGGTGAGTGTTGCTCTTTTATGTGCATGTATATAACAGTGAAATAAATTCATGGTTTGCTAGCAAAGGTTAGGCGCGCGGTCAGGTCTTTTGTGAGGTAGTTCAGTCACATCTAGCCTAGGTTAGGTTGGGTTAGAAAATGTTATATTCATGGTTTACATAGTTTTATGATTTGGAGCTCCTCATATGTTTGCAAATAATGAATTTTTCAAATTAAATTTAAATTTTCATAAATTTGTTTTTGAAAATTTCATTTTTTGGTAAAAAATCGCGATCCTCAAAAAATGTCAACGGATTATTGCTTCCTGGGGTGTGTAGATGTCACAAAAAATTGCCGCAAAATTCAACAAGAAACCTTTCTATATAATTACCTGAAAGTTATATTGGCACTGCAATACGGGTAAGTCCACACCTATAATTATTCATATTTTTCTCAGTTTTGCTACAGGACCGGAATGCGATTGTTGTAACAGAATTTATTTAAAATTCATACAGTCCACTTGCAATAACAAGTTAGGTATGGTAGGGTATAATACGGTAATTGATTGGGCCGATTGGACAGCTTACTTTATATAGACAATCTTCGATTCAGTTATATTAATGATTGAGAATTGTATTCTGTAGTTGAAAATAACTAAATAGAAACTCTTTCAATACAAATGTGCCTGGATTTCACCTGAGATTTTATAGAAAAGGACCGTACTTATTGAAATAAATTAGGTTGATACGGGATTTGGAGATAATCCTCCAACTAAAAGGATAATGACGGTACATAAGATGAATATTGGAATGTTAAAAATAAATTTGTGATATTTTCTGTAAACATGTTTTTCTATCAAAAATAGAAAAATACAGAGTCAGTTTTTATGTTAGATTGTTACAAAGGAGATAAATAAAGCAAATGGAGAACTAAAATAAAAATTCCAAGATGATATAAAATATGTTTGTGAAACACATAAAACTAGTAATACTGTGCTGTTGCTTTAGAGTCTAAATGTATTTTTTCAATTTTCAGGAATATTACAAAAAAGCTATTTGATGAAGGAGATAAAGGGAGGTTCCTAACATTCAACAATGATCCTAGCAACATACGGGTAATTAACTGAAAAATAATTCATATTCTCTCTGTATGTTGATCGATATGGTCACTAAAAGGCTGTATACAACTAATTATTATTGTGAGTGCCCTACCATTTGGGGCCAGCTAATGTAGTTGGATGTAGTTGAATGTCAGATATATGGCTGCTGAGATTGGCTTGAATGCAGTCTAAACGGGAGGTCCAATTTTAAGCATTTTTTCCAGCATTTGGGGCAATAACGCAGTGAATGTTGTATCCATCTTCCAAGTTATCAATCGTCGCTTATCTGAGTAGACCAGACCAGACAGATGAAACCAGCAATGTTTGACAACTTTGATCACAAAATTCGCCGATAACCGATCTCAATTATTTTTTTTGAAGCCCACATAAGTCTGAGACCTGTGCATGGGTGATGTGCTGGCTGATGATGATGACGATTGATGAGTTTGACCTACAGTTCTAGGTGCGTTTCGAACAACCGGGAATTGATTTTACAGCAGAAAACAGAGTTTTATGCAGGCTTAACCAAAGCGGTTACCCTTACAAAAAGAGCCCAAGCGTTCGTGTCTTATCTTATCTGACAATAGATACTTGGCACAGCTTGCGGTAAATCACTTCCGAAATGCTGAAAAAATTTCTCAATAATTGGACCTCCCGTTTACGTACGCACAAGCCAGCCGCGGTACCCAAATAAATATAAATACTATATAATTATATATATGAAAAAATATGAATGCCTGACATATCAATTATATAAATTTAATGATAGAAAATTATTTTTCAACTGCAGTTGACTTTATTTCATCACAACAATCCGTTAGGTTTTAAACATATTTTAAAGCTCTATACCTGTAAAAAACGCCCTTCATATTTAATAATTTATTGCCATTACAATTTAGGTTCCGCACTCTGTTTTATAGTCTACTATTATTGGGATATAGGTGTCATATTCAGAAATATTGCATGGAGTAAGAAATAAATGAATTCCTTTTTACGTCTTCAGAGACACTAACATAGGATTTTTATACACTTGAAATGCCGTCTGTTAGATAACTACACAACTTACTCTCATGATAAATAATCATTCTAGTTTTCTGTACAGTAGGCTACACCGTAAACTATTAACTTTGGTACACCCTTGTTAAACTAAATGTGAAAAAATAATATTATTGTTTCAGTTGGAGATTGTGTTTGCGGTACCTTTCCTACACATTCCAATTGGAGCTCATCTTCAAGAAGGAGGTCCAAGACCAGTCATTGATATCAATGCAAAGTCTTTGGTCGTCACCAGTGTGATTCTGTTCATGCTAGTGTTCGTTGTACCTGGTTTGGTTCGACTTTTAGTTCCAACGCCTCCTCTACACTATGGTCAGATTCACTATTCTAAACACTAGAAATGCATAGCCTATAATTTTGAAATTTCACTCAATTTTGAAAATCACAATAACCTATTGCTATAGGGCTTACCTATTTAAAACTCATACCTTTAGTTTTTATACGCTTATCAGCTATATTACTCTTTATATAAAACTGGAGTGATTCATGTATGCGCGAAGATACTTTTCTCCCTATTAGGGAACTTACACAGTGGAGCATCCAATTATTATTAATACAGTCACCGTCGCAAAATTGAACACATTCTCTGAAATGGTGGTGTTCACGCTGTAATCTGTCACAGGCCTATGCACTACACACAGTATTCTGTTGATGATGCCCACATGAGCATCAACTTGTGCGTGGTTAATGAGTGAATGATAATGATGCATCGTGAACCTACAGTTTTAGGTGGGCTCTGAACCAGGTAAGTGATGATAAAGCAGATAACGTCATGTAATCTTTTGCAGGTCACCATTCCAAGCGCATTACCGAGTGCTCGTGACTGAACATCACGGTTGCCCCAAGGCTCAGCGAACAGCCGATTTGCGATTTGATTTGATTTTGCGACGGTGATTATCCTCAAGTGATGATCCACGTTTTTACAAATCTTTTCTGTTTAAGTAATTCATTATCAAAATTGTCCACCATCGTAAAAGTTTTCATGATTTTTTTGTTACAGGCCTCAATAGAGGCTATGAAAAATAGTATTTGAAAAAAAAATTACCAATATAAACTAGATTATTTTGAAATATATTTTTAAAATTATATTTACAAGATCTCGAAACTATTGCAGGTTATAGCGAAGCGGGAGCTCGTGGTTTTATGGAGCGAGTGGAGAACACTTTGACCAATCTGGGAATTGAACCTGGAGAGTGCTGGAGGAAGGGAGTGTGCACGATGGTCAACTCAGCAGTGCAAAATGTAGCACTGGGCAGAGCATCTAGTTTGGACAAAATCATTGATGGTGTCACTCAGTAAGTAAACCTTGTCATTGTCTGTGAATTTTGGAATATTTTTCCATCAATGATAATAATCGTATCAGTTAATTAAACATTTTGCTAGATAACTATAATATTATATCTGAAATATTTCACACTTAAACATTTTGCTAGATAACTATAATATTATATCTGAAATATTTCACACTGATGAGACTGACAATAATTACACTCAATATGAGTCTGATAAATGTTTAGCGTAATTTAAAGATTTTCCTCGGGCCATTACTGTGATTCAGATGACACGTTAAAGTTAAAAGCCTGTCAGTCCTGGCTGCCTAAAAACAGTCGTTAAGTTACGTCAGAGGCCCCGAACTTGTTCAGATGCTGCCTGAAAACTCTTGACATTAGACCTAAACCAGCCAGGTCATAGGATTTTACTACTATCATTTAGTAGGTAGTTTAAGAAACAATAGTACAGTATTATGACTCTTAAGGCACACGTGAAATATAAGCTGGGTACGAGTGAAGAATGCAATCGCTGCATACACTACGGTATTTTATGTACCAACCCAGTTAACTTTTTAAAAACTCACTCAAACTAACTAAACTTGGAACGCTTATTTTTGACAATCAGTTTTAAACTCAAAAGTTTTAAAAAATGAATTTGATTTTATCGTGATACCCTACTACACTACCCAAATTCTGTGAATAATACCGTGAAATTCTGCTAGCCTATCCAAAATGAAAATCGAGATCGGAGGTATGATGATTTGCGAATTTTCATTATATGGCACGCACATTAATTAGATACACCAAATTGCAATATCAATTGACAAGATTCACTCAGGTGTATTTGTACACCTACACTGGCCTGTTCAATACTTTTCAGACACAATCTGTTTTAGGTGTTTCTTATAATTTATTTAAAAAAATATTATTTATATTAGTTAATTATGATCAAATTCCCCCAAAAGGTGTATTTGTAAACCTTCATTGAACCACAGAATAGATACTAAGATACTAGATTTTGAGGGAGTTCCCCTTCTGTTTAGTAGCCTATCTATTCTGTGATTGGGCCGTTCAATGATCTACATAAAAACCTTATCTAATTTTATGATGCTTACTTTTTTATAGAACTCATTTTTATGATTAGGCTATTGAAAATAATTATGCATTTTTTGTTCTTGTTTCAGAAATACTTGGATAAACAGAGTTGTTCCTAGCTTCCTGCTTCCAACAGGATGCTTGCCAAAGACTGACAGTCACAATTTATTTCAATGTCCAATTGCTTTCAATCGATCGACTCTTTTAAATATTATTTCGGAATTGATGAAGAGATTTCAAAGCCTTTCATTACTCAATGATACATGACCCATTGAAAACAATCTCATATTTGAGTATTTCCTACAGTAACAGTATGTGACATTTTAACCAAGCCATTTATATTATAATTTTGTTCATGTTAAGGAAAATACTAACAATTACAATCATTGTTAAACACTGATTTAACAAAAGATTTATTCTTATCTCCTATGTTAGATAAGGTATTCAATCGGAAAGAAAACCAATTATAGGTTTAATAAAATTAAAATTCACTCATATAGTGGTGGAAAATAGTCCTTGAAAAGACATTTAAGAATATATAATCAGATTGGCAAAATCTGCTCTTATTCAGGTGTAACGAGCATTAAAAATAAATTATTTAATAAGCCTTCAACTCCCTGAGTGGTAACTGAGTGCCAAATTTGGTGTCGACACATCTCAGGCCAAGCTCAATCTGTGTACCAAATACGAAGCAAATCTCAATTTTTGCCTTTAAAAACTAACAAATTATATGTGAAAATTAAACCCAGCGATTGATGATTCATGATTATTGTGAGAAATAATGTTCATTGACAAATAATTTATCAACGAAATTTTGACAAAATGTTCAACAAAAAAATCAGGTTTCTTTAGTAAGATAAAGTTTCCTTTGTATCACGTTACCACGACATCCGCAGCTTTATTTTACAGTACTAGTTTTTGTTATCAATAAATAAAAACATATCAAATGAATTTTGAATGACAATCAATTCCCAACGCTTTCCTCACACAGAGCGTTAACCAAGCGTCATAAAAATCTTGCTATAATTTTTCTCAATAAATAATTGGCTTATGTCATTTGGTCAGCTAACCGGAACCATCTGTGACTGTGATTGTTTAGGTTACTGGAAGCTGATACATTTTTGACTTGAAATACTTGACGTTTGATGCCTGTGTCGCTTGGCGAACTCTCCGTGTGCAAAATGTCTTGGAATACCTTTGTGAAGGATCATTGAAAAAAAATTGCATACAGTCTATTGGTAAAGGCGTAGAGAAAAGTATTGGCAAAACAATTTGTCAGACCAAGCGGGAAATTGAACCCGAGACAAAATGCTGAATATGCATTTTACCGCAACTTCTATCAACTTTGACAAGAAACTACTTATATAGCAATGCTAAATTAAAATAAAAGTATCTATAAAATCACTATTTCAGTGTATCAACTAAAAAAAGGAAATGACTCTCTAATGATCAGGTTTACAAATGAACATCTATCTACAAAGTATTCTAGAGTCAATTTATTTACAAATTATAGCTACTATTTACAAATTGAAATAAGCTAACGATAAAGAAACGTAATTACTGAACATATTTACAAAACGAGTGTTCTATTCGATAGAAATAAAGAAAAATACAGTTTTATACGCTAATAATGAATGAGGTAACAAAATATAGTTAAGTTTGATGGTTTTTCGAGTTTTAAAATGTTACACATTTTCGAATATTTATACAATGATAATGCATTTTGCAAATGATATGAGATAAATGAAACAAAAAATGAGACAAAAGATTTGAAATACATAGATTTTAAAAATTATTAATGACTAGCAATTGAAATATCTGCGTTAATTGGGTTGAAATGATTAATTGTATTTTCGAACAAATGACAACTTACTGTTGGATTGAGAGAATTCTGAAGATTCATGAAATTTCGGAATGAATAATTAAATTATCGATAGAGTAGCTTAATATAGGAAAGACATTATGGTAGAAATTAGAAGTTTATATTCTAAATAAACGGCGTGCAAGACACTTCCGTATCTTTCACCATAAACTAAATCTACACTAGAATTTACGAGAAAAATTTATGCTCACAGGCAGGAATTAGGATTAGTGGACTCTTACATTATTTACAAGAAGACACTAATAGAAATATTACTAATGAACTAGTAAAAATATTCCTATAGAATCATTGATAATCGTGTTCTGCTTCAATGTTTTTCAAGTTACTTTCCGCTTCAGTTTAATTAACTGGAAATATAGTATTTTTTATGAGAAGGATTTGAATATAATTCAAATATGAGAAAGAAATGCAAATATAGTGAAGAAGAATATTCATGAACTTGTATTATACTGTATAACCTAGCTGGATAAATCCTCATTCAAGAGCGATGTATCTATGAAAAATTCATTATTGTTATTCAAAGTTTTGGCTTCAACAATCTGATTTAGTCAAGACTGCGATTAATCGATCTGAAAGTCACTAGAATTTACCTCTTAGATAGAATGCACAAATTGATTTTTACCGTATCATTAGCTAAACATGTTAAATTTGAAAGTTTAAACGAGCATCAACTTCAAAAAGCCTCGCAAAATACTTGGATGTGTTGAAACGAATATTAGATTTTTTATAATATTATGTATCTTTTAGTACCTATTCATTATGTTCGGAACCCACCTAAAATAGTAGGTCCACCATGTTCCCCGTAACATGGCACAAACGGCGAGGTGGAACAACCCGTAAGGGTCTCCCCACTATTAAAAGCCATACGCTTATTATTATTATGTTTATGTTTTTTTAATTTTACAATAAATTTAAATAGAACAAACTAAAAGAAGCACAAATGATTATCCAAACACAGAATAATTTTCAACAACTATGCTTGGGATAGCTGAGCACAGGTACAATTTCCAGTTCTATCCAACTAGCTTTTTGAACAGCTAGTGAGAGTTAAGTAGTTAGCTTTTTAGGACGAATTACAAGCAGTTTTTTCTCTAGAAAATACAACTTCAGGGCATTTGTAATTTCAGTGTATCACAAACTTATAGATAACGTATGCTTTAAATGCTTCTAAAGCTTTGATTTGTTACAAAATAATAAATTTAAATAATAATGAATCTTAACTTGATTCATAAACTTTATATTATTTTTTCTATAAATCAAAGTAGAAAAGTTTGAAACTCGATATTAGTATATTACAAATATTGAAATTATAAAGGATCTCATTAATCGGGGTAGCTATGAAGCTGCTACCTGCTGTATCATTGATACTGAATGATTTCCAATATTTGCATGTTGAAAAACTCAAAAAAGGACCATATGCAAAGAACGAATTATTTCTGCTGATTATGATTCGAAACTATAACACGTTTTTATTGTACGTTTAGTAAAAAGAAATCAATAGATGAAGAAAGCAATAATATCTATTAGAAAGAGCACTCAAACTCATTAAGTTCATGCTTTTTACTGAAAATGGCAGTAATATTGGAAACTAACAGCATCAAAAACAATTAAATTACTAATTTTATGGTAACTTGATGAAAGATGAATATGAATTGAATGAAATTGTGTGAATAAATAAGGAAAACAATAAATAAATGAGTTCATTCATTCGACAAATGAATAAGTACGGTATTCAAAGAAATATGCATATCATAAATCGATAAAATAATAATAATTCAGGATCAAACTAGAGCAGGTCATAAATAAAATTTTTGAATTTGCTCCATTATTTGAACGACAGACAAGGTAATAAATTAAATGAAAATGAAACAGCGAATAATATAAATTCAGTAAAATGAATCGACTATTTGTAAATACATTCTTCTAAATGATCTACTACTATTTTATTTCATAAATATCACCCTCAATAAAAAGCAGTTGTTTTTTGTCACGCTTAAAAGTATAGCAAATATCACAACATGGAATATTAACTAATTGAGACTTTGTAAACTTCAAAAACCTTCATTACAAATAATTACGTTATAATACTCATGTACAGTTTTTCTCATTGATACAGCAATTAGTTTCAGTGTATGTGAAAACTAAATCACTCATATTAGTCGCTCAAATAATAAAAAATGAATTTTAATTAATTCGTAGACAATTATTACAAAAATTCACTTGGCCAAAACACACTAAAAAATTATAATATTTAAAAGGATAAGAAAATGTAATTCTATTCAGTGTCAGAGAATTTTCAAAGCGTTTGCACAAACAGAATAATTACCAAAGTGTCGAAGATTTTCGTCAGTGGGCTAACAATTCTATCAAATTTGTCTGGATTGCAATAATATAGTTTCAAGAACTTTAGTCCGGCTTAAGGTGTACAATATTTATAGTACGGCTAAATAAAGTATTTATGTGGATGAGAACATTACCATTATAGGCTGCATTACTTTACAATGCACTCTTTTGTTTATATAATTTTGTTTGTTGTATTGTATATTTTGTGTGAATCTGGTTTCATGAATAATCTCCACTTCATGAGGTCAAATTATAAATGCTCTTTTTCAGAATGCATTTAAGACGCTTAAATCGCATTTTGAATGATAAACGGTAGTATAATGATGACAATGTTGTGAATATTTCATTATTCATGCATTGAAGTCTTCATATAGGTTATAATGAATTTAAAAAATCAGTTATGTTCTGACTTATTACGTGAGACTACAACATTGTAATTTATCAGTATGAATAACACTGTAAGGGCGTCCCACACATAGCTTTCGCCAAGCGTCTCAGACGCTAGCTGTCGTAAATGGCTTTCATCGACTGTGACTACTCAGCCAATCACAGACTCTTATTCACGACACTTGGCGAACGCTCCGTATGCTGACTACCTTACTCATCTCCTTAAAGATTAATTAGTTATGTGTGCATAATTATAAATAACAATGCAAAAGTAGAGAAAGTTGATTTTCGAATGTTAAAAAATTAATGGGCATAACGCCTTTTACCTCTGAAGTAAGCTATTCTATTAAGACAATAATCTCCATGTACAATATTAGAGATACTGTCACAATTAAATTCCTAGTACTTTCATGGAAAATGAATATAATTCGAAAGGCGGGGGAGGGGCACGGGCGGGACGAACAGAAATGGAAGGAACAGAAGTCGAGCGCAGTGAGACGACAATATAAATTAATTATAAATACTATCAATTAATTTAATAAATAACAAATCATCAAACACAGGTGGAGGAGAGGGGTTGTGGAACATTAGGGAGGGGGCGTGGTGAGGGGGTCTAAAATCATCAAACACAGAAGGAAGGGTGGGACGGGTTGTATAGCATTGGGGGGAGGGGAGGTAATGGGATCTACTAAAAATATTATCGGTGGAATCCAAGAAAATCAGTCAGTCTGTCTTGTAGCCACTGGGTGATGGGCTCGGGCTTTGACGGCGCTGAATTATTGGCTGATTCGGGCAAGTACTCCTCTGACCGAATGCAGAAGTAGCTTTTGATGGGGCTGCGACACATGGGACACGTGTCCAGTTTGCCGAAGCAGGAGGCGCAGATGCACGTGTGCCGACAGGGCAGCAGTGCTCGTGACAGCGGGAAGTACTGGCACACGACGCACAGCTGCTCGACCGAGTGACTTGGCCACATGTGCGGCGCCGCGGAGTCCAGCAGCAGGGCGCGGTCCTTCGTAGCTGGCGACTCGTCTTCGTAGCTGAGCGGGTTGCCGGTGGCCAAGTACAGTTGCTGCAAAACAAGTATATTGAAAAACTAAGTAACGCTTTTAGTACGGTGCAATTAGACCTAAACTTCAACATCCAAAGTAAAAGTTTCCCTCCAGCTGCAAATTGTTCTATATGGTCCACATATTGTTTTGATAAAAAGTTACACCATTTTCAGCGTCGGGTTTAGGGGGGGGGGGAAGGGTTTAAGAGGGTGAATTTGTAGTTTTTCTCAAATATTTAGAAAACTATGCGGTTTAGCTAAAAATTTGCCCTATACAAAAATAATCTTCATTAAATTGCGAACAAAAATTGTCTGCATAATCTTTCTAAAGTGAACGGTTCCAGAGTTACAGAGGGTGTAAAAGTAGGCAATTTACGTGTTTCTCAGATTTTTTTGAAAAAATATCACATTACCGCATTGGAAACTATTTTTTTATGCAGGATTGTGTATTATAAATGCAAATTGCAATTTTAGTGGCCAGTGGTATGACAGTGATTTTTAATAATGTCAATGAATCAAGAGTTCACAAATCCTAGTACAGAAACAATTACAATATAAACGTCTAGATCCTGTCCTCTGTTGACCAAAATCTAGCGCTACACGTGACAAAAAATGAACTATACTTTGTTAACAGAAAGGAGAGACGATGTAAACAACGATGCGCATGCGAGAGTGTATCTTCAAACAACAAGACCGATTTACAATTAACTACAGAAATACAATTAATGCGCAGTATATAAGTGAACCGGTAACTGTGACAGCGAATGTGACACTGAACTCATAGTGAACTGGTAGAAATTAATCGATCGGTCTACAGCTGATGAGTCATCACTTTTTCACTCACACAAACGCAAACGTTTGTTTTGGTTTGTCTCTCGTTTGCGTGAACAGAGTATAATACATTAAAGAAGGGATTGGAGGAGAAGATGATGAAAAAGAAGAAGTAGAAGAATGAGGAAGAAGGGGAGAAGGAGGAGAAAAAGAAGAAAAGAGATAGAGTAGAAAAGACAAAAAAGATTAAAAAAATAAGAGGAGTATAACGGAGGAAAGGAAGAAGAAGAGGAGAAAAAAGAGAAGAATAAAAGGGAGATTGCGAAAAAGATAATCCGATTCAATTGAATCGGGCTACCTGCTAGTAAACAAAATATGTACATCTCTCTCACAATGTTTTGTTAGCCTCTCTTGTGCTGAAAAAGTAACTATTCAACGAAGTAACAAGCTCTCCATTGATAATATTATAATAAACGTATGGCTTCTTTTTTTTGAGGATGAAGCCCACATAGGTCTGAGATCTGTGCGTGGGTAATGAGTTGGATAATGATATTGTGATTGATGAGTTGGACTTACAATTTTAAGTGGGTTCCAATTGGTAGGGAGTTCCACCTCGCCGTTTGAGCCATTACATGTTATAAGGCACATGATGAACTTGCAATTTTATGTGGGTTTTGAACCACCGGGTAAATTACTTTCCCCATTACTTTATGTTTTTCAACTCCTGAGTTTTCTCACGGATTACAGCTGCCCGTTGTGACTCATTCCAATTGTACAAATATATTATATAATGTAATTATTATTATGCAATAAAACTTTTGTTCCAATAGTTATTTCTAGTATTTGTAGAATAGAGCGATTTTTATTCGATTACTATCAAAATATTAAACAGGAACACTACCTTATATTCTTACCCAGTAAATAATTAAAGATTATTGTAAATTCAACCCAGCTATTTCATTCTAAAAAATATAAGAGCAATGATTTTGTTAAAAATCAAATAAATCAAATATCAAGCTGTAAATAAGTGCATTTATCTACTTATACAGTTATCAACCTTGCCTCTTCTATAATTTTAAGCCAGTAAATGGTCACATGATACTGTTTTTCATTTGTACTTGAAATATATAAAGTGAGTTATTAAATGATTTTTTTTGAGGATGAAGCCCACATAGGGTTCTGGGTACCTAATGGGTTGGATGATGGTGATTGATGAGATTGACCTACAGCTTTAGGTGGATTCCGAACCACTGGGAAGTGATTTTACAGCAGAAAAAACCAGAGTTTGTTGCTGGCTAATTCAATATATTGTCACCCTTACAAAAAGGGGCCAGTACTTCGTAGCTTATTTTTATCTGATTGAACAGATACCTCCTACGGCTCACGGCTATCACTTCACTGTTTGAGTTAATCATTTAATCTATTATAAACAAAGTAAAACATTTTTTCTCTAATAGGGATAAGTTATTTAGTTTTCAATGCTAAGAATAAATTTATTTCTCTAAAATAGCATTCTAGTTTGTAGAGTAATCAGTAATATAGACTATAGGACGGTGCAATTAGACCAAAAAACGGCCTATCCTCAACATCCAAAGTAAAAGTTTCCTCCAGCTGCAAATTGTTCTATATGGTCCACATATTGTTTGGTAAAAAGTTACACCATTTTCAGCGTCGGGTTTAGAGTAGAGTGGGGGTTAAGTTTGTTATTTTGTAGTTCTTATCAGTTTTTCTCAAATATTTAGAAATGCGGCTTAGCCAAAAAAGTGCTCTATACAAAAATAATCTACATTAAATTTCGAACAAAAAATGGTTTGAATAATCTTGCTAAAGTGAACGGTTCCAGAGTTACGGAGGGTGTAAAAGTAGGCAATTCTCGTATTTTTCAGATTTTTCTGAAAAAATATCACATTACCGCTATGGGAACTAATTTTTTATGCAGGATTGTGTATTATAAATGCAAATTGCAATTTCAGTGGCCAGTGGTATGTCAGTGATAAATCCTTGAAGAAATGACAACCTCAACACCCTCTCAAGGGGTGGTACTTTTAAATGAAAAAGAGGCTTGAGACCTAAAAATGGGGGGGGGGGGGGGGGGGGTTGAAAGGAACATATTTTTAGTTTTTGCTTATAAATCAGTAAAGATAATTCAAAATGATTTTTGTTCCTATGAGAGTTAAAGGGGACAGAGTTCTGTACAATAATGAACCTCCCACCACAAGCGCGCTACGGGCTTCCCAAATTAAGGGGTTGCATGTTATACCACATTCTGGCACATGAAGAATGCTAATTCAGAGCTATTCCACCTTGATTATTATTTATTATAGACGAATTCAAAGTGTAGGCAGTTAAACAATCATATTACAGCGTTTTTTGAAGGTGAAATCTCTAATTAAATAGCGGGTGAGGTGGGGTTGGGGCGTTACCAATAATAAGGTTGTTGAAGTCTATGTCTAATAGAAGATTTAATTGAATAAATAGACTAAATTCACATTTCGACACTCCCTTTTTTCATACAGAACCCCTCCTTGTGAAACAAATTATTTGTTAACATTAGTAGAAGGGGCGGTTATTCTGATCCCCCCGCCAAAACTATTGGATTATGCATTGCATCCTATTGAGTCCCCGCCAAAAGTATTAGATTATGCATGTTTTGTTTGCAGATTACGTCTTGGAGACTTCAGTCAAGGAGTACAGACAAGTCAGATTAACAATGATAAAATCTTATACACTCGTTGCTATAATTACTATATCAATTAGTTGAGGTGAGACGTAATTTAAATGTGAAAGGAACTCTTGTACACTATAAAAAGCTTTAACAACTAAATATTTTTGCTGTGGTTTATTCAATATTTCTATATTTTGAAAACTCTTTAAAAACTGCGGTAGCTTGTTGTAGAGTTTCCTACCAATATAACTAGGTTTTTGTACCCTATTGCACCCTATTGAGTGATGGCTCATCAAAGCAGACCAGTTTCATATATTGCATGTTGAATATGACCTATTATCTAAAATTTCACATGGAAGAACATTACTATCAAGTCAACCCCTATACGTGGAAAAACACGATTTTTGAACATCTAAGCTACTTGTACAATTCAGAAGATGTATCAGAATGAAAAATTGTTGTCTAATAATAATGTCCTTCCATAGGTCATATTCAACATGCAATATATGAAACTGGTCTGCCTTGATGAGCTGAGTAGAATGAGCTCGATAGGATGCAATGCATAATCCAATAGTTTTGGCGGGCGGTCAGAATAACCGCCCTTTCTGCCCCCTTCTACTAATATTGACAAATAATTTGTTTCGCAAGGAGGGGTTCTGTATGGAAAAGGGAGTGTCGAAATGAGAATTTAGTCTATTTATTCGAATAAATCTTCTATTAGACATAGACTTCAATAAGCTTATAGTGGGTAACGCCCCAACCCCACCTCACCCGCTATTTAATTATCATTGAGATTTCACCTTCAAAAAACGCTGTAATATGATTGTTTAACTTCCTACACTTTGAATTCGACTATAATAAATAATAATCAAGGTGGAATAGCTCTGAATTAGCATTCTTCATGTGCCAGAATGTGGTATAACATGCAACCCCTTAATTTGGGAAGCACGTAGCGCGCTTGTGGTGGGAGGTTCATTATTGTACAGAATTCTGTCCCCTTCAACTCTCATAGGAACAAAAATCATTTTGAATTATCTTTACTGATTTATAAGCAAAAAACTGAAAATATGTTCCTTTCCACTTCTCCCCCCCCCCTCCCCCCATTAACTAGGTCTCACACCCCCCCGTGGGGACTTTTGGTATGTTATTACCCAAGGCTAGAGGAAGCGATTGGTGAAAAAACTCATTCCTCTCCTCTATCAATTGATCCTTTCGATGACCATATTTTTGTCTAATTTGACTGAGCTACTAGGCCTGTGGAAGCCTCTTTTCCGTTTGAAAGTAACCACCCCTTGAGAGGATGTTGAGGTTGTCATTTCTTCAAGGACTTACCACTGGCCACTGAAATTGCAATTTGCATTTATAACACACAATCCTGCATAAAAAATTAGTTACCATGGCGGTAATGTAATATTTTTTTTTTAAATCTGAAAAATACGAGAATTGCCTACTTTTACACTCTCCGTGACTCTGGAACCTTTCACTTTAGCAAGATTATTCAAACCATTTTTTGTTCGAAATTTAATTTAGATTATTTTTGAAAAGAGCACTTTTTTGGCTAAGCCGCATTTCTAAATATTTGAGAAAAACTGATAAAAACTACTAATTTACCAAATTTACCCCCCTCCCCCCTAAACCAGATGCTGAAAATGGTTTAACCTTTACCAAACAATATGTGGACCACATAGAACAATTTGCAGCTGGAGGGATGTTGAGGTACTACTATGGCTATTCGTAATGGACTCATATAGTGAGATTTTACAACCATGTGGAAAGTTTATAGATTGCTCTATAAGGGAAGTAGCGGAAGGCTCCGTTTGAAATAATTTAAAGTAATTGGTAAAGAAAGCTGCGCCTTAGTATAAACAGACTATTAATCGAGAATGTATAAAAATATCAATCTCAAGTAGCAAGTATGCACTAGGCAGCAAATCAGTTTGATATTCAGAATTCCAAAATCGAAAACAACTCCTTAGAAAGAAAGATTTAAGTTTGTCAGCTCTTACTAGTCTTTGACATTACCATCATTTTCACGTACATATTTCTGAATTCGTTTATAAACACTGTTCAAAGCACTGTATTGTATTATTATAATATCCATTTAAAAACACCAAATTTATAAAATCTGGATGATCCAATCTTTTACCCAACAAAAAATATGTAAATCAGGAAATAGATGACCACTGAAAAGTATGAGTTGAAAGAACTAGATAGAATACACCTAAACAACTCATAAGATTTCAGACATCATCCCATGATATTATAATTAGTATGTACAGTTTAATAATTATAGGTTCCCACAAGTAAACTTATAAAAAAAAATTCAGTAGTATTAAAAAAAACTTTTAAAAACTTGTGTGACGGTTTGATGGTTTGAATAACCTGTTAGTCGGCTTTCAAATTTGTTGTAAATCAGGGAATCTTATTTGAATATAAGATTGTGGTAAAATATATTATTTCGTTATAAAAACCAATAATCTAACACCAAAATCCTGCATCTTATTATTATAGAAATGAACGTAACAAAAAAACTGCACCCAACAGTTAGTTTGAATAACCAGTAAATCAACTTGAAAATCGGGAATAATGTACAATATAGGATGAAATAATCAAATGACCTTGAGACATGAAAGTTGTCCATTGGCTTGTTTCAGATACTGAGCCAGTATACTCGTGGGCAATGTGCAGACTGCATCCTTTATGTGAACTACATTAATTAATGCAACCTGCAAAAAATAAGCAAACATATAAGGAAGTTATTCCAAATTGACAGTCTACTTTCAACTAATGAACACACTAAAAAAACATACAATATTAAATCAATCCATAGAATACTGATAAATGAAACTGGCAGGTGAAATATTGAGAGGACTTCATCTCACCTTCTATAAATTTCAATTTATGAATAAATTCATCCACTTCCAAGTGCCTATTTTGCACTTGAATTAAAATATGGAGTATTTTTCATGAAAAATATAGATAGGCTATGAAATCTTGATTTCTTAATTTAGTTAAATACTCACATCCGCATTCCAGGTACTTATTAATTTATTTTATTGAAAGAACTTCAACAGCTCCGACTTGCAATTTATAAGTTGAATATTTTTACATCATTAATAATCTAGTATTATAATACTGAAGAGTGTAGTACCTATTGCAATTATTATATACATTCGTATAAATATGAAAACTTATTTTTGAAATTTGTTTAATGATTTGTCAAAATGTAATGTTAAACTAATTTATTTGGATTCTTCTCCTCTCAGATACATCTACAGCAACCTTATTTGTCAAGGAAAAATGTTCAATTGCACATATTAACAAGCTAATGACCAATGTAATATTATAAATCTAGTTCACCCTTTCTTCAGAACTACATTATTTGATTAATTCTCATTAATCATGAATTAATCAAATAATGTAGTTCTGAAGGAAGAAAGGGTGAATACTTTAATTTGAAAATGACGTGAAACAATGAGCTGGGGGAAAACGAATTCATGACGGTAATCCTCCAATACTATATTACTTTACAAATCCGGTAAATAGGTGATTATCATTGGAGCGTGCATTACACTGAATTTTCTCAAATACTCAAATATTTATCCACTTTTCTTTAAAAGTAATCGCAGAGACCTTTTCAGCCTTCCTTAGATGGAAAATGATGTTCGCATAACGAACTCAATGCCCAAAATGGTACACAAAATATCTAGTTTTTCCACTACAAAAGAGGTAAACCAATGGAAATATAAAAAAGGCTCGTTTCTGTTGACCAAATGTCTTCCAATTGAGTGAAACCACGACTTTCTACAGGGTTGATTACTTCGATATGTGCCAGTAAAAGAAAAGGTAAAAACTAGTTCAATGTAGTCAGCCACGTATTTCTTCATTTTGTACTTTTTCTCAAATAAGATCTCTTAAAATGGGTTCAAATAGCATTTCAATAGGTCCTAGATTAATCAAATAAGTCCAGTGTTTTGTTCTTCCTACTGTAGATTTTCTCAAATAAATATCTTGAAATTTTAAATCTCATATAGGACCTTAGATAGACCTACTAGTTGAGAGCACTCACCTCTCTTAATTTATTCAATGCTACAGTATTTCAAAGCCAACGATACAGCCAGTACAACCGGACGGCATAATAGGCTAGTCGGCAGCACCTACGGCTTGGTTGTCATGACAACGGCCTGCAAACAGCATGGCATCAGTGTGATGCAACAGAAGTGAAGTGCCACCAGACAGTCCTTGGTTGGATTTCAGCGGCCCTGAGTCGGTATTCGAATGTTGGAATGACTTATAGCAGCCAATACCACCCGATTTACAGAGTTAACAGAAGTAAAATGTCTTGATTTCCCAATTTATTATAGTTTTTGAGATTATTCCACGAGATTTGTGTTGATCAGTTAAGATTACGTGGAAGATTAAGTGGGATCATATTACAGTGATTATTATTTATGTATTATTATGTGATTGTCATTATAATAATATAGTTTTGATTGTTATTGTGAGTGTGATTGAGTAACATAGAGCCGAAATAAGATTAAGTTTGCAGGCTACTTCAAACACCATTTTCTGTATTTCCAGAATGGTAATTGGATGGTAAATTTCGCCATTGTAATCGGTCCATTCAAATACATTCAAAGGCCTAGTTCTACTAGTAGAATAAACTCTAAATGATGGTACTTTTTCCTTTTAGAATAATTTACTTCAAACGTTCGTGGTAATGGTACTATATTGAAGAATAGGCTGACAATTTTAATGTTGGGCTGCATATTTCAATGTAATAGAAGAACTTCCAAACCGAAAATCGAGCTCATTTTTAGTGTAATGAATAGGCCTGCTTTTCATGTACCTTACTAGAAATATTTAGCATTCTATTCAAAATGATGAAATATCTCTGAACCGGCCTCACCAGCTTATCCCCTCCCTCCACCACTCTGATAGGGTATAAAATAACGGGCCGCTTACCGCTGCCCCAGTCTGGTTCCCCTACCTATCGGCGACCAATAGGAAAAGACTATTTGGTCTCCAAAATAGAATCATTAGAACCGTCTGCAACTTCCACTACAAAGTCCCGAACACTCTTTTATATGAATATGTTCAGACACCCCAACTACTAACTCACACTCAGCTCACTTCAATAAATCTACATGACACAGCATCCAGCTCGTGGCGTACATCAGTTAGGCAGATGTATGAAATACCACGACCAGTTCAGACCCATAAGCCACTTCCCTTTCAACAGTGGTGGCCTGACAGACTCTGATTCACTGTTGACTCCAAAAGAGCCAGCAGTGGCCAGATAAATCAGTTTCATCACTGTATGCAGCCTCAAATCCCCCCGGAAGAAGAACCCTTCTCCACACCATGATTTTCCCAACAAAAAGTATGAACTTGGCTAAAAAAAAAAAGAAAAAAAAAAAAAAAAATTGAAGACATGACTTTGTTGAAGACATGAAATTCGAAAAAAAAAAAAAAATTATATTAAGCTACGATATTAACTGGGAAGATAAATATTCCAGGAAAACCATGTTTTAAAAATTGTTTAATGTTTAAATAATTAATTAGGAATTATTAAGATTGTGTAAAAATTATTTTCAATATTGTTCATTGTATAATATTTTTCCTGTTCCAAACTATATTACTTATATTGTATTTAATTAATTAGGATGATAAGAGAAGAAAAAAAAAAAAATTTTTAAGAAAAACAGACATGAAAAAAAAAAGAAAAAAAAAATGCCAAGTTCTACTTAAGGTCTTAAAAATAGTAGGAACCCCCAAAATTTCAGCACTGTATTGCGATGAGCAACCATGGAGCTTATAGCTCCGAAGTTGCCAGACAGGGTACACTCACCCTCTCCAACACAGTTCCAGTTCCGCAGTTGGTTGGGGCGTCGCAACTTCAGCTTGCTGTCGTTTAAGCGGTCGTGAGTTCGAGTCCCGTTCCTCCGTCTGGCATCTAGGTGTAAACATTCACCTCATTACCCACGCACAAGTCTTAGACTCATGTGGGTATCTTCAGCAAAAAAATATGAAATTTGATAAGGGGGTGTACGTCTGGACGTTGAGCTATACTAACTTTTTCCCCTAGAGCCGCTATTAGTTTCATTTAAATTCATTAATAAATAGTTTAATAATATGGACCTATTATTAAAATATATAGATTTGTGATCTCCGTTATCAATCAAAGTAAGAATTATAACTATTTATACAAAAAGTTTGGTATAACTGACTTGATACTTCTGGTTATGTAATATTTTTGTCTATTTATATTTATGATCATATTTTGGCAATAATATTATATTTCCTGAAATGTTTTGAATATTTCTTCTGAATTATTATTTTATATCGTATGAAGACATTCACTCCCTTACAATTAATATGATTAATATTTGTGTTATAATAAAGATTATTTCAATTATATTATCATTAAAACAATCAAAACAAACGTAGTTTATTGGAAAGCTACATCTGGGAAAGTAAGAATAGGGAGATTTTGCATACACCCATATATCTCATCGTATACGCTTTACTAACTATTACCTTATAGCGAAAATGATACCAACTGTCTATAGCTATACTATCTACGTTCTTCTCATACTCATAAGTAGTGTTAATGTGCTATTTTAGGTTTGAACTAAAATAGCGTGATGCTATGCAAAAACTCCCAATTGTACAGCAATTCAGCTCACCGTTTCATCAGGATGTAAAGTGCTGGGATTATCCCTTATCAGAAAAATAACAAGCGGATAGCAGAGTCGCGGCGGAGTGCCAAGATCTAGCGCTGGGTCTGGAAGCGACACTCTCATCAACTTCTCACCATGCGACGTTTCCCTACAACAAACAATTACCAGCTCAGTAACTTCAAATAATAAACAACCTTGTCATATTAACTTAACGCAAATCATTAAAAAATATAAGTCAATGAATCACAACAAATCATACACAATTTAAACATGATAAAACTTAAGGGTGTTCTTCAGATGTAGTAAACTTTAAAATGCATTGAAAATACAAAAAATTGTAGTATTCAATAGAATTGACTTCATTTGATAGATGATTTTTGCCATTTTATTTGGATATAATATCAGACCTATTCCTGCCACGGCTGGATTGTTCGTAGTCTAAACGAGAGGTCCAACTTTCAAGTTTCTTTGCAGCATTTGAAGCCGTATATCAGCAATAATGCGGAAAATGCCTTTCAAGTCATGTCGTCGCTGGCTTATCTGTGTAGACCACACCAGACCAGGAAGATAAGTCAGCGACGATTGAGGACTGAAAGACAACATTTGCCGATTGACGATATGTGACCCGAAATGCTGCAAAATTGCTTGAAATTTGGACTTCCCCTTTCGAGTATGCAGGCTACAAGCCAGCCGCGGCAGCCAAAATTTGGCTTGTCACATATTACATTTAATGTCTGATATAATATTAAAATAAAATGACAATTTTTTTTTTCAAACGAAGCTTTATATTGCATTAGGATTTCAAATATATTTTAAAGTTCCGTACACCTAAACAAAACCCTTTATAACAAGGTTGACAGGAAGCATCAAGCATCTGATTTCCAATAACTATTGTAAATTATCAAAAGCTCTATTGTAATGATGTTGATTGCATTAAATCTAAGTGAAATCAAGATTCATTTTTCGTTAACGATTTATGTAATAATGAATATAACATTAAATAAGAAAACAATAAAACTAATCGGATAAAGTGGGTTTTATTGTACTGCCACAAATATACATTACAGCTTCTTCTGATTAGTTTTCATTATTTATTCTTAGTACCTGATTTACCTTTACACCTTAGTTAATGAAAACTAGGTCCGAAGCTGCAGCCTCAGGTCATCATTCTACATTTCCTCTTATCTCCGATTAGTTCATTGGGCATATCTGTTTTGTTTTCTATTCCTTTTCGCATTATTCAAACTGCGAGGTTTACTATTAACCGTTAGGATCTCTTCACCAATAAATAAGCCTATTATTTAATATATAAATGATTATTTGATGCTGTCCTCTGTCGACGAAACTAGTGCTTCATGCGAAAAAAAATTGAACTGGATGCATTGAAGAATATATTGGATAAGCAGGAGGAGGAGAGGTGAGCTAAAGATAAGATAAAGATAAAATTACTTTATTTAAGTAAATTTACAAAATTCCAATGTGACTGATTAAAAACCATATTTTTAACAAAACAATGTAAGAAAAAGTATAGGATAGGCTAGTATTTTTTTTTTTTTTTTTTTTTTTTTGAGAAAAAAGGATATCAACGATGAGATTTTATGTGAAGCATTTACGTGATAATGGCGAAGTCTGGACAAATATTCGTCCATTCAAACTTAACTTTGAAAACTTCGAATTGAGAGGCTATAGTTGTAATAATAAATAAAATTCAAATACAAATTGAAAAAGTTATCAAGTGATTGAACACGATTGAAATGGTGTTTTTTTTTTAATATTAACTTGCTGAACAATACAGATGTGATAATATTTACAAAATGAAAGATGAAGGTTGTCATGCAGTTGCTCTACGGTCGGAAAGATGCAGTCATTCTCTCCAAAAGATACCTCTTCAATGACGAGGTGAAGCCCACTCAAATCTCAATGCACTTAATGGAATTTGGAAGTGCGTTCCAAGCTTGACAAGCACTTACAACAAATGATTTAGTATAGATTGTAGTACGGTGGTCCGGTATCCTGAGGGTATTATCCCCGGTTCTAGTATGTAAAACATTAGTCTGTCTGCCTTCAGACAAAAATTTGAAATCGTTTTTAAAGTAATTGGGTTTGCTATATTTGAGGATTTCTTTCACTAGTTTCATTATTCTGAATAGTCTCTGATCTGGGAGTTTGAGAGTTGAGCTGGCAATGTGGGATTGAGTGATTAATTCGTTCATGGCGTTGAAGAAAGTAGACATACGGAAGACAATAGTTCTGACTGCGCTGCAGTCTATCATCCAGAATGACTGTCATGTCATCCATTACAGAATTACAGTACAGAAATGTGGAAAGATGAGAGATTTAACCAGTAACAATCTGACACTTCTAGGAAGAATATCTTGCATTTTCTTTATAGGATGTATTGCTGAAAACGATGAGAGGAATGGTGAGGAGTGGAGTGGAGAGGAGAGGAGAAGAGAGGAGGAGGTGGAGAAGAAGAAGGAGAGGGATACGAAAAAGGGCTAATTAAATATTTTATATAGGTCACCTTTGTCTCGGTTTAGAAATGCAGATTGAATTGAATCGGGCAACCTGCTAGTTATTTAAATATTTGTTTCAATCATTAATTGAAAATGCTTACCTAGTTTAGAAAGTGAACATGTTGGAAATTAATGCAATAAAAAGTAATGCAACAGCAGGAAGAAAACGTACAGGGCAAAGTAACTGGAGAGATAAGAGATCGCCGGCTGGCCGGTGTGTGAGGAATGTTGATAAAGGAAACAGAAAGAGAAAGAAAATAGGTTTTTGTAGTGTCAGGGCGATAAAACGAGGTGACTGGCAAAATACACACGGTACATCACAAATAATAATATTGATGCCAACGTTCCATATGAGCCAACGGCACTGCTACATTATATAACTACATAAGATGGAGTTTGTGATCTATCATTCAAGAGCTGGGGTACTGGGACGACTGGGCTGGGACCAGATTCCGGGACTGGGACTGGGCTGGAGCGACCGGTTGTAGCTAGCAATAGCAATCATTGCATAACATCATACTACCGTATAGTGGTATTTGACAAGCACATGGGTTACTGGCTTTGAACACGATAAGAGGCTGGTTGAGAGTTTCATAGGAGGTTAACCCTAATCCCAAATCTTAGTTAGCACTGAGTCCATATTCAGAAAAAAAAATAACCAAGAAATTCTACAATGCATTTAATAATTTTCTAATGCATTACTATTTCTATAATGCATTGAAAATGATTTGCCATTAAAATGCCATATTCCCGTGGCATATTTTGTGACATCATTCACCTCATTACCACGCACAAGTCTCAAACTCACGTGGACTTCATTAGAGAAAACGTCTAAACGGCCAGCAGTAACTGGGATTTTACAAATTAATATACGGCGAGATCATTCCAAGTGTATCGATGTGATATATTATTTTATAGCCTTTCCTCGCTGTTCTAGAGCAGCCAAACTTCCCGGTCCATTGTTTTAAGAACAAGAAGCCTACAATAGAAATAATAAAAAATCGACCGTCTGTTCAATGTAACCTTGAAGTTTACTCAAGGTCTGCAATGTTAACAGGTATAAAGGATTTTATTTCATTACAAATGTCAATCACTACCTCTCCTTAAAACTGTCAGCAATACAAAAAAACGAGATAGATTACTATGAATTCGGCTATTGTTTGGTACTCTTTTTGTCAAGTCACTCGAGAACAATCCTTCAACAGAAACAAATATTTTTAGCTGTGCTATTACTCTTACAAAATAAAAATCATCATTTATTGTCGACCGTAATCGTTTCAACACTAGATCTTCTAATTTATCAATTAGTTATTTTTTTAGGATTAAGCCCACGTAGGTCTTAGACCTGTGCGTAGGTAATGAGTTAGATGATTGTGATTGATAAGATGGACCTACAGTTTTAGGTGGGTTCCGAACGACCGGGAAGTGATTTTACAGCAGATTATCAAGTTTTCTATATTTCTTTATTCAATTTTTCATTTTTTTTTTTTTTGTATTGGTGATGGTGATATTGAGGTCGATATCCGTAATGAATAAGACTTAATGTTGTCACAACTACATTTATTATAGTTTATGTTTATACTATAGTTTCAGCCGAAACGTCATTCTCAATCTCAAAATAAAACCAAGACAGAGCAGCTACATACGAGTATGGAAAAATTGGCAAATAGATAGGAAGGCTCTGATAGGCCGAACTACTTATCTACGTCGGAGGCCTGAAATTGACTGAAAGCTGAGACTAGACACTCGCCGGTAACAGGTAAACAAGCAAATAACTGATAAATACAACATAATAAAAAGATAAACAACGTTCTAACGTTTGCGGTGATGAACCGGCTATGTATTTTAGTTTGAGTGTGATTAAGATTGAGAATGGTGTTATACTGCTGAAACTATAGTACGCCTATCACGTGTTTTCATTATAGATGTCATTGTGACAGCAATGACAGCATCAAACTACATTTTTAATTATGCAATAACAATAGTTTATTTTTCAATCGTATCGTTTAGATTCCACCGCACAAGTCAAACCCACGATGTAGGATAACATTTTCTTGATGACCAAGTTAAAATTGAATTTGTCATATTTTTCAGCTCTTTTTAATTTGGTGGGATACAGCACAGTAATAGTCAACAAAATTAATCAAACTAAAGAAAACTTTGCATATCGTTATCGACAAAACCTAAGGTGTACGGTGGTATTGACGTTCAGCGCATGAGTAGAAAGTAAGAGCAGAACGTTTATACTTCTTAAAATTCAAAATCATTATTTAGAATGCTTGTAGGACAATGTTTGATCAGTGTTTAAAATAGCCTTCCATTTCTATACTGGCTTGAATCTTGAATTTGAAAAAGAAATAATAGAATATTGGATTCCTCAACAGCAATTGTTCAAAATAGAAAAGTAATGTTTACAGATTTCCCCGTTCTTTGTTTAAAAAATTACACCTTTCGTTTTTGTGACCTTCACTGCAACTTAGCAGTTTAGTGCTGAAGTTTGACTTGGCATTGTAATTTCCGGTAATTTTTTTAAATGATTCAGTGCATCTCATGTTGTCAGTGTGAGTTTGATAACTGTAGCCTTCAAATGACAAATCATACGTTCCGAATTTAATAATTGCTATTTTTTTTAAATCTCACTGGGAAAATGCTCAAAGTCCTTCAACTTTAAAAATGCGTGAGATAGACCATTTCAAAGGTCCTCAAGCTTGAGGCTGTTTTGTTTCAAGGTACCGGTAATCAATATAGACCATGTGAAAGCATTTATTAACTTTGCCACTTGAGCAACATCAGTAAAATAAGTAAAAATATTGGTTACCCAGCTATTTCCCACATATTTAAGAATACAGTGTGTCATTTTTCAACAGTCTTCAGAAGGTTACAGGGTTACAGCAGTCTTGAACATGAAACTATAGAGTTTATTTACATTAGATTGAATCTCTTCAGTCATGTAAATTAACAAGTTTTGTGTAACTTTGAGTGACTATAAAACGAAATTATTAACATCACTAAGTAACAGACAATAATAGTTGTAATAGAAATGTATAATAAATAATAGACTTAGATGATGCTTTATACCAGTGCTGGAAATATGAACGATGGTGTTATCGGTAAAGATAATGAAACATGAAACATGGGTGGTGAGAATGAAGTTGAGTACGCGCTTATGAGTTGAGTGAGTAGTCAGTTGAGTAACTCAAGTTTTCACTCCCGTCATTGCTCTCCGACTGAGCACTTCAGCACTTACTAGCTCAAGCCTCCTCGCTCTTAATCCACATCCACATAACTTTCGAGACTCTTAGAGAAATAAGTTTAAATTTGGAAAATTTCAATAATTTCTGAACAACTCTCTCGCTGACATCAGCCACTTTTCTCTTAAAACAATAAAGTTTCTAGCATGCTGAAAATTCGACGTTTGCTGGCCCAATTGTCTCGACGATGATAATAATTCTAATTTATTTTGAGAAAAATATTAGTTGGATGAAAAATATCCAAGAATACAGGTAACGTACAAACTCTCACTTTTATTTTTAGTTTTACTAGAGCGAAGTGATATTCGGAAAAATCTCCTTTTTAGCAAATTTTCAATTTTATTGAAAAACTTAAACTATCTCTGAAACCTTTAACTCTATAATTTTTTGTGTCAGGACCAAAAATGGCGGGGATGCAATTTTGGATACCGATTACTAATTAAATTAACAGGTTTGTTGAAATCGAAATTTCAACTTATTCGACATTACTTATTTAAATATTCTACTTATTTTTTAACCAACCAATATGAGAATTTCAACAATTGAGTCAAGCTTCAAATGTATTGGATGATGATCTCCAGTAATTCATAGATAAAAATATAAAACTGGGATAGTATGAAAAATACTTTCACGATTTTATACAAATCATAGTATTTTTCACACTATTTTATACAAGTACAGTATGCCTCACGCTATCGACTATCCCAGTTTTATATTTTTATCTATGAGTTAGCGGATCTCATAAGCGGAGACTTAAAATTGGCCTTCTTGCCTTTTAAAACAACCAGTTGAAAATCGTATTAAAGAACTCCTAAATTTATAAAACAGCTACTTTTGAAACGTAGCTAAAGCCTGCTTTTTGTATTGAAAATAATAATTGTCGTTGTTCAGTAGAGGAGGAACACAAAAATAATACTACGGTCTAAACTAGAATCGTTATTTTTTTATAAATTAAATACAGCAGAGTCGCGCTAATCCAAGCTCCGGTAGTCCGAGATTCCGTGCAATCCGAGGGGCCTAAAATAAATAAACATTAACCTGAAAATACATAATATTAACTCTAAACACTGTAGTCAAACGTCAAGATTAGTATTGAAATGGGCCATCAGAGCACCTGCGCGCTGCGCTGAAGGTCAATGCCATCTGAATGTCAACTATTCATGTATTTGTATAAAATCAATAATAATTCTAAATAAAACTTTGATGAAAATACTGTGTTTTGTTTTTTGTTTTTCCGTGTAATCCGAGTTTTTGTAAACCATGAGTCCCAATTACCTCGGATTATCGAGACTACTGTAATATAATAGCTGATATATTTATTATAATGTAATGTGTTTATTATTTGTGAACATTAGAATAATTTAATTATTTTGAATGATACATTATGCTTATGCCTAATCAACATGCTTATGCCTGATAGAAAACATCGAAAGGATTTCAATATTGCAACCAAAATTTCTTCAACAATCAATAAGTGTAGACAAAAATTGAAAATAATATTTAAAGAAATGTTAATCTAATATAATATTATAATCATAATAATTAATATTATAATATTATATGTATGTATGTATATAGTACCACAGCTGATTCGACTGTAGGTGACTCTTCAGACCTCAACGTTATGTTTTCGTCCAAAGAGCGTACTACGATGGGCGTAAACGAGGAGTAAGGTAGTTTGTGATTGCTTTCCTCACTGAGCTAACAGAATTTATTGTATCAGTATGCCAAGCCCACCGAAACAAATTTTGAAGCTCTATGCTTAATACTATTAACAAAACAAAATTAATACTGTAGTTTACTAATAAGAATATTGTAATGTAATATTATAATATGATAAAGAAATAATGTTCTGCAGGTTAATAATGATACTGACGACTCAAAAGTGAAGTATCTACTAGGACTTACAACAAGCTCTTTCTCATCTCTAATGAGGTATAACAGAATAGTCACAGTTCACTGCACGTGTCTCATGACAGAGATTGAACGTCCGTCATTTCCCTTCCCCTTCACTTTGGGTTCCGTTAATAGTATAATCAACTGACTTAATTTGACAATTCGTTTCATCGAGATACATTGCGTCCGGTAGTCGCTTCAGTACCGGGATTGATGAACAGATATGAATAGCTAGTGTCAACAACAGCTCATCAATGAAAGAATAATAATAATAATTGTTGAATCAAACAGTGCCGGAGGGAGACCCAACACTAGGGCCGTATCCAACTCCAAAATTAGTACTGTAACTCAAGAGGATCGGGATAACTAGAACGTGACACAACATATTTACAAGCTTAATTTAATAGCCCTTTTCACTTCTTATTTCCCTTCTTTACCTTCTCCTACTACTTCTAAATTTTTGCCTAATTCTTCTTCTCCCTCTTCTACTTCTCCTTTTTCTTTATCTTCTTCTTCCTCCCTTCCTTCAAACCCAGAGCTGAAACTAATATTAATAATCAATAAAGTTATTGAGCAAATTATGAGGAGTTTATTTCCAAGTTATAAAACCTTTCCTCAGAAGTTATGCTCCATGAATGTACCTAATTCATTTTTCTATCACAAGGTGTGCTAGGTAGTTTCCGCTACAGATCGACACAAGATGTTTTGTATATTAAATTATAATTAATTAGTATTTGTATATTAAATATTAATTTAATATACAAAACATCTTGTGTCGATCTGTAGCGGAAACTACCTAGCACACCATGTGACAGAAAAATGAATTAGGTACATTCATGGAGCATAACTTGGGTTGCTTATGTTTTTCCTTTCAATAGACTTCAGTGTGGAACGGAAACAATTGTAAACGGAATATTATATTCTATTCTATGGAGAATGTCTCTTCCAAAACGTTGTCATTGATCCCCCTTTACTAGAACAACAGTCTCATCAATTTCCATGAAAATAAAGAAGTATAATACGAAACAATGGCTCACCGGATTTTGGTACGAATAACTGATTGAAAAAGACAATCAAGTTAAATGAAGTTAACAAATCATGTATTAAAAAATTCTGAAAATGTTAAGCATCTGTGAATTATGACTTGTGCATTTTTCATTGATAAAGGCATTTGTCTGTTATTATGTTTTTCTTCAGCCGCGTCTCCACCAACCGAACATGCTCGGCGAACAGTGTTCGCTGGAATTATCTGATGTCGCCGAAAATTGTTTGTTGTTGGTTTGGTGTGGACGCCTTCTCGAACATTATGATCGGTGTGGTGGGAACCTGTTGTTGGACGTCACTGTTCGCTCATAGACCGAAAATTTCAATTGAACTCACGAACTTGTTCGGTGACCCATATGTTTAATGTTTTTCCATTTTTTGTGTTCGCCAACAATGTTCGGCAGACATGCTCGGTTGGTGGAGACGCGGCTTTAGCTAAGAGAATCAATACAATGAAAATGAAGTACGACAATTTAACCCAGATATCTGCAAACCAACATAAGTCTATTTAATTATTCTCAAGGTCATTGAACTTGGATAAGAATTGTAATCGAAGCATAATAATAATAATAATAATAATAATAATAATAATAAATATCCAAGCGCAATTAGGACGACCGTTTACAAAAACGAATGTTTCAATTACTGCTTCTTCCCTTAGCAGACAACTGGCATCTTCTTGTTTTCTTCTTCTTCTTCTTCTTCTTCTTTTTAGCCTTCGGACTTTGGATCCGTTTGGTTGGTCAGAACACGCTAATTTAGCATCATCCTTTATAATAATGGCGAGCGAAAATTGCCAGCCTACTTCCTCTTGTTTATAGCATGGATTTCCCTTGTATTGTTTCGAGGCTACTCTTCATATTGCTCCAAAAGAGCATGGTTAATTTAACTGATTAATTTATTGAATGGTAAACCAGAATAGACAATTTTTTATTCGGCCTCAAAATCATCCATTGAAAATTATAATCAGCACAATAGGATAGTTTGCCAGCAAAAACGACTCTTTTCTCTGCTGTAAAATCACTTCCCGGTGGTTCGGAACCCACCTAAAACTGTAGGTCCAACTCATCAATCATTGTATGTCTTAAAAATGTTATGTTATGTACAAGGCAATTTGGAGAAATATGATTCTAACAGCTTCCACAATTTAAATACACGGAGTAGACATAAACTTAGAACTCAGCAATATAGCCATAATAATCTCAAAAAAACTGGCACTACATGTTGATAAAATTATACAACTCCACACCAGACTACTTGAAATTACTCACATGCACTCAATTTAAAAATAAAATAATAGCTGTATTAATTAAAGAGTGTTTGTATAATGTTGATGATTATTTTATAATAGATTGGAATCAATTTGTTTAATCAAAAATTGTTTTTTATATTTATACTGTTGTAATTGTTTCGAAATATTGTTTGACTTACTTTAGTGATAAGAAATGACGAAGTCCATATATTTATTTTAAATATTTCATGACTAATAAAATTCTATTCTATTCTATCACCTTCATTTAATTCATTACCCACGCACAGGTCTTAGACCTAAGTGGGCTTCATCCTCCGAAAAAAAATCGGGGCAGGTTTAGGGTGCCTGCACAGCGGAACACTCAGTCAATACTCGAGGATAATCAACAACGTAAAATCGAACACATGCTGTGGAATAGTGATATTCAAGCTGCTCCTACTTGCTATGTACCATTCCACAGCATGTTTTTCATTTTGCGATGGTGATCATCATCGAGTATTGGATCTCCATTGTGTAAGCACTACTGTGTGGCTTGAAAAATGTGATGTGTTGTTGCGAGTAATTAATAAATTACCTGATACAGGCGCCCTTCTGCTGATAATGTCCTTTGAGAAGCATGTCGTGCTGTACGGCTGCGTTGATCACACTCCATGGCCTCCACAGAAACAAGTGCAGCTCCCGAATGGATACACCCCAGAACGCCTGCAACGTGTACGCAGCTTGGCTGCTTACCGTGTATTGCACTTCTGTAAAATTAAGAAAAAAAAACAGTTTTAACAATTGAAATCCACATATATAAAAGTCAAATACAACTGACTAATTCTCTTTTCTCTTTTTTTCGGAGGATGAAGCCCTTATAGGTCTGAGACCTGTGCGTGGGTAATGAGATGGATGATGGTGATTGATGAGTTGGACATACAATTTTAGGTGGGTTCCGAACCACCGGGAAGTGATTTCACAGCAGAGAACAGTCTTTTTTGCTGGCCAATCCAATCGGTCACCCTTACAAAAAAGCACTCAGGAGTTTCGTAGCTTATCTCTGAAGATACCTGCTAAGGCACTCGGCTATCACCGTTTCACGAGAACTAAAGTTTAAATTTGAAATACACGTCCCGTAAAGAACCTAGTTGCGTGCTAAGGAAAAATTAATATTTCCCTGAAAATAAGCCGAAAGATGTTAGTATTCGCTTATAAAAATTTAGCAAACATTAAACAAAAATTAAGCGAAGCGAGCCTGCTGTTGATGTGAATTGATCAACTGTGCCTGTAGACATGATAATAGCTGATCAAAAAAAAAACAGTGCTGAATCGATAACGATTTTGAATCAGCCCAGAGGTCCATAGGTATGAATTCCCTAGCTAGACGGTTAGCCTAGACTAAGCGATCCAGCCGGCTTGGAATTATGTAAAATTTGGCTAAACAATGTAAAAACTCTTAAAGCAATGACAATAATTTATTGTTGCCAGAAGAGCATATACATTTACCTTCAAAATTTGTCCACAAAAATTATCGAATTGTTTCCTAAATCCCAGAAGGAACAGGAGTAAAACCATAATCCATAGTCATACATGGAATTATAATCCATAAAACCATACATGGAATTATAATCCATACAACTCCATGACAGAAAAGAATATTTTTACAACACCGATAATGAAATATTGTTTAACTTTATTTGTAGTGGCGAAGGTGATATTGTGGAAGGTATCCATGTTGAATAATAAGACGAAATTGTCACAACCACATTTATTCGGTGGTTGTGACAATTTCGTCTTATTATTGAAATATTGATTCCCAGATTCAAGAACAGAAGTGAGGCCTGTAGCTATTGAAACCACATAACAGCAAAAATCGTTTTTCAAAATCGAATAAAACTCAGAAATAAAATTGCTTTCCAGATCCCAATATGGAAGTGAGGTCGGCTAACTGTACTCTCCATACAGACGGTATAGGAGTCTGTAGGTGCATGAAAGGCAGTGGGATTATCTAGAGCCACGCTAAGCTGTTTCCCACGAGGGAAGTCAGTCAGCTGTTTAATTAATTAAAAAGTACAGTGTGTTGCCACAGTACTGTATATTTCAGTTTGGTAAGGTGAATGGACGAACGATGGCAGTAATAAGGAACGATGACGGATGAACTACTACTTCCTGCCGCTGAAGAGAATAACAGCACATTTAACGGATAGGAGAGGAAAGACAGAATAAAAGTAGATCAGTGATAAAGAAAAAAATCAGCGCTGTCTCAAACCAAAAGAGACAGAATAACATCAATTGAACCGGAGATATAAATATTGGGACAGAAGTGTATGCTCTAATTACGCTACTCATGTGCACTAAACCGCATTGACAGTAATAACAGATTGCATTTTGCAGCAGCAATTTTACAGCTTTAATCATTGTGAATTATGAACTAGAAAAAATTGCAAGACTAGAGGCGCATAAGAGGAAAAATAGACAATTAAATTTGTAAATAGGTTACAATATGTCATGTTCTAGAAATCCAGATTGAATCGAGCACCTGCTAATTTCATCATAAACACTGAGAAAATTTCAAATTTAACATGTAAATAATGATTGAGATTAGTTTATATTAGTAAAATCACTTCCCGGTGGTTCGGAACCCGCCTAAAACTGTAGGTTCAACTCATCACCATCATTCAATTCATTGTCATTACCGACGCACAGGTCTCAGACCTGTATGAAAAGTTAATGTCAACATCGCAGTCAGTGCTCGATCAATAAATTCAAGATTTCCAAAAGATTTGAAGTTGAAGTTTCTCCAACAGTCTACGCGAATAAAACAACTAGAAAAATGTAGGTTATTGACCAAGTGATGAGAATTTGTAGGAGGAGGAAAAGTAAATAGTAAATCTAACGGTTATTAGAGAAGTAGATGCCGTTATAGCTATTTTTAGACGAGATTCATCCATTCTGCAACATGTGCTCCATTACATTATTTCAGACGTGTGCCAAATAAGTTCAGCACCGGTTTTTGATCAGCCGGGGACTGGTTTCAGTGTCTGTGTTGTGTGTTCTATGCTGATTCAATGACCCTTTGATAATAAGAACTCGTAAAAAGGAGCTATTTCCAGAAAAAAGACTTGTTTTTCAAAGTTTATTCGCCACTGGTATTTTCAATAATATTGGTGTACAACATGTAGTTAATTGTAGAGAATGTGTTATGTACGCTCATTAACTTATGAATGTATCTTTAAAGATAACTCTCGCAGACTGATCAAGGAAGTCTGGCAAAGTGGGACAAGTTGGCTGTCTACATAATAGAATGCAGGGGCATACACTGAACCAACTTACTGCTTTTAGTGTGTCACAGGCTAAGTAGGTTCCCAGTGTTGTATGTGCGTATAAACACTGTGTTTTTAAAAAGATACCTGTTCTATGACTATGTTCTTCTCTTTGCCTACCTTAACTGATTACATTATGTCACTTTGATCCCGACTGCTTTTTTTGCATTCCTATAATAAAAGAAGCATTTTTCTAATAAGATAATTGACTGTTTTATTGAAAGGAGGTCGTTTTTGAATGCGGTTTTTCAGTAATTGAAAACTGATTAAATTTTCATCAGTTTTCAAGTACTGAAAAACCGCATTCAAAAACGACCTCCTTTCAATAAAACAGTCAATTATCATATTCGCAAAATGCTTCCTCTTTTATTAGAAGAATGCAAAAAAAGCAGTTGATGTCTGTAGTTAAAATTCATATACTATATACTATATTGTAATTTTCAAAATGAAGGCGAGTTATGATTCATAATTATCACGATAAAAACATCTCACTGTATTTTAGAATTGTTTTCCAATCACATCAAATATTATTTACTAGCATTTTACCCGGGAATCCAGTTTGGAGTTTCACTTTTCTGGTAGATAACTGATTGTAGTCGTCACAAAAATACGAAATTGAGCCGTTTTTGAGATCCGTTGGACATACATACAAAATTGGTCGTTTAATAAAACAGGGTAGGATCTGAACGTTAATTTTGAAGAAAAAAACAGTAAGGAAAATCAAAAATCGGGCTTCGAGGTGCACTGAATCGAGTTGGGAGGAATCTACGTGCCAAATTTAGTGTTACAAATCGTTGCCGTTTTTGTGAAATGCGTAAAACAATAAAACACACACACATAAACAAACACACCCCTACACACTCACACTCTCTCTCTCTCTCTTATTAAATAGATTGAAGGCGAAGATGAGACTATAACATTATACAACATAGCTTGATAGTTCTAATTATTTTATAAAAATGTTTATTATAACCAGTGAGCAATGAATACTATACAAAGACAAAAACTGAAGAAATATACGCAACAATGTAAAAAGCAAATAAAATTTAACCAAATAACTCGAGTAATAAAAGAAAAAAGAAAAAAGGAAACCAGAATGAAAAATATAAAAAAATAATTATCAAAGTTTAATTTCAACCTACTTTATTCTTTCAGACAAAATTGGTTTAGAGGTAGTGATAATTATAACAAAACAGAATAGTACTGTCTAAAATATACAAGCAAATGATGTCAATTGAAATGTAGTATCTTCAATACTATTCTTATTAAAATATTCAATACAATGATGTCAGTTGAAATATAGTATCTTCAAAACTATTCTTATTAAAAATATCGGCTTACGATCAAAATTGACATTATTAATTTTTGAAATACAGTACTGTATTCTGTATTGTAAATTGATGAAAACTAGTAAGAATCTATCAAAAAATCAAAAACAAATAGAATTTGTGCTTTTTACTGCAGCGGAATGAAGGTTGAAAATGTTATATACCGATTAGAAGGAATCTATGGGAAAGTACTGGCTGGCTTCCGATGCTCATCACAATATTCCAGCTCTGTCTATCCCTGAAGTACATAATGGGCCTGATTTTAATTCAGTAATTTTGTAATTTAGTTGATAAAATCAATAGAGTCCAAAATTAACGTTTGTTGTATTGTGACCACATCAAATCCACCAAAATTGAGTACATCATGAGATCTGGATTGTTCGTTATAGAACATTCGAACATTCAAAACCATATCGCTACTAAATCAAAATCTGTTTGTATTATTCAGTAAAATTGTACGGTAATTTAACATCCGGTTTAAAAATAATCCGCTGCTTATTCCATTGTTATACACTATACATTCAAAACGAATATTCCCATAAAATACGTCAATTTTTTATCTACCTGTTTCGATAATTTTAATTTGGATTACTGGATTTCGTAAAATGAGGTCTCAATAGACAACTTTTTCAGTCTTTCCGAAGACTTCAGGATTGAAGTTTGAAATATGATATTTCATCAACTATTTTGAACTCATATTTTACCATTGATATGGATTCCTCTATAAATATCAATGCATTTTTTGACTTTTAATGTGCGAAGTCATTATATATGTTAAATTTAAAGTGTTTAATCCGCTTTTGTATTATTTTTCATGTACAGTGCAATACTCGTTCTTGGGTCGTTTGTTGGTTCAGTTTCTTGCATGGTCCCACTTGAATTACCAGATCTGCTCTCTACAATAATTTATTCCCTGTCTGTTATTATACTTCTATATTTTCTATAAAATTATTGCAAATATTTGTTGTAACTACTATATTTGCGGTATTTATTTTTTGTACGTTGGCTGTCAATAAAAGGAAGAAAATCTTGTATAAAAGATAAATTAACTGCTATTTAATCTTAAAAACTGGAATAGTAAGTGGATGAACAAAGTTAAAGTTACGAAACTTGAAAACGGATTGAGTAATTCAAAAATCAATTCCACCATCGTTTTTGTCATGAAATTTCACATTAAAATCGTGTCACACAATTACGGTATACCTTCCCATTTGAAAAAGTTCATTTCAATATGGCGGATCCAAAATGCCAGATACAAATTTCAAATTCACCAAAAAGTAGTTTTAGTACAGCTGCGTTTATTTTTTTCCCATAAGAATCGTACATTCAGAGATATGACTATCGCTTGAAATTCGATACTGTGTATAACATGAAGCGTAATTAGAAACAGCTTTATGTATTTTTTATAGCTGTTTGGTCGATATTAAAAGAGCCCATTGTGGAGCTGACTAAATTTAGGTACACGCCGTGTCAATAAGTTTATAGGCTGTATTGCTGCTCTGGCCTTTCATCCCCTATGATTAAAAGATGAGTGTTGCGTGTGAACTCAGTGTTTTGAAATTAGTCGCTCTTTCTCACTCAAACTTATTCGATCTCTCTCTTTCACAAACACAAACAGGAACACTTTCCCTTCCTTTATATATTTCTTTCTTTTTCCCCTTTATATACTATCCACACCACTCCCCTCAACTCTTTACATAACGTGCTAGTTGATGCCTAACCCCAAATCGTCTTCTCTGAATGTTATTAGAATTAATATTACTCATGATTATTTATAGGGTTCCTCCTCTATCAGATCGTATTTATGCATGAAAAATATTACATTTGATTTTTTTCTCGAGTATCAATTAAAAACAAAAATCACAAAGAGGAATCTTGTTTCATTTTCTATTTTAATATCTTACTTGGGGCTTTAAAGAATATATAAAGAATTCATATATTGAGAACCGCACTTGTGTTATTTTATCATTCGCTTATCAAGTAAGCTTATGAAAATTGTATCAAGTGTATTGTATTGGTTTAAAAAAAATATGATTATTGACTAGAGTTGAATACAACGGTATAGACAAACAATTATGGTATAAATTCAACCCAAAAATAGATGAAACACTTTCTGGAACGTATTTATGAACGTTTCTCAACAAGGAAAGACTTGGATAAGTCTTACAAGTTCACGAAGTGGCTAGCCAACCAGCGAGTAGCTGTAACACAGAAAGTCAACCCAGCTCCCCTTCAACAAAGGCCTGACTCCTGATAAATAATATTACAATAATAATTTACATTAAACAACACTAATTTCCACCAATAAAAGAATTTACACTACTCGAAGAAAGTTTGAATATAAATACGGCAGGGACAGCTGGGTCGGCTAGTGAACTCCCCCAGTATCAACATTCGTATTTGAGAATCTCACTTAATAATCCTCTGAACTTAAAAGTCGTCTTCTTAAAATCGGTATCTCCAGACCGGTCTTAGTTAAGCTAGGAAGAGGGCTATCTTGAAGCCGTTCTTGAGATTACGTTTTATCAAATTTTGGCTTCATTTTTTAGTATAGCAACGGTTCATCAAAATAAAAACAACAATTACTATTCCTGGAATTTGAAAAATAACATCTCAGTCCACACACATTTCAAGTGATTTCAGATATGAATTCATTCATTCTAACCCACTTAATATGAGCCAAAGTGAACCAAATGGTGCCTGGAACCTCATTCTCCTTCATGCTTCCTCTCTTCCTCCTTCAATCCCTTATTACCAGCGCTAGAGTTTTGTCGACAGAGGACATCTTAAAGATGTTTATAGGCTATAATAGAAAATGTGTCTATTATAAAAATTATAAATATTGCAAAAATTAAATAGAGTTTAAAATATCTGTATTTAACAATAAACTATTTGGGGAGTCCGGTCCCACTAGGCGTCAAATCTGCAAGAAAGTAGAAACCAATCTGTCAAATTTCAAAAAGAGATATAGGTAATGTCGGCACTAATTCGGTTGTTTGTTTATCCGACAAAAATGGCAACATTATGGCTTTTCCATCATTCAAAGCAAAGATGACGGTGAACAATCATTAATCACTTCTCTATTACGAAGGAATCAGTTGGTAATCTCTATTTAAATCCCCTCCAAGATCAATAATAGTGATTACTCATGCCTAAATAACATCACATTATTGCCAATGTTGAATATAAACAAGGAGAATCTAATGGACAATAACTTAAGATTACTCAGTTTACCTAAAGTACCGTAATGGATTAGACTGAAAAGTCAAGTCCTTATAAGTTTAAATACATAGATGTGTCTATTTTTATGAGATATTATGTTATTCCTGGATGATATATTTACAACGTTTGGGCAATTAACATATTGCAAACCCCCCCCCCCCCTCACAGCCAGAGAGTAAAATGAGAGAGCCAATGAAAAGGTACAGTTGAGATTCACTCCACATAATAAAATATTCATAATATATATATTTTTTTAGCTTTTCCTACTTGAAAGATGATTCTCAATATGATCAATGGCCACGATAATAATCAGGAAGCTTCAGTTGAAGCACAAACTCATCATGAGTATTCAATTTCAACTTTTATGTCTGACTTTTACCTTGAATGAATCCATTATGATTGATAGCTACAAACGTATATTTTCAATTGTTTTCATCAATGGTTAAAACAAAAAGAGCGGCCGGTTACTACAAGCTTAATTTGCCCGCCTCGAAAAATATATTTATTATGAAATATCTGATTAAATTAGATCTTTCGTTCATCAAAACTACTATTGCAACTGAATGACCATAAAGTAGACAATTTAAGTTCTTTGAATTGATGCAAGAATTTAGACGGAAATAGAGTTTGTGATAGATAAAATAGACAAAAGTGAAAGATGCAAATTAATGAGTATATTACCGGTAGACATGAGCATAGGGCGCAGTTCAAATAAATTCAACACAAGTATGCATTTGCTATTACTAAATAAATATAATAATACAAATAATTGATAATTTAATGATTTATAAGAAAATAAAATGATACAAGGACAGGGGCGAATTCAGAAGAGTATTTTCTCTGGGGAGATATCGATGAAAAAACTCCGGGGGGGGGGGAGAGGAGGGCTGAGCTGTATAACACAAAAAAGGTCCTCCATCTCTGACGAAATACAACATGAATATATTTTAGTCTTGTTTAGAAATTACGGGTATACATCCCCTTTATTCCCCCTGGGTTCTCCCCTGTACAGGGACGAAGAAAACATACGATAATATACAATCTGAGATTCACTCCACATAATTAATTCATTCAATGTAAATTAATCAATTTTTATTTAAGAAAACCAACGATTATGAAGTCTTTTTTATATTTTCAAATAATTATGGTTAGACAAAGAAGAATATGCTAGCTTTTTCAGAAAATATTCATTGCGTAAAAAGAAGTGTGGAGAAAGGAATAGACCAGGCGTCTCCTCTCCTGTGATAGTAATAAATCTTTTTGCATTAACGCACTACATGCTGTCAACAATTATTATTGTTAATCTCAGTTGATAGCGGGTCGTTTGTGGGTTGAGTGAAAATTAGGTCTTCGAGAAGGTCAGTCTGGAATTGCATCATGACAAATTCCTATGAATTCCTATGAATAGCTTGAAATAAGATGGCCATTAGATGTCACGGCTATTCTTCACTAGAAACTAATGTTCAACGAAGACTGAGTGATTGAAATGCCAACCTAATTCGTAAACTAACAAAGAATCACCTATTAGAGATTTTAGACTATTCAGATGTTTTTCTTGAGATTTTCCTTAGAATTTTGTAGCAAATCACCGCAGCGCTCACCTCTGACTGACTACTACTACTGCTGCCACGGTTCGATTTCCGTTCATATTTTGCGTCATTATTCACCTCATTACGTAGGCCTACGTACAAGTCTCAGATTCAAGTAGGCTATGTAGGCTATAACTGAGAATGGTAGATCATCAAATTATTATTTTTGAGTGAAATTGATCTGACAAGTGGAATGTGGACCGTTCGAGATTTTACCGAACGGATGAAAGCGATGTGTCTGAAACGGGCCTGATACATTACCAAAAACTGATAAGATACAATGGTTAATAGAAACTGTATGATAGTAAAAGATACAATAAAGGTTTCGTCAAACTGTGTTCCAACACAGACTGAAGCGGTCTGACGCAGGCCGACGCGGTTTGTCTCAGTTTGTCGTGGACGATGCAATATTCTAATAAGCACAGTTGAAGGTCAGGCCGCGTTATGTCTGGCTAGACCTTATTAGAAGCAGCTGAGAAAGACCGAATAGTGGACGTTAGAAGACCAAACAAGTAGTTGTGAGAACGTAGGAGTTGCCATCAATTATATTACATTGGGTTCTATTATCGTTTCAAGTCTAGATTTATTTATCTATAACTTTTGACCACGGGGATCAACGCTAATGAGACTCGACCAATCAAAAATTAGGACATTGAAATATTGATATTGGTATTATTAAGAGATTGAGATATTATATATTTAGACAGGAATAGATTTTTTATAATTAAGCAGATCAAAAGTGATTTTAATATCACAAAGAAACAGGAAGAATTCTGCTTGACATTTCATTGTTTGTGGATGACACAGCTGATTAAAAAATAAATTAAGAAGAGAACAGTCCCTTAAAAGGCTAAAATTAATCACAAGTGTAATTACCAATGATTTTGACACATGAAAGAATTCAGAACAAGGAAGAGATTTTTGATTGAATTAAAAAAAAACATTATACATGATACAACAGACTTGTTAGGGACCGGTTCTGATTTGAAACACTCGTTCAGGTTCAGACAGACCTGAATATGGAACACGCCGATACAGTGTAGATTCAGTATTCAGTGTAAATAACATTGTAGATTCTACATGGTGACAAGTCGCAATGGAATATAACTGGTTTGTTGGAAACGTGCACGAACAATTATAACGGTTTCAATTTGTGGTTTAGCGACTATTTTGAGATGCATCGACTTTTTGTACAGCCTCTGTTTTGTTTACTCATATGTCTGCCGATTACAGTTAAACTATTCATGAAATCAATGAGATTTATTATTATATTTATGGGTTCTGTATTATATATTAGGATATCAAAAATCTCCTATCAAAGATAAAAGACTTGTTTGATAACAAACTAAAATATAAACTAATAGTGTAAGTATTTGTACGAATCCATAATGTTAACTGAGTTTGTAGTATTAGTTTGCAATGAGCAGTTTAAATGAATACTAGGATATAAAAATACACATCAGGGACCTGTTTTGTAATAAACTGACAGTAGCCTTCTAAGTATCGCGATTATTGCATATTGATCAAAATGTTTGTGATTATTTTTGTATCATCAGTTTGTAGTTATAAAATAATCCTATAATCAAGGTGATCCCTGAGAGAAGGAGGTGGGGGGTCATGAGGGGGTCAAATTGAAACTTTACTATGAAAGGAGTTAGAAAGGGTGACCCCCCAAAACTTTACAGCTGTGAACACCCTTGCCCATAATACACATTCTTTCATAAAACTCATGCAAAATGGCATACTGGGAAGGTATTAAATGATCAGAAACAAAAATTCAGTGTTCATTCAATAAAAAATGGGGGTTTCATCTCATTAAAAAAACTCCCAATCAAGCTTTCATGATATTCCTGTAATAAAAGATTTGTTCAACCGAACAATGTGTGTAAGCTATTAGTACAGTATACCGAGTGTTTCGCAATACCAAGTGAGCTCGTTGTACTCAGCAAAATATATAAAAAATAAATAATGTAAAAATACAGGTCCTGTATTCCTACAGGTCCCTGTAGGTCCTCCGAAAATGCTTCGTTATAGAATTAAAAATGGTAAGTTAAAACTAAGCAAATACTCAGTAAATCAAAGCTTATAAGCTTACTAGAATGAGCATTATAAAAGACTATTCAATTGACATGAGGCGGAATTTCGACAGCATTTTGATTTCTTTTCAAACTCTACAAAATGTATTTAATTGTAGGAAGTGAAAGATGCATAACATTCATACTATTCTATTCTATTGCAATTCTTTACTGACTTAATCAATCTACACACTTTCGTAGTGGCGGGCGCCGGGCCCCTAGAGGTCCTCAACTTCGGTCCGCCGCCTCTTCTACAGTATCTACCGCAGACTTGAAATACATTAGCATTTCATCACTCATGAAAAAATCTAGAAAATTCCAGAATTGCAGTAGAGAGCCCGAGGCAATTTGAAACAATTGGGGATTGGAGGTGTTCAGATAACTGATTTTTCGGATAATTGGTCATTCGATTAATAACTTCAAATTTATATTTAATTTTTTCAAAACTTATATTACACTTGTAATTATTTATTAATTATAAATAAAATACCAAAATTGACTATCAAAGTATGCGCAGGAAAAAATTTCAAAATAGATTTTTGCTCTAGTCCAGAAACTGGCTTTCTGCTGCTAAATTCTGCAGTAGGCCTAATTTTAAAGACAGGAACTCCATCACGTTCTTCTTTCTGCTCTAACCGCAGCAGTGAAAAGCTTGAGCTTTGTGCTAATGCTAAACTTGTGCTTAGCGTGCGATTTAATTTAGATTTTTTAGTTTCTTCCTTCATTTTGGATGATCGGGCTTCGGTTCACTTTGGACTGTCTATTTTTTCCCATAGCACACTCCTAATTCTTAACAGTTCATTTAGAACCAATATTTCCTTGTTGCCATTCCAGAAGGACAGTTCCAAGAAACTATAAAACGATAATTGACAAATATTTGTTTAATTAGATCATTTCTAGCCAGTAATGCTAGTAAATTGTAACATAAACAGTGATAATAACAATGTCCTAATGGTCTAGGTCTAGGTTGTCGCCTTGAACTTCACTAATAACAAAACAACTCGTGATTAGTGAATTGGTTTGTAAACAAAACTATCCGTTTTCCTATTTTACGTAGGACTTCTGTGTTTCTTACACAGATTAAAGAACAAAAATTTCCATCCCAATATTTTTAGAAGACATCATTAACCTAAATTTTAACTAGTTATATAAAACTAATTTTCAGCAAAATTAGGACACAACTAGTTTAGCCGAAGGCATTTCAGTATACACACGAGAAGCATGCTGTACCTACCTATATTGATCTACGTAAGAACGTAAGGGTATAGATATAGAAATATGGGCGTAAGGGTAAAGATATAGCTACAGTAAGCTAAAAAAGTATTGATATAGATATAATACGCCTTATAAAAATTCTTGGATGGTAGAGACTCGACCGCAATCATGTTAACTCTTAACTATCTGAACTACTCTGAACTTAAATGATCTGCCTATCCTGAATTCACATAAGAAAAATGTTTGATGAGGATTAATCAATATCATCGTTTTGAATGATTTGCTTCCACTTATTAAGGACCCGACAGGGCTTTATTGAAATCGTGTCGTCCGTCCGTCCGTCTGTGCCCTAGCGCTTGAAAGAAAGATTCTAGACTCTTGAAACTTGGTATATAGTTCCTCATAGATCAATTGAGATCGCTATTGATTTTGGAGTTTGGGGGTCGAATATAAAAATAATTATCATGTAAAACCGATTTCCATTATAGGCTCTAGATTAGTTTTGGCTGGTGAAAATCGAAACATCGGACAGCTGGTACAACACCTGCTGTTTACATTTGAAAATCAAAAAATTGACATTAGGAAGGCTGATGCTTAGCCTAACTATCCACTTTATTTTCTTTTACAGTGCAAGCGTTGACGTTTTATATTTTTGTGTTGAATTTTTTTTTTAAAGTATTTTAAATCATCGAATTGAGAAAAAAAATTGAGAATATTGAGGCATGAAAAATATGAGATCTCTTGATCAAGAAGACGAAATAAAACTCTTTTAAAAGAACTGCCGATGTGCATTTTTTTGTGAATCGGGAAGCATATATCAAAGAAGAGGGGCATACAGGTGCATACACCTTTCAGTACAACTGATAATAATAATTATTTTATGTAAATTCGTTGGGTCCTTGAATAGTCCGTTGCATTGGTTTATCATTCTTATTGAATGATACCATTTATCTATTTGAATAATTTATAAAAATATTCATTTATTATGTCAAATAGTTTATCAATTTAAATTTTTCTTCCTACAGCATACCAACATGTTATTAGCATAATAAACTTCTTACAGTATCCAAAAGTAAAATTATATTATTTAAAAAATTGTTTGAATTATTATCATTTTATCTATTTTGAAGCAATTTGAAGTTAACTTATTTTAAAATTTCTTCATTGCCATCTTTTATTTTATTATTGACCTGAATGATAGTTTCAATAGAACGTGGTAGTTTAGAGTTGGATTCTTAATTTTATGAATGAATAATAATTATAGTGATTTCCGTGACATTTGTACAAGCTAAATCTTGTAATTGCCAGGATAAAAAATAGAGAAATAACCGCAGTAAATATTAATACAAGTTGATGCAGTAAATAACAGCTTCACCATTTTTCATTGAGATTACGAAAGTTTCAAGCAATTTTGACCATTTAGTTCTTCAAAATTTGTAAGTAAAAAATTGAATAGATAGATGTCCAGTGTATTATTGTATTAATTCAATAATATTGTACTTATATTATTGAACTGTCATCCAGAATGAATAATGAATTTTATTTCCATTTCCAAAAAAAATTATAACACATAAAAAAGGCGTGGAAATATAACACGTTTTATCATTAGAGTTATATTATAGTTATGACCAAATTTTCGTACAGCAAGGTCTGCACATTTGGTATTATTATATTGGTTATTTTATACTCATGAGGATTAGGATTATTGCTTCGTTAATACAGAATTATGTATTATGATGTACATAAAAAGAGACATAGAAATTATTAGATAAGAGAGATATTAAAAATAGAATGAATGGAGAATGATAAGGAAAGATTAAAGAATGGGAAGTAAGAAGCGAAATAGTTATTTATGTATTAAGAGCGTGAAGCGCGACTTTATCGCTCGAGCCAAAACATTTACTGCGCAGTAATTTTGCGAGAGCGATAAAGAAGCTTCACGCGCGAATTACATACAATATTTTTCCTACAACTGCAGTTCTGGATTCCAACACAATAAAAGCTTGTAGTTTGTAACATCACAGACCGTGCGCAGATTTGGGTAGCGTTCGCCATTGTTGAGGTTATGTGAATTCCATGGATCCACCAATGGGAAGACATCAAAATCAAAACAGAAGCGCAAAGAAAACAGCTGGCGAGCGTAAAGTACTTTACCGCTTGCGGAGCAGTAAAGAGGTATTTTACAATTAGTTTTCAGTACGTAAAGAACTACTTTACGAGCAGTTGTAGGAAAAACATATCAAAGTCTGAAAATCAAGATTACTTATCGCAATCATTACTAGGGAATTATTTCCAAATTGGAATAAAAATTGCAGCTGTTAATGATTGTAAATAGAAGGCATAATTCACACACAAATTGGGACATTGGGTCACTGAACTTGAAATAATTTAGAATTCACTGTATTATAATCAGATAATAAGTTGAGAAATAAATTGTTTAAATAAAACAATCTTCCTCATTAATTAATTAAGAAGAGGATAAGTTGGACAATTGAAAGTCATGTCCATCAATATCAGAAGCTACTATGTTTATTGTTCTTGACCAGCACAATAATACAATGAATTTGAATATCAATCTATGTTAATTACATTGTTATAGCCAGCGGATTACAATGTTTCCAATGACTGCATAGCAATTGCAATGACATAAGTTATCCCACACCGCATGCAAGTACACGCTGCACGGTAGAATGAAACTGGTTAAACAAGGTGAAAAATCAACTCCAACTTGATTACATAAGGACAACTTGAATGAAGTGAAATGAGGCTTATAATAGCTGTTTATTCTCAAGTTTTATTCTGTACAACAGAGAATTGGGGTTACGACCTGAATACTGTACTATCTGCAGAATCCTGCTACAAAAAGCTGGCATTTTATGAGTGAACTAGGTAGAGTGCTTAGGATTGGAACTTTGCTACTTTGAACAGCTCAAGTGAATGGGAATGTGAATTTATTTCGATCGTTATCGTTAAAACTCTACTCAGGAAAACTGGAGCTGTAGAGCAATGAAAAAGGTTCAACGACCATATACAGTGGCCTACAGAGCGGGGCCGTGCCTACGTGCCGTATACTTTCCCTCTACCAGACTGATATATTTGTGAGGAATATCCATGATAAGTAGAACTATGGAACCAAAAAGTATGAAATAAGAATTGTATTCCTCTTAAACTATAACCAAACACTTTCTATTCACAGTTTCATATAGGATTATTCGTACAATAACCGCTTTCAATTATTTGAAGTATGTCAAGCAGTGGCGTAGCCAGGATTGAACTTCTGGGGGGGGGGGGGGGGGAATGGGGGGATACCAGTGGAATACCCCCCCCCCCCCATAGTTTTAATGGGTGGTCCGGGCCCTCACCCGGATTTTTAAAAAATATTTATCCTTTTTATAATGATTTTTTTGACCATTTCAAGTTACTTTTTACTTGGATATTTCAATTAAAGCAATTGTTAATTTAAATGAAATATATCTCCGATCCGGAAGTCAGTGACAGACACCACTCTAAAACACTGCATTACCACATTGCTCACTAAACTGCACACGCCGCGGTAGAGTACCGAGTACCATAACAACATTTTATTTTTTGCGATTCCCTTGACAAACTCTTGTGCTAAATAAAGCTAAGGTTTATTTTTGTATTAACTGTTTTAATTTAATCTGTAAGTTATTAGTATTGTGAAAGGTGGCTACAACATTTCGGGGGGGGGGGGATGTATCCCGATATCCCTTCCCCAGGCTACGCCCCCTCATGTCAAGTATTCTGACATCTGGAATATTTATTAAACAATGTGTGTTTATTACTATCATCGCAATGCGCACTAGAGTTGCTAGACGCAAGCTAAAGAATTGTGGGTAATTCGATTCAAAATTACCGTACATAACAATAAAATGTAAGATAATTTTGAGTCAAATTTCGCACATTTCTTTAGCTTGGGTCTGGCAGCACTGGTGCGCAGTGCACTCGGCAAAAATGTGCTGAAAAATTAAATTTTCAATTGTTATGCCTCATATAAAATGATGTACTAGATACATTCAGTCCGTAATATTATATTCACTTTCTCTTACTGATGAAAAATTTATGATGTTGAATATAAAATGTTTCATATCAATAAAGATTCTAAAATTAATTCTATCGAATCTTGAAAAGCGCATGGAATCTACGTAGAATCGTTGGACACAGGTTGGATACCTAGTTCCTATAATGTTTTTCCAATGCTACATCGTCATTTCATTACTATCAGTATCACCATCATTTTTCAAATTCACCATCATATTTCTTCAATTAACTCATAAAATTGTTAGTCATAAGTGCAAAACTTGTCCAAAATAGTTTATCTACTTTAGTTCTATTCATACTTTGTAGTTTTTATTTCTTGTTTCACAAAATCGATTTCATTGAGAATTCCCTTATGGTTTTGGGAATGATGATTTACTTAGAATGGGAATCGAACTTGGGATCTTCAGGATAGTGAAGAGATATAAGGATATAAAGAATTGCTTGTGCAAAAGACAACAACAACAACAACAATAATAATAATAATAATAATAATAATTTGTTTTAAACTTTGTAATTATCAAATTTCAATAAAAAAAGCCAAGTACCTATATTCCACAATTCCGATCACAGAACAACTGCCGTATTCTTTACTGGTCGAGATGATAGCAGTTCAAAAGTCAACTGGTCTCGGACTTACATAGACAAGATACTTGAGAAAAAAAGACAAAAGATCGAAACAAGGAAACAACGCGTTTTCGAGTAGGAGTAGTCAAATGCCTTCCGTGTCTGTTAGAAATACTGTATATTTATTTTTCATTTTATCTCTTCAGTCGTCTCCTGTTGTTCAGGGAGCAGCACCAACAGCTTCAATCTCTTCCCTGCTGAGCGATAAAAGAGTATCATTTTTCCTTTTTCATCGACCTTGACGAAGCTCAATCACAGTTTAGCCTACTATAACTGTTGTACTAAGTGTCCTTTGTAACCTTGCTACAGTAATCTCTTACTAAAATAAGCACATCGAGCAAATGTCATTCATTGCATCAAAACATTGAAACTTAGAACATAAAATGTCAATTGAAAATAGGCTACTATTACTTCGGCAACATGATAAACGATTGAGACTTCAGCTAAGTATTCCATTTCATCCTTCTGAATGATCAAGAAGAAAAAGAGGCTGTTAATAGAGGGGTGTCCCTGTCTGTGAAGGTATTGATAACCTGATAAATCAATAATAAAGGTATATCATTGTATTGGGCGAGTGCGAGATACTTCCAGTTAATTGCATTTTCCTGAGTAGAGATGGTAGAATAATAATGATGTTGATACTCGATGATAATCACCATCGCCAAATGAAACACATGCTTTGGAATGGTGATATTCCCGCAGTTCCTTATCATACACCATTCCACAGCATGTATTTGATTTTGCGATGGTTTTTTTGGGAGGATGAAGCCCACATTGGTCTGAGACATGTGCGTGGGTAATGAATTGGATGATGATGATGATGATTGATGAATTGGACCTACAGTTTTAGGTGGGGTCCGAACCACCGGGAAGTGATTTTACAGCAGAGAACAGAGCCTTTTTTGCTGGCCAATCCATCCTTCACCCTTACAAAGATGGCCCAGGAGTTTCGTAGCTTATCTCTGATTGAACCATTGTCATGGTAATAAATTGTAATAAATCGCTGTCATTATGGGATGGGTCTTCTATATTATTGAGTCAGACAGTCAACGTATTAACAAGCAGTTAGTAATTTAAAAGCACTCAGATACTGATACCGGCACTCGGCTATCATTTCCCAATATATTATCATATAGTATTGGATGGTAGTCCAATACATGTGTATATATATATATATATATATATTACACACGAGCACCTCCCTCCACTATGCAAGCAACCTTAGTAAATTACTAACTGCTTGTTAATACGTTGACTGTCTGACTCAATAATATAGAAGACCTATCCCATAATGACAGCGAACTTGGCCATTTCTTTGGAACTTTGCAAACAATAATTTCAATTTTGAAGGCACTCAGTTATATTGTAGTGTGAATAATCTCTTACAAACGCACTTTACAAACGAACAGGCAATAATTTATTACAAATTTGAAAGCACTCAGTTACAAACTCCAAGTCAGTAACAGCTTATCAACAATACAGTATCAAGTACCTACTGTAAGAACAAAACTGTAACGAAAATAAGTAGTTAAATGATTGAAGAGTGTGTGTGTGTGTGAGAGAGAGAGAGAGATAAGATAAAGATAAAATTACTTTATTTACGTAAATTTACAAAATATAATTGTGGCTGATTAAAGAGCATATTATTAACAACACAATAGATTGTATATGAGAACGATTTTGGATATTAACAATGAGAGAGAGAGAGAGATAGAGACTACAAACAGTAATTGATTGTGAACTTTGAAGATGACTGATGATTGGATGATGAGTGTAATCATGTTTTCAAATAGAAGAAGAAAACTTGATGATAGTTTTCTAGAATGTACCATTATCCTCATTATCTCACCCGAGTACCAATTATACAAAATCATTTAAAAGTATTTAGGAGTTATAAATCAAGGTGCAAAGCTTGTCAAAGAAGATGAGAGCCACCAAATGACAGTTATAAATCTCAGTCGAGATTGAGTTTAGTAATTTAGTGCACGTTTCTGTCCGACTGCTGCTAAGGCCAATGGGTGTCACTTCTGAAATGAAGGTCGACTAACTGTGCTGTGATGCGAATATTGAATGAAGCCAGCCAGCTACTTCATCAATAATTAAAACATCATCAATAAACATGCTAACAAATTCACGGTCCACTAGAAGCGACTGGATGTAGTACTTCTGAAATTTCAAGTTATAAAAAAGTAAATTCTTATGGCTTTTCGTGGTGGGGAGACCCTTACGGGTAGTTCCACCTCGCCGCTTTTTTAACGACTGCTTTTTTTATATGCAACCGGGACCGACGGCTTAACGTGTCCTCCGAAACACGGATTTCAAGTTATGATGGAATGAATTGAACCTGATGTAAAATTATAATTTAGTTTGAAATAATTATTACACTGTCATGAAACATTTCTAAATGTTTTTTCGCAAATAACTTATTTTTCGTAACGTTAAAAAGACTATACAGTAGTCATAAAAAATATTCTGAGAGCTTACTTTTTGTGAGTGGTATTAGTTCATAAAGTTGTCAAAAACATATATTTCTATTTCATCCATTTCGTTCCATTTTGCTCTTAGAAACTGTCAATTAACTTTAAAGGTAGTGTATACTACTGTACAATAATTTTTAATTATGTATGTAATGTTATTATTTTATAGTGTTTGGTGATCAATTTCAATTTGATAGAAAATGGTTTTAAATGACTGCATTTGCCCCAATATGCAATATATATGACTGATTAGAGTATTATTATGATCAACATCTCTCAGATCAAAGAATGATTGTGATTTTAATAATTTATGAAAATTACCTTCAAGTGTTAAATGGTTGAGTAGGCAAGATGATAAATAAAATAATGGAATTTTAAACGAATTAGATTACTGACATTGTTGATGTCAGATTAGATATAGATACAGATAGAAGGTAGCCAACTTTTGTATGTGGCACACATGAATACAAAAAATGCATGTATTGAACAGTGCTATCAAGCCCGTAGCTAAACTGGGGCAACCGGGGCAATGCCAAGGGCCCCTGACTAATGGTGACCCCAAAGGGTGGTTGGCCCCAAACTTGCAAAAAAATGGTCAAATGGTCAAAAAAATGAGTTAAACCCTTAATGGCCTTGTTCACTGTCATTGAAGTCCCAACTCAAACTTTCAAAAAACACAATTTCCACAAATCTATTCAATTTGGAAACATCTGAAATCTCTCTAGTCCATTTTCTCCTAACTTGTTCCCAAGTGTCTTTCAAATGGTCGAACCCTAATGCAATACATAATCCAAAAATTCTAGATGAATTTTATAAGAGGGCAGCTTACCCTATCAATACTATTGCGATAATCAAATCACAAAATCTATACTGATGTAATAAAAATCACAAAATCAATGATGTAATAAAAATTGAAAGTAATAATTGATATCCATATATTGATTTATATGGATCGCGAAAATGTCGTGCAGTCATCATTCATTTTGATTACATATGCTCTCTCACTCTCACTCTCTCTCTCTCTCTCTCTCAGGGTTGAGTGGAAAGAGGACCAGGAGTCCTAACTCCGCCCTAATAAAGACATTTAATCAATCAATCTCTCTCTCTCTCTTTCTCTCTCTCTATAAAGAAATCTAATCTAACCTAATCTAATCTATTATTTCCTTGGCACTTCTGAAAGAAAATCACTATACACACAAAGTCAAATATCATCACCAGTTAATTCATCTATTACCCTAAATTCAGAGACTAGTTTTTAATTTTTCGAAATCATTACATTATTTCCTTCCAACTGCACATAAATGTATTTTTAGTCATTCTCCTCACTGTTCTTCCTAGTTTATCAATTATATAGAAAGCGGCAGCATAAAATATTTTTTTGAAAAACTTAAGATCCATTTTATGATTTACACAATGTTTATTCTGTTTTTATGATGTAGGCACATACCTGAAACTTTTTAAGCTAGTTTTGAAGATCAAATCAGGTAGGCCTAGATGGTCTCCATACGATGAGTACACAGATTTCTGGCATTTGTTATGACTCCTGCCAGCTAGCAGACGCTATTTTGACAATTTCGTCCTGAATGTTGACATCAAATCTTAAAGTGTCTTGGTCGGCTCACATAAACACGGAGTTTAAAGAACATAGAAAAATATTCCAAGGGGTCAAACCGGGAGAGCGGCCCGGCCATTCCAAATCGCCTCTAATTAGATGAAGCGCTATGTGAAGTGTTCCCCAAAACAGTTTATGCAGTGTATGAAGGATAGGGGACGTCACCCACCTGATTTGACCCTCGAACCAAGTAAAATATGTGCCTCTATTATAAAAAATATATATTTTTTTTATTAATACAATGATGGGTTTCATTAAGTTTTGAAAATAGAAAATTATGCAGCCGCATCACTCTATATTTGTTATACTATAAATTTTATACTCGTATATTAGACCATTTTTCCGAGTCATAGCTTCTACAAATACCTGCACACGTGTACTTGATTCAAATACGAAAGAAAAAGTAACAGATAATAAAAGTAATAAAAGAAGGAAAAGAATGAAAATAATAGACCTATAATATACAATAAGAAACCCGATCATACTTCGAACAAAAACTATCTTAGTAACTTAACTTGCAAAGTGACTCACATCAGTGCAAAAACTGATAGGTATTCAAGGTGAATCAAAGTGAATAGCATAATAAAATTATTTCAATAATTTGAAATTTTCTCGTGAGAAAGCAATCTATCAGTTAGCACTTAATATTCTCAGCACGACCTATAATTGATTTATAAGCCTATCATCAATAAATTCACCTTCATAGAATTAATTAAAACTGACAAAGACAATCCAATACATACAAGTTTCACAATTCTGTAATGACATGAGCGTTCCACATTTCAATGCTGGGACAAAGATAGTCGTTCATTACCTGCAGTATCAAACACATCAAGATAATAGACCAATCAAACCATTAGAAACGACATTTAGTACAGAATAAATTAGGGTTAATAGAAGAGCTAAGTAAAAGTGATTTCCTCTTTAGCCAAACCAGCTAATAATTGAGAGAGAGAACTATAATAATTAGGAGAAAAGTATGTCACCTGCCAGAGCTCTGTCTTTTGGAAAGATTTCTCACAAGTCTACAGATTGTTGCATTCTCTTTTAGAAGATATTATCATTCATTTTCTTCAAAATTACTAGTGTTTGTGTAACAACTGTAAATAGAAATCGAATTATTGAGAGAAATCATATCTCTGTACCAAAACTTACAGGAAAACTGAATATATCTCATTACTGCAATACAGTATACAATGAAAACTTTAAAAAAATGCCCAAGAGATTGGATTAGGAAAAACCTACAGCTCAAAAATTGTCAAGCAGGCTACTTACAAGCGATAACTCTTATATCTAACTTAATCCATAAGTAAAAACGAAAAAGAAATGAAATAGTAATTCAAACAAACCGTCAATTTATTTGGGGAAATTACTAACAAAAAGTAACTCTGAATATTACTATAACTGTAGAAAACCTTCCCTTCCCCCAACCAACTACCCTAGCCCACGAGGTAAACTGTGGAATGTCATTCAGTCTACAAAATTCAGACATTATCTAATAGAGCCACGCTACTTGAGACCAAAATATCGAACTAATTAAGTGTGTCTGTCTGGACAGTCAAGTTTTTATATTAAAAATTCAACTGAACACCTATCGCCAACAACAATTGAACAATTATAGGCAGGTCTGGTAGAGCAGTTGGTTGGAGCGCTTGTCTGAAGCTTCTGGTTTGCTTCGTTTCCTGCAGCCTTGGGTTCGAATCTCATTCAGCCATGGATGTTTCTCATCATTCACCTCATTACCCACGCACAAGTCTCCAGACTCATGTGGGCATCATCCGAAATAAAAAATAATTAGAAAAATGCATAATATCACCTGCTCATGCTCATTAGAATACAATTATACATGTTAATGCTCCAGTTTTTACGGGTGTCCGCTGGCAATTAACTTCTTTTGTAGGCTACTAAAAAAGCAATAATTATAACCTACATGACAGATTTGAGTTTAGTTGGAGCAGCCTTTTAATGGCACAACCAATTTTAATTTATTGAAAAAGCCCATACAAGGTAGCTTATTGGAATAATAGTATTATGTAATCATGTCATTCGTTATTTCATTATGTAAATGCCAAGATAGAATTTGATAGGAAAAGGGGTCTCCATTTGAAACCATTCCAGGGATTATTATAAAATGAATTCTTCTAACTATCTAATGTTGCAGATCAATTGATTATAGGCAAGGTTGATAAGTTTGTGCTTTTTCAATGTCAAAAGTAAATGTTGTTTTCAAAGGCATAATGTTATTATGTAAATCCTAGACTTTGTGCAATTTGTTTTCATTTTAAACTAAAGAGGGCACTATTACATCTGAAATTTATTTCCACTTCTTACATAGAGATACTAGATTTTACTACAATGTATTTGAATAAATTACGCTCAAACAGCTGCTAAGTACGTAGTAAACTTACAGGGGGATTATTTTCACTTATTCAAACTCAAAACTTTACACTACAGACTACACGAATGCAAATTTTACACTAGTCTTCATTTTTGAGGTTCCGACAGGGCCTTATTCAAACCGTGCCGTTGTCCGTCCGTTCTAGAGCTTGAAAGAAAGATTCTAGCGTCTATAGATACTCTTGAAACTTGGTATATAGCTTCCTCATAGTCCAAGTGAGATTTCTATTGATTTTGGAGTTTGGGGGGACGAATATAAAAATAATTATGATGTAAAACAGGCCACCACTATAGTATTTAAGTTAGTTTTAACTAGTTAAAATCAAAACATTCTATATCTTGTTCAATATTTAAAAAATTAAGAATATTACGATGGTTGCTGCTTAGTCCAATTATACACTTCATCTTTACAGTGCAAGCGTTGATGTTTTCGTTTTTGATTGTGTTGAAACCTTTTATTAAATTATTTTGAATCGTCGAATTGAAAAAAAAACAGAAAGAACATATTAATTTAGGCATGATGTATTATGAGATTTCTTGAACAAGAACAAGAATAAGAAAAATAGACAAAACTCTTTATCAAGAACTGCCGATATGCAATTTTTGTGAATTGGGAAACATATGATGTTTATAGAAATCAAAGCAGTTAAATGCTTATTATTATTATTATTTTATGTAAATTATACGGGTCCTTGGATACACCGCTGTATTGGTTTATTCTGGTAAGTAGTAATCCTATTTACTAATGACATTGCCTTTGGACTCAACACATGGTTAGATATGGCATTTTTCTATAATGAACACACATAATTACCTATATACAAAAATTGAACATGAACATCTCCAGTAAACCTACCAATTATTTATCAGCCGGTTGAAAATAAGTCTGGCTTCATGTTCCAATATTTATATTTAAGATAAGTCCAAGACATTATCTAAGGTTATTGAAGTAGATGGCAATGTTTACTTGACTTATTCTCACCATTTGTAACGATGGAACCCTTCAGAAATTTAACTTATATTAAATATCAGACACAGACGCTCTGTTAGGAGAATGAACAGTGCTTTTCTTGACAGAGTGGACGTCGGTGCAACTTTGTTCACTTTGGAACACAAAAGTCTATTCATAAAGTAAACATTGGATCGTCACTTCATATTTACACTTTTAATGTCAATTGTATTGTTCTCTCTCTCTGTCAACGCTCTCTTTTACTCCTATTTGTCAAATGTGCTTCTAGAATTTTTGAGGACATCCTAGACGGCAGTTAACCTGTTCTGAGAATGTTGTGTCAATAGAAAGATCTGGAATAGAACTCTCTGAAAACAATGCTATTATAAATAGCATAGATGCTCTCTTACAGTCAGTCGGTTTTGAATCAGGACTTGAGTGATAAGCAAGTTGAGAGCTACCAAGAAGAAATTATTCTGTAGTATTTGCACATGCATTGTGGCTATGAACAGTACAGTGGATTTCGGCGATTAGAGTGAGGATAACTGTGACAGTAATTGTGATAAGGCTATTGGTGTTGAACAAACTTCTTTTGAACTAGTGTAAGTGCATAGTTTATCATTGAGTTATTGAACAGTTTAGTAAACATTTATTACTGATGAGTTATTCGATTGGTCTATTTAACAGTTATTAATAGTTTTGGACAGAGATTAATATTGTTATTGAAATATACATTGTTAGTTGAAAGTTATTAAACTGGCTGTCTGTTTTTTGTATTTCTTGAGTGATAATAACTAATTTAATGTCTGCTGTTGAGTTAATTGTGTGAATAGTTTCGAGTGTTACTTTCAAGTGTTGCCAGCATTATTTTAGTGTTAGAACCGTTAACAATACCATTGTTTTTTCAACTCATAGCCATGATGAAAATTCTTATTATCGGCCACCCAATGTCCTAATAATGGGCAATCACTTAAAAAACAGAAAATTTAAAAGAAAACGGCAATATTTCCTATAACCGGGAGACCACCACCTACTAAATCCGTAATTTTTTATAAATTGGCATGCTTGATATGTGAGGTAAACTAAGGTTACTGAACTAACCCATATTTTTTAGGTTTAAGTGGCCGATATTTGGTAGATTTACCATATGTAGGTTTGATTCACATTGAAATGAATACTGGCTAATATTCACGACGATAGCCAACATTTTTAAACTATCACTTCAAAAGTTGGGCTATAGAACTTAGTGGGAATTCATCTTATAGTGATACTATAATAATTAAGTGAGAATAATTAGTTTCTTTCAACAAAAACATTAAAATGCAGGTTTTCAATACTGCTACTGACATTCAGGAGACTTATCCTTGGGCAGAAATACTAAAATTGACTGAAGCAATCAACTCGCTTATTGCACCTTACCTCTCCATGCTACTGGTTGATTTATTCCAAAATACAAAACTAGCAATCGGCTGGTAAGCCTCGTCAGCTAGGACACGAATTGGTGAAAAATAAAAGTTGCAGAAAAAATACTGACCAAATTGATCCCATTTTCAACTATCATATTCAGCACATCAACCAACCTGAAAATAAAAGAAACGAATGATGAGTTTGATAAGAAAAAACATTCAAATAAATCCCGCTAAAATATGAACTGTGATTCAATCTATAGAAAAAATCACAGGTTAGGGCCCGCATTTATAAACATACCTTGAGTGAAAGAAGGCTCAATTTTGTTTCTGAATTACGGTCTGATGTTTTTTAACCAGAAGGCAAAAGAGAGGTTGGTAGACTACGAAAAAGGTGGCAATAATCAATTTAGCTCATAACATGATAAGGCATAACATAATTATATAGTGAGTCGGAGCAAGCTAAAGCCTAATCCTTGAACGAAAGATGTTTTTTCTCATTATTAGTAGCTAGTACCAAAAACTGATCGAATGAAATGTCCTACATCCTACTTTATAATATAATAATATGAATTTTAAATCTGTCAATCTTCATATCCATATCCTAAAAATAATCTTTACAGTCTAATAATTATCAACAGAAATTTAACATTCGGGGCCCTGTTTTACAACAATTTACAATAGTAAAGTTGACATTACTTGTCTTTGTAGTTACTGAAAAATGCTTTGGAAAGTTTTACTTGTAGATTTTAGTTTGTAAATTATTATGTAACAGGCCCCAGATGTGATACATTCAAAATTTCAAAGCACTTAAAAAACAATATCCAAAATAGAATAAAAATGTACAACCGAAATTCGTTTGCTGAGTGACAATTACCAAAAACCTACCTCTTAGATGACGCAAGAGAAACACGTGAGATCTAAATTAAGCAATAAAAATTGATGTACATAATATATCAAGTTCCAGTTGCCATGACATTAAATAGTGTTTCTTGCAAATAATTGACGTATAAAATGTTCTAAAGAACGGGGAAAAGCTGCTTCTTCTCAACATAATAGAAGATTCTTTCAAACAAGTGCCTACCTAATAACAGTGATTCTCACGAGAGTGGAGAAGACAATGTTATTCTGTCAAATAAAGATACAAGTTAATATAGAATACAAAAGACATGCTACAAATTGTCAAGTTCAACTGCAGAAAAAACAAATAAGTTTAGATAATTCTAGCACTTCAACTCCAATCTAAACGATCATTTCTATCCTCTGCCGTTAGTTTGTCAAATAAGAAACAAGTTTTCGTTTTGCATTGATTAACAAAATAAAAACTCGCATAATATATTTACACATGCGTGTTAATAATGAGCCAAAGCTCTTTGTGTTTAGGAGTGGTGTTCAGGTCTGAGCCTGGGGTGAAGCTTATGGAATTTGAGAGGAGAGAGGCCCACAAATTATAAGCTATGAGAAGCGGATTGGCGCGTAAAAATTATTATCTAAATGGGCCGGGATGAATGTGACGTGTTTATGCAGCCTGCCATTATTTCGTGAGAATGTTGAAGTCACGAAAACCATCTATTCTAATAAGCAACAGGTCTATGAGACTCTATAACACTCCCAAACACAATAAAATGTTCTAAGATACTCCAAAGAGTGTTATTCAAGTCTGAAAAACTCTATAAGACTCCAACAAATATAAATGGTCTTTAGAATGCGTTGGACATGTTATAAATTACAGATAAATAAGAAATATTGGAAAAGGTTACCTTGCCATTAAAAACATTTAATATTCGTTAAATTGAAACATTATCAGAAGTTTATTGAACAAAATTATAATGCAACTTGAATACAAAAATTCTTGTAAATTTTACAAAAAACAACTGTAAGGTCAAGGTTATTAGAGTACTGGTAATGTAAATGTAACAATTATTGACAATTCTACAAAGAACGACTGTGGAATCAAGGTTAGGTAAGGTTGTTTATCGGTAGTGGAATTACATTACAATAATTTATTTTCAACTTTTCAAAATGTAATTGCCTATTGCGTGATCAATACTGTATGGGCTAGCTATAGCCTGAGTTTTTAGTTATCAGACTATTAAATTGGACCCCTACAGTTAAATTTATTCAGCAAGAGACAATCTATTTAGCAATATTATAATATGGATATATTGCTTAACACTTGAGACGCGGGAGAAAAAATTCATCAGGAATCTATAACAAGGAATTGAATTTGAAAATATTTGCAAAATTAAAATGTCAAGATCATTGTGAAGTTATGAACTTCTAAAATAGAAATAGACTATAACACATAATATTTTTTATTAGAAAAATTGCCAGAGTATGTCTAAAGCTCTTTTCAAGGTGGCTATCTATAAGAGCAAGCTTGAAATGTTGAATATGCTTATCAACACATTTATTCCATATATCCTCTGCCATATAAACCATACTGAATCTATATATTGTGATGAATTCACAATGTTTTGAACTTCGCGCTCAGGTGCACTCTTTTGTTGGCAGTTGCTAGGTACACTATTTTAAATTTTATGGAAACCATTTGAAATTTTGTATATAAATTTCTGTGAATTAGAATTAATTATTAACATTAATATTTGACTTGCTCTTAGTGTATTAAAATTAATAAATATAAACTAATGTAAATCAATATTATAAGTAAATCCTGCACTTAATGAGAGATGTGTGATTTAGAACGCTGCCTAGCTATAGAATCACGAGAGGTGGCGTGATCTCCAGTTCTCCTTTTTTATTGGTTAAGTCAAGAAAAAATGAGAGTGTTTTGTTAAAACTTGCATCTCAACAGGTAGCGTTTTTTTTAGGAGGTTTGGCTGGCCTTTGTACTTCTTGATGACTTGAGCTTAAAAAGGGAAGACAAGCAATGAACTGGAAACTAATTTTTTTGATTGACGATGATGTGAAGTTATTAATTTTTTCATCTTGTAATGTAGAATAATAATTTCAGTTTGACCTTCCAGTTTTTTTATTTATCTTTTCAAGGGATTGAGTTTGGTTAGTCTTCATAAATGTAATTGAACTAAATATCACCACCAAATTTTTGGGTAAGTTTTTCAAGTTTCTAATGTCAGTAAATTATCAATTCCTATTGTATCTTAAAATTGAATTCTAAGATAAATATGTCAGTAATGCAAAGATTTAACCTATAGATACTCTTTAGTTTAATTTCAAAGATTCTTATTTCTAAGAACACTTCAGGTTTCGTTTGAGAAATTCATTTTTCTAAGTTTCTCTATGAAGGATCTAAAGGTTACAGTAGATGGACCATAAAATTTGTTTTTCTGTTAGTAATTTCGAATGTAATGTTTTTCCTTTTGAGAAAGTCTTTACTAGTTTGTTGTGGTTAAGTATTCTTGGCATAATGCTAAAATTCAGTGATAGGTGAACTCGATTTAAAAAAAATATAGAAGTTTGGACTTTTCTTTGGATAGGAATTAATTATGTAATATAAAAGATTAGGTAGATGAGATAACCTATGAGTGTATTATTTCTGAAACGTTTTACAAGAAATAACTTGATCTATTTAATGAAAGTAGCAGAGGTATCTCTATTTTTTATTGAATGATTTTGTAATCAAGAACTTTATGTCTCTTTAAAATCTGAGTTTTATGTCTTTAAAATCTGAGTTAGAAAATCAAATTTAATGAGAACGAATATTTGACCCATAGAGTATATTGTTGTATTCTTTTATTTTTGGTAAATTTGGAAATTGATTTTAGTTTGTAGTCAAGAGGGTAAAGAGAAAATTGTAGGACAATTTGATTAATTTCAGTGGTCCCAGTTGGAGGTACGAGTTCTGGATCAATTTGGCATCACTAATTACCAGTTAGAAATTTCAACCTGATTTGGGATTACCAGATGAATCCTTAAGTCTGCTAATGGAGGGCAGAGACAGGAATATGTACCGGTAACTGTAGGATGAGTGTTCTGTGGAACAAATCAAGGTAACATAACAATAATTTCTAGGATTAGTGGGCCCACTCGTCGATAGTGCGATCGATTATATGGACTGACTTGAGGACACATTTGGGGGGGAAATTTAATAGTTGAAAATATATCAAGAGAAGAGGTTTAGTAGTTAAAAGTTTAAAGTATGCAAGTGATGTTTGCCTCTCGTCATAATAGCTAGAACTGTGCCAGCCTTAAGAGAGGCTTTCACATTACTAGTGGGCAGTAGTGTACCAATGGGGCTGGAAATAAATGAGGCCAAAACAAAATATCTCAGAGTGTCATCAACAGCAGCCGGAGAAAACATGAGAAACATGACCATTGGAACCTACACATTTCAACAGGTTAAGGAATTTGTATACCTAGGAGCCCTTATAACTGGTGATGGGAAAGTCTCAGCAGAGATACTTAGGCGGATTATGGCGGCTAACAGGTCGTACTATGCTGGTATAAAATTGTTCAAGTCTCGACTTCTATCAAGAGCAACCAAATTAAAATTATACAAAGCATTAGTGAGACCTGTGGTATGCTATGGGTCTGAAACATGGGTGCTTACTGCTGGTGATATTCAAAGACTAAGAGTTTTTGAAAGAAAGGTGTGCAGAAGAATCCTTGGCCCTATCTGCGTAAATGGATTTTGGAGGGGGAGAAGGAACTGTGAAATAGAAAGGTTCCTGGATCATGAGGATATTGTTAAGTTTATTAAATCAGGACGAATTAGATGGATTGGACATGTGGTGAGGATGGATGATGGAAGGGTGACGAAGTGTATATGGAAGGAAAGATTATTCAATAGAAGAAGAAAAGGTAGACCGAGGAATAGATGGACGGATGATGTGGAGCGTGATATGAGAGTACTTGGAATACGTAACTGGAGAGGGCAAGTAGAGGATCGGGAAAGATGGAGAGGCTATGTTAAGGAGGCCAAGGGTCACATCGACCTGTAGCGCCAAGGAGTAGTAGTAGTAGTGATGTTTGCCTCAGGGAGAATATGATTAGTAACATATTGTGACCTTTTATTATTTGATTGATATTATTTAGTTGTGATAAATTTCTGTGATATTGTGTTGTATGGTTTTTGAATATGTTTGGTTTAGACAACGAATTAGCTTTATTTTGTAAAAAAAGAGTAATAAATCTGGAAGGTCATTACTGAAGCTGTGTTTAATCCGTTTCTTGTTGATTAGAGTGTTTGGTCAGTCAAGCAAACAGTAAAAATGACTTCGTCATTTTTGCTATTTGGGTAATTTGTTTTATGTTGTCCGTTCAAAATTCAAAATGTACAATTAAAATCAATAAAGGACGGCATAGTATTATAAATCATTTAATTTTCTTGGATTATGAATTGAGTAATTATATACTATTATTATTTATCGTAGCAAAGCTCATAAGAAAATTGGAATATTACTTGAAGTTGACAAATGGTTACAGGGCCATGATTTTTTAAGGTAGTCCTATACCCACAAACAAAGGTGCATGTTATTGAAGCTTCATGAGTACAGGAACTCAAACCAGCTCTAAAAATAATAATGAGTGATATTCATCATGAACCAGTTCCTCAATACAAGTGTACTGCAGATAAGTGTAATTACAAAGTTGAAAACTGTTATCATTCAATCTGTGGATAAGACGCATCAATAAAAATGATGCTACAGATGCAGACAGTCGATCTGTCAACAGAGCACAGGTGAAGTGTAGCCCATAATCAGAAAGAGCATAGCAGACTTCTAAAGGAATGCAGGTTCAAAGCTGATTATATAACATTTGAAACCAGCTATGATAAAACGAGACCAACAACAATATTAATGGGGTCATCGCACGCTAGAAAAGGCTGGATAATAATTATGGAAACACTTAGCACTTTGTCAAGTTGTCTGAAAGTTCTGGAACGAGAAAATTAATTCTTGGTCATTTTTAGTAGTCATACTTTGATCCCCTAATGCGACTCGCTTGAAATATAAAGTGAGCCAACCTCGAATGTACAGAGAGTTTAGAAAAGGGTACATCGAGAAAATAGGAATAAAGATGAAAGGTTAATTGAGAAGGAATATGATGATTGCATGAGAAAGCACTCGCACTGACCCCATCGGAGATTACGTAGGTCATAAATATGACAGGAATAAGGCGAAGATAAGAAGGGAAAGAAGAACATGCAAGGGAATAAACAAAAGAGTGCATAGTTATAATGATAATCAAAATGCTTATTTTGTTGCATTTCGCTATCTTTGAGATAACACTGAATTTATAACTTAGTTCATCGATAACAAAAAAATAATGTTGACAAGCAAAATGTAATTAATATAATTTCACTTGTAACAGAAAGATGCAAGGTTATTGAGACAATAAAAAATAAATGATAATGAGGCAATAAAAATAGATGATAGTTTTACTTTCATCAATGATTTTGGTATAGTTGTTCAAAATGATGCTGAATTTTAATGGCGATAATATGAATCTGTACAATACCTTATCCTAATTCCTAAGCTTAAAAATACAATAACTCAACATTATCCTAATGTAATAATTTAAGTCTTATACTCATAAAATTTAAAATTCAACCCATACTCTACTTTTTACATCTTTATAAGATTTCCATTATAAATTATAAATAGCCCGATTATCCTCTTCATTTTTACAGTGCAAGAGTTTTCGTTTTTGATTGTGTTGAAATCTTAAATTATTTTAAATCGTCAAATTTAAAAACAAAACAGAGAAAATATTGAGGCATGATATATACTATGGGATCTGTTGAAGAAGGAGAGGAAGAAACAAAACTCTTTTTCAAGAACTGCTGATGTGCATTTTTTGTGAATCGGGAAGCATAAATATGATGTTTATAGAAATCAAAGAATTTAAATGGTGCACGTACCTATCAGCACAAATGATAGTAATAATAATTATTATTTTATGAAAAATCGTTGAGTCCTTTTATACTCCGTTGTATCAGCTTATTCCTCCAGGGTTCCTTCCAAAAAGTTAGTCTTTGAACTTAAAATTTCTTTTTTTAATTTTAGCCAAAATCGATGCGAAGGATCATTTTGGGTTTTCAATCAAAATTTCCATTGATTATTTCTTTTGTTAATTCCAAGAAGCCAAGGTTCAATCCAAGGAGTACCCAAAACGATCTCACCATCAATACTAAAGAACTACATTCACTGAGATAATATGTGAGTTACACATTATTTTCAACACAAATTTAAAGCCAACAAAACTTCCACATCGCAAAATACTATGCCAACGCAATTTTCACGAAAATTATATTCAAACTTCATTGACAATTGTGAGCAATCATGAATTCATAAAACGTGATCATGAGAAATTTACTAATTACGAATGGTTGCTTTTTTCTAACTAGCTCTTCACTCAACAGTAGTTGAGTTGAGCAACACCAATTTAATCATAGACCTACCACACAATATGTTTTAAAAATGTTCTGAGTGTGTGCAATATGCTGTTAATCAACGCGTACTATACGGTTTATATTGTTAATGACCTATCAATAAAAAACTCAGGGATTCAAAAGGAAACCCAGGGACTGGGAGAAGAATGAAGTAACAGTTCTCATGTTTTGTTGCAACAATTATATGCTGTATTGTTTATACTAGTTGTTCTGTGAACAGTAGACCTCACGCCCAAGAATAAGGGTGCTTGCACAGAGTAACATACTCGATGTACTCAATGATAATCACAAACGCAAAATTAAACACAATCATCAGACCTAACACTTGATTCAATTCGCATAGTCTATTTTATGTATGGTATTAACAATCTGTACCACATCAACAAGGCTGTGTTTTCAATTTGCGAGACAACTGATTGCACAAAACAGATTTCAGATGTGTGATGAATGAGTTTATAAAACAATATTAATTAAATTTGTATTATAATTTACGTACTAATCACTTTTTATTATACTTAGGTCTAATTAAAATATTAGAAATGAAACAAACGAATAAGAATGATAAATTTATTTATATGAATAAGGCTCAAACAGGTGAATAACCAGATGTTACGGCCCAAGGGCTATCCATGAATCACATTCCAATTATATTCAACTTCAACTTTATTAATGATGGAGCCCACATAGGTCTGAGACCCATGCGTGGGTAATGAGTTGGATGATGGTAATTGATGAGCTGGACCTACAGTTTTAGGTGGGTTCCGAACCACCTGGAAGTGATTTTCAGCAGAGAAACAGCGTCTTTTTTGCTGACCAATCTAATCGGTCACTCTTAAAAAATCCTTACACATACATCGCTGCGCATTACTAAAAGGAACATTCATGCCAAATTTAAAAGAAATCGGTTCACGCGTTCAGCCGTAAATGTGTTACAAACAGACAAATGCAAAACGGTCGACGGAATGAACTCTCTTCGTTCGGTCAATTATAGTTTAATCTAATCAAATACATTTATTTGCCACCGCACATATATATACAAAAAATATGCTGCGACTGTTATATGCAATGTTGCAAAAGGTGCGACTACAACTGCTTTTACTACTTGGTTCAAAACGTCAATAGAAGCATGGCATGAATATGCACTTCAGTTAATGCACTTCAATTATTTCCCATTCTCAATTCTTATGCAACTTGATTCTTTGTAGTATTCTTTTGTTAAGTGTCAATACAACAAACATCACTGACGTTCCACCACACTTGTAATTTCTCTATATTAAAAAGAATGCTCTATAACAGAATGCTTACTTCTGGTGTAGCAATACCAGAGTAATTTTGTATTAAACCTGGTTCAGGAAGGACTAAATAAAGATGTTCAATTGGTAATTTAACACCAGATAGTGTATCTTAATTTAGTTCTGAAATTTCTATTTGCAGATGTTATCCCTAATTCCTACATGTTAGTAGTACTAATCGCATTGGGAATTTTGCAATAAGTTAAATTAAATGGTAAATGTTAAATTATCGTACGGCTCATTTCATCACTCAATAGTATTAGAGGGTTCCTGGATTTCTTGTTCCCTGACGAACTGCGTTGTTAATATTAACTTTTCAAGTGAATTCGACGACTTGTTGTTAAATTTGACTGCAAGTCGTTGAAATTCACTTAAAAAGTTAGTATTAGATGGGTTATACAACATAGAGTAATTCCATCATTCAATAAAAAATTTAATGAGTAATATAAATTTTTTTCTTAAATTGGCAACAATAAATAGTAGATTATCAAATAACTATCGACAGTAGCAGAGGCTCCATTAAAAAAAATAATATGAACTGGAAATGATTGTGGAAAAAATTTATAATTTAGAAAATGCAAGAAATGAATACAAAATATGTACCGACTATTCAACTTTTTTTTGTGAGTGCTAAGGGCAATAAAATAAAAGCCATATTCTTCATTCATTTGAAAAAAGAGACAATTGAATGACATAATAGGCCATAATTTTGCGTAGAAATTGACATACGTCAGAAATTGCATGTACCTGAAGACGAGGCCATACACTGGCTAAAAAATATTGCCTGCAAAATACAACTGATATAATTTTTGTGACTAAAATATGCTGTTTGAATCATACAAGTGCAGTATGTACACAATACGTGATGAACTGTCACAGAACAAGAATCACGTCTTAGATTACTTCAAGCACCCAAAATCGTTGAAACAATAAATTCCGTCAATTCACGTTTTTCGTTATCAATGTTATCTCCTTGATTTAGTCTTTAAATTTTATTTAAATTAAATCTGATTGGCACCAAGGAATCATTGATATAATTTCATACAACTGAGAATAAACAATTCACATTATTACGATTAGTAGTGGTATGTAACCATACCAAAAGAACAATCCAGCACCATGGATTTCGAGTAATAGGAAACAAGGGTGCTTGCACAGTGGAGCACCCAATTGTTGTTGAAATCGATTTGATTCGAAGATAGGTTATGTGAGGAATTGTCAGGTTATGACTTATTTGACTCTGAATGTCCTCTCTCTTATATGTCCTGTTTTGTTCTGTTTAAATTACTTTATACATTACTGTAGGAAAAATTTAATGTGTAATACGAGTGCAAAGTATTGTTTCTGCACTCGAGAAACTTTTTTCACTCGCCTTCGGCTCGTGAAAAAAACTGTTTCTCTCGATGCAGAAAAACGCTATTTTGCACTCTAGTTACACAAATAGCTATTCTAGTCTTATTTGGTGAAATCCTAGCAGTTCAATTTCTGTTTCCAAAGTGCAATCAAGAAAATACATAGAAGTCAAGAAAAGTAATACGAACAGGAAAATTTTAAAATGTTAACAAAAGTCGACCGTCTGTCTAAACTAGTGTGGGAATAGAAATCTACATTCATATAGTATTTTCACCTACTTTTCACTCACGTCCCGATAGGAGACTGCAGAGAACAATGAGAAAAGTAATGTAGTTTCTAAAATTGGAGCTACTACTCATTTTTGTGAATAACAGCATTCCGATAATTACCCACAGACGCTATTCCAATCGCTCAATCACAAAAAGTCAGCAAGACAGACAGCCAAGTTAAGCAACGTTACAGTACACAGGCATTATAGTAGTTATATAAGCAACGGTCCTCAATGTAGGTTAGAGTTAGATTCAACTGTTAACCTGTTATATAATACTAGATATATTTTTATGATCACATAATTATTGTCGGCCAACTTATATTGTCGATGTAAATTTTTTTATATAACGGATGGATCCTTGAAAGAGGTAAGTTAAAGGCTACACGCCCTTTATATGCTTTTATCCAGTTTGTAATTTACATGTCAAATTACAGTATTAAACGTGGGAAGAATATTTAGTGTAGTGTTATTAATTCAGAAAAATCTTACATGGTGAATTATTACACTGTTATATCGATTTGCAAACACTTAAGGAGCTGAGACAAAGACAAATTCAAGTAGCTTTATAGTGATGAAAGAATTTATAATTGCAGGAGTCAACTAATTAATTTTATTGATCTCTGTTTGAATTCAATGCAAAACTACAGTAATTAGAATAAGCCCCACCCTTCCTATACAGTCGCTTTTCTTGTAATAATAATATTGTAGGACACATCCATATTTATTTAATTTTTCGAGTGTGGCCATAACCTGGAAAGATTTGGATCTCAAACTAGTTCGCCTTCTATGGTGTTTTCTGAGGTACCAAAGAGGTAATAAATTTGAATAAATTATAGATAAATATAAATATTAATAAATAATACAATTCTGATGCAATAAAGCTGAACACGCTGGCAAATAAGCCAATGGTTCTCCTAACCTTAAAGTAAAGTAAATTCGTATGGCTTTTCGTGGTGGGGAGACCCTTACGGGTACGAGATCCTAACCTTAAAGATATAAGACATTTTGAATAAGACTATGCCAGACGTGAAATTAACGAAGAGAAATTAATATTACAGGAAAATATTAAGTTAATCAAAAGATTTTAATTCATTTAGTTCAAAAAATGAATATGAAGCCCACATAGGTCTGAGACCTGTGTTTGGGTAATGAGTTGGATGATTGTGATTGATGAGCTGGACCTACAGTTTTAGGTGGGTTCCGAACCACAGGGAAGTGATTTTACAGCAGAGAACAGTGTCAGAAAATGAATATTAAATCATTATTTAGTTCAAATAATTAATTATTTATTAGAATATCCAGACAAATTGATCCGAATAGATCAATATCCGACATAGAACGATTGATTAGTATTTAACTAGCTCAAATAGTTCAAATTACTTCATATTTTATTAACAATTACACAATTAATAATAAATTATTGGTCAATCAATAATTATATTGGTTTTTTCAATGTACACACACATAATTAAACTTCATATTCAATTACCTGTGATATCTATTACATTATGAATTTGAAATCATTGATCTGATCTACGATCGGCCAATTCGGTTCACCTCTAATTAGATTATAATTATTACTATCGATTATATAATCAATATGACCAATCCCGTGGGTTCATTCATAAATATGGCGGATAAAATACGGATGGAGTCTCATTTTAAAATTTCAACAAATACTTTCCCTTTTAATATCAAGCTATGATTTGTTATGCTTTTTTCCTATTTATTTTCATATTCTATTTCCTTGATTCAATAATAACAAAATTACCATGACATTTTGAAAGTTAATATTTAAATTTTAGTCTTAGATGAAAGTAATGTAGCGAATATGAAATTGGAGAGAATAGAAAGAAAGAAGAAACAGTGGTTCTCTGTGTTATCTGCTATGTAAATGTTTACTTTTAAGCAATTAATTACTCTGCTTTTGACACTTTTATGGTATTTACTTGGTAATTTGTAGAATGTTCTAGTTGTTTGATTAGAAATTAATGGAGTCTTATCGAATATTGTGGAAAGTTCGAGTTCCTTGATTGTTTATTTTAGAAATCGGTAGAAGTTGGTAGAGAAATCTAGAGATATCTCAATTGTTGAAAAACCTATTTAAGGCGAATGCATTTGTAGAAACTAGTTCAGTCTTGTTTGAAATTCGTCGTGATAAATAAGTTGTGACAGTTCCCGTTAATACAGACAGTGCAATTCTGTTGGCGCTATTACAAACCATCATGAACTTTCGTTGTCTGTAGTGATAATTCTTTTGACAGTTCTATAGTGATAATTCTTTTACCTATTACTGTATGACGGACTTGTGCTACGTAAGTTAATTGATCTTCCTCGACGTTTCTTTCTGAATATTATTGGACAGTTTCTTGTACAGTTATTATTTAATATTAGATCAGTCTTTTGACATTTAGTGATTGATTTCTGTATAGTAATATTGAAAACTCATTATCAGTTGAACAATATCGTTTTATCTGTTTCCGATTGCTTATTTTTGTGTAGAAATTACTGAACAGTGTGAGTTGTGAATTATTTGTGTTAATAAAGTGCGAGTGATAAATTTAAGTGTTGCCAGCGTTATTTTAGACATAGAACTCGTAACAGTAACAATATCATTTTTCAAGGAATAGAAATAGCTTTAATAACTTTAATTTCTAAACTACTAGTTTTAGTAGTGAGAGCTGATGCTTTTAATAGTATGACAAGGCTACAATAAATAAACTTCAGAATTAGTTGACTAATTAATTACCTTATCAATTAAATAAATAATAATTACAATCAATTATTAATTAGAAGGCAATATTTTTCTGTTTGTGATACGCATTACAAAGTATAAATTTTCTTCAAAGCATTCTAAAATTATTTATTGCTTTCATGCAGAATAATAATGTTATCAGCAACCGACTCAACGAATTGCACTATAAAAATGCTTATTTCTGGAAATACAATAATTTATCTCGAAAAAATTCCAATCAAAATACATCAAACGTGGCTATAAAGCTGTAGTTCAAGGCAAGTGGAGAGTACAGATATTATTACAAAGGAAAATAATGTTCATGTTCATCTTGGTGACCTAATTCGTTGTTGCACATCTAATCAACATATTCCTCACATTTCAAGGACGATTTAGGCAAGCGAGACAAGAAAAGTATTGAGTTCCTTGAGCAATGAGCAAGTTAATTGGCCGAACCACAATCCACAATGCATCAACTCGTCCAACCTCAGGTTCATTTAGCCAAGGATCATTATTTGCACTACTCTCATCTGTGTAGGCTATATTATCAACTAAAACATCTTAATTGCAGTACGAAAATAATAGTGTAGCACTAGACACTTCATAAAATGTTTGTTTTGAACCAGAACTAACGAGTTTTCGTGGGTCTATACAAGTGAACACATAAGACCAATGGTCAAGAATGCATTGGTCTTATGTGTTCGCTGGTCTATACTATATACATTATAACAGAGAATACAATCAGTCCCAACGGTGCTCTTCCAGAAAAAGTACACGTACAATCTCATTGACATACGGATTGAAAATTCAGCTATAAACTAAATAATTTTCTATCTTCAGATGCAGTTATAGAAATAAACTTATCGAAACTGTTTATTTTAAACCTGGAGAATGTTAATGCTGCCATTTTGGATGGAAACAAGAATTTTTTGAATAACAATAAGCGTTCAACTTTAAAGATGAAGTGAATATAAAGCTTTAAAGTGGAAGTGGGCAGGACATATCGCTAGATTGGAGGATGGCAGATGGACGAAGACTTACCTTGTGGAAGCCCAACTGGAGAAAAAGAAAAATTGGAAGAAGATTTAGATGGGAAGACATTGTGAAAGTGGCAGGTGACAGATGGACAGTGTACGCAAAAGATAGAGATAAGTGGCGTGACCTGGGAGAGGCCTATGCCCAATCGAGGGCCTGGTTTCCATAAACAAAAGTAAACGAACATTTAACTTAACATTTGAAAATTTTAATAATGAATTGTACGCATGAAAAATTTCTATTCTTTTAGTTTATCATTAGAGTTATTATATATATCAAAGTGATGTTTAGTTTTCAAATTATTTTTTTTTTTTTTGTATAGTGCTTGGAACCAATAAAGGCTTTATTTATTTATTTATTTAAGCGTGAAACAACATTGAAATTGAAATAATTAAAATCTTTTCCGGGAGGACGACTGTGATGTCTTGAAACTTTCAGTAGAAATATTTTCAGTTATTTCAGCGTATTGTAATATTTTGGTCTACTCAAATCCTTATTGTTGTTAGTTGTAATAGCCATTACAAGATCTTGTGAATTGTATACAACAATAGTTGACTTTTTAGTTAATATCATTATTATTTTTGATGTAAGCTAATTTAATCTAAATTCTAAAATTTTAGAATATATCAAGATTTTTCAATTTGGAGAGGGAGGGGGGGAATTCCACACCGGATGAAGGGCACATAACATCCAATAATCCATATTCGCATTCGCTATAAAACCAACGGCTTTCCCCCATTCACAACAGCAAAATATCCAAAAATAATGATCACACTTTGAAGCAAGGTCCCACTTGCCTGCTCTCCTTGAAATTTGAATGAAGCAACCGAAGAAAACAACAACGACAACCTGGAGAAATTATTACAGTCAGAAATTATGTCCAATTGGACTCAAGTCGCGCGTTCAGTTGAAGGTTGAGAAGAGTCGCTGTGATTCGACGATTTTATAATTGCGGTGACTGGTGGGCTCAATTGCAGTGTGGATTATGACTGCGGCCTTAAATATAACAGTACCAGATGGTCTATATTCTATAATGTGATTTTGGTTATAGAAATAAAGGTTATCGATGTTAATAAAGAGGTAATAAAGGTTATAGAAATAAGAATTTCAGTAGAAAAAAATATTACTATAAGCAGAAATAACTGAATATATAAAACTGAATAATTTTCCACAGAAAGTTTCAAGACATCACAGTCCTACCGGAAAAGAATTTTATTATTTGTTTTCTTTTTCGATTTCAATGTAGCACACTTATTGTCATTCAAAAAAATCTGGTTTCCTTCTATGCAGCATTAAAATAAACAGTTTCGGTAAGTTTATTTCTATAACTAGATGGTCTATTCTATATTCTATAAAGTGTTTTTGGTGAATAACAGCGGAGAGGAGTAGATGGAGGTTGCAGGAGCAGTATAGACAAAATCAAAACACCACTCGAGTCAATCAAGTCTTTGGCCGAGTCAGTAGTAGCCAGGGCCTGCAAAATGGAATTTGCAGTTCTCTCCACAGCTAATCACTTCACCAATCAAAACGAAATTAATATTATATTGAGCTATAGAATTATTAGAAAGAGGTATTGTTGGTAGGAGGAACATCTTAGCATTGCTCTTCAAATTGAATAATGTTAATTAAATGAAAAAATGGCGTCTCTATCACCACCAAGTGAGCTGAATATATAATAATTCGGTTGATGAATTAAATATTTTACATTTGTTCTACTAATTTATGATGCAATTTTATTTTTAGATACCGGTAGTTTAAATCTTATAAATTATACATTGTTTTTATTCTTCAGAAGCTACAGATTTGCTTATTTCGTATCAATCGATAATTTTATTACAATACATAGTTATATTTCAGTTGAAGAATTAAATAAGTCTGAAAATTTAATTCAAATTTAACAATTTGGAAAAAAGCTATGAAGCAGTTTTAGTTGGTAGTAGCGATTGGTTCGATTTGTGTAACAAAAGGAATTCAGTGCTGAATCGTACATGATTCCAAGTCAATTAGTTATTTGAAAGGACGAATAAATAAATTAAACAAATAACTACACAAATAACTGTAAGCTAGTTGGTTTAAAATCATGGTGTGAAGTTCAATTCCGATTTTTTGTTAGTCGTTTCAAATGTTATGTTATAGCCTAATATTTGATAAGTATTACAAAATACCTATGGTTCAGGCACGGTTTCAAATATGAAAAAATTAAAATTATAAAATTCTTTATTAGATAGAGTAGAGACTATTAATTCTTTTCTATCACTCAACCTAACGTTTCAATAATCAATTATTGAATTCAATGATTTGACTAATTCAACAATCACGCCTCAAAAAAACCAATACACAATAAAAAAGGTTTATATGAAATGCTGAAACATTTTAATTATTGGAGGATGACAAGATAATGATGGATTTAAGAAATGTACTGTTGCAGAACTGAAACGAAGGAAGACGAGGAGGTTCTTCAAAGAGCCTGCATTGTGTCAACATTCGTCGTCGCAATTTTGTTTACATTAGATTGCAGGCAGGATGCCTGCAATGGAAGTAGTAGAGGCACTTGTTGCTTCTCTCTCCTTGCCTCGTCCCTCTTGCTCACTCTCATGCCTTAATAGTGAATATAGAGAACTCTATTCCATTCTACCTTATTCTGAAGGTACTATGTAAACAGAAGATAGATTTATGATGGACCTGAATTTTTCTGGAGACAGCACCGTTTTGTATGAATGTAAGGACGCCAGCTTATTATAGAGGGACAGTTTTGATTCAGCTCTCCTGACATTCTTCTTTTGTGACAGTACAATGTAGTGCTATACGAGTGCTATACGTACACAGTATGATTGTGTTTCACCTTTCAAGTGTGATAATAACTGTGACAGTAAGTGCTTAAGGTTATTCTCTAATAACTCAATAATAATTCAGTTATTGAACAGTTTATTAGACATTTATTATTAAGTTATTGATTGGCCTAATGACAGTTAATAATTCGATTTGGAGAATGATTAATTCTGTTATTCGCATATATTTTGTTAATTGAAAGTTATTGAACTGTTTGTTTTCTAGGGTCTGCTGTTGGTTAATTGTGTGATTAAAGTTTCGTGTGTTACTTTTGAGTGTTTCCAGCATTATTTTAGTGATATGAAGCCATAATAATAAATTGGTGTCAAATGTGGGATGATTTCATTGAGTTCTATTAAAAATGGCAAAATTACATTGTATGATTTGAAAGCGGCAAATCTGGAATATGAGTTGAAAGACTGTTGTCTGGAAACAACTGGAAAGAAGTCAATCTTATGAGACCAACTTCCTGGAGCATTAGTGAAGAAAGGGAGGGATTTGGCTTCCTACTTATTTGATTCTTCACATACAAAATTAAGTTCATCAATTCATGATATGTGGGAGAACATGACATCCATGAAGGGAAAACTAAAAGAGAATTTCACATCCATGGAGGGCAAACCACAAGGAAATATTTCGGATATGCAGGAGAATATGACATCCATGAAAAGCAAACTTCAGGAGAATGTGACTACCATGAAGGGCAAATAACAGGAGAATAAAACTATCATGACGTGTGAACTACAGGAGAATATGACAACCATGCAGACTAATTAAAAGAGAATATGTCGTCCATAAAGAACAAATTACACAAAGCCATGGAAGAAAAGGTCAAGGGACTTGCTGATTCTGTGAATCAAGAAGTCAATATGGAGGAAGACTTGAAACCCATGAAAAAACTAGAGTGTAGAACTTCAAGCAACCATAAATCTACTGAGATTTCAGAAAAAGCAGACCTGGAGAAACCTGTGATGGCAGTGAAGAAGGAAGATCTTCAGAAGCAATCAATAATTCTACCTCAGCGTACTGGACTGCCTACCTAAGAAGGAAATACACCATTAGAAGACTACCAAATGTTGATTGAGTCAACAGCTAAATTACATGACTGACCACCCACAACAAAGGCCAGTCTGTGTCTTGGTAATGAATCTCCAAGGGACAAGGGCATTGGCAATTATTCACTCAATCCCATCAGCTGAAACGTGTAACTTCTATGAGCTGAGGAAACGCATGGAGATGGGGCTTGGCAACACTTGGAGCGGTTATACCAATTTAAGCTCAAAATAAGAGTCCAGGGACCAAACAAATCACTGTAGGAGTTGAAGCTGCCATTGCTCCAATTGTGAGGAATGCACATCCATCTGTTGATCACAACATATTATATGAAAGCCTAGCTGTAGAAAGGTTCCTTTGTGGATTGAGGACACCAAAGGGTTTGCTATTTTTACTGGGAAATTTTGAAAATAACAGTTTTAGATGACTTGATTCTACAGTGGATTCGGCTACTCAACCATCTTATCAGTCGTCCACCCCCCTTCCCCACAGCAAACGTACTGGCAAAACGTGTGGGAAAAGGGAAAGGAAGGAGGGGGGAATTACGAAACATGGTCGTCGGCAGCGCGTACTTTTCGGTCAAGGTTGATCCGCGGACGTCGAGTCGTGCTGCTGATGGTGTATCCACCGGTCGGCCACACTATTATAACTATATAGCTATAGAGAGACCATAGCCAGTGCTATGACCGGGGCCGCGCGTGGTTTCAGTTCAATCGCCGTGTGGCGTGGCTACCATCTCCTTTCCTTTCATTTTCAAATCTGTCTTCGACTACGGCCTTGAATTAGGCCGCATACCACACTAGACGATAATAAAAACTCACTAAAGAACAGAAGTAGAATTAAAAAAATGAAAAGTATAATAACACAAAAATATCAAGAAGACAAAAGAATAATAAGAAGACACACAGAAACAACAAAAGAAAAAACAAATCAGAAGGAGAAGGAAAAAAAGAAGAAGAAGACATAAAAAGAAAAAGGAACAAAAGAAGACAGAAAAAGAGAAAACACAATAAGATGAACAAAAAATTACAAGACCAGAGGAATGAATAAAAGGAGGAGATGAAAGAGAAAGAGAAAGAGAAATAAGGAGAAAGAATAAGAAAAATATAGACAAAAGAGAGAAAAAGAAGAAAAATCAGAAGTAGAAAATGATATGAAAAATAAAAATACAAAAGAAAAAACACAAAATGAAAATCACAAAATAGAAGAAGAATAAAAAGAAGGAGGACGAGCCGAAAGAAAAAGAAAAATACATACGGATAAAAAAGAAGAAAACCCGAAGAATGCAAAAAAGACAAAACAGAAGGAGGAGAGAAGAAGACGAAAGAACAGACAGAAGACTGTAGAAGTAAAACGCAAAAATAAAAAGAGAAAACAGAGACAAACAAAGAAAAAAGAAAGTAACGAAGACAAGAGAAGACGTAGAAGTAGAAGACGAGAGGAAGAGAAGAAAGAAAAGAAGAACAAAAAGAAGACGAAGAAGCTAGATGTAGTACACTGGTGATGAGGCTGGGCTGCAATAACACTATAGGCATAGGCTGCTATATAATCACATTGGTTATACACATAAATAACATCATCTATTGATTTATATTCAACTGTATATATCGGCCACTCCCTTCCTATGTAGTTGTAGTCCAACTAACAACAAATAAAAGTCCCGTTAGTAATCAACGGTTATAAAAGCACTATCTACTACATAATAAATAAAATTTTAATAAAGCCGTGCCCCGGAATTGGCAACGTCATGCTGTAGCGTAGCAGCTGCTGTACCATTTTAAATCCGCGTAGATACCTCCAATTGTGTTTATTTCTAGTCTCGTTTTGATATACGGTACAGTATTCTTGAGATGTTATTTTTGAATGTAGATGTGCTGCAATGTACACCTAGAGCACGGAAACAAAATCTGTGAAGAAATCTATTTCATTTTCATTAAACAACTACTTGACAACACCCAACTGACAAGGAGATTAAAGAGAACGAAGCCCTTAGAGTTGTTGTAGTGAAAGTGGAGTGAAATAAATAAATAAATAAAATAAATCCAAAATAAATAAATAGTGAAGTGATTTATGGGAAGTGATAGCCGAGTGCCATAGCAGGTATCTGTTCAATCAGAGATAAGCTACGAAACTCCTAGGCGCTCTTTGTAAGGGTGACCAATTGGATTGGCCAGCAAAAAAGACTGTTCTCTGCTGTAAAATTACTTCCCGGTGTTTCGGAACCCATCTAAAACTGTACGTCCATCTCATCAATCACCCTCATCCATTCATTACCCACGCACAGGTATCAGACCTATGTGGGCTTCATCCTCCGAAAAAAAAGTTTAAAAATTTGTGAGTAGAGAGTTTCACTTGAACTTGTCTACAAATTAATGAATTTAGTAAAAAAAAAAACGCTTTCCTTGACTAGAACCTCAGCTAACTGTGCCATGTTCAATTAGAAATCAACCACTGCCTTTCCAACTGAACAATATTATCTGCTTGAGTAAATTAAATTCCATTGTTTCATTTCACATTGAAATAATTCAAGAATGAAAACGCTCATTTATTTATTCATATACATGTCATAGGCTATACATCAGTCAGCATTGACAAGAGACATACAAGTTAACCTAATCAACAATACATAAAATAGAATCTAACAATATAACACAACAAATATAACTTAAATATGAGCATATTAAACAAGCAATTCATTAATATATTGTTCAAGTTCTAAGCTATATCCTATAACTTTCAATATTATAGCCTAGTCAATAAAGGTTTTATGTCGCAAGTAATCAGTGAAAAGCTGAAACCCTCCCAGATGTTAGACGACTACTACTAGAAGTGTATTTCCCCAAAAGTCCTACGGCCATTAAAGTCTACTGCCCAAGCAAAATCAATAATACTGGAAAAAGTGTTTTGTTAATCGGCATTTTTATGTATTTTGAAGCACTGAGTCGGTTTTTCGAGCTTCCCAGCTTAAACTGTAAGTTTTGAAAATAAGTGATGGGGTGGAAGGGAGTCAACCCCCACTCGAGAACGGTTCGAAATACCACGAGCTATAGCTCATTCTTATCAGTTCAAAGAGTATTCCAGTATTTAGCAGCAAAAATATTGCGTTTACCGTAGAAATGAATAGGACCATTATTGTAGTCCACTAATAAAATGGAAGAAACGTCAACCCTATCGGTTACTGAGTCATCAAATATCCAGTAGACACCAACATTATGGAACTTATTGGTGGGGGGGGGGGGGGGGGTAATACACCTCTAGTAGTGCTCTAACACCAGGAAGAGTTTCAGCATTTCACTTATTACTTGCGATACCAGGCGTTTTTAGACCTTATTGACTGGGCTACTATAGAAGTGAGCGAGAAAAATGTTGACCCAGTTTTTTGATCTTTGAAACCAATTCTGATCAGCTTGATTTCTGCAGAGAAAGCGTTCGAACGTTCATGATAATTGAACAAAATACGGTGGGGAAAGGTAAATAAAGTTGCTTAGTTATCATGATATCATTTGATACCGAAAATCAATACTCAGCAAGTTGCTCCTTTTGTTAGAAATTCAAGATAGAAACAACAATGTTTGATAGAAGCAAACTGGAGATGATGACGATGATGATGATGTGATCTTGACGCAACTGATCGCAAGAGTTCGGCGCGTCTAAACACAGCCAGTTTCCGTTAGTTAAGCTGTGCTACGTAGGCCGATTAGTCATAGCAGCAGTCAAGCTGCTAAAACCTGTTGTGAGCGTCATCCAATTGCCAGATGAGCCAGACTCATGAGTGATAACACACGCGGAAAACTAAAACATAAAAACTGAGAAAATGCGAAGGAGGAAGGAGAAAGGCTAGAAGTTTTCAGAATTTACGGTAATAAAAATTATACTTGAAGATGACTATCTAAGGGCCAGTGATGTTTTAAGGGCGAAGTTAGGGACATAAGACACTTAACAATATCTTGTACTTGACCAATATTGATGCAAGTTAATAAAATCAACTGATACCTGTAGTGATTTATATAAAGGAAACCCCCGAAATATCAGAACAATTTTATCAAATCTAAAAGAATTCTTCTGTCATGAACCAAAATGTTTCAAATCCTCTCAAAAAAGGAACCTAAAATTCTAGATCACATTTCAGTATTTCGGTTCCTTCATTAATATATTTACTAGTTTATTATAGAATGCCTGACTATTTAGTATTTACACACAATTTCCATAGAGAACACACAAATGAGAGTTGACCAAATTGAAATTATCAAAATTGTGGGAAACTCTGACAAGCTTTTGGAAACAGATTGTAGCCGCTCAGTATTCAGGACACCAGATACAGTATCAGTGTTTGAATTTCCTAAGTGGCAACTATCATTGCGGTGAAACTGGTGATTTGGAAGCCACCTAAAACTGTAGGTCCAACATGTTTCCCACAACGCGACTCAAACGGCGAGGCGGAACTATACCCATCTTCACCACTGAAAGCCTAACAAAAAAAATAATAAGAATCAAGTATATAGAATAAGTGAGATTTGATATTAACAGTAAAAAACTGATGTTGCAAGCCACCTAAAACTGTAGTTTCAACATGTTTCCCATAACGTGATTCAAACGGCGAGGTGGAAATATGCCCAAAAAGGTCTCTTCACCACTATAAGGCTAACGAAAAAATAAGAGTCAAGTAAATAGAATAAGTGAGATTTGATATTAATAGTAAAAACTGATGTTGCAAGCCACCTAAAACTGTAGTTTCAATATGTTTCCCATAACGCGACTCAAACGGCGAGGTGGAAATATGCCCAAAAAGGTCTCTTCAACACTATAAGGCTAACGAAAAAATAAGAGTCAAGTAAATAGAATAAGTGAGATTTGATATTAATAGTAAAAAACTGATGTTGCAAGCCACCTAAAACTGTAGTTCACCATAACGCGACTCAAACGGCGAGATGGAAATATGCCCAAAAAGCATAAAGGTCTCTTCACTACTAAAAGCCTAACGAAAAAATAAGAGTTAAGTATATAGAATGAGTGGGATTTGATATTAATAGTAAAAACCTGATCTTGCTAGTGTTGATAACAGACGAGAGAAACCAAAAGGCGGAGAAGTCACTGAAGTAAAAAAAGAAGATTTGTCACTTAGTTTTGAAAGCAGTCTAGCTTCGGCGGTGCTGACAGAACAACTTGAATTTCAACCTCATGAGATGAAAGTGAAAGACTTCTAGGTGTTTGCATTTCGATCGTTGTTTAGTCAGTTTATTTATTCGACTAATGGAGAAAGGAAGAAAGTTATTTGAAAGCGATTATCTTGCACTCCCTCAACACAACCGCCACTACACGCACGATTCGGTAATAAGCTGCACAACACATTTGGCAGTGCTGAATTTTCAATTTATAGAATACTGCAAGTTTTCACCCATCACTGCAATGTTGACGAACCAGGAAAGTTGTATTATTATGTTAGAGCTTAGTACTTGCTTTTCGAAGATGATAGAAAGCTTGATATGATAAGCTTTGCAAATCGCAATACAAAATAATAGAATTCCCAATTTCCTAGCTCTTATTTTGGATTTTCCTTATTTCCTTAATGTGTAAAGTGCAATATGTATTCGTTTATCCTTTTCCCATGGCTCCTACTTTCATGGAAGAGCATATTTTTATTTTACTCTGCTCGTTAATCCTTCAACTTTACATTAATTGGCGTTGCATTCAAATTCGAAGTTGACTCAATAAGAGTAGAACTACTCAATAGCTTTAAAAAGCTCATTTTGCACAATTTTGATAATTTTTCTCATGCCAAGCAATGTTACAGCGAGGTACACAATTTGAACACTATACCACACCACAATAAAAAGTAGAATACATTTCTTTGGAGAAATAATTAAGAATAAGATTTGATGTTGTCACAGATTCATTTCCAATAAACGAGAAAGTGTAATATATTTATAGACTATATTTACGAGAAACATAATATATATACGAGAAACTATAATATATTTCTCTCACTTATATTTTGTTTTCTTGAGAATAATAAATATATTCCATTTCATAATTCTGGCATATACACGTCATTCTGGATAGGATTGAAACTAGAATACATAGCCCAGTCAAATTAGCAAAAAGTAAAGAAAACATTCCAACACGGCTGAAAATCGAGATATATGACCAGAAAAACATGTTGAATAACATACTAAAAGTCCCCAAGAATCCTAGCTATGCTTCGGCCGATACCTTGAAGGAACTGTACAATTTTCTTTTGTTATTTGTGTATTTTTCAATTTGAGAACGAATTGAACCTCGGAGAGAAAAAGGTATTCTTGATTTTTTTCAAGAAAACAGGATTTACAAGAAATCTATACTAGTCAAAACTCTGCACCTCTAGACAGAATTTTTTTGAAATTTTGTTCAATTGTCTGTAGAATTGATCATTTGAGTTTTGAATTATTAAAACGGCCATATCTCACTAATAGCAGGACCCAAAATTGTAATTCGAAATCTCTTTAGAGGTAATGAAGTTTTTTACAATTTGAAACCAAATTCATCTTATCTCCCCTATCTCTTATCTCCCAAAAGAAGTTTGGTGTACAGGTATTTGATACCGTGTTTAACGTGACGACATTCAAAAATTTATTACGAAGTCAACAGATAGATGTCAATTAATGACAATAGATTTATAATAATAATAATTATTATACTATTGAATATGAATTAGCTAAGAATAGTTATGTTTAGGATTTGTGCAGGAAGCTTAGCGAGACGTGAGAGCTAAGAGACATGTAATTAGTTTTAGAAAGATTACGGGGGTGCTTATTTTTTCGCTTTTTTTGGGGGTATCTAATTTATGGGGGGCTGGTGCTAAATTGAGGGGGGGGTGCGTCATGAGGCTTGGGGGAGATGGGCCCTCCTGTATGAACTAAGAAAAAAGTTCAAAGTAATTCAACCCACATTTTATGTTTGAAATTTCTAGAAAAGGTAATGGGGCATTCTGTTTAAGCAAAAGCACAGAAAGTTTAAGTTTAAGCACAGAAATCAAAACAAAGACTGTGGTGGTGGCGATCGCCGTCTCAGTCAAGTTACAAAGTGGAAGAATCAGAACATTCACCTGGCGATTGGGAAATCAAAAAACTCGTAGTCAAGGTCGCCGAATCCAACACAACTTCTTAAATGAACATCTTATGTAATACAGTTATGGACCACTGCTTTCTGGAACTTGTTCTCTTTCTATAAAAAACATGGTTTCAGACACGTAATCTCCTAACTGCAACCAAATAAATTTAAATAAAAGTTCAAAATCATCCCATTTTGAGACATTTATATTGGAGGGAGTTTAATACAAAATGACTTTTCGGTTTCCTTCATTGCTCCAACTAAATTGGAAAAAATCATATTTTTACATGGGCCTCATTATTGAAAGAAACTTACATGGAAACAAGTTTTTTATATTCATATTCATTGGAGTACAAGAAATAGTTTAACCACGTCTATTCAAGTCACTTTACTCTTGGATGCAAAAAGAAGTCATTCTGACGAGAATACCCATATAACCCTATTTGGAAATATAAGATTTTATATTTATTAAGGCGATAATAAGATTTATTAAGGCAATATAATTGTGAGACTCAGGAGACAACGAAACTCACATTACTACAAATGATCAACAAATTGAAAACAATAATATTCAACAGCAATTAAACACTCCAAATCAGGACAACAGATACTTGAGAGATACAGGAGACAAAAAAAAAACAAATAAGTGATTAAAACTTTTAAAAATTCAACATTGATTAAAAACACTCCAAGTTGAGACAATAGATGCTTGTCAGATTTAGAAGACAACGAGAACGAGACTAACAACAAATTGAAATGAAAATATTAAACTGAAATCAAAAACACGCCAAATTTATGAAATTATATTCTCAGTATGTGTCACCTAATCGTGATCAATTGTCAGTAACCGGAGTAACCTAATCCAGTAAGACAGACCTCAATTTTTTACTTTATCCATGTTTCAGGGAAGCCATAGTCTTCAAATTATATTCTCAGAATCTGCAATCAATAAGGCTGCTTGCACAGTCGAGCATCCAATACTCGATGACAATCACCTTCGCGAAATCAATCACATGCTGGGAAATGTTTGACAGACTGGAGCTGCGGCGCGTATGCAGCGAGAATACCAGCATCCTATAACATGTGTTTCATTTTGCATGGGTAATTATCCAAGATTATTTTTTTTAGGATGAATCCCACATAGGTTTGGAACCTGTGTGTGGGTGACCAGTTGGATGATGATTGATTAGTTGGACCTACAGTTTTAGGTGGGTTCCGAACCACTGGAATTGGATACTCAACTGCGCTAACGCCTCAACAAATACTTGTAGGTACAGTATATTACAATTATTACAACCTCAGTTGTGCACGAACCAACACAATTTCACAATATGTGAAAGGGCAAAAGGGCACAGGCTGCAACGAACCACTTCAACGATGGACAACCTACTTTTCTCACTCGTCTGACCTACTAGTTGGCAGGACAGCACAGATACAGAGTAGAGCGACCGCAGAGGTATCTAGATGCACTGCACACCACCGAGCTTGTATACACTCACTCACATTCGCTCGCACGCAAGCTCACACACGGTACATAGTTGTGTGACGAAACCAGCAAAGATCAAATCGGGATCCGAATCCGGATCGGTATTATATCGTATCCAATCGGATCCGGCTGGTACTTGGGAAGTAAACTACTCAGGTGACCGGACAACGATCTCTCTTGCGAAATCGTTCGTACGTCAAGGCCAAAACAAAGCTTGGCCCGACGACTGCAGCTCCAAACGCCAAACATTTTCTTTGTCTGCTGGTTTTTTCAAGATTTCGATTACAAAAAACAAATTGTAACTCAATACCAGCGATTTGGAATACCACCTCTGGGTGTTGTCTACTATACCAGTCGAATAATATAGAAGCTGTTGATAGAGAAATAAAAAGCAAATAATCTTAACTTATTTTGTCAAAAGCATTCCAACCTGGCATACGCTAATATTGAAATTGTTTTTATTCTAATATTAAGGACAATGCATTGATTAACTTATGGAATACGTTGATTGGACTCTCAAGAAAGTCCATAATCAATTATAAAACTTAAATTCAGACATATAAAAATTTGTAATCATTAGCACCAGGAACCCGAACTTAAGAAATTACTAGCTGCACGTATTGTCAAACGCAAAACTGTTAATTTTCATTGTTTGCATACATTAAATAATATCTGTCCAATGTAATCGCTTGTATCAAGCTCCAGTTAATTTTAACATGTGCAGGTAAAAATCAAATGCTTTGGCATGTTGCATCAAGAAAATCACACGAAATGTTGTTACATAGCCTATTTTCTGATAGCTTACACAATGAAGCTGATATTTACTAATATAAATTTGAAATGTACATGAGCAATGAAAAATTAACAAATTATCATAATTTCCAAGTTAGAACTGAGCAAGTAGTCGTACACAAAATAACACTCTTGTTTGATTTTTTATAATGTGAATTTCAGGATGATAGACTAGTGAATCGGTTGGTAATTATTACTCAATTAAAATATCCGGCATTGGTTAGAGCCATTTGGGTGAGAAATAGACTACAGAATAGGTGCTCTCATTCTATGCTTTGTTATTGTAGCTATTATTGCATAGAATTCATTCCCTTCCTTTTATAAACTCTATGAATGAAAAGCAGAGAGCTGAAACAAACAATAAACTCAACTAAACCAAATCAATACCTTTTTTTCATTTTGTGCATTTCACTCGCCCAACACTCCTCACTCAAAAGGGGATGATATTTTCGAAAAAAGTTCAAGAGCACTTTTTACTATTTTTAAAATTTTTTCGAATGGAAGTCTGAGCTTTTATGCTCTACCTGATGAGAAGAAGAATTTCCCAACTATATCAATATTTAAGTTTTTAAATTTTTTTACCCCCCCCCCCCCCCCAATATCTAAAGAGTAGTTCAGTGTCAACTTTTTTCTTACAGAGTTATCTTCCATTTCCATTCGTCATCCATTTTATCACCCCACCTCCAAATTCACAATTTATCAAAAATTTAGCATACAACAACATTTAGTATCCACTCAGATCAAAAGCCCTACCTAAACAAGAAAATAAATTTGGAAAAATCACGATATTGAAGATTTTAAACCCCCTTTCTAACGCCTCCCCGGATGTATCGAATTTTTGTCAACGAATTAAACTCCCTTTTAAATCGTATTAATTTCAATTTTAAACCACCTGCACCCAAATCAAAACACTCCGACAATCGAAAGTAAATTGGGCCCCCTAAAAATAATAGGGGGTATTTTTTTAAAAACCTTATACATTATCGCTCGGCCTAGGACAATTTATGTAAAATCACATGGCAATCGGTCAAGGCGCAAGGTTGAAGTCGCATAACATACATACAGACAGACAGACAAGACAGACCAGATGCAGATGGACAGACCAAATGCTGAGCAGTCGAGTAAAAACTAAATGAATATAATCGAACAATGCATAGGATAGTTTTGAACTATCCTATTCTAACAATGGTCGGTCATTCCGTCAAGATGCTCCATCTCACGGCCAAGGAGACGAGATTCCATTCATCAAATTTAATGTAGACTAAAATTGATGAAACAGAACAGAACAACAATAACAAACTAACGGTAAAGGCCGAATTTGAAGCATAAATGAAATCATAATAATAAAAAAAGGCTTGCCGCTCGGTCGTCGGCATAACAGAAACCAACTCATCAATATTGCAAGGCTGTTCGCTTTATTCAATGTTAATGTAAGCGACGTGCTAATACTATAATGCTCTTTAAAGGTTAGATGTTTTCAGGGGAACAATATGCATAGCACAGTGTGAACCTAGTTCGAGTTTACTATGTGTAAAAGTAGTAAGTATAGTACAAAAAATGTAAATAGTTGAAACTCAAAAATAAAGAAGAATGCGTCCTTAGGTGAACTGCTATGGGGTCGGATTAATTAGCATTCTGGAATATTTCGCACTGAACCTAGCCATGCACTTTTCACTAATGTGCAAATAACTTGAGCACACTTTTTACCCTAGATGAGGAGTTTTATTTGAAGATTATATACGGGCTACATGAATGTGAATTTTTATTTATTTCTTATCTTTTACACATGCTTGAAGTCAATCGATCAATTTTTTCTACAAAACCATTATACGCACTTTATAGCTTGTGTTGGATAACTTGCAATACAATTATAAATGTAAAAATGTTTGAACTTGCCGGGAATCGAACCTGGGACTAATTTGTAAGAGGCAAAACAATAATTTGTTCGTAGAATATGACTAGACTAGAACTAAATGTTTAAAGGTGGATGTGTATCTGTTTTTTTCAAGTCATCTAATTCTCATTTAATACTAAAACATCATAGCAAGCTTAATACTAAGCATCATCAAGCAAGCTTTCTATCATAACAACATCATAGTCTATTATTGTACATTATATGTAACGCATATAAGTAAGAAGTATCAGTGCTTGGTATAAAGTATTAAGTATAGGATAGTATGAAAAAATGTAGTAGACACTAGTAAAGCTTGAATATTGGTTTTCCCAAGATATTATACAGCTTTGAATTATAGTTTTTCAATACATTATGATGAATTGTGATTTAAATTTACTAGTTTGATGAACTACACGTCCGTTGAAAGATCTGAAAAATTATATGGCAATAACTAATTCAAATAAGGAATTCCAAGTTGAGTTTCTGCATCCTGTATGTCTATTGCATATTCTCAATGCACATTAGATTTTTTACTGAGTGGGAATCCTGATTACAAGCGTAAAGTGTTTAAAAAATACTAGAACCTGTAATTCCACCATCGAAGAATTGTATACTTTGGTATAAACCCGAACTAGGAGGTCAAATGTACAAGAGAATCTAACAAGAGATTTGTGACATGTTCCTGAGAATTAATGTTTTTGATGAACAAATAAAGTTTTGAAAATACGTGTCACACCGGTAGGATTGTTTTTAAAGTGAAATCTTGTAGTAAAATTATACATTTACAAAACGAATGAAATGATACGATAATATTACAATAAACAGTGGTCAAGTTCGGCTATGTCACTAATACCGCAGAAAATTCCAAATATTAAGATTTTAGGGGAATTTAAGAACTAATTGGTAACTATACAAAAACCTTGTAACTCCTGTTAATTTTAGAAAAATTTTCTTATGATTTACTTGGGTAAAAGTCAAGATTCAAGACATAATATTAGTTATGTACTGTAAGAGAATCACTTACAATTTACAGTCACACCAGATAAACAGAATCCATGTAGGCTACCTGAAATAAAAGAATACTAAATTTAATTTACAATTCAATTAAGCTATTGATCAACCCAAACTTATTCAAATGATTTAAGAATAATAAAGAGATTCAGAATAAAAATAAAAAGTGAATATCTACAGACTTTTAGACATTGAAAAAAATAATAAAAGCTTAATAATTTTGCAATCTTAAGAGCTAGTTGAAGTCTTGTTACTCTATTTTTAAGGCTTAACTTCCACATTCACTATTATGAAGACGCTGCAACGCGTTTGATAAATAAGCGAAACAAGTCCTAAACAAAAAAGAACAAGTTAAGAATATAGTAACATATTACGGCACAAAAAAAAACAACTTTCATTGCTAAATTTACTCACCGCAGGACACCCAATCGCGCCATCACTTCGATGAGCAAGTCGATGAGCAAGTTTCACTTTCTAGAAATTTAATTCTCAGTCCCGGATTGAGATTTAGATAATTGAGATTGTTAAGATTATCTGATAGGTAACTACAGATTCCCGGTCATGTTACTTGATTACATCCGCATTTGGAAAATTACGGTTGGCAACCATGTATGTAAAACTATCAATTGCAAAGCATATACTGTAACAAAATCATGAATTCTCACTAAATATAAAACTTTTTTAGAATATATTTGATTTTATGAGTTGTGCTAAACTGTTCAGAATGCTTTGGCACATTGAGAAGTATTTACACTTTTAGCTTATAACAGCTATAAAAACAGCTAATAAATTGCTCGAGAGTACTATCCTGTATGGGAGTCATTCCGCTCATTTGTGTTTATGTACAAGAGAGACCACCATTAATAACATCATTGTATCATCATTAACATCATTACCCACGCACAAGCGTCAGACTCAAGTGGGCTTCATCAACAAGAACAAAGAGAGAAAAAACAAGAAAAATTTATATGGTGGTTCGGAACTACCTAAAATATTGCAGGTCCACCATGGTTCAGTCTCCAAACAGTAAAAGCAATATTCTTATCCATTTTATTTTTATATAAATTATAATTTAATACAATATTGCATTATAATAAAATATAGTACAGTAGATGAAAGACAACAGTTTTGGTAGATTCTAACCAGTGAAACAAACTGAAAATAATTATTCATGTCCAACTGTTGCTTTGTTGAAGCAGATAGTTTCAATGTCAAGAATGCCAATAATATTAACATACAATACAAGTACTTGATTAGACACATTGGAATGGACACGACTACTAGACAATTATAACAGGAGAAGGGTCAACTGCACAACTTTGCAAACATTCAGAAACGGACTAAGTAATAGAGAATCGATTTCCGCTGAATAAATTATTATTAAAACTGTCTATCAACCATTGTGGAAGTATAAAAAAGTAAATTGATAGGTCAATGAAGCCCCAACTTGTGCATAATAATATTGATGACAATTTTTTAAATGAAAATGTTGACTATAGTTTTATAGATTACTGAAATAAATGAAAATGTAGACTGAATTTTACATGTAAGCCTGTATTTTTTTATAATTTATCCTGACGAACTGCTATCGCAGTCCAATTCCCATTTTTGTCTGTAACTTATCCTCTTTTCTTTCCTTATTCTTCCTCTTTTTCACACTAGCTCAAGCAAATTGGCTAAAAAATGATCATTGATAAGGGACTAATGAGAAGAAAATTAGTGTTTTCTGGGCTACAACTATTTTTTGATCGTCACAGTGCCTCAAACATTAGCTGGTCCTCAATAATTCATCCTCTCCATTCCTCTTTACAACATTATCCCAACAAATTTTCTCATATTGGTGTGAAGATTCAAACGTTACATTTAGGCTATTTTAAAGTGATTTGGCAAAAAAGTGGACTATGACCGCTGAGCTGGAGTCGAACGATAAAAAGAACAGCCAGTACGGCATTCAGTGATATGCAAGCCGAGTAGTGATGTGCGAGGATGTATTGATAAATTGAAATTTTCAGAATTGTATTCGCATTAAGTTGGAGAGTAAACACGTAAATGTGCATTCAACAGTCCATCTGTTTAATTAGTACCTAAGCACAGTAGTACTACAGTTTTGTTACCATATATAATTACAAGGGGGTCCAGTACCTGACACTGGTGGTGGCAGTAGTCTTCCCTACAAGCGAAATAAAATAAGTTACACATTTAATTAAACAAGCTAGCCCCATTACATTGTGGCAGCAGCGGTTCTTCCATTAGGACTATTGGACGCAGCCTTCCTTTTTATAAAAAAAAAACGTTTTCATTTCATAAATAATAATAATAATAATTATTATTATTATAAAAACAATTTTATATAAACCATACACCTAAATTTACGCTTTCAGTTTCACATTTGTGATATTCGGTGAATCAAGCAAGTTATAAAAGTTCTTATAAGATGGGAACGTTGAAAACATTCAATGTTTGAAGCGCGAAACTGACTTGAGTCTGTATTCTCAGCTAACAAAGCCAGTGCTAAAGCAATCAGAGTTGGAATGTGTACAGGGCGATTTGGGACTCCATCCATACTTTTCTACTTCACGGTTGTGAATCACTGAGCTCTTCATTGGTTCGTCTCAAATTAAAAATTCATTTTTCATCAGATTAAATTATATACTCAATTATTGATTAAAATTTATATTCGATTATTAAAAATAATAATATTACTTTTGAAGGTCGGTCAGTTATATATTATTCTCAATTATATAGTGTTGAGTTAAATTGGCACAGCTGACAAACGAAAGAAGGCGATAAGCACGTGAAACAAGCATGAGATTGTGAGGTTATTGTATGATTCGCAAATATCATGAGTGGGAGTATCATTTTTTAAGGCCTTTTTTCGGAGGATGAAGCTCACATAGGTCTGAGACCTGTGCGTGGGTAATGGATTGGATGATGATGATGATGAGTTGGACCTACAGTTTTAGGTGGGTTCCGAACCACCGGGAAGTGATTTTACAGCAGAGAAGTCTTTTTGCTGGACAATCCAATCGGTCACCCTTACAAAGAGCACCCAAAGTTTCATAGCTTATCTCTGATTGAACAGATACCTGCTACCCGCCACTGCATTGTGTACTATGGAATAGTAAGCATTCATCAGATGATGTCAATAACAAGACAAAGGAGAGTAGGTTAACGAACGTTGCCGAGGGAGGAAACAAATTGAATAATAGAAAACTATGGAATGAAGGAAGGAGAAAGAAATTGAGAATGAAGAGACTATGAAGGAATGGAGAAAGGAGGACTGAAATGTTGTACAGTTCAATTAATTTTGTTGAGTTTTGATGATATAATAAATGACCCAGAGAAAAGAGACTTTCAAATATGCCTTATTGTGCTTGAGGAGAATTACGTTTTGTTCATCTCATATACAAAAAAGGCTACATTAATTTTGTTATGCTACTGCATAGAGCTTCAAAATTTGTTTCGGTAAGCTTGGCATGGATACAACTCTGTTAGTTCAGTGAGGAAAGTAATCGCAACCTATCTCACTCCTCGTTTGCAAAGAACGCTCCTTGGACCATAACACAATGTTGAGGTCTGAAGAGTCACCTGCAGTCGGGATCGGCTATAGTAGTATACATAAATAGTTTCAAAGTTCCATTCAATTTTGAAATTGAAAGAACATATTTCAATAGAATATCTCAGACTGGAGAATAGAAATATCCTCATTTTTTCAGTCACGGTTGAACGATCAATAATTAGCATCAACTATCTAGTGAATGGCAATTTCCACGAGTCTGGTCTATTAAAATATTCATCTTCCACTTGACTCATATAATACCTCTTGTTTTAAATAATCAGAGTGAAATATCAAGTCCCATTTTTCAAATATTGATAACTGCAACGCAATCCAAAAACAATATAGTACTTGGTTCAAGGAAAAATTCGTAATATTGAGCAATATCAATTCTACAAAACCAGAAATATTGTGAAAGTTAAAACATCATGAAAACAAGAGTGAAATCGTTTTAGCAAAAAGCAAGCCAGACAGACAACAGGGACCATTCCCACCGGTAGCAGAACCAAGGAACAGTTTAGCCGTGACTGTTAATGACATATTGACATACTATCACTAGACAAACGAGACTAAAAGCCTTATGTGACCGGATTATGAATCACATCATAATTTTATGCGGCGAAATGAAAGAAAGCAGATGGAAACGACCTCGTCGACTTTCTTCTGCAATTTCGAAACAGGAATCGCGAGCTGAGCAAAAATGTTGGGAGCCACTTTGCAATTTCACTTGGAAACCACTCTCTCACTCGCTCTCATAATATTTTCCACTCTGGCACGTTCTCACAACTCTCTACTTAACTGGAAACCAGCTGCTATTACAATCGAGATTTGCATCCTACACACTCAAGCGAGCTCATCATTTGCAGAGCAGTGACGTCACACCAGGAGACACAACTTTTCACTTTCTTCCAAGTTGAACCGGCAAAAATTGTCCCAACCAATGAAATAAAACGGGATTCGAACCCGTTTCACCGTTATCCTTGAAAAACAACACTCATCAAACCTGATTTTTTTCGACTTCACCTGTTATCATCGACCCTCAAGCTGTTCAGCGAGTATGCAACGCCTGATAAGATAACATCTGACGCGTCTTATCAACCTTGTATAACTAACAACTTTCTGATAATAGTTATTACTGGAAATTAATTTCAAATGATACCACCGTAATACTAGTTCCTTAAAATTAGCGAGTGGTAATGTGCTCAGATGAAAGATGAAGATTACTTCATAGCAAACGCGGAAAGTATCCTTGATCTGGGCATGAAGTATAGTAGTAGCAGAGACATCAAGAGCAGGCACGTTACCGGTTGGGAGGGGGGGGGGGAGAGTGTGCCTTGATGGGCTTCAGCCCCCCCCACCCCTCTGAAATTTCAAGGGATATTTGGTTATTCCATACCCCCAACCAGTATAGGACTAACCCGGTTTCAGCACCACCCGAAAGAAAATCCTGGTTATGTGCCTGATTATAGGCAGATGAAAATTTGAAAGAGATTGTAATTCATATAAATCAAGAAATATATTAAAAGGGGTCAGGCAGTTGTGCACTTTTGTACTACTGTACAGTAATAAACTACGGGATGTCTTTTAACAAGTTTTATCTTAATTCTCTATAATTAAAGACCTGACAGGGCCTTATTGAAAACGTGCCGTTGTCTGTGTTCTAGCGCTTGAAATGAAGATTTTAGACTTTTAAATTTTGATATATAGATTCCTCACAGTCCAAGTGAAAACGCTACTGATTTTGGTTTTTGGGGGTCGAATATAAAAATAATATTATGAAGTAAAACAGATTGCCACTATAGTCTGTAGGTTAGGTTTGGCTAGTGAAAATCAAAACATAGGACAGCTGGGACTCTTGCTGTTTACATTTGTAAATAAAAAACTTTGGACATTACGAAGGCTGATGATCAGCTCAACTATCAACTTATTTTTTTACGCGCAAGCGTTGAGGTTTTCATTTTTGATTGTATTAAAATCTTTTTTTTTTCAAATGATTAGATCTGTTGAACAAGAAGAAGAAGAAGAAACAAAATTCTTTTTCGAGAAATGCCAATGTCCATTTTTGTGAATTGGGAAGCATAATATGATGTTTACAAAAACCAAAGCAGTTTAATAACAAGGTTAGTAGAGAGGTTGCTATTTCAGTACAGTAAATATAAAAATTTCTAGTTTCTCAATTTTTCAACAAAATTCAACGTTTTGCATCAAGGTCAAGGATCGGAGCTTGCTTTTAACTAAAAAAATTGGGAACTAGAAATAATAACCATATTTATAGTGTAATTATTTCTAGTTTCCAAATTTTTCAACAAAATTTATAGTTTTTACTATTTTTTGAAGTCAACAGTGCTAAATTTATAATTTACCGTTTCGTCAATTAAATAATCGATAGAATAATATTAATGTAAGTGAATATATTTTCAACGTACTAAATCACTAAATGTAATATGCTACGTTGTATGAATTTGAAGGTTATGAGGTACCCTGAAGGAGAATATTAGTTGGGCGAGCATGGGGCTTCAAACCCAAAAGATCCTTCAACCTGGTGCTCTACGTTCTCTGAACTAACAGCTTACTCTTACTACTACACCATAACGAGTGAGTAGAGAGGTTAGTATGCAACTTGGTTGAATGGTGCATATGTATATCAGCACAGCTGATAATAATAATAATTATTATTTGAAATTGTCACAACCACATTTATTAAAACTTTGAGAACACAAGTTCAAGGCTGAAGAAAATGTTGAATTTCTGCATTTGATTGGCAAAGGCAGACAATTGAACATTTTAGAAGCTTTGGAGATAACTAAGTTGGTAAAAAACGATTCCATAACTAATTTAAATGACCAAATTTATTTTAACCAATTCAATACAACTAAAAATTCTAAAGAGTCACGATTGATATTGTAGAACTGTTCCATGATAAATAAAATGAGAACACAAATTTTGTCTTTTCTACAGTTTTATTTTTGGTACAAGGACCATGGTTTCATGACCACACAGGTCACATCTTCAGCTTGACTGAAGTGGTCATGGTCATGAAACCATGGTCCTTGTACCAAAAATAAAACTGTAGAAAAGACAAAATTTGTGTTCTCATTTTATTTATCAATACAACTAACTTGGTTTCATTATAATTCCAGCCTATTTTTAAAAAGCAGTTCTTATGTGTATTTCTCAGTTGACCTTGATTGAACTTCAGTGAGCTTCTAATTTAAAAAAAAAATTAATTTTAGTTTGATCAAATTCTAGTCTTATTACAATTTTTTGTTACTTTCTTGATTTTCACAGTGTTTAGTTATTGATTAGACTCGTATTTTTGCTTGTTACTTCTCCCACCAGGGGGCGTGACTTGACAACCAATCACAACGTCCGATTAAGGTCAGCCTCTTTCCCTCTTAGCCAATAGTATCATTCCATGTACAGTATATATAAGGCTTCTCTGTACTTCAGTTTTCAGTTTGATTGAAATTGATAATGGTGTAACAACCGAAACTAGTCTCGAAGTTTCAAAAAATGTGGTTGTGACAATTTCGTCTTATTATTCATTATGGATACCTTCCACAATATCACCTTCGCCATTACTAAGAAAATTATTATTTGATTCGTCGGGTCATTGGATCTCTTTTGTATCGGTTTATTGTATATCCCACTTTTCAGAAATCAATACAAATAAATAAGGATAAGAAGAGTTATTAAGAGAATGTGAAGAGAAGGATATGAAGAGTTAAGATGATATGAAGAGAAGGATATGAAGTGCACCGATATTCTCACAATGCAAATAAGACAACGTGGGAATAGACAAAGTGTGAGCAGAACTGATGTGCAAGAGCTAAGGAGTACCATAGAAAAAATGTAAATTGTACAAAAAAAGAGTCTTATATATTTTATTATTGTGAACCATAGTATCAAATGACTCAAAGCAACGCCGAAAGCCGAAACGAAAGAATACCAAGACTAAGAACAGACATTTCTCACAAAAACCAATATGAGAAAAAAGGAGATGATGAGTCAGTCATGCCACCTCTCGAACTCCAACACAACCTTTTGCCATGAGCCTGATAATCGTTGCAAAGATGATTTAGTGTGCAAGGTGCGAACGATTCTTATTGAAATACTCAAAATTAATAGCACAATAAGAATAGCATGAAAAATGTTAAATTATTAATAATGTTAAATGCTAAATAAATAATTTGAAGTAACTAGAAGGCTTGTGTCCCACTTATAAGAAAATATAAGTATATTCAAAAGACTAGCAACAAAACAAAGTTGAATTTCTGGTAAATCATGATTTCTGGTTTTCAGCAGTTGTCGAAACATTCGTGACCTGCCGGTCTTATCTATTCGCCCCCCCCCCCCCTCCCCGCTCTAGCACATCACCCCACCACCGGTTGTGGAAAGTTCAAAATAACGTTTTCCTGTGAAAGTCCAATCGTGAATCACGCTTTGAATCATCTGCTCGGTAACAAGATAGTATATTATTACAAGCACCAATGTATCATGAAAACCAGAGGAAGTAGTTCTACAAATACTGAAATCATATTATCTTGAGCCGAATGATGCATTTGATTGCTAAATGGAAATTATCGATAGCCTAATACAGCGGTTCTCAAAGTGTGGGGCGCGATGAAGGCTCAGGGGGCCCAAAGCTTGGTTGGAAAATTAATTAAATTCACTTACAAAATAATTACAGTAAGCAATCTTTTTATTTAAAAAACTAGCTGGCCCGATACGCGTTGCTGCGTTCTCATAAAAATTCTCCTTGATTTTATTATTCGCCACCTCCCGCTGAGGTTACATTTCAAATTAGGAAAGAAGTTAGTCCTAGTACTCTTCCAGCTGATCATAGAGGCCTCCTTCGTTGTTTCATTAATCTCCACCTCTGAATGAAGAAACATTTCAAATTTAAACCTCCTACAACTATAAGGGTAGAAGCTAGGTTTTTTTATTTTATTATTCGCCACCTCCTGCTGAGGCTGCATTTCAAATTTCTAGCTGCATTGATTAACAGAATGATATCATCAACTTGGTATAATTACATTTCATCATTCCCAGTCATATGTTTCCTACATACTGCAAGGCTCCGACTACACGGTACATGCAAAGTCTTTGCGTTCCAGACAGCGTAAATAACACCGCTTAGGGTACTGCCATATGATTAAAGACTGTTGACTTCTATCAGCTGTTCCGAACGATAACTCATTCTTAATATTATTGATGATTCTAGCGCAGAAAATAATAAATTAAGATTAGAGAGTCATGAACAAAAAAAAAAAAAAAATTGCCCGGAACGGGATTTGAACCCAGAAACTTTACGCCACACGCGTGAGTGCTAGCCACTCACCATTCAACCATTGAGTTAGATGCCAATTTTTGTTAGTTTGAATTACACACATTCTTCTTTCCGTTCCAATCATTTCGGTAGCCTAATGGACGGCAAGTTCAGTAGGTTAGGTCTGTAAAATGGATTAATTACTAATAATAATTATTAGCCCCCCTATCAAAATGTATGGTCAGAAACCATCCCCAATATTCACACAACATATTACCAAAGTTTCATGCCGATCTGTCAAGTAGTTTTGAAGTATATAGGGAACATACATACATACAGACAGACAGACAGACATTCATTTTTATATATGTAGAAGATTACAAGTGTATAATTTCCTAGCTATTTCCTAATATTATTACTGAATAAATGGATCTAACTATTCCAACCAATGAAAAGAAATGCTTTCTTGAACACTTGGAATTCCTCAAAATCTAGTTTTGAAAAATATTTTGATGAGAACTTGGATGGTTTGGCATGGATTCAAAACCCATTAAAATTCTCAGTCAATGAGTGCTCTCTCAACATGATGGAAAACGAAAATCTCATTGACCTCCAAGGTTACACTGTGCCTGAAATGAAGTTTAAAGAATCTTCTCTTACATCCTTCTGGATAGGTGTACAAAGGAACACCAAATTTTGAGGGAAAAGGCATTGAAAATATCAACTTCATTCGCCTCAATTTATTCCTGTGAAACTGGGGTTTCTGCTCTAGCTGTCATGAAAAGTAAATATCGATAAAGACTGGATGTGACCAAGGAACTCAGAGTAGCGATATCAGAACTGACGCCACGTTTCAACAAACTAGGCGCGGAAAAAACATGCACATCCTTCACACTGAAGCTCTTTTTATCGTTATTGCTTTGAGTTACAAATAACAATTATTTACTATAATAGCTATAGTACCTGAATAAATATTATAATATTGTTTGTATAGAATTTGTTTTTTATTATGATTAAAAATATTGCTCCATTAGAGTATGCATAGAATGTGCAAAACATTGACTGTAAAATGTCAAAAGAGACTCACTTATAGATGCGTATACGTATATGTACTACATGTACAGTACTCTTATAGGCCTACATGTAGGGGGGCCCGGTTTACGGCTGAATTATGCAGGGAGGGCTCGAAGTAAAACTGATCACTGACCTAACACATTGATCACAGCAATAATCAAAAGTTATTACTGAACAATAACGAAAGCACTGAGCGACAGAACACTCCACATAATATAATAGAGCCTAAACTTGAGATTCAAAAGCGCAAGAGCATTGAGCAATAAGATAAATGTCATAGAGCTGTATTTGGTATGAGTGTTCACAGTAAACAATAATAAGCGTATGGCTTTTATTGATGAGAGACCCTTATGGGCAGAGAGATAGATCTCTGGTTCCACCTCGTCGTTTGTGCCATCTATTATTTACTTATTGAGACAAAATTACTATAAAATGCAAAGATGTTAAGATGCAAGAGGCTTAAAGAAAAATTATTTATTTTAAGGTATGTGATAATTTAGCTGATAACATAAAGTATACTCAGTTTATAGAAATGTTTCTTTTTTAGAAATACAGCCGGAGCCCAACTAGAGCATTACTTTAACAATTATTGGTTGAAGAGCAAAATAATTGGTTTCACAAACATACGCAAGTTTGAACACATTAAAAATGGCAATGAATGAAACAATAATTGAAGAGATGTAAGTCGAAAGGAAGAACATGAAAGAACAGATAATCAAATGTCAAACGGTGCATTCACACTTGCAGTATCTATTCTAGGCCTTGACACACAAGCTGGTGATGAATAATGATTACAGTCCACATACGTTAAGGTTGAAATCATACTTAGTAACTAGCAACTAAGAATTTGGTAGAATTGAATTATTTAGAGGTTATACTTGTTACTTGTTGATATCATTAGTTAATTACATGTATTGTTTGGTAAGAGGTATTATGGAATAAAATAGAAATTTAATAGAGAAACAGCGAGTTTTGTAGGAATAGCATAAAAATGCAAATAAATTAAACAATAGGGAAATTAGAAATAGTTGGTTAATGTAGCCTGCTAAGAGAATGGAAATACGAAAAATCACGATTCAATTAAAAATATTACAACGAAGAAGTCGGGCATGTAATTGTATAAAAAATTGCAGAAGAAACAATAAAGACTGGAAATTTCAACTAACCATCTAAAACATTAAGTTTGTGTTAAATATTTTCCTGATTTGCTACATCTGCAACTCATGAATACACATTTCTTTCTCTTAATATTTACAAATAAATGAGCCTTGAAATCTATAACGATAAATACTATAAACATAAATTATTTATAATGATTATAAGACTAATTAATGATTTAAATGGTACACCATTATTTTTATCCACATTTTATTGTTTATTATTTGGCTGAATTTCATTTCCACTTAATGATCCAGTTTGATCTAACCACAATTCCAATTAAAATTTGGAATGAAATCACAAATAAACTAATACTAATCTTCAATTAAAGTTCTTTAACTTTTCATAGTGATGAAACCCAAATGAGTCTGAGACTTGAGTTTGGGTAATGAGGTGAATGATGATGACACAGTACAATGATGTTACAAATGGTATAACTTCAGTGATAGGTGAGTTCCGAGCCACCAGGTAATTTAAAACAAACTTGGATTCACTGTATTTAGCTTGCGGAACGGACTTTGGGTTTGGCTTTTTTTTCAAGATTACGTCTTGAATACTCCGGTTATGAAACATGAGACAAATCAGTGATAATAAAGCCGACAAGGACATGTTTTTGCAGCCGTGAATGTTGACAACTCGATGAATGAGGGTAATGGTTATTTTAAAGGGTGTTTTAAATAATCAACTATTTTGACTATTATTTGACTAAATATTTGATTATTTTGTTTGTTTGGATTTTACACCATCCATTTTAAAAACTCTTTAAATTAATCTAATTCTTTTTAATTATAAATAAGCCTCGTTTTTTCATGTACTAATGGTATGTTGTGATTCTAGTAATAAAATTAATTTGAATAATGTTGCATGACTTATAAATTGCAGACATTTTTATCAAGCCATTAAATTTAATTTTACTGCATTTGTTTATTGTTTTTTTTTTTTTTTTTTGAGATGAAAGTTGATTGAACTCTAGTTTAAGAGCTCTTCAACTCAGATTGTTGCAGAGATCAGGAGGCATGTGTTCTGGAAGCAGGTGGGGTGGATAAGGGCTAAAGAGCAGATGGACCCGCTTGGCAGGTGGATTACACGATAATACGGTAGTTCTACATAGTATATAGTTTGGAAGAAAAGGATGTCGGCGATTATTTATTAATCCATCACCTGTTCCCAACAGCCAGCGTTCCCACTTTTAAGATGTCCAACAAAAATAGCAAACCTCTACTGTTCCAAATTAGCTAAGGAAATTCAAAAGCAAAGTATTTCTGGTCATGTAAAAAACTGCAATTTCAAAGTCATTGCCATAGCGAATAGTAGCCACTTACTCCAGTACTTCATTTGTATTACATTAACATTTCATCACTTTCTATAATTTATGTCATGATTTCATATTACAATTTTGAATGTCGCATTTTGGTATCTAATATTTTTGAATATCAATCATGTACAAAATAAATGATTGGAAACGGTTTAATCTATTACATTTAACCGGATGGTTTTCATAACTATTATATTTTATTAATCTGTTAAATAATTTACAGGTTACATTTGTAGACCTGATAGTAGTGTAAGAGGTTATAATTTAATTTTTTTGAGGATGAAGCCCACATAGGACTGAGACTTGTGCGTGGGTAATGAGTTGGATGATGGTGATTGATAAGTTGGACCTACAGTTTTAGGTGGGTTCCGAACCACCGGGAAGTGATTTTACAGCAGAGAACAGTGTCTTTTTTGCTGGACAATTCTCAATATTATAGCAACCAATATTCAAGTACTTTTGAATAACTGATATTTTGATAATTTTTCCATATTACTGTTATGTTGCATTAAAATTTAAATTGTGTTTCGTTTGATTGAGTAAAGTTCAATGAAATTTGGTTCGATGTGAATTTTAGTTCATTCATCCTAAAGTATCCTATAAATCTTATACACATATACTGTGAGAAAGGTGAACAGGATCCAGAATGTTTCCATATTTATTAGTATTCCTATTATCAAATTGTCATATCAACAATCCTGATCAATTCCTTACCGATGGTGACGGATAAAAAGGGCTGAATATTAACATAATATTTCACTATTGGAATTTCTGCCTTAACATTATCATTCAAAGGTGGAAAAGTGTATTAAGAAGATAATAATTGCGTGTGCGACAATGCATTCACACTCTCTGAGTAAACGCGACTCAATATATTAAATGAATACATAAATGAATACATAAATGAAAGATAAATGAGTCAGTTAAATCTTGGACAAGCAGAAATGTAATAATAATCTACTACTTGTATGACACTGTAGGCATATCTCACAGATAGGAGCAGAAAATATAATATTCTCCAGATCCTCTTTAAATAATAATTGACAAAAGGATTTTCGATAACCAACTCCGACCAGCTTCACTTCAAGACCGTTCACACCGCCACAACACCCACACACACGGTAAGGCACGTGCCATAAATGTATTTAGTTAAATGTAATTATGCACTAGTCAAAAATATCTTGTATCTGTGGGCATATCTAATCGTTTGCAGTAGAGAACAATATTTGTTAAACTATAATGCTCTTTTTTTTGTAACGATTGAAATGACGGCATGGCAGCGCCTCATCTACAGAAGGGTCATAAATCTCTCACCTTATCTCATGCAAGCCTTATTGTTCGCTTTCTCCTCTATTTGTCTTTCTCACTCTCATATGTCAAATGCGTTTCTATTATGTTCAAGCAAACGCTATATATTTCTGGGGAGTTCTAGAGCAAACAAAGACCTTATATAAAGGGCTGTCCTTGTGTGCAGTCAGTCAGTTGCTATTTAGATTTCAAAACGTTAAATCTGTTCATATTGAGTGACAGTTTGTGGCAGTATACACATAACAGTGCTAATGCTACATATTGTGATTAAGCATATCAAGTGCTGTGACAGACATTGCGCTTGATAAGTGTTCAACTTATAATTGAGTGTTTTAACTGTTTATTGAAAATTCCTTTTAAAGTCATTGACCAGATTATTGGACACCTATTATTATTACTAATTATTGAACATCCTATTGACAGAAAGAAATTAGTTTTTGTACAGTGATATTGTAAATTCATTATTAGTTGAACGTTATTGAACTGTTTGTTTCTTTATCGATTTTCTTGTGTGATAATTAACTGATTAGTGCGTATTATAAGTTGATTGTGTAAATAAGGTTTGAGTGTTACTTTCAAGTGTTGCCAGTATTATTTTAGTGATAATAGTATTAATATTAATAAGCTACGTCAGGGCAATAAGTGCTTCACTTGCTTACCTGAAGAAACCGTATTCTATTAAGATAATGCTACATGAAGTATACCATCACATACAGTCACCTACTAAGTCATTATAACAACGAGAATGAGTAGAGACTTTTTTCAATAATCATTAACAATTCGTGAAAAATGTATTTAATTAATTAGTAGGTTAGAAGTTTTATTGAGTTGGTTTTTAAATGGAATTTAATTTAGAGTGCATTTTTAACAGTTTAAATTGTTGCTCACCTGAGTATGATGATTTAGATGTTTCCTGAAGCTTGAATGTGAATGGTATATGTACTTTCATCATCTTCATTTGGGGAATTCTGGGTTGGGCGGCTGTCGGATGTACCGAACCACCGAACATTAATTCCTCGCCTTGCAGCCAGAAAACGGTCATATTCCTATAAAATAAAAACAATTTGATTAGAAAATCAAAAACAAATGCAATTTTATTAAAATTCAATAGCAAATAATGCAACTTCATTAAAAGATTAAAAGCATGGACTACCAGAAAAGGAAGCAATAAAACAGAAAAAAACGATAGTTACTTTCATACAGTAAAATGTAACACTACTCATGTATGACAAAAAGATAAACTCAAATGTGAGATACTCCAAGGTGAGGGGTTGAATGATCTTCCATCCAATAATACCATATGAAATCAAGGGCTTTGCAAAACATTTGTCAAAGATTTTGTGACATTTTTAAATTATTAATATTGACTATCTTATAATAATTATTGTTGTTACAACTATTATTTAATCTGGGTTGTTTTTCTTGACAAGATACTTATAGAGCAATATATGTACTATAAAAATCTACACTGAGTTATTTCAGGTAATATTTAATTCCTACTATATATGTGTTCATTAACTAATAGGATGCTACACATGGAATTATAGTATGAGAAGTGACAGCCGTGTGTTGTAGCAGGTATCTGTTCAATCAGATTAGATAAGCAACGCTCTCCTGGGCCCTCTCTGTAAGGGTGGCCGATTGGATTGGCCAGCATAAAAGACTGTTCTTTGCTGTAAAATCACTTCCCGTTGGTTCGAAACCCACCTAAAATTGTAGGTTCAACATGTTTCTAACACCATGGCTCAAAAGGCGAGGTCAAAATACAAAGACGAGGTAATAATATAAATATTTATTTTACTTTGCTGTTCTCAAACATTATTTGATACAATTTAGAAATTTACAAACAAATGGAGATATTTCAGGTCATGTTAAGTATTGTGCACTTAGTAAATGTATGAATTATTACTTATAATATTTATAATTTTATGTTATTGTTGTTATTTGACTCTGCCTTTGTTACACTTGTATTTTTGGCTATAATAAAGCATTGAAGAAGAACAATGTCATTTGAAACGCGTTCTATTTTTAATCTTTTCTTAATTAATTTCTGTTTTTATAACCATTGTTCCTAACTTCTTCTTCGCTGCTTTTGTTTAACCTTCATTTTTCAATTATACAAAAAAAATGACACCCACTCATGTACCTGTCCCACCATCGCACCGCACCAGGGAATAGTGTTCAAATCTTTTCCAGGACCATTGCTTCACAGAATAGATACTAAATACAGCAGAAATGAACTCTCTCAAATTCCATATTTTAAAGAAAGCTGGAACATAGCCAGCAGAAATATAATTCACACCTAAGTGTGAAATAACTAGATAATTAAAATACATTTTTCCCTATAATAAACAGATTCATAGCTTTTCCCAAAAATAGTCTGACAATATTTACAGTGGTTTTTCACTGTACGTTATCAATAATTATAGAATTATACTGAAGCAAATTATGTGTATTTATTATTGCTACACTAGAAATAGTCACCAAACTACTCCATGAATATATATTTTTATTGGCCTGTATAGATTCGGCCATGACATATAAGAAGTTTTAAAACTTAAAAAACAAATAACGTTTATTGTATCCGCATGGTAACAATATATAAAATATATCAAATAATTTTATCCATTTTAGTTACACTGATCATGAATATTAGTTTTTATTCCTGTTTAATTAACGTCGAAGAAATAAGATTGGCCACTAAGAAATCCTCCACTGCTTTTTGAAATAATTGTTATCAGTAAATAATATTGACATGCAATCAAAATCACTACTGAGCGGTGTGAGGTGCGGTGCTTCAACGTGGACGAGGCCTAAAACAAACTATTTCTGTTTTTTTTTAATATTAATTTTGTAATTATTTTCTTCTTATGGTTCATTTCCCTTAATATTAAGGCAGTTTTAAGGATTTTCCTTTAAAAGATACTTCTCATTTTCAAATGTTCTTCCTATTACACTTTTGTTACCGTTAATCGCCTCAATACAATGCGCAGTATTCTCTTCTCTTCAAGTTTAACCATAATAATTATTATCTTATACAAACTACAGACAATAGTTCTCCATAACCTAGGGTTCACAAGCTATAAACTGTAAATAATGTGTGTAATTCTAGCACTATAATATAGTAGTAATGCAGTAACAAGCAATACATTGTATAAATAATATTGTAGGTATCCTACTGTACCGTAAATGTGTAACCTGATAAATGTAGTTTTCTTCTTTTTTTTCTCTTTTTTTTGAGGATGAAGCCCACATAGGTCTGAGACCTGTGCGTGGGTAATGAGTTGGATGATGGTGATTGATGAGTTGGACCTACAGTTTTAGGTTGGTTCCGAGCCACCAGTTATACAGTGTGGTACATTCTGTATGGCAAAAATATTATGATGCAGGTTCATCTCATACATATCTTTTCACTCGTGGTAGGAATGACATAAATTTTAGTCTCCATATCAAAAAGCACAGACTTTCTCCCATCAACGCAGTATCATCATTATCATAGGTCTCAGCAAGCCAACACGATACATGAATTAAATATTGAGATAGGGTGGAGTATTGCAATGCAAACGAAAGTGAGCCTTATCTCATCTGTCTATAAGACACAATGTTGAGTAGTGCAGAGGGAGGACTTGGCGAATGTAAATTGTCAAATAGAACAGAGAGTAGAGAAAGTGCTTTCGTACTACTACTCTATACTTAGCCAAATGGATTAAAAAGATTGTCAACACTATTGTTCAGATGGCTACGAACTTACAAGACATATCTTGTTATAGCGTTTTTTTTCAGGTCAGGTGACATTGCGAAATCTTTTTAAAGAGCTGGTATGTACTACAAGAGCCTGGCTACGAAAGTATCCATTTTCAGCTATTATATATAGAAGTAACAGTGTCTTAGATTCAGTTCTCAAAAATAATATATCAGTAGGATCATGTTATTTTAGTTGAATTCTTAAAACAGAAAACGGGGCTTTTGCACTATAACCCCGCATTTCTTAACAATTGTCATTAAACAGTAGATTCCTATCCTAGTGGCCAATACGATCTTCAAATATTTTACCAAACAGGTCCGGTTAGGTTAGGTTAGGTTTAATTTGGTTGTAGTATAAACTCTATAGAAAATTTTTAAGAAATGCGGGGTTATAGTGCAAAAGACCCTAGAAAACTCTCAATCAGAAAACAGAAAATTCTAAATCAATTATCTACAGTATATTAGTGGGCGTTGCTATTCAGTTTGAGCTCAGTTATTTATTTTGTTGTAGTAAGATTTGTTATTTTAGTTTCTTGGTTTTTCGAAAAATAAATAACTCATCAATAAATTTCAATATAAACCACACACTAGGTATCAAAAAATCAAGTAAATGAAATTACAACACTACAGTTTATCAACGAGCTTATATTATGTCAGTTTCATTCTTTTAAAAATCCTTAAGTATCCTTCTGATTAAAGTATTGTGTCAGTGCAATTTATTTCCTCCCTAAACCAGACAGCTCATGTTATTTTAGTATCCAAGTTCTTCAAAAAAATGTTTCAAAGTTCTTGTTAAACAGATGCAATGGGCGAATATATTATTGATGATATTGCATTAGCTGTTCCAGTTCTAAGCGCTGATTTCCAACTTTTCTAGGTCATTACCTACTAATAATAGTAGTTCAGCTTCTAACACAGTCATATCTGATCTATTTTTATCTGGCTCTTTCCCAGTGTCATTAGCTACATGCCAAATTTAATGATTTTATTTGCGACTAAACGCCTAAGAAATCAATAATGGAAGGAAAACATTGGTTGGCACGCTGGAAACTAATTTTAGGAAACCTAGGAAAAGCGATGATGAAGAGCAAAGGCAATAATTAATGTAAGAGAAAGAGAAAAACATGGGAACAGCAGGAATACACGATCAAAAAGTAGTTAAAAAATTGAACACGGTTAATTACTATCAATTCCAGGTGTTTGTTTGAGTACTGGATCGGTTTCATGTCTCCGCTAGACACATTTTCAACAGTTTTGAATTCTAGTCTGGCATCTTGGCAATAGCCTACTAATGTAAATATCGATAATCGAATATAGTAATTGGACAATATACAGAGTTTACAATTCATGCTATTTACTGCTTATAAAATAATTATAACTACAAAAACCGAATAAAATAAAACGGAATATTAAAATGAAATACAACTATCTGACTTCCCTTCCCCTCGCCATGTCTCCCAAGTTTTATTATGGAGTTCCACAACATTAATCAATCAAAAATCTGCTGATTTGAAAAGGAACTAAGAAATAATATTATTAATGACAATATATATTAACTTTTGACTGCAAGTCGTTGAATTCACTTAAGTTAATATTAACAACGCAATTCGTCATGGAACAAGAAATCCAGGACAATATATATGTTGTTATTTTAGTTCAAGTTTTTAAAAATCTGCCAGAAATATATATTTGGACTAAGATTACACTTATATTATGATAGGTAAATTATAATCCAAGTGAATTAGATTCTATTAAGCTATGGTTGAGTAAACATTGATTTCTTCAAATAAATGAGATTTTTTATTGCTGATTATGCCCACATGAGTCCGAGACTTATGCGTAAGTAATGAGGTGAATGACTACACATAAATGCCTAACGGTGGAGCGGGATTCGAACACACGACCACTTAAACGACAGCAAGCTGAAGTTGCGACGACCCAACCAACTGCGCTAAGCGGCCCGCCAGCTTGTCTAAATTTACAGTCAGCAGTGTTTGAGCAACCTGGTATAGGGATTTGTTGATTTCCTATGGTGTCGTTCCATCGTTCGTTCTATCCTATGGTGTATACTCCATATGGTCTACACCATAGGATGGAACGACACCATAGGAAATAGAACAAATCGCTTGGTTTTCAACTTCTCAATTATCAGGGATGGCAATGCTGTAGTCAATCAATCAATGTCATAAATAAAAGTAATAAAAGGGTTATGGAGTATTGTTGTTAAATGGGTATTTCCTACGTAAACTCGTAAAAACGCAGTAAAAAGTTTTAAAACACTGAAATGACCCTTAATAAAAAATAATGCCATGAATGGAGATCATAATCACATGACAAATGAGATAATCATTATTTGCAAGAATCAAGCAGAGCTGACCTTCAAATTTGAAAAGAACTTTTTAACACACGTTTACAAACAACTGTTAAACCTTATTACCTTGGCGTTGATTTGATACGATAGACGAAATCTATTGTCAGACTGAAGGTCTTTGCTCCGTTAAAAATTAGTCACGGTTTATTCTTGATTGGCTATAGTTTACAGAGTATAGCAGACTAGACAAATGTCTGCGCAAACAATAAAAAAGTCAGCTGTGACCGCAGGATCAGTAATAAGGACTGGCGGCTATAGTTTTTGTACATGGCAGCTAAAATGCCACTTGATTGATAGACATTAGTCACTAATACTGGTACCCTGTTGCAATCAAGCCAAGTTTCAAAAGAAACAATCAACTGAGCGGGAATGTGCTCCTCAAGGGGTTACTGACACCGACACTGAATAACGGAGAACGTCATGATAAAACAATGATTAGAGAATGAATTAAGGAGAGGAAATGGTTCTTCTATCTGGGCCAACCAAAAGCGTTAATTTACTAATTTTTACAGAAAAGGATATTGTGACGAAAGATTTATGTATTCGTGAACTTTCAACTTTTATGACCCATTTTCACAATTTAATTGATAAAATACTATGAAAAGAATAAAATTCCTCTTAAATAACTCATAGTTAGAATGGTTATTATTGCACTGAATGTGTAGAGTATTTGAGAAAATAAATGAAATGAATCTTAAATACTAGCCGGTTCGTTTCGCTCGCCTTGACCATCCTGGCCAGAAACCGTGATGGTGGGGGGGGGGGGGGGGGGTGAGAACGTTTATATAGCCGGAACAGAAGATGCATAGCGATCAACTAACTCTATAATCGTCGTTAATTTTGGGCCCAAACGCTCAAAAAACAGCAAAATTTTCATATACTGTAAATTGGGGGGAGGGGGGGGGGGAATTTGAAATGTTTTCAACAAAGTAGTTGTTAAGAAAAACTTAAAAATTGTTAAATTTTCAAAAACCGTATATTTTGGGGAAATTAAAGAAAAATCTCTCTTAGTACGCGTGTGGTTCCCTCAACTGAACAAACATGTATAACAAATATTAACGTTTTCGGCCGAATGAAAGATAACATTTCAATTGCTAGATAGTACCCACAGAGAACAAAACCCTAGAGCACAGCTTAATTAATCTAATTGGCACAATAACATGAATCTAGTATCCCATTAGAACTACTTATATGACAAACTCTGCTTATCAATTTTTCAACACTAATGAGCTCGGAATTTTCCACTTTAAATCACTCTAGAAAAAAGCAAATTATACATTATATAAATTTATTTAATGAAATTAATTTTATTCGAGTTTTCCAAAGTTGATTAATAATTATTATTTCAAAATGTAATTCGAAGTCTCAGAACCTGCAAGGTTTACTAGTATTTAAACTTTTATGGTTTTGTTTCTTTTCCTCTTCCAAACGGCAGAGGCTGCTTTTTAAGAGCAGCAAGTACAGCCCGGCGTACCAAGCTTTTATAAATAATAGTGAAAGTTGTCTGAATTACAAAATTCAAATTAAGAAAGAAAGGAAGCTATTCCCCAGCGTGTTTAAAATCATACAATGCTTGAAAAGCATATTTAAATATGAAAATGCTTATTTATGCCTTCAAGCATTGTCCTCTCAGCTTAATAAATTGCTATTCATCTCATCTCATATTATTGCTATTTCACAGCCAAAAATACAGCGAGTAGGCGAGTACAGCCCGATCTCAGCAAAGGGGAGTTGGGCGTACAGTACTTATAGAACTTGGTTGCTATGACAACAGCTAGCAAACAGCATAGCTTCAGTGTGACATAATAGAGGTGAAGTGCCGCCTTAGGTTGTAGAACATTTCAAACTTTTGTGGTACTACATAACTTATTTAAAACATAAGATAACAATATTTCATTGTTGAATGAATTGAGGTCCAACTCGCCTTATGGGTACAAAGAACCTGAAGCTATCAGGGTTGTTGGTTGAAGGGAAGAAAAGGGTTGCCTTAGTACCAGAGTCATTTGAAACTAAAATATAGGGTACAATATATAACAAGGTACAATATAGAGACTAGCAGGTAGAAAACGCGCAGTAACAACTTCTGGCAGATGAGAAAATAATTATGATATCAATCGGAGATGTTAAGATATTCATTTCGAAAGTGAAAGATACAATTTCTCTCTTTTCAAGTGAATATAATTAGGATGGTAACCTCCAATAGAGTTTTTGCTTTAGGAGGTGCCTGATTCCAGAAAAGTGAGGAGCATAGAGAATTCTTTATTAATTATTCTATTTGTAATCTAGTGATTTTAATGAAAGCTTTTTACGTATTGCCATTCCATTAATGGGACAATGAGAATGATAGTGGGGGTGGAAATACCCATAATGGAGTTGAGCTAGTGATTAATGACGTTTCAGAAAAGAGTGCTGGGGTGAACTGAAAATAGGACAATGCTTGTTATAAATATAGATTGATTGACAACTAGTATTACGCTAAAAAATGTCTACCGATAATTTCAGGTTGGGATTGTCAAAGAGTGAAAAGGAAGACCTGCCAAAAGGACTAGCCATTGTTTGGGTATCGTGAGAGACGCACACAGTGCGAATCGCGCAAACCTGGAATGTTGTGAGAATCGCGCACAAGTTTTATTGAAGGGTCGAGAAAGGTTCTCGTCTAATTCAGAATACTTATCATGATAATACATATGATACTATATTGTTGACTTCATTCACTTAGAACAAAGTTGCACCTACAAATAATTGCGCTATTACTGATATTTACGGTGTTACTACTACTACTACACTGCTAGGCTATTATTGATATTGTTGTATGTTAATTGGCAGTAAACAGTAAATAACGTTTACCAGGTTAGGTTGTATTAGATAGGTAACCTAACCTTCCCAGAAAACAGCAAGTGAGAATTTCTATTTTGATCAGATGTGTGAACTCCAGAGATAGAAATGATAATATGTATGTATATTTGTAGAATGAATGCAGATATCTCTGTACTCAGATTGTAACAAATTATCATGAATTTACTTCCGGTCGGTCTACTACCTAAGCGGCAGTTCCAGGTATTGGAGACCCATTCCTGACCCTTTGATGAAACCTATGCGCGTTACTCATGGAACCATTTTGTTAATGACGTTTCAGGTAGAGAGACCCAAGAATTGGTACTAAATGACCCTCATTTCGAGTTGGTTTCTACTCCATGTTTGATTTTTAACAGTGGAAAGATGGAAACCCATTATTATTATTATCATGTTATTGAGTATCTGGTTATGAGTTTCAATAATTTCACAAAAATCTCAAACAATGAAAAGGATAGAAGTATTGACAATATTTAGAGGCTATATTAAAGGGAAACATTCCAGTAATAAATGTAGACATAACTGTAAAATAGAATAACTACATAGTTTATGAGAAAAACATATGGTCCAAATCAATCAATTCATTAGTTTTAAACCCATACTTATTGATTGTTGATGAAAGCTTTGCAATGAGAATCAGAATTTACGACTTTTCAGAAAGGTAACACAAAAATAGTTTTATATTATAGAGAAATGAAGAAAAACTTTTACAATGTAGAATGAAGAATAGTCAGTTTCTAAATTTTCAACCGTATCAGCATGAGGTTCACTATGAGCCAAACAATATCAAAAAGCATTTACTCAAAATAAATTTTGGATATTGATATTACTTAGCATTCCACAAAAAAGACATACCGTACTCATTATAAAATAGGACACTAAACAGAAAGCTTAAAAGTGAGAAAGAGGTAGATATTGTTGTTAACATGATAAGAAATACAAATTTATCCGCCTGGGCATTTTATAACATTAGTTTTCAGACAAAATCTATCAGTAACTTCACTTTCTAACAGACTTCACCACTCTATGCAAGTTTCGCATAGAGCTCCAAATCATGCTTTCTTTAGATGGAAAATACAAAAATGGCCTTTAAATCATATAAATTAGGTCCAATTCCCATCCCATTCTAGAACAATGAGACACGAATGTCTCCATCGATCCAGGAACAATAGGACAAGACTTTTCTTTCCCAACAATCTTTTGCTGAAGAACTTCAGGTAGAAACTCTATCTTGGACCCATGAAGCGAGTTGGACCCATTTCTATGTAATAGCTGAAAGTTTCAAATGGAAATATTTTGTAGACATATTAGCTTTGTAGGCCTGTCCTTTGTGTACTGAAAAATAACATTGCATTCTATTAAAAGTGATTACATATCTCTCATAGGGTATGAAAATTGATAATGGGTAAATTGAACATTACAAATAGGCTACCAGGATGTTGGGATGTACCAACGTTTTCAGACGAGACTGCTATTGCCAAACTGCTAGAGCCGCTACTGCCAGACGGATAGGAAAAATGAACCTATGCTGATACAATGGCTTTTTTGCAGATTAATTAATTGTTATGGAACTGACCCCTAGTTTTTATTTTCATTAGTTGTTGTAAAAGAGAGAGATAATATGCTATTTTGCAATATAAACTTGACAAAAAACACTTTTAAATGGAAACTAACTCACGTTATGGCGTGACGGCCGTTTCGCTCTGTTGTCTAGAGCATCGTCAGACGACCCACAGTACACTGACTTAAGGTACCTTAAGTCAGTGTACTGTGGGTCGTCTGACGATGCTCTAGACAACAGAGCGAAACGGCCGTCACGCCATAACGTGAGTTAGTTTCCATTTAAAAGTGTTTTTTGTCAAGTTTATATTACATATTAGTGGAAACAAGATGGATCTTCAACATCATGCTATTTTGCATTGAGGTAAGAAATTTTCTATAACAAATGCAACAATTAAAAATAGATAAAGGAATGTTCTACTAATTCCAACTGCGATGTTTTAATTTCTATTATTATCATATGCCATTTGAGAATTTACTTTAACGTTTATAAAAACATTTTAACCAATTCATTTGTTCTGTATAGTTGCTTCCCTCAGCTAATTTCAGGTTCTCTAATAACATAAACATTTTATTTTGCTATTACACCCAAAAATTGCAATAATCACTTGACCAACCAAGACTCTCAAACTAGGACTTCTATGGAATAGAATTTGGTGAGAAATTATCCCTTCATCGTAACACATGTAATAATATCCGAAACCCATCTAAAATAGCTTGTAGCACCATACTTTCAATAACAAGGCTCACTCAAGCATAGAGGTGGAATTACCTGTAGGGTAATCCCATCATAGCTATATGCTTATCAACGACAGGGCCTTATTCAAATTTTTCAATTGTTGCTGGACAACCTGTCTGTCTGTCCATACTATACATTAACAGAAAATTATAGAATATAGAGACAATGTATCAGAACCTTCCTCTCAGTACAATTAAGAATCCTATTGATTCTGAACTTTGAGGCCAGATATAAAAAACACATATCAACTCTATATAAGCATCTGTTGTTCATTCCACTGAAGAATGGAGTGATGCTCCACCCAAATCCTAACGGGTCAGGCAGCTGTGGCCAATGGGGAGGAAGGACTTCGTGTCACATGTGATACTTTCTAGTTCACAGTCACCCCTTAGTCTGCAGCCAGATGTTCTATTCCCAAGTTCGCATGTTTTCAGTTTTGTTGATAGTTTAGCTTGTGAATCGATCCGACCTTGACGTTATTGACTAAGTAGACAAAGCATTACTCCATTCTCTCGTGGAATAGACTATAGGTCAGTTTCAATCATCTATTTTTATTGAAATCCATCTCATGAACCATCTTCACCTCAAATGTAAGAAAACACTTGATGCATAAATCATGACACTAATTCATTTAATCATGACACGAGATTTCATTTCATGGTCAGGTTGGCGGTTTATTTATTCATGTTTTTATGGAACATGGTCATGTTATCACATTTGAATGAAGTACTCTTTGGTACGCTTGTTAAAAGTTAGATTCACTTTTAATTCGCCAATGGAGATGCTTCTGTGGAAGTATCTTTTATATCTACCCGTCATGTACAGTCTGCTAATTTCGGCAGTGAAATGGCCCTTATTCTTGAACGTACCTTGAGAATTCTTTAACTCAAGAGAGACTTGAAGAGTATTCACTCAAAAAACGTTTCAGGGTTTAACTAAGAAATAATAACTCAGGATTAGGCATCGGAAGGTTAGTTCATAAATACATATTAAGTGTAACAAAATGCATGCAACAAAGGTTACTTAATGGTACGTTGTAAGGCCTACTTGTCATTACCATGGGTCATTCAAATTCAGACATCCAATCAAAGCCCATCCATCATCACTTTGTTACTTTCCCAAAAAAAATCGGGTGCTTCAACTATGGAAATGCTGTGTATATACACGAGATAGGCATGTTTTTCATCAACACACTACCATGAATACTACTCAGACAGTAAATAATATTCTTGGAACATTGATATCATTAACAAGTGATCGGGAAAACCGTACGACTTTGACACATAAGTTCAACACTCTAGAATAGCACCGCGCCGGTACTTAAGGAAAACTGAACTGCAACCAGTTTTTGAATTAACGCGAATGATTTTGTAACACACGTTGGCCTTAGTATAAATAGTCAGCCTACTCGATGCCAACGACCAATACATTCGCCACAAATAAAAAATATATTAAATAATTATTATTATTCATTATTAAATCATTATCATTTTTTTAAGATGTTTTAAATCAAACGGCCACCAAAGATTTCCACTGAAACGTTGCGATAATACGACAAAAACTGGTGGTTTGATTTTGGTTTGAGAAATTTGAAAAAATGAGGCCTCTAAAACCTCTACAACCTTGAACGATAATGCAGTTTTAGTGCGACAAGAAGTTTGGCAACATTTAAAGGTTTCTTGTTTGATCTCTAAATAGCGGTTTCATTAGGCCTACTCTAGAAAAAATGTTTTCAACCAATAATCGACCTTGTATAACATTCACATAACACACACACATATAGCATACATATATAGTGTGAGTGTGTGCATGTTTATTTAGATTTAGAACGTGGATAACATATGAAAAGATTATGGAATATTGAACTGTATAAAGATTAACCAAAATCTATACCAGAGATGAATTTTGCAAAATGATGGAATTATTAATGATGGTATAAATTAAACATCTAGATTAATAACGATTCTAAATGTTAATTTGAAAGAATCGTAAGCATTTCAATTGGTTATTGAATAGAGAAATGTTGATTACTCTTTTTTTTAAATTATACTTTAAAATTGGTTTTATATCCTACTAGCTGGCTCGACGCGCGTTGCTGCGTTCTCATAAAAATTCTCCTTGATTTTATTATTCGCCACCTCCCACTGAGGTTACATTTCAAATTAGGAAAGAAGTTAGTTCTAGGGCTCTTCCAGCTGATCATAGAGGCTTCGTTGTTTTCTTAATCACCACCTCTGAATGAAGAAACATTTCAAATTTAAACCTCCTACGACTATAAGGGTAGAAGAAGCTATTATTCGCCACCTCCCGCTGAGGCTGCATTTCAAATTTCTAGCTAGCACTTCATTGGTTAACAGATGTCATCAACCTGGCATAATTACATTTCATCATACCCAGTCGTATGTTTCCTACATATTGCACGGCTCCGAATGCACGGTAGCCTACATGCAAAGTCTTTCGCTGTTCAAAGACAGCGTAAATAACGCCGCTAAGGGGCCTGCCATATGATTAAAAACTGTTGACTTCTATCCTTTAAGCTGTTTGGCTGGCAAGTTCATTAGGTTAGGTCTATAAAATGGATTAATTAATAGTAATTATTAGCTCTTCTATTAAAATTTATGGTCAGAAACCATCCCCAATATTCACACAACATATTCCCAAAGTTTCATGCTAATCTGTCAAGTGGTTTTGAAGTCTATAGGGAACATACATACATACATACAGACAGACATTCATTTTTATATATATAGATTTGTAGTTACATAAGTTTAAATACAGTCTTTTCCATCTGAAATTGGTAATACAAAGAGCATATTTTATGTTACAGGATTGGTATGGATAACAAAAGCTGGCACTTGAAAGTGGAATTTAGTCAATTAGTGAATCAATAATTTACTTACATAATAAATTATTTATGAAATGTATACATTTCTTACATTTTAGCTTTATTAAGGAAATGAATGTAATTATTGCATGTTGTGTAAATGAGTTGAAGAATAATCCAAATACCAAAACTTGATGCTTATTAATGCAAAGCAAGAGAAGCACACTTGCCTACATTTTACCTATTCTACTCCTTTATTTAAACAAACATAGTACCATCCATTTCTTTGAAACCCTCAATTTGAAACTGCAAAGTTCTTTCAACAATTCAATCCGTTTTAATTTTGATGCCCGAAGAGACGACCATATCACACCTTTCTTCTGTCGTCTGTTTTGGTTGAAATTGAGGCAACGTAGAGAGTTTTTCATCCTTTCAATCACATACTTTCTCATAGTAAAACATTCTGGCCCTGACTACTTGAAAAATAGCTTTACTCTTTTCACAGATGTTCACTCCAGAGCCACTCGATCCCACCAATTCACGCTGCAGATGCCTCTCCACAGAACTGAAATGTTCAATAAATCTTTCCTAGTTGTTCCATCACGTCTGTGGAATTCATTGCCATTTCATATTGTCTCAGCTCCATCTATTCATTCATTTAAATCCCGCCTATATCTTCACTTACTAAGGGAATAACCTTTGTGACAAATTTACCATGTACATGAATGTGTACATGCTGTATCATCATCGTTAAGTTTTTCATCACCTCTTCTCACTCTTTTTTCTCTTCTTCTTACTTTTATTATAATTTTAGTTTTCTTCTTACTAACATTATTATTATTATTGTATTATTATCACTATTTTTTATTTTTCTTTAGCAATAAGATATTTTGCAACTTCTATTCTTTTGGTAAAATAAAGTTTTGTTTCAATAGGCTTAAGCCTTGAAACTATTGTCAATGTCAAATAAATTTAAAAAAATCCATATACATACGTATTCCGTACTCCGCTCCTCCCTGATTTATTGTCTGTCATCTGCCTACTTATTCCCTGGATGTTATTAGACAAATTGCAACTTTTTACATCTCTGACTGTATCTATAAAAGCAGATCAGTACCTTAGTTCTTTTAAAAAGTGCAAATTCATCTGGTACTCCTCTTTTTGTTAGACACATATATTCTTTTATAGCTCATTGTCGAATTAAACATTCATTTTCAAAAATATTTAGAACTATATGAAGAATTGAAGTGCCGGTAGAATTTATACAATAGATAGATACAATATTTCATATACATATCTGATAAACTAAAAATCGTCTGCAAAACTAAAACACTGACTGCAAATCGTTAAATTTACAACAAAAGTTAATAAAAATCGTCAATTTTTCAATGATAATTAATCTGTCAATTTCAAATTCAAGGCTATTACACCTTATCCTGAGAGAGCCCTTAACTCTAATTCCAACATTATGAAATAATTCCAACATAATGACATTAAGATTTTAAAATAAGTATAAGCTTTGAATATTTACCTATAAGAAGTATTTATTCAAACGATATTGCTTTCAAACAGAATCCTAAACTGGTCATTTTGTCAGTGAAAAGAAGGTTGATAAAGATGATGATGATCTTAAGTATTATTGATATAGAAATGGTTAATTCAAGATTAGGAATGTAATGAGATAGATAAAGAAAATGACAGATCTCACCGTGAATCGAACCTGGAACAGGACAGGAAATCCAAATTAGCGCCAAAACCACTACACCACTGAGGTCATCAGGAATTCAAATGTTATTATACACATAATCAAAAGGTAGTTATTGTACTAACATCGCAGTGTTATGTTATTTTGTTATGAGTGTTATATCCATGGGGAAAAATCTAAATTATTTTTATTTTGAGTGTTCGAGTGCATGTGAAAGTATTTATCGTCAGGTTACTTTAATCAAAGGTTATATTTTAATCAAAAATATACTTTTCATAAAAAAGTAAATAAAAGTTACTTTAATCAAAACTTCATGTTATGTGAGGCTGCTTTTGATCTGATTTCATTTTTCCAATGACTAACTGAGACATTTTGTGAAATTATTAATTTTACTGATTCTGTAAGTTGTGAAATTAATTTACGAACTTATGGAAGTGAATGAGTTCGAGGTACTCAAGATATTGACTTTTAAATCCGATAGTTTCTCATGCACCCTTCACCATTTACCCAGTGGTTATTTATTATTTGCTCAACATTTGGGTTTCAAACATACCTTATCGCAGATAGGGCCCATCTACAAAAAAACAACAGCTATTTAAAAACAAAATCCAACTGATAAATTTAGGTAATTTGAAAATAATATCGTTTGAAAAGTAACAAAACATAGGGCATAAGAAATTCTTCATTGAAAAATTTAGGCTATATGATTGTTTCAAACGAAACTTATCGAATTTGGCATACATTGCATTTAGACAAAATCCAATATTATGATAATTTCATTGATTTAAGCCTAATTACCATACATTAATTTAATGTTGAAGCATACTGGATAATGGGATAATGACCATGACATTAGATATTAAAAATGAGTAGCATGCTTATAGTAAAAATGCATAATTGCATTGAGGGTAATCAGTTTCATAAAGGTTGGCATCTAAATTTGTAAATGGGACTTGGAAAAATGTGCTAGTGATTGATTAAAATAAGAATAGCCCCCAATAGTTCACACAGCAAATCTGCTCCCATATTAAATTTTTTACACAAGATTAAAAGATCTTCTAGGGTTATTATTCAATAGCATCTTATTTCCTGTTTTTTTATTCTAAGCACAGATACTAAACGTTTGTAACTTCTAGTTAAATTCCTATATCAGTAACCGTATCTATTGTTTACGTTGTCCATATAGTTTCACAATCATTTCCATTAGAAATTGGATGTACATCTAGGAAAGATGATATGTCAAAAAATTGCCCTAGCTCTGATGCTGGGAATCAATAACCTGAGTCTTTCCTGAATCTTTTCATAATTTTGTGAAAAATTGGTATTAAAATATTTTATAAGTTATGCATGAATAGAGAATAAAAATATATCAATACACAACTATTTTTGACATTCTGTATTTGCAACTTGACTAAAAATAAAGTAGATCAACATATTAGGCGATTTTATCTTTGCTATTGATAGCATTCTCATTCCTGCCTCACAGATGATATTAGCATTTGTCAATTAACGGTCATGTCATTAGGAACAGAGAGAATATAGCCACACTATCATTCAACCTAACTTAAAGAGTGTAATCGCTGAGAAAAAATGAAGTCAAGTGAGTGCTTTATGAATATTTGACAACACTATCAGCAAAATTAGTGATATAATACTAGAGGATTTTCACACTTGATCAATCTGCTTTGAACTAAGTTACCTAAGTTATTCTAATGATTTTGTGTAGAGAATTGATTCAAAAAACCGATTTTCACCAGCATTTTACTTCCATTTCCATGGGTTCCACAGAATATTTATCACAAAATTCAATTTCCTGATTCTAAGAGTGTTTGCACAGTGGAGTATCCAATACTAGACGATAATCACCAACACATGCTGTGTAATGGTAGTATTCACACGTGCTCCAATCTGCCATTCACCATTCCACAGTATATGTTTGATGCTGCGATAGTGATTATCATCCAGTGCTCCACTACGCAAGCACTTTTAGACAGAAACCGGCTGTAAAGATCAACAAACTGAATTATTGCAAATATCGTGTCCAGTTCTACAATTAATTATTGATTGAACATTTTTCCTGCAATAGGTACAAAGTAAAAAATAATGACAAAGGATAGGCTACCATTTTGAGGACTGTGTCTGTGTCTGCTACTAGCAAGTTCCATTGACATCAAACAGTCAGTGATCTTGGATCTTCAATATCTATCTTAGTTGTTTACTAAAAAGTTTTTTGTAAATACAAGGTACAATTCTTCTTCTATTGGAGTTGCATTCATCTCAATTCTTTGATAAACTTTTCAGAAATTCGGCCTAATATAGCAGGGTGACAATCACACCTTTGCTCCAAATCATCTTCACAGGCCGTTAACTTGTACATGATCAGACAGAAAGGAATACGATACATCATCTGTGTAAATACTAGCAACAGATAGAAGAGTAGTTTGTTTAGTTAAGGATTTTCCCCATTAATTGTCTTATTGTATTGTCCTAGAACGTCAATTAAGTTAGTAACTCCTCGCTTTGTTATCATGACTTATCTATAACATAAATTATTGCTCATTGAATCCTAAAGATCTGATCCATATAGGCCTAAAAAGAATAGGTCAATGAAATGCAACATGATGCATTATCACCATGAAATTTTCATGTGGATTTGAGGCGAAGCAAGACAACAATGATGTGAAACAAACTTTCTTTAGCACCAATCTTTCTAATGGACACTGATGCATGATTAAACAAGGAGACAGTTAGCACTGTCTACCGCAGCTACGTAGTATTATTTCAAAGACCACAAAATAGGCTGCCATATCAATAAATAACTTTCATACAAATTGATTACAGTACAGTATTGCATACAGTTTTCAAATTGGCTCAAGTTGCAAGCAAGGACTAACTTGGGTAAGCACAGTACAAACTTATCAAATATGTAAACGCCCTGTGAACATGTTTCATGCAGTGGAATATATAAATAAGTTGCAGATTGGATAGTTTCTTGAAGTCAACTACTTGATCTTTGATTACTAAAACATTTGTCAAGTATACAAGCATGTCCAGTTTAATGACATACTTTGCACTAGATCAAATCACGATCAAGTAGTTTGAACAAGTCTCTCAAACAATATATGAGGGATACATGGGATACATTATTGAAATTAGGGGTTTTAAGAGCAGTCTACTAACCTCATGATAAACAAGACCATCCCACAGAAGCAGACAAGTACAGCCAACACAGAGAGTATGTTTGACAACTCCGCCACAGAAACTAACATAGCTGTCATTGCGACCAGCATTTTAATTAAATGTCAAACACGTGATTAACAAAAGAACAGTCTAGATAAATAAACTTGTGTGTACTTTATCAATATTTACTACAAACCGTTCAAAATACAACTCGCACGCACTAACACTGATTCGAATCCAGCACGTTTAAATCAGGCCATCCCGGAGCCGACTGAAGTTGAAGATTGTGAAAGTGGTTTACCAAAACAAGAACGCCGCGACCTCCGTCCGTTTTTTACCATTTCTCTTCTTATTAGTCCCCTCCATTCAATTTCATCTTCTCTAAAACACACTGGACAAGTAAAATGCAACTGCTGCTAAGTCCACTTTTGACGTATGACACAATAATGGTTAACAGAACAGCTGATCAGCAGGCTTGCAGGAGAAACGAAATTTCCCTGCAACTAAGCAGTTCAATAATCGTGTAATAGTTCAATGAGGATTTGTATATATTATAACAAGTTCTCATCACTTACTGCTGTTCTCTAGACTCTAGAATATTATAGGATGGAAGATATCATAATCACTATGCATTCCTATTCAATAAATTACGTTTCGGGACAAAAGCTGTTGCCACTATACTACCGCTACCTATCGGTACCTACGGGACAATCTCCTAGGTATCGCATCAATCTATCCCGCGCAATTGTTCGAAATGTCTATCGTTTCAAATGATCACTGATGGTGCTGCGTTAACATTTCTCGTAGAATTCACGGGCGCCACCACCTGGAAGACATGTCACTCCAATATTTGGGGTCATTTTTTATGACCCCTCCAATATTTATGGTCAATGTTCATGTCTCCCTCATAAAAAATAGATATTTGTTATCAAAGAAAACAGTACAAATATTTTCTTTTTAATGGATAGACCTGAATCCTCATGATCTCGTTATTGACAGGCAATATTATTGCTACATGTCGAATTTATTAGGGACTGGATAGGGCCATTGGCATAGATACGGGGGGGTTCTCCGGGTTACAACCACCCCCCACGAGCCTGTTAAATAGGCCCCAAAAACGAGTAGGGAGACATCAATAAAAAGTTTTCATACATGAAAAGTAGCCTAAATTCTGTTATAACTAGAAAAAATACTATAATTTCGATATTTTAAATGCTGACTTTTTATTGGAAATTTAACGACTCGCACTCTCGCAGTCAATTCAATTTCACAACGCGGATCGACAAGGAACAAGAAATCCAAAGATTTTAAATACTTTAATTAAAGTTACAGAGGGGATTGGGCAAACAATGCAAGTTTCCTTGGGCCTCAACGTCAAGGGGTCACATATCATTTTACAAATGTAATAAAAGCAAGTGACAAAACCAAAATAAAATAAGGTGCCCCAAATTTCCAGCTAGGGGCTTCCAGGGCCCCTTTCCCCTCCAGTTTAGACCTCTAGAGGCCCCTTAGATGCCTAACAGACCATAGAGGTCCCTGGTGCCGCGGATATAATCATGGGAAGTAGAGATTCAAGTGAACTGCATCTAGAATATTTCAAATTTCAACAATTTGTCCCCTATTTGCCTCGGCTTTGGGCCTTGAAAGGCTCCACGATGTTGGTGGGTCCCAGTATTTTGGAGCCCCCAAACCACTTAAATGAAGTTGACACAGTAGGCTTGAAAGGAGGAAAGGTCTCTTGATATATTTTTGAAGACAGGCTTCAAATGCTCGTTTCTAATACTGTTCAGATCTGATACCCATAGTTTATTATTGTGATCGTGAAATTTGTCACGCCATAAATCAATCAACAAATAATATGATGGAAAGAGGTTGATAACAATAGAAAAACCTAGTTTTGCACTTTGAAGGCCTGGAAAAGTTTTTTTCTCTGGTGGAGAACCCTCAGACTCCCCAATGTTTTGGGGTTCCGCCAACATTTATATGTAATTACAAAATTACTATAAGTTAATGTTTGGATTTGAATGTTATTAATTCATTCTCTATTTGCAAGTTGAATCAAGGTCCATTCAAAATCATAATAATTTTTACATGTTCCAGTATTAGAGAATAATTTGATTTGAATTGCACAAAAATAAAAGAGAAGTTTATTGCTCTTTCTGGTGCCACTCAGTGCCCTTTTCTGTAGCTTCCACAGCTTTTTCATCGAATGGATTTCAGTTGGCCTACACTCGAATTTTATCTTTAAATTGGAAAAAAATAAAATTAGTTACACAGATTCCTTTGAGTACAGTAAGCAACTAGGCATAGCTAGAAGACTTAATCAATGCTATAGTTAGGAAATCGAGTCATGGTGTTTAGGGTGAAAGTGCTAAGGGAGCCTCCAGCCTCAACTGTGCCCCGGGCCGCTAATGTCTCTGGGTGGCCCTGATTGTGATAATAATTTGAAACTACTATATCTTGTTAAATTGACACTATGAAAGTAGTATTTTTTGTATTTTATACATTAAAATTAATTTGTTCACAACTAATTAATGAACTAACAATATACGAAAAGTGGGCTCAAGTTCTTTGGCAAACGATTCATAGAAGCAATGATTTTTGAATTAAGCTTTCACTCTACCCAATTTATAAACTTCATTTTAATAAATACTCGTATAAAATTACTGTTTTTAGCCCACAAATCAAGCTTCCAACATCGAAAATCCTTTAATTTCCCCACAATGTGGACTAAAATGAATGGATTCAAGCTTTACTAGACATGAGTGTAGAATATCTTGGAATACGATTTTAGAGGGATTGTTTATCGGAATTTTTCTGTAATATTGATGCTGAGCTAATCTGCTGCTTTGGACATATCGGCGAATCATTTATACTATTACCATAGTGATGACGTATCATTTTATCAGCTGTTCTATGAGCTTCTAGCTTTCTGTATCTAAACAAATTTTGAATTGTCCCCATAAGTGGAATTTGAACAGAAATTTTGATAAGTCTGGAAGGAAAATCCAAAATCCCAGGCATCGAGGTGCATTGAATCGAGTTTAAAGTCAGCTTTGTGCCAAATTAAGTGTTCCAAATCGTTGCCGTTTTTGTGAAATCAGTAAGACAAAAAAAAAACACACACATACAAAAACACAAGCACACCTCTACTCTTATTATTTAGATTGTCAAATAAAAAAAAAAAAACAGTGAGATAATATTGAGGCATGATATATTATTTGATCTGTTGAACAAGAAGGATAAATAACAAAACTCCTTTTCAAGAACTGCGATGCGCATTTTTTTGTGAATCGGGAAGCATATGATGTTTAAATTATGAATGAGCCTATCAGATCAACCATGGAGGTACAAGAAAGCAAATGTCCACTTTCAAGATTTCACACAATTAAATCAAAAGTTTTAGTTTAAATAAATCAAAAGTTTAATTGACCAAAAAAGTAAGGTCTCTGTTTCAAGTCGACCGCTGAAAAACATACAAAGTCCTGAAGAAACCTAGCTGTGCTTCGGCCGCCATCTTGAAAATAACTGTAAAATTTTCGGTCATTTTTTATTTAACACATTAACTGCCCTGTGAGTCCAGGTTGGCATCACAGCGAGCGCTCCACTCTGGCCCTGTGAGTCCACAATGGCATCACAGTGTCAGTCATTACTTCAAGCCCCGTGGTGCTACAGTAGCATCACAGTTACTATCTATTTCCATTGGGATGCTTAGAGAAGGGCCACATCGATGTGAATGTGCCCTTGGCCTGTGCAAATATGCAATATTATGACAGAAAAACTGATAAAACTGACTTGCTGTTTAGCAAAGCTCTAAAAGAATTGTTATTGTTGAATTTTTATTTATTTATCTTGAAATACTTTTCAAATGTTATCCAGTTAGTTATTACATTTTGTTCACTGATATTTCCAAGTATATAATCATGATACAGTTGGCATTACCTATTTTGCCAGCAAGCTCAGAGCTAACTTCCTCAGTGATGAAAGTGTGGTTATGTGAGGTTGTTTACGTATCTGCTGAATTAGAAACATTGAAGTGAAGTGAGTTTTGTTGTTTTCTACAATGTCGGGAAATTATGATGAACAACAAAAACATATACTGAAATTGTGGCAGGAGCTTATGTCTGATGAGGAAAGTGAAAGTGATGGTCATGAAGATTTTTATCTATCTGATGAATATGAACCTTCTGAGAGTGAAAATGAACAGTCATCTTCTGAAGAAGAATTACCAATCAACAAAAGAAGAAAACTGGACAGTGCAAAACTTCATCAAAGAGTTAGTGTGGGTGATGCTCCTGGAACTTCAGGGGGGGTATTGCCCGATTTGCCTGGTGCTGGTGGTGACTCAGTAATTTCTGAGATTGATGATTTTCCTATTGCTAATGACTCTGTAAATAGTGTGATTGATGATTTTCCCAATGTTGATGACTCTGTAAATAGTGTAATTGATGATTTTCCCAATGCTGATGACTCTGTAAATAGTGTGATTGATGATTTTCCCAATGCTGATGACTCTGTAAATAGTATTATTGAAGCAGTAATCAATGAATTCACGGCTGATTTGACAGATAGTGATGATGATGATGACAACGTGAACTCAGTTACCACTTGGCACCCCATAACTGGACTATTTATGAAAATTTTAAGATTTTGTGAAAATAATTCAGGACTGACTCAACAATTGAAGGACTATTTGACCAACAAGACACCCTATAATATATACAAATTTTTTTTGAATGATGAGATTTTGCAACTAATAGTGGAAGAGACTAACAGATATGCCCAACAAACTATTCAGAAAGGAATTTCAAAGGGAGCGCGACTTTCTAGATGGAAGGATACATCAATTACAGAAATTGAACAATTCATTGGTATTTTGCTATGGATGGGACTCTGTCGTTATCCAACAATTGAATCCTATTGGTCAAAACGGGCTCTGTACCAGAACAATTTGAAAAAAATAATGTCAAGAAACAGATTTCAACTGTTATTGAAAAACATTCACTTTAGTAACAATGAAACAAATCTTTATAGTGCTGACAGACTAAAAAAAATTACTCCTCTTCTTGAACTATTGAAAAACAATTTCAAGGCTGCCATTATTCCAGGCGAGACAGTCTGTATTGATGAGTCTCTGGTCCCATTTCGAGGTCGATTGCTTTTCAGGCAATACATTCCCAACAAACGTCACAAATATGGGATAAAGCTCTTCAAGATCTGTATCCCAGGAGGCTATACCTATGATCTGCGAGTGTATTGTGGGCAGGAGAGGGAAAACGAGTCACCGGTTGCTACAAAAGTCGTGATGGACCTGATGCAGGATCTACTGGGCAAAGGTCGTACCCTATGCACAGACAACTGGTACACATCAGTAAATTTGGCTAATGAACTTTTGAAAGTGGACACCCATCTCCTTGGTACACTAAGAGGAAATAGGAAAAACAATCCAGTTGAGGTTGTCAGTGCAAAACTGAAAAAGGGGGAAACCATATCCATGGAAAGTAACAATGGAATTGTTGTGCAGAAGTGGCGTGACAGGAGAGATGTCATCATGTTATCCACCAAACATACTGGTGAAATGACAACTATTGAGAAGAGGAGTGGTTCAGTCAAGAAGCCAACGTGTATTATTGAATACAACAAAGCAAAAACATTCATTGATATCTCCAATCAAAAAAAAAGCTACAATTCTGCATTGAGGAAGGGAGTGAAATGGTATCGAAAGCTGGCAATCGAACTCTTACTGGGCACCTGCATTGTAAATGCCCACCACATTCACAACCTTATGGGGCAGAAAAGGATGAGCATTACTCAGTTCAAAGAGAGTATATTGGAGAAGTTGATGAGTAGTGGTCAGGCGGCTCCAGATGCACCCAAAGAACATCAAGATTCGCACCGCTTGGAAGAACTGACACGAGAAGGAAGAAGACGGTGTCACATTTGCTATGAAAAAAATTCCAAGGAAAAAGGAAGAGCATTTGCAATGAAGAAGACACCTCAAACAAGACTGAGATGTGTATTGTGTGATGCATTTTATTGTTTGAGTTGCTTTTTTGATAAGCACACTTGTGAAAAAGATTGACATTTCCATGGATCATTTTCTTGTTCTTTTAGGTTATTGTTTAGATTTTTTAGGTTATTGTTTATGTTTCCAGTTTTATTCAAATATCAGTTTTATTCATGAATGAAAGTGTGATGACACGTTGGACTCACAGGGCCATAATGACATTTTGATGCCTTTGTGGCCCTGTGATATCAACGTGTCACCACATTTTCAAATTGTTCTATTTCCATGAATTTGTAGAATAAATCACTTCTGATTATATACAGTACTTTGTGCACTCAATATCTTCCATATTTGATGAAAAAAATTTTTGGGCCAGAATGACATGGAAATTTCTCACTATTTGGGCAGTTAATGTGTTAAGTCAAGAAAAAAGTTAATCGTGTCTTTTTTCAAGACAGAAATATTTTCAATAATTTGACACATTACACCACTGGGCCTACTGAAACAGGTTGAAAACTGAGATTTTCAAAACACGAATCTATATAAAGTGCTCGGCTAGAATTTTTTTTAAAGAATTTGTGATATTTTCGGGAAATTTAAAACTTTTTATTTTGAATAATTGTAACAGCTATATCTCACTAATGGCGAGACCCAAGTGTGTAACTCAAAATCCCTCTCGGGGAAATGAAGTTTTCTACAATTTGAAACCAATCTCAACTTTCTATCTTCACTAGTTTTTGAGCTGTAGCTATTCATAAACTTGCATGCACCCCCAAAAACTTCATTTGAGAGCTTAAACAAATCTCCCAAAAAGTGGAGATTGGTATCTATCTTTAAAAATTTTCTTTTCAAGCCTGCAGCTATCAGAAACTCCATATGGTCGCCCAGAAATGCGAAGGGAAATTTAGGGGGGCCACAAGGGTTTGCTGAATTCAGGCCCATATAACTATTGAACGGTTCATTGTACCGATCGCCTTTTAGTTCATTCGTTTCAGCTCATTGAGGCGGCTCATATTAATATATCATACATCGAATTTGGCGCATAACTTGTAATTCTGTTTCCATGGGTACTTAGTGATATGCCTCCCCTGCCTTGAAAATGACTATTTTCAAATTTAAATACTACTGATTGACTGGAAACACACTTGAACATTTTGCTTGGGCTCTCCTCAGGCCTCATGGTGTTGGCGCCAGAGAAGTTGGTCTAGTGAATCAGTTTGAAAAGAGAGGATTTCATTAAACGTCTTCAGACATGGCTGAAGAAGCATTACAATGCGAAATTACCATCACACACATTTAGTAAGTTTCACATTTACTACAAATGTGTTTCATGATCAATTATTTTCTATGTACTATTTTTATAATAATACGATAAAATTGAAAGCATGATCTTAAATAATTTATTCACAACTGAAAAGACTAGAAAAGAAATGACAGCTCATTGATATTAAAATAATATTAGTGAGCTGAGATTATTATTATACAATGCTTTTTGGGAGGCTATCTTCGAATTTGGAAGTCTGTGAATGAAAGAGTTTTTATTTCACTTTCGTTTCTGAACTCTGCTTTATCAATTCTACTTTTTGGGCTTCCTTTTTTACTAAGCCAAAGCTTCCTGAAACAAAAAAAAATCAAGAATGTTAATGATACGGCCAACGAGTGATAAGTGATGAATTGTTACATACAAAATTTGTATTACAATATTTAATATTCGATTTGTTATGCTTTTATTCATCATATTTGGCGAGAATGAATCTCACCAATAAACTTACATTAAAAATGAAACCAAGATTAGACCATCACCATCTTCATTCCACGGCCCCTAAATAAGTTTCAAAAATCTATCATAGATATATAAATTCCATTGGAAATTGCTCCCGTCGTTTCCCATAGATATAGATATATTCAATATAGATAAATATAACCTATATGGTGAGTATATCTATTATCTGCAGTATGTGCAACGACAGTAGACATTCTCAATGGAATTAATACATCTACAGAATATACCTACACTGAGGTATGTGGAATGAAGGTGATGATTAGACATATATGGCATTACTACTCATTTGGTTTGATATCGTAGACAATGAGAATAAATTAGTATACACAATCAACACAAAGTTAAAAGAGATGATTGATTCCCAAGCAAACACATTCCTAATGATGAAACTTGAACAGCTGCAAAATAATAATCGCAGTCATACCCTCATTTACCACGTACATTTTACTGCTCATAAGATACATAGCATTAAAATAACATAGAAAAGAGCGACTGAAGCTCTTGAATAACTTGATTGTAATGTAGAAAACATTCATTAATCTCTTAAAATATAAAATGAATTATTAACAAGGATAATGATTTTTTAAACAATCCTTTGAAATTCATATTGGCAACACAAGAAGCATACAGATAAAAGAGTTGACCTAACAAAACCATTTAGCAAAAATCTAGAAAATGCCAATCTAAATGCTATGGAAGCGCATATGTGACGAACATGAAGCCGATCATTTTAGCTCAAAAACATATAATTAGGTTGATGTGTGGTAGACCAAGACTTGAACATTCATTACCTCTTTTCAAGTCTCTGAATATACTACCGGTCAGACAGTCATTTCTCTTTAAGGCTATTTCAGATGTTTTCAAAAATAAAATCCAACTTTTATCACAGACACAAAATCCATATCCAATTCGCAATCAAAATGTAATATACTTGTCAAGTCCAAGACTTGAGCACAATAGAAAATTTTTTAAATATGTAGGTTGCAAGATTTATAATGCAATGCAACCGGATTTACGCAACTGTAAATACAACTGTACGGTGAAAGCCAAATTAAAAAGATTTATCTCTTCTATAGAGGACATAGAAATATTTTTTAAAGAGAATTTTCAAATCTGGTTTGCGTTACAAGCTGTTTTTAGAGATAGATTTGTCTGTGTGTTTTTCACTCATAATTTTCGATGTAACCATTGGTCTGTTACAATCAAGATTTTATATTTTGTTTTTAATTAGAAAGACATAAATTCCTTATGTGTTGAGGAGCAGCACAGAGTAGGACTTTAAGTTATTTATTTTTCTGTTGAATAAGCAAAGACATTTTTTAAATAGATTGCCCGCACAAAAAATGTAAATTCGAATAAGTATGAATATTCTACTAATATAGTATACTCCAATTAATTCTAAAAAAATTATGGTTTCTTTAATTTTTTTTATCTCAGGCATTTATGTTTTTTCCGCTTGCTTTAGCAAGTGATATTGTAATTTGTATGATTCATTTCTATGGTTTGCTTCTCTTTGAAATAATATTAGACTACATTTATTACCTTTATTTTATTTTATTTTTTATAGGTTTTTAGCACTTTTTCATTCTCTATAGACATGATATAAGATAGAAGGTGCCCCACAGAGGAATACCTTCGGGGTTGCCGTAATTAGACAATAGACAGTTCATTGTATAGTCGACATAGTTGTAATTACTGTTCCTATATTAATATCCAGACAGAAAATTGTTGATGTACTGTGGATGTTCTGTTGGTCGAATAAATTATTATTATTATTGTTATTATTGAATCTGCTTAACTGAATTTTACAAAGATTGATATTGTGAGAGTTGGCTATTAATTAGTGATCTCAAATAAAAAATGGTCTTTAAATTGCACACAAACCAAATTTATTTGGCAAGCACTCAACATTTTAACATCTTAAAAAATGTAATTTCAACAACTTTACACTATTTTTCACTTGTTTAAACTGATGATCCTCATATCAATCAGACACTTTGTGCGTGGATAATGAATGAGGGGATGTTAATATGTATGGAGATGGAGGATGGGTGTGGAGTATGGACCTACAGTTTTAGGTGGACTCCCAACCAACACTACCAGATTTTCAACTCACATTGCTTCAACACCATCAGGAGGACCCTGTACTTGTCCAAGGACTGTGTCATTGCTCGTGTTCTCACACCAACCAACTAAATTCAAACTCTTCGCTTTTTCCTCTGTGTACTGGAACAAAGAATAGCAATTAGATGAAGTGATCAAAAAGTTTTGTTAAAATCAATGTATTTTATAAAAATATACCGGAAAATCTTTCGGGGAATGATTTTATAAAGGAAAATGCCATTAAAAAAAAAACATCAATTTATGCTTAAAAACTTTGTAAGTTAAATTAAGAATAAAAATCAAATCAATTTGAATTTACTAAATATACGTAAACTTATGGAATTTTTACCAAACTCACATCAAACATAAGATTCAATCAGGTTATATCTTTCTTGCAAAATGAACAGAGAAAAAAATCTTCCAAATCTTTAACATTTAGGGAAGTGATAGCCGCGAGTCGTAGCAGGTATCTGTTCAATCATAGAGATAAGCTGCGTTCTCGTAGGTCCTGTTTGTAACGGTGACCGATTAGATCGGCCAGTAAAAAAGACACTGTTCTCTGCTGAAAAATCACTTCCCGGTGGTTCGGAACCCACCTAAAACTGTAGGTCCAACTCATCAATCACTATCATCCAACTCATTACCCATGCACAGGTCTCAGACCTATGTGGGCTTCATCCTCAAAAAAAAAAGAAAAGAACTATTAAGTTTTATAGCATAATATGCAAATTTGTTATGAATTATTCTTTTTTATATAGGATGCTAAACCTTTTTGTGAATATTAAAATCATGATCTGAATTCCCTTCCCTAACTGGTATGTTACAATTTTCGAAAATTGGATTCAAGCATTAAATTTCAAAATTTCAATCAGAATAATACAGTATTATCAGGTAATAAGTTACTAGATAAAAAAGTAATACCATTGTTCATCACACTAAATGAAAACCTATAGAAATATTATACTACGGTACTAGAATTTTTATGCAAACACTTGATCCATTTTTATTTTCATCGATCATATTTGTATATTATTTGTGATATTTTGTTATTGGATCTTTGTGCAATTTTAGCAATTTTCCTTCAAATAAACACAATTTAGGACTGTCCTAAAGTCAAAGAAATATCGTTTTACCACTGAAATATTTGGAACAAGAAAGTTTAACCCACATGGAAATTATATAATAGGACGTACTTCCTGAAAATACATATCTTCGTCATGAAAAATTGTTTTTAACAAGAGAAGGGAAGAAAATTTACAAGTAAATCTAAAAATAAAAAAAACAAGGTTATACTAAAAAAAAAAAAAATATTTTTGGACTAATTGTAGCACGGGATTCAAATTATTGCCTACATTATGCAGCAGCTGACAACAAGTATTATGGAACCAATTACAAACAAATCAGACCGGTATGTTATTTGTTAGAGATCGTCAAATGAGAAATTATGTGCTGCCCCAATGTTACCCCAGTTGATGTTATTTGTTTCAGTGCATATTGTTCCAGTTAAATTAATAGGGGTCCAATTGCCTTCCATTTTCTAATAAGATGCAAAATATGCCATGCATTTATCATTATTTATGATGATATATACACAGAAAATATTATTTTTACCCAAACAGCACAAAAGCAAAGGAAAAATGTATTGAATATGCTTTCTCTGTATGCACAACACACAAAAACTAAACAATAATAGAAACGTATAAAGAACCATCCTTACCTTCCGGAAAAAGACACCTGGAAAAAGAAAATATAAGTTGTATGTAAATGGACACGAAAAAACCTTATTTTAAATAAACGTTTTAGCTAAATTATTGATGACACTATTGAAATATGGTTGCTCAAAAATGCATCAAAATAACAGACTAATTAGTTCAACCCTGAATGTTGTCTAATAGTTTTAGAAGTAAGTTAAATTCTTCACAAGTGTGATTCACTTGCTGTATTAACTTCTAAATAATTAGAAGAAAGAAAGAATTAGAATAATTATTGAAAGATTTATGACACTACATCAATAGTATACTATACTCAAGAGAACAACAACTCATAAATTGCAGGCAAATATCTCCATATATCAATAGGTAACTAATATAGCAAATATCTCAAAATATCATTAGGTAACTGATATAGCAAATAACTCAAAATATCAAGACTTAGAAACAGTATTAGAATAGAATAGTCTTAGAAACAGTATTCCATGAAAAATCTGATGTAAATATTTAGAAATTTGTAATTCAGATCCCCACTTAAATTTCAGCATTTTTTTGAATGCACAAAAACTTTTGTTAAGCTCTGTTTAAAAAAATACTCAAGATAAAAGGGTAAAACAACTGGTTTTGTAGGAAACTAAATTATCCCCAGAGGGATTTTGAATTATCAATACACATTTGATGATTCACACGACATTGAAAATGTTACTTAACCATTTCAACCTTTTTTTACAAGACATAAAATTGTAAATGATAGCATCAATATTTTTTATGAAAATACTGATAAAAGTTGTACTGAATGAATTGAACTCTTGATTTTTATAACCTCTGTGTTCATTGCCTCAGTCTGAGTTTCCACTCTTACGCTAGATGCCACTTTGCAGCAGATGAGAGAACTATGTGGGAGATAAACTGGAAGGCTAACACAATATCAAGTCTTCCACTATCCTCCCCAACAAGTTATTTGTCAGACATTAGACACAAGTTAAAAACACACTAATATAAAACTAAAATCACAAATTGTGACCAAGATGTCATAATAATACACACTAACACATTGATATACGTATACTAGTATATATCAATGCTTACATCTAGGGTTACCATACAGTCCGGACAGTCCAGATTTGATAAATCTGTCCGGTTTGGTGTCCGGATTTGAGAAATAACAGGGTTTCACTAAGATGAACAAAAAACTTGAAAATTTAATCACGCCCTGTCAATTATGATGGTCGAACATCAGTATATATTCGCTTGTTTTAAACTACCTAATTTTTACTACATAATATCTAAAATATTTCAGTACGAAAGGATAAGATTTTTAATTTAAGGAGTGGGTTTCAAATGAGAAAGAGGGACAATTTTGACTCCAAAATTATAAAAAGCATCGTCTCGTATAGTTTAAATTTTCATTCCTTACCCTCCCACAACCCCCGAAATACCCTCTGTCCGGATCCGGCCTTAAAAAATTATGGTAACCCGACTTATATCTAACAAGGCTATAGTCAGCCTAACCATGGAGCAGTGACGTAGCCGGGGGGGGGAGGGGTGTCAGGGGGGTCCGGTCCTAAATTTTATATAATTTTCTATTAAAGAAAGGAAAAAGAAAATTAATTCTTTAAACTATTTTTATTTAATCTTATTTGTATTGCACTAAAATACAAAATTTTCACCTTGAGAGTTGCACATCTTTTGTTCCAACTATAACCTTCAATCTCATTGTGAACTTATTCTAGTATTATGAAAATTACGTCCTCAGACGTCATTGAAACTTACAGCATTGATGAGATGATGAGTTAGCAACAATCCGAATTCTACACTACGGTACTTAGATTAATAATTTATAACATTACCATCTTTTTACAGCAATTAACTATAAGCACATAGCCACTTAGACAAAATATCCACCAAAAGATTTAAATTTTTCATTCAATTAACTAAACATATTAGAAAGACGCCTGGACATACAAAGGACTGACGTTTGTGTCAATTTAAAATGTCAGGAGAGCTAAAAAAGACCGTTCTGGGGCCTCTATTTTTCAAAAAATTTCCGGGGAAGTACCCCCGGACCCCCGGTAAATCGACCCCCCCCCATTTCAAAATCCTGGCTACGTCACTGCATGGAGATATAAGAAAGTGGACAGAGCATAAAGTCTGAAAAGTGATGCTGAAGATAAGCCAAACAAGATGGCTTTGGTATCAGTGATATCAGCAATAACAATGCCATCTTGTTTGGTAATTATCATGTCAGTCGGTTTTTCACATCGAGATGAGCCGAACATAGAATTTTCTGGGATGAATAGCGATATAGCCACTATATTCAACAAATTTAATTTGGTTTGCAGTACTCAAATCAATTAATAGAAAACTGCGGGATTTTTGAATGTAATAGAACTCAACGACTCATACACCACATAAACGAGTATTTATTTTCATGGAAATTCATAAAAGCTGCCATGACCGAAAAGTAAAAGGTTAGGCTATATTGTTTCGGTCTGGTCAGGGGCATTGAAATACAAGTACTTCAGTACTAGTAGTTCTGTGAAGAGTAGGCCTCACGTCCAAGAATCAGGGTGCTCGCATAGATGTATTCAATGATACTCACCATCGCAAAATTCAATTCAATTCTTTATTTGCATTTAAAAATATACATAACATAGCACGAAATATTACCTTGAAATTAGTTGAGACGAAATTTACTTTCAAGGTAATAAAAAGAAAGAGAAGCTTGGCACCAGCAGCAAAAAGAGAAGCAACTTTGACCGCTGGCGGGAATTCATCATCAGACCTAACTCTTGATTCAATTTGCGTAGTCTATTCCATGTCTAGCCCAGTCAAATTAGACATAATAATGCCGTTTCAGAGAAAGAATTTCCAGACTTTTGAAAATTGGCACTGTTGGTCCTTGGTATTTTACATATGTTTGAAGAAACTAAAATAATTTAGGCGCCTTTTTTTATTATTTTGCGCACAGCTCTGGAACTATAAGCTTTCCCTTATAAATTGCTTCAAATAAAAATTAAAGATTACTAAATTTAACACAAAAATGTTCCTTATTAGAGGAACATGTTAAATCATACAAAGAAATCCTTCAGTTTAGACCTTTATTTATTTAAGTACAGTAGTATTAAACAACTAATGCGAGTAATAACTTTTTGATATCAAATGAATCAGACAGATTACTAGGTTCAGGCATAGACTTACTATCCCTGATCAATGGTTCAGGTCTATGATATTTGTACTGTAAAACAAGTGAACTATGATTTGAATACAACGGATTACGAAAGTGAGGTTAGTAAAATTTTAAATTATTTAAAAAATAATTTTAGGTGAGCGAGATTTTTTTTGACTGATTTAAACTCAGAATCAGAATATCATGACAAATGGTATAAAACCAGAGATTTCAAAAAATCTAACCCGGGCCGCTATTCTTTAGTAATAGCTAAATTTTAATAGCTATCAGAGGCTTACCTTGCACTTTTCCGAAAACTTCAAATTCAACTGCTTTTAATCGAGTCATTTCACTGTTATAATATAAAAATTTTCCTACCAACGAATAAGCACTGAAGAAAACAATTAGCACCACAATGAAGGAATATATGAAAATAAACAACTGCCTTTTTGTAGCCATGGCTACCAACCGTCCAGTGAACAGCTGTTGACTGACAGCTGGTGCTTTGTCGACTGACTCGAAAATATGGTTTTTTATTTACATAACTGAACTCTGATACACTATTGATAACAACTATTATTATACAGCTAGTTCAGATAAGACAGTAGTCTGTGAGAAGACAGCTACAGAATCTTTACCGGTGTAAACTGTTAACAACTCGTTAGAATTTTGATGGATGCAACGAAACTACGTACGTATCAATAAAAGAATGATACAGGTACAGAATAATGCAACGAAACTACGAAAGGTACAACCGAATCTTTCAGAACAGCAGCTCTCTACCATAATTATCTCTGCCTAATTATACAATATATATTTAGATTAGGAAATTTATAAATATTTTTCCACCTTGAGTCAGATTCTTACTCAGAAGCTAATCAAACAAGTGTGTTATGCCCAGGGCTTTTTTTCAGCCGGAACGACGTTCCGGTACCTTTTTGCTAGGCATATATTAATTTATGAATATTTTATCAATTATAGTTTAATGTGTTTTTAAATTTATATTTGTAAATTTGAAATGTTTAAGTAAATATTTGTACCAAAATTGGCTATTTATTATTTATTTGTATTATGCCTACCTAGGGAAAATAGTCGACAAATAAGTATAGGCTTATCCTATAGTATAGACTATGCTTGGCCAAGCGAAAATTTTAGAGTTCCTGAACCTCATTTCATAGAAAAAAAAGCCCTGATTATGCTTATAATATATATTACACAATCGATTCTGCAGTATGGAACTATTGCCAGGGGTGGAGCATTCAAGCCAATTCTTTCACCTTTATCAATTGTACAAAAACTTGTAAATAAAACCGCATTGAATAAACCAAGGAGGTACCCCACTGATACTTTGTTTAATGAATTCAAAGTTTTTATGCCACTCAACTGTATATCAAAACTCCAAGACTGTGCATCTTCAAACACAAATCTGTATTGTTTTCTAACATCTCACACACCTATTTATTTATTTATACATACATGAAAAAGCTCACATACATAAACAGAAAGCCCATTAAGAGCCTATCAAACTAGTTCTGCTTTAAATACTGGTATTATTGTTCCTCGATTATTAAAAACATTCACCACATCTTCTAACTAAATAATCAATATCCTTTTTTACATGAACATATAAAAAAACCCTGAAAATAAAAGAATTGGTAATTTTAAAAGTATTTTGAATGAGTGGATTTTAAGTACAAGATGTGACGAGTTGGAAGAATATGGAGTCTCTATATGCAGATTGAAGTACAAGTACGTGTGGGTGTGTATTGTGTGTTTTGGTCTCCATCAGTGTGATTACATACCCTGAAACGTTTGTTTGTTATTTTTCACACTCAATTTCTGTTATGCATATAAATATACACTCATATTTTGTTTTATATGTGCTGGTACAGTATGATGTACTGTACACAAAATTATTTGCTCATTAATATTAGTACAATCATACTTCTTTTGTTGTATACCTATATTGCTGCATTGTTCTTTTGTTAGTCATACTGATTTGTGGGTACTTTTATTTTTGAATTACTGATGTATGAAGTGTTATTAGTTTTTGTTTCAGTTAGCTTGCACATTGCATTTTAGCTTTTTATTTTGTACTGCTGTTTATGAAGAAAAAAACATTATTTCTATGTCAATTATCACATCATTTGAGTTTTTATATTGTTTTTGTAATTCAGATTATGTAAGCCTTTGCTCAATAAGTTTTATTTTTCCCCCCTATAAAAACCATGAACTTAAAATTTACTTGGAAAATTGAAGGGTCTAATGAATTTAATGAAATCCAACTCAATTCAAAATAATTCAGGCTTGAACGGGGATTTACCATGAATGAATTTTCTCAATAATTATTCAACTAATCCAATGCGTATGTCTGCCTTTCCTTTTATCCCTTTTTTTGTCCTAGGGGAAGGAATTTTAAATCCAAGAATATAATTTGAGTGATCTAAGTGATTTGAGTGGAAAAGTTGTATCACACTATGTTTATGAGGTCCCATAATGACGTAGAAACCTGGAAACCCCCAATACTTTTGTTACTTGGGGTTCTCAATTTGAGAATTTGAACTACATACTGAATCATATGGTGTTGATAGCTTATTCTACTCAGCTTGCCAAGGTGGGCAAGTAACACAAAACTACAAAAAACCTGAAACCCTCTAAAATGTCATTCGCAGGGTTGTTGCAAGGGGGGACCTAAATTTGAGAGTTTCAACTCATTGCAAGTATTATACCTAAAATCTCGTTGCAAAGCACGAGTAAACCTCTAAATAATGATGATCATAATAAAATTAAATTGAATTATTTAGTACAAGTAATTAAGTAACAAGTATTGGGGCACCCAGCCACTGAAAGATGCGTTGCGCTGTGCGACGATAGCTTTCAAAACCGAACCAATAGTTTTTAATTAACACCCAACCACTGGAACAACGCACAGCGCAACTTTCGGTTTCTGGACGTTCATTGAAAGCCATTGGTTTGTTTTTAAAAGCTATCATCGCACAGCGCAGCGCTGCACATATTTCAGTGGCCAGGCCATGTATAATAGCCATATAAAATCTATCTATATTTATATAAAAATGTTCCCTATAGACTTCAAAACTACTTGACCGATCGGCATGAAACTTTGGGAATATGTTGTGTGAATATTGGGGATGGTTTATGACCATAAATTTTAATAGGGGGGCTAATAATTATTATTAATTAATCAATTTTACAGACCCAACCTACTGAACTTGCCGTCCAAACAGCTTAAAGGAACAGCTGATAGAAGTCAACAGTTTTTAATCAAATGGCAGGCCCCTTAGCGGCGTTATTTACGCTGTCTGGAACGCAAAGACTTTGTTCAGTCGGAGCCTTGCAGTATGTAGGAAACATATGACTGGGTATGATGAAATGTAATTATGCTGGGTTGATGACATCTGTTAACCAATGCAGCTATAAATTTGGAATGTAGTCTCAGTAGGAGGTGGCTAATAATAAAATTAAAAAAAAACCCAGCTTCTACCCTAATAGTTGTAGGAGGTTTGAATTTGAAATGTTCATTGAGAGGTGGTGAGTAAGGTCTTACTGTGTAAGAAAACAACGAAGGAGGCCTCTCTGATCAGCTGGAAGAGCCCTAGGACTAACTTCTTCCCTAATAGTCCTAGGTTGAAATTTGAAATAAAGATTTTTTTAAGAGAATGCAGCAACGCGCGTCGGGCCAGCTAGTACTGTATAAAAATAAAACAATTTATTATAAAATTCACTTGTTCATACAACTTAAATTATTTCAATATTTTTATCACAATTACAGTACATTATACAAGATTTACATAATTATATTTATTATTGTACACCCTTGATTGAGTTAGGCACTTAGCTTCCATAATATTACCAAAGAGAATTATAGTTATTGTTATTATTATTGTTATCATTATAGTAATACATTGTCTTTGATATTAGCAATACTATTTTCAGTACTTCATCATTGTAAATGATGAATAAAATTTACATTTTAAATCTAGAATAATTATCCAAGGACTTCCAATAAAGTTTTCCGTTTTTCATTCCCTTTGTCATCAGATATATGTATTTTCTTTTTGGCATTTGTAGCATTTTCAGACGCTTTTCGTTTCTTCAACTGAAAAAATAAAAAATATATCATTTTTCCCATTAGAAACAATATAGAATACTGCAGTAGACTCTAGATTAAAATCAAGAATGAGAGTTTAATCTTACATTTTTTTATTACTTTATATTATCACTTTGTATTACCATGAATCTCTCTATAGTAACTTATAGTGCAATAATTATCTGTGGTAAAACGAATATTTTTGTAACATTATTCCACCTCATTTTCCAAATACAAGTCCAAGGGCCGTATTTATGTAACCTTAGACTTTCATGACTTGTAAAGCCCCTATTACATTGAACTTGTTCAAAAGCTTACTTGACATTAGCTAGCAGCACTACTCAATAGAGAGGTTGCGCAATTTACGCTAAAAATACGTTAACGCTAAAAAATACGATAATTATTTCAAAGTAACACTTACTCTGATACACAAAATAAACATGGCCAATCCAAGTATTTATCTGATTATACCACTACAGTATTCAATTCAAATCAATTATAATTCTTATATTACTGTATTTTCTCAGTGCTCACTCTATGATTTCTGAATACTATTGATAGGCCTACAGTTTCTATTGTAAGGCTACTCAACAGATCACAAGCTGCATAATTGATTAATCAATCTCATAAATTACAACAGTTGAAAAATATATCAGAAAAAATCTTCACGACTGAAATTTTCCTTCAGTTAATTGAATTTACAGTTTTTGGTGGTGACAAAAAATACATTTATAATTTTTTTTTGAGAATGAAGCCCACATAGGTCTGAGATCTGTGCGTGGGTAATGAGCTGGATGATGGTGATTGATGAGTTGGACCTACAGTTTTAGGTGGGTTCCGAACCACCGGAAGTGATTTTACAGCAGAGAACACAGTCTTTTTGCTGGCCAATCTAATCGGTCACCCTTACAAAGAGTGCCTAGGAGACCGCAGCATATCTTTGACTGAACAGATACCTGCTACGGCTCACGGCTATCACTTCCCTAAAAGTACCACATGAAAGTACCATTGCAGTGATATACTTATTATTTGATGTTGAATGTTCTCTCAGCCTTATGCCTCCCTAAGGAAAATTTGTTAAGTCACCCATGAGGTTGAACTCCCCAAACTTAAGTTGATGAGCCGACACTATTGATCTTTATCCCAAGTGAAAAGAACAATTTATAGGTTAAAAATCGATTAACATTGAGAAAATAAAAATAGTTTTAATAGGTCAAATATACAGTGAATTACGTTAAATGGTGCAAAAATTGAATATGATGATTTTATTTTGATGAACCGATGCTATACTAGAAAATGAAGCCAAAATATGATTACAAGAACGGTTTTAAGATAGTCCTCTACCTAGCTTGGCTAACAATGGATTTAAGATACTGATTTCAAGAAAGTCTTGACTTTTATGTTAAGAATATCTTCTAGTGATATTCATAAATACGAGATTCAGTTAAAGCGTTGACTATACTGGGCAAGTTTACTAGGACGACTCCCCGGTCTAATGACCGTCTGGAGAAGACTAGTAAAAAAAAGTAAAGTAAAAGTAAGTTGACATGTCAGGCTACAAGCCGACCCAGCTGTCCCTCCCATATTAAATGTATGTATTGTAAAATCTTATATTAGTGTAAATAAGTGTTGTTCAAAGTGAATTATTAGTTTTAAATTATAATCAGACCTTTGTTGGGGGAGCTGACTTTTAGTGTTACAGCTACTCGCTGGCGTGCCACTTCGTGAGCTTGTAAGTGTAAGACTTATAAAAGTCTTTCTTTGATAAGATAGGTTTATTAATGAGCCCTCATGCTCATTTAGTCATCATTCGCAAAGAAAAAAATTATATCATAATTTAAAGGAGATTATCAAGGACTTTCCCTCTCTATCTGGATTACTGTAGCTTTTAATACATCAGCATCAGATGAATTCTCCAAAGTCTGTCCTTATAACTGGTGGAATTATATCCATTTCTTTCTATTTTATTTTGGTCAATTGGTTCATAGCATTGCTTCACATTGAATTTTAGGATAAACAATGTGTGATTGTTGTTAATGCCCATAATACAGAAGTCTCCAGTAAGTTTAATAGAATTAAATGGGAATTCTAAAATTATTACCTTCTGTCATTATTAGAATTAACTTAATCAAGCTCATTAAAAAAGTGTCTGCATAATTCTAATTATATAGTACGTGACTAAGGAGTTGCCAGTCTATACCGTGCTGTGGCAATACATAGACACCCCATTTCATAAGAAACAGACTAACTAGATGTGAAGTGAAAATTTTCTATGAAACTAAAAAAAAAACCCATAAAAATTTGAATTCTGTTAAAATGTTGTAATAAAAGCAGTTTTAGGCTTCAAGCCTGTTGCTTCTTTATGTTCTATTATGTATTTTTCTGGGAGGATGAAGCCCACAGACTATAAATCTGTGCGTGGATCATGAGTTAGATGATGGTGATGGTGATGATGATGATGATGATGATGATTGATGAGTTGGAGCTATAGGTTTAGGCGGGTTCCGATCCACCGGCAAGTGTATTTACGGCCGAGAAAAAGTATTTTTTGCCGGCCAAACCAAAACGGTTACCATTCCGGTTTTTGTGCGAGCGCTCGTGTCTTACCTTACGACACAATACCTGGTACGGATCATGGCTATCGATTCCCTTGTGAAGAAGATGAAGATGAAACAAGTCAAGATATAGTAAATCTTGGCTATTTAGTCAAGATGAATAAATAAATAATACAAGCAAATGTTTTACCTTTTTGGCATCTTCTGGAACATCTTCCTTTTCTTCATCCTTCTTTGGACTGATTATTGAAAATACAAAATTTCTAGAGTTCTTTGGACCATTAACGTTGCTTTCAGAGCCGACCTTTGTTGTGATATGAGCAAGACGTGACAGATACTGCTCACTGCTTGTCAGAAACGAGCCCCTCATATTCTGCAAATAAAAAATCAATAATAAAAATATAAAAATATTATTACATTTGAATCGAACATTGAGACTTCCATAAGAATCCATTTTTGTAGTATAGATAAGGTTTAAACGGTCGACACAGTTTGCATGAAATTTAAAATGAGCAATGGAATTCACACGTGAACGGTAAATTTATGACATGCGAGAATCTCTTTTTCAGCTTTAGCAACAGTTATTCAATTAATTGAACTATTATAAGGCCGTGGTCAGACTGCATGCGACTGACGAGTAGATCGTTTTGCGAGCAGGTCGTACGAGTAGGTCGTCAGAGTAAGAGTGGTCACATTGCAAACTTCCTACTCCTGCGAGTTTATACTCCAATGGCATTGACCAATTGTTAGACAATCTGTTATTGCGCATTTTGTTTGTTAATGAAGAAAAAGAAAGCTGGGTAAATGATATTAATTTAACAAGAGAGACGCAAGGAGAATTCAAGCTAGTTTTTCCTGATCTACGAAAAAATAATTTTCTGATGTCACTAGAAACGTTTTATTATATTTTAAACAGAATCAGCACAAAAATTGAAAACAAAGCAATTTTTGGACTTGTACCAAGCCTGTGGAAAGATTAGTGGTCACATTGAGATCTCTATTTGATAATCCTTTGTGGATTGGTCCCACAATTTGGTCAAACACAAGCGTAATCAACTCCTCAACTTTCATTTTCACACTGACGACCACGCAAAGAAAATCAAACAAACTTGCTTCCAGAATTGACTCGTGCGTGTGCGCAAGACCTCGTACGACCAACTCTTCTCTACTGTGACCAATCAAACCGGTTTATCAATGTTTGTTTTACTCTGACGTTCTGATGCGAGCACGCACGTCCATTTACTCGTCGGAGTACGCATGCAGTCTGACCACGGCCTAATGATGAATGCTCATAACAAATCGTACATTGCGGGTAAAAGAGTATCGTATTATAATAGCAATCATGAGAGGTTTGTAAGTTACTAGTAGTTCTGTGAACAGTAGACCTCACACCCAAAAATAAAGACACTTGCACAGAGGAGCATACTTGATATATTCAAGAATATTCACTATCGTAAAATTACATACAATCATCATTTTTAAACAAAGCCCTTGATTCAATTTGGATATTCTATTTCATGTCTGTTTTCCACAAAACGTCACTCTGCATCACGTCACCTAGGCTGCGTTTCTATTTTCATCCATCCGGAACTTGTTCTGAATTAGATCAGATTTCACAAGTCTGATGAATCAATTTATAGCTCGAACGAGAGAGGTCTCCGTTTTAAGTCAACCGTTTTGCAATTGCCTGTTTGTAACGAATTTTCAGCTGAATTCATGTACCAAATTCAATGATTTTCCTTTAAGAAATGCCCAGCGATGTATGTGTAAGGATTTTCAAAATTTACTTGCATTTAAAGGGGAGGAAAAGGAACTCAGGCCTTCTTTTATAGGAAATATATGATTTTTAAAATGAGCTCCTACATTATATGCAATTGGAATCAGATTTAAAGATAACACTCGGGCTTTTTTATTCATATTGTTTTGAAACGCCAGGAAGAAGAGAGAAAATGTTTTGCACCGTTAAAATAATACTTCCGTTAAAGCGATAACATGCACTTTTGTTTACTCCGCCTGTTATTCCCATCACATTTTAGTCAACGGTAATGTTCTAGTCAAGTCTTATCTGTGTAAATAGATTTTTATAGAATAATCTTGAAAAGGTAATTAATTTTCTGGAATGTCACACAAATCTATAAAGCTGATGCTCTACAAGCAAGTCAGTTATTGTTAAAACTCCATAACGAGTGGTGGTTTCCTGTGACAGACAATACAGATCGTTTCTGTTAACACAGTTTCCGTGTAAATCAGTAAGCGTTATTACCGACTGTGTTATACGAACGTTTAACGTGTTTAAAGTGATAAACGCAGTATATTGTGACTGTATTATTGAGACTTCCTTTACAGTTTACACAAGTGTACAAATACTCATTGCTGTTATTGCAATACGGCGACAGACCTGTGCTACGTAGTGTTTTAATAATTGTTATTTTTAGACGTTTCTTCTCGAATTATTGAACAGTTTATTGAAGTTATTATTTAGGATTTTATCGGCTATGAACAGTTAGTGATTACTTTTTTGTACAGTAATATAGCAAATTCATTATTAGCTGAACATTATTGATTTATTCACTTCTGAGTGATTTCTTGTGTGACGCAACTGATTAGTACGAGTTGTAAGTAATTTGTGTGAATAAAGTGCAAGTGTTCATTTAAAGTGTTACCAGCATTATTTTATCGGCTATGAACAGTTAGTGATTACTTTTTTTTTAAATTTTTTCTCTATTCTTTATTAGAAAAAATGATCTATTAAAAAACATTTAATACCAGTCCTTTTAAAAGCCTGATTGGATCTGTTTTTGTCACCCCCCTTGGGCTGTCACCCGGGGCGGTCCGCCACCTCCGCCCCCCCGTTGCTACGCCACTGCTTACACTAGTAAAAATATTGTCAATTTAAGTTAGTATTGACAATAATATTGAGACAAAAAGATAATACTGATGTATTGATGACTTGTATTGAAGAATATCTAGATTTCTAGAAATCCACCATGAATACCGTCTGTTATTGACAATATTATTGACGAGTTGTGTGTACATCAATATTATTGTCAGTAATAATGGTAAATATTAATAATAATAATCAGTAATATTATTGTCAGTAAATAGTATTAAAGCCAAACAAGCCTTTTCTTTATTTTTCATACTTAATTATTTGTTAATTTTTGATCAACTAATTAATTCTTAACGAAATAGGTTAACAAAAACTTCACAAATCATCCACGATGACAAATACTGACGAATTTTATTGACAGTATTATTGATAAGTGTAAAAAAGTATTTTTACTAGTGTAAGCGCCCTTTATGAATACATAATATGAATCTTGGGAGCTGAATAGATTTCACACAAGAATTATTCATAAAAACCCCTTCGTCCTCTTTTTAAACTTATCACTGGGCAGAGTTCTTGTTTCCAGGGACAACCATTATCCCCTTTTAACCCTACTTTACAATCACCCAGATAACACAATCATTCATCAACAATCATTGATCATCAATCATTGGACTAAATCCTTAATCCAAAAATGTGGGACTCTTGACTGTCTACTGTCTGCTATAAAACTACTGTTCAATAAACAATAGATTTATTCGAAAAATAATTACATTATGAGGTACTTGTTTCTAGAAAATATAAAAATTACGAAACAAAAATTTTAATAGCGTTCTTTTAATGTGTATCGTTAGATCACACAAAGCAGTAGCATAACTACAGGGTGGCGGCAGACCAATGATGTTGCTGGGAGAGTTAGACTCTCGGTACAATAATCAAAATAGTAATTTGAAGTAGTACACCACTAACGACAAATTGAAGCAATATACATGGCTACTTATTCCAAAACTGGGGTTCGGGGTTATCCCCGAGAAAATTTTTGAAAAATTATCTCTCTAAAGCCACATTTCAAGTGATTCTAGTCATTAATTCGTCTAACTTAACACTTTAACACACGTTCAATGGGTCAATGCAAATTTTATCTAGTTCTTGTATTATTGTCAATGGGAGATCGGACGTTAATTGAAGCTTCCACTTTTCTATAGTTGATCCCTCACTGGGGTCTCCTGATTGGGGTACCGTAGAGTACCATAGGATACTTTAAAATTTATTTCCAAAAAATTGAGGCGTACTCGGTGAAAACGTTTTTAAAATAACAATTCATACAAACCACATTTTTAGCGATTCCTGACATCTTCTTTGACTCTTGCCAAAAATTGTTTCACAAATGGCCTTCAAAAATTCCATTTTTTTTGTCTGGGGGTAATATCCCCCTGATTCCTTCCCATAGTTACGCCACTGGCACAAACTTATAATGAAAAATTAATTTCACAAGAAAAATTACGTATTTTATTCGCAATTGAAAAATTATTCTGTAATCAGCCAAAATTTCCCAACAATTTTTTGAGGATCCAGGATCTACGCTCTAGGGTGATTATCTGAGAGAATGTAAAGTAGTGCTAATAAAACGAGTCTGCTTTTTCTGCCATGGTAGTCCTCAGCCATGTATTGATAAGCTGCAGAATCCAGAAAAAAACTTTCAGAACTGGCATCATTTTTAGACCAAGTACTGAAGTACACAATAATTTGCAATAGAAAGTCAATTGTTGGTTAGGCATTGCTGTCTCATTTTCCTCCCTTGTCAGCAACTTTGAAAACTCCTTCATTTTCTTCTATTTTTTATTTTATCCTTATTCTATCTCTTTTTACCCTTTTTCGTATTTTTCCATTTTCATTTCTCTCCTACCAATTTCTATCCTTTTACATATTGTCATCTCTTTTCCACTTCTTCACTGTTTTTCATTATTTCCAATCGTTAAGAATTCTTATTTTTCCCATATTTTTTCAACCTTTGTCTCTTTTCCTTCCTCTTCTTTTTCTTTCCTTTCTGTTTCTTCTGTGTTTGGGATGGGAAATTCCCCCCCCCCCTGGATCCGCCACTGCGTATACAAGAGGTCACTAATAATTAGATGATGGGAACATTTCATCTGCTTTCTTTTCTAACACAAAAAATAGTAAAATATTATAAAACATAACAAAAAAAAATGTAACAGCCACCCTTCGGGGGAATTAACCTGCCAAAAAATGAAAATCACCCAATTCGGGGCAATGCAGGCTGATGACTCCATCAAAATAGCAAGTAGCTACATATTGCAAGTTGTTAAGGAATGTTGTTCTAACATGTTCAATGTTGTTGTATTCGTAGGGGCCAGTTTATAAATTCAAGCCATTAAATTTTTTTTTTTAAAGAAAGAAAGATTTTATTGTCAATCAAAACGAAATTATACAAAATGAAAAAGCTTTTACAGCTAGGCAATTAAACTTAATATTGGCGTTGCCAGAAAAACAAATGTTTGAGCGCTGGCAACGAGTAATCAGTAATATATGAAAATAATTAATGAGAGAAACGTAAGAAGTCAAAAGAAAAGAAAAAAAATGAGAATATAAAAGGTATTGAAATCTAGTAAGAATGATACAGAAGAGTAAGCTAGAAAATAAAGAATTGTTTGATATTTTAAGAAAGAAGAAAGACTATTTAAATATATATATACATAAGAGCTTTGTACATAGCGAATGTAGTTAGTAATTATATATGATTAAAAATAATTATTGATCTCTAGTTTAGTAATAATTATAATAAAATTAATATAGTAATAAAATAATTTAAGTATGTAGTAATGAAATAGAATAATTCAATGATTAACTTTTTCTAAAGTATTGAAGAATTCAAAAGAGAAAGAGTTAGAAACAATTTATAAAAGTATAGAATTTGAGAGGTAACAACTTGTAAGCAGTGCATAAGTAACAAAGGAAAACAACAAAACTAAAAGATTTCAGCTGTAACATTATCGGTTTTGATCCAATTTTCAATTTTTATTCAAAGTGCTTTTGTGGGTTTGGTTGCTATAAAACGATCAGGAATAATATTAATCAGTTTGTTCGATGTGTAATTAAATTGTCTTCTGCATATTGTCAAATTTGCTCTAGGAGTAAGATATCTTGATGCAGATCGGAAAGTGTAATTAGTAATTACTTACATTAATTAGTTTGATGCGGGGTGAAGAGAATTCTATGCTTGCTGATTTGATAAGATTTCTCACATACAGCTGTCTAACTCTGAATAACATACAGCTGACATAACTCCAAATTCCACAAAACGTCTGTGACTAGGGTAACGTCTGTACCCTCCCAAAGCTGCTTTTAAAATACTTTTTTTGAATTATATTTATGTTATTGATATGCGTATTAAATGCATCACACCATACTCTAATGCCATATTGAAAGATTGATTGTGCATATGCTAGATAGACCATTCTAATTAGGCATTTATCTTTGAGCAAGCTTAATTTGTGGAATTACTTAGACCTTGTACTTGAGAAAATCGTTTAAAACATTATTTTTAAACCCAGGGAGTTCTGTGCTTTCTATAAGTCTCTTTGGTAAGCTTTCATCATTATCATCTGAAATAATTGCAGTAATCAAAGATGGTAAAGGCATATTTGGCTTTGTAATCATATTCATGTTTAGAAAAATCAAAGATAGATTGAGACTGAACAGTTGCTTGCAAAAATGTGTTTTCTTGTTTAGATTACCTAATTCAAGTTTTAACAGCCTTGGAAAAAATATATAAGGTCAAATAAATTGAACTAATGGTATGGAGAATCACAGTACAACAGCAAAACACACACTATGTACAAAACGGCATTTAATTATTTTATTGCAGAAAACTATTGACTAATTGCTCCCAGCTACACATCGAATTATTCTTGTGTTTCCTTGTTAGCCAATTTAATTATGCGCTCGAAACAAATGTATCCTATGTCAAAATAAGTGTTACAATCAATTTTCTCATTTTTCCCGACCAAATTAAAAAAAAATTCAAAACTCCCGACCTTTTCCCGGTTTTTCCCGACCAGTAGACACCCTGCTTGAACGACTCGCTCAATCTGGTCACATCTCTACACCACAGGGGGTAATCATAAGTATGTGGTAATCATAAGTAATATTAATGAAATCTAAACCCGTTATGTAAAAAACGTGAATTTTGTTACCTTTGCCATAAATTTGCAATTCATTGTAACAGCCGCAGTACTGACTCTGCTTGTGACATTGATGGGTGGCTTAGAAGTGGAGGTCTGCATCTTCTTCACCAATGCTCTTCCCATACCCAGTAATCCATCTTCTTCATCTTCATCATCCTCTTCTTCTATGCCAAGTTCTTTTAGACGGGCCTGCAAATTTAGTTTATGCTCAGAAAAGTACAGTATACATATTATTTACAGAAATCACTGGAAACAGTTATTTGTGTAACTAGTGCGCAAAGTAGCTCTTTGCTGCATGAGAGAAATGCATTACGCAGGAACTGAAGACGAGTGCGGAATAGTTTCTTGAATGCAGCAAAGATACTTTCAGCACGAGTTACACATTAAAGTTTTCCTACAGTTGGTACACCTGGAGTGTGACAAAGTAAAATGAGTGCGGCAAAGTAAAATAGTGCAGGGATCGGCTGTTTTGCGTACTATGAGTGCATAAATATAGAAATATTTAAAAAACAATTGAAGAAATATTTAGTTGATAAAGCTTTTTATAGTGTACAAGAGTTCCTTTCACATCAAAATTAAGCCTCACCACAACTAATTAAAGTAATTATGGTATCTAGTGTATAATATTGTTGATCTGACTTGTCTTATACTCCTTAACTGGAGTCTCCAAGACGTAATCTACAAAAAAAAAAAAAAATAATAATAAATAGCTGCTTTGTTGGATAACTGTAGGAAAAATATATTTTAACTCATTTCAACATAGATTGATGTACTTTGCTGGAGTTCAACAAATATTGGACGCACCTTTAATACATTTGATCAATACATTATTTTCAGATTCTTTGCTTTCCACCACGAAATCGGCATACTGTATCGCACTTGACAATAGAGAGGTTGCGCGAATCTACGCTAAAATAATACGATAATCAGTTCAAAGTCACACTTCTCTGTTACAAAAAATAAACATGGCTGACCTGCTCCCATATTTGAACGAAATGGATTATGTTTCCACGCATCAGGAATTAAAACATCCTCTTTGTCAAAATAATGCAGCTGGTTGGCCAAAATATACAAGACACATGTCATATATAATCAGTAATAATTGAATGAAATGCATAAAAAAGCTAACTAGTGATTGTAGGTGAGGCTATGATTCAATTTATTTATTTATTTGCATTGACATAATGGTCGAGATCTGGGAGCTTTACCAGTAACTGGTAAATGTTACCAGTGATGTCTAATTGGTCTACTTTAAAAATAGAAGTTAAAAAATTTAGATGCCACCGGTAACATTTACCAGTTACCGGTAAAGCTCCCAGGAACTCAACCATTATTTGAAAAGACATACATATTACGGCCGATCCCGGCAAACAAAGAGATTACAAACAGAAGCTGCCTTCCAAAGAAATATAATTTTGAAATTCATTTTTTGAATTAACTGCATCATTTCTTAACCTTTATTACATATCCCTCTGAATTTGTAAGAAACCAACCAATTCAATCATCTAACCTCTTTGCTGTACAATTATTGTAGGCCTACTACATTCTTGCACACAAATGGCTTGAAACTGATAATCGTATTTTTTAGCGTTAACGGATTTTTAGCGTATATTTGCGTAACCAATGTGATTGAAATGGTCTGACTTCTATGTTCCGGCTCTAAAATCCAAAAAAATCAAAATTATTTCACTTTCTTTGGACTGTGTTGGTGCTTTTTTTACATAGTCTATTTCTAAATTACTATTCTAGTCTAATATAAAAACTGACACTTTATTTCTATTTAAATTATGATTTTTACTCACTTATACTGGAGATATGCATTTCACTTCTAAAGAGAAGCTTCTTCAGCCAGCCGCCCTTTAGAACTGAAATGCATCCCTCCAGTATCTCCATATAAGTGAGTAAAAATCATAATTTAAATAGAAATACAGTGTCAGTTTTAATATTAGATTGTTCATCAAGAATTTCGTTATGGAAAACATCACAGATAATATTCTAGGATTGGTCTTAGCTCATCAAAGTAAAATTCCTTGTGAAAAAATAGCATAACCTAACATTTGGATTCTTCAGTGTTAAAAATTTGCGAAGAAGGCAGTTGTGGGTGAAAGAGCTTGTTGTATCTTTGCTTTATTGTTATGTTATGTTTGCTTTGGAATTGTATTTTTGTCATAAATAAATAAACCTCTCTATCATGGACGCTAGCCAAGAAGGACTAAAGCCTCGTTCAGACAATACGGTCATGACTGAAGTTGGCAGCAATCTCTTTAGAAATTACTAGGGCCTTCATTTAGGTGTTAAAATTGAACAGATTTACGTAAAAGAAGCAGAAAACCACGGCATGGCAAGTCTGTAATTATTTGCAGAAAATAGCTTTAAAACAGAGGTTTATTGATATTTCCAAGTATTTTGTAGTATATCTAAATAATTGCAGTAGTTACAGAATTGTAACCAATTTTATTCAATTTTCAGTTCCTTTTACATGAAATGTGTTCAATTTAACACACAAATTAAAGCCATCAAGATTTCTGAATGAGTAAATTGATAGTAATAGCAGTTAACTTGGTCATCTTTATTTCTGTAATCTTCATTTCCTTGCTGGCAGAAACACCTTCTACATCCTCCTGAAACACCCTGCTTATGCGAAACTAAACCGATACGGCAAAAAGAAAACGAACCGATATCATATTGCCTGCGCGGGATCAAAGGAGAACTAGTCTTCAGTAAGTACATTCTTTAAATTTATTTCTAACATGTACTTATTATGGGATGATAATTACATAATCTTTTTTTAAAAGTATTCTCTGTATTGCAGAAATACCTTACAATAAGCTGAAAGTATGTTCATTTCAATTTCCATTCAATGACAACAAATTTATTGAATAAAATTTATAAAAAAATTGAGGCTTGAAATAAGATGCAACATTGTTTGAATAGTTAATGAAGGAGCAACTTTCAAAGTTTATGCAGTACAGCAATTGAGGAGTTTGATGGAAAAAGGGCCCATGTGCAGAAACCATGTTTTGTGATAAATGCTGTTAAAGATTTCAGATGTTTCTTGAAGAACTATTTTTTTCATACATCAGTTGTTAAATTGGTTAACTTGAACTTCAGAATTCAATTCATCAAGTGAATGTATAACAATCATTATGAATTACTTCTTTCATAGATTAATCCTGAATACAAAATATCATAAACGGAGGCCCTTTTTTCATCAAAGTCCATTTCCTAGGGAATTATTCAAAAGAACGTGATTAAATAGAATGTTTCTCATTTTTATTTATTCATATCACTATTTCAATGGACAAAATAAGAAATAGAGTAAAATACACTTTCATTCATTATCAGAATGATTACTTTCTTCATCAGACATATCCTGAATGGGCCTAATTTCAGATTCAACAGTTTTCTGAAAAAAAGGAATGTTATTTTCAGGTAGAAAAGGCAATAAACTTCTCAAGTCAGTCACTTTTGCTTTTGTGAGTGATCCAGGCTGAGCTTTTTCAAACACAATCCCATTACCAAAAGCTGTTTTCAGGAACTGGAATGGAATAGGTCCACCTATTGCAGAATAACTTTTGTAAGCCAGTACTGTTCCAAATGTTGAATATACAATTTTCACATATTTTTGAATCGTGAATGCACCATTTTTCGTTTTAGGTTTCTTGAAGAAATGCTTTTCAAGTTCAGCTGCAATGTTTTTAAGTATTGAAGCTGCGTGTTCCACTTTGAATGGCTCAGGAGATGAACGACAAGATTCCAATATTTTGATATATTCTTCAGGACTGTAGACATTCTCTATTTTTTTCAGAATTTTCCCATACATTCCAAAGTTGCGATCACATTGACCATAGCTGTGGCCTCGAACTGGAAATAGTTGTGTGATTTTTATTCTCCTGGTTACTGCCAACCAACTGCAGAATGAAGACATTATACTATTTTTATTTTGTCCACCTGCTGCATCACTCAAAAAAATTATTTCTTTCACATTGGGATAATCAACTAATTTTTCATCTAAGAAGTTCAATAGCATTGAGCACACTGCATTCGCACCCTTCTTTGATTCATGTTCAAAATAATAGTAGAAGGTGCTACTGCTATCATTGTGAAGGTAGACATTAAAGACATACATCCAAAGTGATCGTTTGTAAAAATTACTGGTACAGTTCAGTTTAGGCAAAGGTAGATTTTGAGCAAAATCAAACTCTATAACTAGAACATTTTGCTTCTCATCACCTTGACATTCTAGAATATAATCTTTCTTGATCGTTTTATAACTATTAAATTTTTTCATGTGAAGTTCTAACTGAGATTTTATTTCATTGTTGGGGTCATTTTTCAAAATAGCACTCGCTTTTGAGCAGAAGTCACAAACATCACTACGTGGAAGTCTGAATGAAAAGTCTAGTTTTTTGAAAAACTTGAAATATGAATGATATTTCATTTTTAATTTGTCACCAGTTTTGCTTAAATAATATTCAGCAAACAAACCAAATAATTTCACAACAGTCAGCTCAGGATTGTCGAAATACTTCTTTTTTGATTTGTTCAAACCATAGTGTGAGTTCTTGTGTGGAATACTGTCTAAATGTTCTTTCACTAGAAGCCATACATTTTCATTTATTTTGTGTGGACGATTGTCATGAGCACCTCGCATTTCAGTGAAAGATGTATTTTCAAGCACTTTTGTTTGTATTACACGCAGTCTCTTGATTGAAACTTTAAACAGATCAATGATAAATTTTCGACACACTATGAAAGGTTTTCCTTCAAAAAATAAATTATATTCCCAAACATTTTGGTGAGGACGATTGTTTATAACCTTCGAAAACACGATGTCTTTCCTTTTCAAACATTTAGCCAAAAACTGATCTTGATGTGATTTTTCCTCCAAAGAACTGAATAAATTTGAAAGTTCAGATTTAATTTCATCACTAATTCTACGTGAACATTTCAATAATTTACAACACTCCATTATTAAGAATGCGCAGATGTAATATTCGCCTTTCGCCAACAGTAGATAGTGTTTGTGTTTGACAGCTTGACACTGCCTTCTTGAAATCGTCATCGCATCGTTTAGAAATAACATAGAGGTATGAAATTTTCTGGACATACAGATAACATAATGGCGGATCCAATGAGCACTTTGATGGAAAAAGGGCCTCTAGTACCTAATGCCCTTTTTCCATCAAACTCAATTATAATTCGCAAGAGTCCGTTCTTAAAGTAGACTTTAAGGGCTTCCTTAATAGTGCACAAAATATTTTTCATAAAAACTTAAAAACACTTTCAAGTTTCTATTATACATTAGTGCAAACAAGATGGATCTTCAACATCAAAATATTTCTAAATGAAATTACAACTAAAATCTCCAATTAGATGAACTATCCTAAAAATAATAATAATAATATTGTGCAACCTGGCTGGCAAAGGTCTGGTATAGAGTTTTCAGGTCGCACTGTCCTAATTATTTATATTCAGTAAAATTGTAACTAAAAACTTTAATAATTATCTATATTCAGGTTTGCGTATCATGAGAGATAAATAGAAAAATGGGAATAGTATGATAAATTCTTTGATGATAAATTTACTGAGCCTATCAAATTGTGTTGGCGCTTTTCAATTTAATTACACTCAAGTCACGAGAGCTACCCAATAACAATAGGAAATTCTAGAAAAAACGATAATGATAATTTCAACCTGGCTCACTCAATATCAGTGCTTGCTCTAAATGTGAGATGCTGGAGAGCAAGCTAAAGCATAGAGTGGTCATATTAGAATTAGTGATATTATAGTTGTGCTTGAACACAATCTCGATTTAACAACAATGTGCTGATGAAATCCATGTACAGGGTGGAGCGCGGGAACTTCCTTTTTTGAATTGGGCGTTGTTAAAGTGATAAGCGTCATAGAGTTGTAGGGAGCGGCTCAACGGAAGGAGTTGAGTGGGAAGTTTTGTTCTATCGTGCTTTCAGTCGCCATAATGCTTTGGTCTAGACAGCATCACGCTTTTACTGTGGATGCGTATTGTTGAGATATTCAAGTCACAATTGTTTTCTTCTCGGACGAGGCATATTTTCACCTTAGTAGTACGGTAGCGTCAACAAAATATGCGGTACTGGAGTGATGTAATCCTAGGGAAATTCAAGAGAGGCCCCTTCAGTTGGATCGTGTGACGTTATGGTGTGCATTATCAAGAGTAGGGATCATTGGGCCTTACTTTTTCAACAACAAAATGGTCGTGCTGTAACTGTCAATTCAGATCGTTATTCGACAAAGATGCAAGAGTTCTTTTTGCCTGCTCTTCAAGAAATGGAACTGGACAATGTGGTTTCAACACGATGGAGCCACAGCCCACACAGAAAGGACCTCAATGGCTTGTTTGAGAGAAGCTTTCCCTGGGAGGCTCCTCCTGGTATGGGGACTTAAACTGGCCTGCACGCTCGCCTGATTTAGCCCCATGTGACTATTTTCTGTGGGGTTATCTGAAGTCTTGGGTTTATAACGATCGTCCACGGACCCTGGAGGACCTTAAGAACCGAGCCAAAACTGCCAATATACCGGTTGACATGCTCGAAAGAGTTGACCAAAACTTCATAACTCGAATGAATCAGTGTATTGACAATGGAGGGCAACACTTGAAAGATCTTATTTTCAAAACAGTGTAAAGCGAAATCTCCCACTATGTGTGAGAGGAAAAAGGTATCAATAAATTTTCTTCAATTATTTACAGTTTTTTATGTCATTTTCAAAAAAGGAAGTTCCCATGCTCCACTCTGTACTAAATAAAAAAAGAAAATAATCATTTTTTCAACTACTTATTCTTGAGGGGAAAAATGTTAAGATACTCACATTCTTTTTATTGAGGAATAGTTCACGTTCGTGTCTCTTCTTCCTCCAATTTTCTTCATCTTCTTCGTGGTCAGAATCATCGTCATCTGAGTCCTTCGCGGTAGGGTCATCTCCCACGAAGCCGCTATCTGTTGAATAAGATAAGTAAAATAGTCAATTATATCGTGTACATTACTATGATGATGGAAAGAAACTTTTACAATAAGATAATTTATTTATTAAATAAAGCATATTTACAAGAAAATACTGTAGAATATCGTCATAGTTGTCAGAAAAAAATACAAAAGAACATAAAACATTAAAAATAGCTCAAGATGTAAAAATATTTCACTAGCTAGAGAGTTGAGTTACTACAATTGAACTCTTTCACACTGTAATATGCCCTTGCTACTAGAAAGTTGTACAACTCTATTTTAAATTTATGTCCGTTAAAAACCTCAATTCAATTGGCAATTCATTACGAAGTCTCGCTTCGAAGTAAGACGGCATTTTCTCAACCACTTTTAATCTATGCTGTGTTAGAGCAATTTCATTTTTACTTCCTGAATTATAATCGTGTATATCAGCGCAAGTAGTCTGCTTTGAAATGTTTTTGCGGGTGAAGATTAGAAGTTTATACATAGATTGATGACAGTATTAAAATATTCAATTCTACAAAGGCTTCTCTGCATGATTCATTAAACCTGAGTACTGCCAGATAGAAAATATATCTTTTTTGTAATTGAAATATTTTTTGAAAATTCCTATCTGCAGTATCCCATACTGTGCCCAACTATATTCCATAAATCAGATGACAGTAGAACAAAGAAAAATATTCTATTCCTCAAACGAATACTGGTACAAATGTTATTCTTCTTCTTTCTCGCTGCTATTATCCAATCCTGGCTTACCACATTTTACTATGTTTGTCATTACAAACAGACCCTTACTGACTTTATCGATTATCACATTTACTTGCTCTTGCCATACAAATTTGGAATCTACATTCAAACCAAGCTATTTAGCACAACCTGCATTCTGTATAGAATAATTTGTAGTGTATTGTGGCTCAATAGCGTTGTCTGATACTGAAGTTTATGATAATACTTTTTGTACTATTAGGGAAAGCATATTGAAATACTGAACAACTCTATAGCAGACCAAATTGCTATCTATTCCAAGACTTTCCAAATTTTTGTCAGAAAAAACCAAGGAGGTGTCATCTGTATATAGTTTTAATTTATTTTGGAGGGACTGCAGAAGTAATATCATTTATATGCAGTATAAAAAGAAGAGGTCCCAAAATAAAACCTTGGGGCTCTCCTGATGATATTTCAACTAGATTTGATGCTGCTTGTCTGTGATCACTTCAAATTTAAACAAACTGATACCCATAAGAAAGTTAAAAAATTCAGATTAAAAAATTAATAGGAAATGATATTTGAGGTAATGAAAAATTTGTAAATCCTTCAATCGTTTGCCCTACCAGTGATGCCAAGGCTAATTAATTTATATAGTAGCACGCGGTGATTCATACAATCAAAAGCATTCAAAAGATCGAGCATTACACCAGCGGTGTAGTTACCATTTTCAATGTCACTACTTACACCTTCAAAAATCAGTACTAGTCCACTTGCGTTTTACAAATCCGTTTTGGTTAGGTGAAATGAGATTTTGCTCTGTTAGGTAATCTACAAGTCTTGTAAGTATGATAGTCTCAAATATCTTGAAAAAAAATTGTCAAGATCGAAATTGGTATATAATTATTAATGTCAAATTTATTACCATTTTTGAAAAGTCGAAGTACCTTTTTTATCTTTAAAATACTTGGAAAATATCAGATTCCAGCATAGCATTGATAACGTATACCAATGGCTAGGAAATTGTTCTTCTACAATGCTCTTTACAGTTACGATGTTTCTTCAAAGAAACATCATCATAACCTTTACTATTCTTTTGCTTCAAGTTACCTATTACATGGAATATTTCGTCTTCATCTGTCTACAGTGGAACAAAATGCTCAGAGAGCACTGTTGAGACTGGATTACTTACTGGAGTACCACAAGTTTGCTGTTGCGTCCTCAAAGTCCCTTCTCATTCTTTGAGCAACAGTTGAAAACTGAAGTGTAAATTCTAAGGGCCATTCAATACAGACAGAAAAAGCGCTGCAGAAACTCGACCGAAAAATTCTGCTCAACCGATTTTGTCTATACGAGACAGATTTTTTTGGCGCCGATAATTAAAATTCATGGCGTTTAGCTGCATCTTTGCGGAACTCTGGCGGAATATTGATTAACCCAGCACCGATACGAAATAATGGAACTGCTTTTATTAAAGTCAAACCTTCAGATTGTGATGAAATAAATTATCAATGATCTGAAATATCAGAAAATAGTAAAAGTTTATTATTTTTAAGATTGTGGTTCATTTTGAATATATGACTTGGTTGATTCAACGGATTTTTCCGATCAGATGATGCCTATGTGAGTCTAAGACTTGTGCGTTGTTAATGAGTAGATGGTAATGATTCTCTGGATGGACCTACAGTTTTAGGTGTTCCAAACTACAGTAAAGTGATTTAATGAAATTACCTGCATTAGCCCAACGAAACTGTCTCTGTCGTCCTGCACCATCACTGTGAAGTTCTCCGTCTTCTAGAAGAAGTTCTTGGAGAATTCTAACATCACGTTTATCGTCAACCAGCATTTGTTGCCTGAAAATGGACAATATGCTTTTTGTATTCACAATGTTGGGCGAGATGAAAATAATATAAACTGATAAAAAGTATTTTGTTTTACACTAACACCACTACCTGTGACAACTTTGAACTGATTTTTGTCAGAGCGGTGAATTTATAAATGGGTTTCTAGTAGAGTAATTGCGACAGGTTTTTTTTATAATTTAAAATGCACTGACGTGACAAAAAGCCGTGACATTGTTTTCCAGTACACAAGGGCTTGAAAGGGCTTCCAGAGCCGACAAGGGCGGCTCTGGTAGCGCAGTTGGTTGGAGCGCTTGTCTATGATAAAGATAAGGGGCTCTGGCTGGCTTCGTTTCCTACAGCCTTGGGTACGAATCTCATTCAACCATGGATGTTTCTCATCATTCACCCATTCACCTCATTACCCACGCACAAGTCTCCGGACTCATGTGGGCATCATCCGCAAATAAAAAAATTACATAACAATGTAAAGTAACTCAGTGGAATAACTTTCAAGGTTATCTTGAATACAGACTGAAATTGCTATTCCAGTCTGAAACAAATGTATAAAACATAAGTGAAATTTACTGCAAGGAAATACAATAATTTGGTCACTATCTTAGTACACTGCAGGTTACAATCAACAACTGCATTCCATCCTTCATCACAGTGAAAAATCCAATATTCGATAATATCACCATCGCAAAATAAACACAGCCTGTCAAATGTTGGTATTCACACAGCTCCATTGTGTTACATACCATTCCACAGCATGTGTTTGATTTTATAAATGGTTTAATGGTGCAAGAGCCCCAAGAAAAATCTCAAATATTAAAATATAGATTGACAAAATGCACTTTTGAGAAGCAACTTTGTTTTTGTAAAGCCTTCTTTGTTTAATGATAAATATGAGATTTTAAAGTTAACTAGTTGGAAAACCATTCTGAATGATCAAAGAGAAAAGGAAATTATAGAAAGGATTAATATTTTTAAAATAATAATCTATAAAGAAATATTCTGGTCTGCGCACAGGCAAATGCCCATGCAGACCATTTTCTTCTTGTATGGTACTCATTCATTCATCCACTATTATCATTCTTTTATTTTTCATTTAAAAATATTTCTTGGTTAGTAGTTATAGGTTATTATTATTTATATTTCTGTGTAATCATCATATAGACTTGACTCTATATACGATGACACTGGATGATATTTTTTTGTTTTAGTTTTTCATAATTACGTAATAAGTACATGATGTATGTAAGTACATGATGTATGTAAGTACATGATGTATGTAAGTACATGATGCATGTAAGTACATGATGTATGTAAGTACATATTGTAATGATTTTTTAAATAAAAATGTTTTGTCTCTCTGAATCTGAAAATGAATACCGTATTCAGTTTTTGAGTATGAATAAAAAATGAATATTCCCAAGTTGTATGGGAAGAACTTTCTAGGATAAGAACAGATTTCATTGATCATGGTTCCTGTAAAGGAGACTTTAGCAATCAGAGTTCACAAGTAAAAACTATAAGATTTAGCAATAACTTAAAATACGGTACAAGAAAGCTTATTAGGAATAGATGATCAACGATCGTTTGGCATCAGGTAACTCCCTAAACTAAGAAAATTAAATAACTAATAGAATTTTGTAACAAAATGATATTATACTCACATATGAATTTTCCCTAGCTCTCTATTGACTTCATCTTCATCAAGTACTTCTTGGTCTCCGGCTTCTTCTTCAAATTTATCTAGATCCTTTTCATCCTCATCCTCACTGCCCCACTCTGATTCGGATAATTCAGCTTCTCTATCAATGAAAGCTCTTGGATCTCTAACAACCTCATTCTCTTCTGAATCGTAATCCAATTCTAGTTCTTCATTACCGATTTCGTCTAGCACCAATTCTTCGCTATTTTCACTCCCCATCTCATCGTCATCATTCTGCGTGTCTGGCTTTCCTTGTTCATCTTCGTCATCTATAGAAAAAGAACAGGATTTGATGTCAAGAAAAGAAAGAACAATAATTGAGTAAAAGTAGAAACGTTAAAATGCTGTAATTATTCAAGATGCAGAAGACGATTTCTATAAATCAAAAGATGGTTCTAAAATCATCATGAAAATTATATTAATTAGGCGAAAGCTACTCTAAATGCTCCCAAATAACAAATACAGTAAAGCCCCGATCATCCGCAGAATTGGGTGGCAAAAGCACCGCGGATAGCAAAAAACGCGGATAACCCGAAAAAGGGCCAAAATGAGGCGAAAAAAATATTTCAGTATAAAAACTATGTTTTACTGTACAAAGAACATATGTAAAACGTTTAAAATATGTACAGTACAGCAGAAACATTTGCTCTACATCTAAATCACTAAAATAAAGAACAGTAAACAAAAAATATATACTGTACTGTTAACAAAAGTGTTAAGTTACGCCTTTCTAAAAAAATCAATCTCTCATTTTTTATTATTGCTTTGAAAAATTAAAATTCAATTAAACATTTTTTTGTGGCACTCGCGGATAATCGGGGCTCTACTGTACATTATAACAATGCTCATGACCTTCAGAGTGAAATAATTTTAATAGATCAGTTGAAATAAATCTTTTCACAATAAACTAAAAGGTACTGTATAGTACTAATGTTTAGTTACTGTAGCTTATGTTTCATGAATTTTCACTTAATTACTATTTCTTATTTATGAATTAATTCATAAAAGTAACTAGCAACACTACACAATAGTAGAAGCTAATCATATGTTAGATTCATGGTTTACAACACTTTTGCCTGTTGTTGAGCCACTAGTTTTAATAATAATGAGCATATCACTTTTATTATTGGGCTTATTAGACTAGTTTATTACGTATTGGACTATATCGCCAAGTTACTCAGCTCGCCATTGGATGTTTGTTATGGAGCTTATATATATCACGTCCTTGGTTAAGCGGCGATTACATTAAGTGAAACTACAATCTGACAGTAAACTCGCCCAGTGTAATCGTATTTAATAGCTAAATCGCAATCTACAGTATACAAAAAACGTCGAGATCTGGGCTACTCTACTTGCTATTCGCTGGCTTGTTAGCTAGTAAACTAGCCATTTATAATCATGATTGCTAGTAAACGAGCTGCGAGTATATTGGTTATTATGATTATATGGGTGTATTATGATTTAACAATGAGGGAGTAGTTGGCTACTGGGCGAGTGGGAAGTTTTATGTGTATAAAATTGCTATCTAACTATCTGACTCGTCAGCTTTTTAGCCGCGGGCTTTAAGCTAGTAAAAAATTCGAAGAGAAACTTGGAGGACCTAAAGTTTCAGATGCATTCTGTAAAATCAATATTTACAACTAGAACTATTTAGGTGTTCTATGTATAGAAAAATTACTTTTCTACACTCTGGTTCTAATTCTTATTGTAGTATTTTCTTACCTGAATATTGTACAGCTCTTGCTCTCTTCTTGTGAGAACGATTCAGCACAATATCTCCATCTTCCTCTTCATCGTCAGAATCAAGCACACATTTTTTCCTTCTCTTCCTACTGTCTTCTTCATCACTTTCTTCTTCTTCTCTTGACCTGTCAAGCAATTGTGAATCTTCCGGCAAAGACAGATCGAAATTCTGCGACTCTCCAACTAATTGTGAATTTGAATCAGCAAAACCTTTCAACAAATTATCAGAATCAGCCATTTCCAATTGTGAAAAAGATACAGGTTGTGTGGGGAATTTTCCTGAACAAATATCTGCGAGATCTTCCATTGATTGAGATGCGTCTTCATTGTCACTGGAAATCAATTCAGTTTTCGATTGTTCATCACTCTCACTTTCGTCATTGTCACTTCCCAATTTGCTTTTCAGTCTGGGAGATTCTTCATCATTTTCACTCTCTACGCTGTCACTAGTTATCAATTTCGTTTCCCGTTTGGAAGATTCACTCCCTGATTCTCCATCATTATCACTGTCGTCTTCACATTCTTCATCAGTGTCCACACTTTTAGCCCTTTTTCTCTTTTTAATTTTCTTCTTTCGTCTTTCTCTATTCTCATTATCACTGTCCTTGCCTTCACCATCACTCTCATTATAACCCAACAGATCATCTTCATTCTCTTCCACATCTTCTTCTTCTTCATTGACGCCATTATCACTCCCCACTTCATCATCTTCAGAAACATCGGCTTCATCTTCAACAAACTTACTTTGCTTTCTTTTCTTGTCCACCAAATCCACATCGTCTTCCACGAGTTCTTCTTCTTCGTCATCTTCTTCAGAATTAGTCATTTCGGCCTCTTCGTCTTCATCATCCAAAATCGCTTCATGCTCATAATCTGCTTTATCACCTTCTACCATCTCTTCTTCATTCATTTTGTACTCCTGTAGACGTTTTTCGTAATCTTCTTTCCATTTTGCTTTGGCTTTCGATTCAAGGAACGCTTTGAGTTTAGAATGTTTTGCACCAGGCAATTCGGCTTCTTTGATTTCTTCCAGCCACTGTTCATCAGGTTTACTTGAAGTACAAATAACCTCCTTGCTTATATCTTCCACTTGGCCTTTTTCGTCTACAGATGCGCTAACCACACTCAGTTTTAATGGCGACTTTGACTTTTTCTTTTTCCTATCCATTACATAGTGCTTGAAAAATCGTTCTTTCAAATCAATAATGCCAGTCTTCTTAGGAGGAGAATCAAGGTTTATCTCTCCTCCAAAACTCTTTGACAGTGTGGGAACTTCGGTCAGATCAACATTGATTTTTGAAAGTAATTCGATTTTCTTCGATTTGTTGGAGGATCTATTCTCTTTACTATTATTATCATCATCGAGATCAGTGTTTTCTACAATTCCACTATCAATTGAGATTTTAATTTCTTCCACTAATTCTTCTTCTTTATGCTCCACAATAGTTTCACTTTCTTCTGGCATTGTTAAATCCAAAGTAAACGAGTCTTCCTTATTTTTTTCTTTGTGCTCCTCATAAGGTTGTGTATCCTCTGGCATTGTTAAATCCAGAGTAAAAGATTCTTCTTTATCTTCATCCTTATTCATCACATTTTCACTATCTTCTGGCTTTATAAAATCCAAAATAAAAGACTCTTTCTCAGCTTCTTCCTTGTTTTCCACAACATTTTCACTATTCTCTGACAATGTTAAATCCAAAGTGAAGTCCTCACATTCAGATTCACCATTTTTACCAAGATGAGAACTAGGGTTTGTTTTCAAGCAAACCTTATTCACAGTAGTTTGGGATTTTAACATATTTTCCTTGCACGGAATACTTTCCTTGCTGAAATTTTGATCACAACTTATCTGTTTATTACTTATATCAGTAGAAGTTTCCAAGAATTGTGTGTCATTGTCATCGATTGATATTTTAGTCGCTTCATTTGTTAGTAGCAGTAAATTTCCATCACTTTTACCAGTATCTTCCAGAGAATTATCAACTATTTCTTTTTGCAGTCTTTCTGCAACTCCAACTAATAAGCTTGATGTGTGTGATCCATCGTCATCAATTTGTGCATTGTTTTTGTCTTCGGCAAATCCTTCCATACCTGAGTTATTAGTAACCTTTTCTTTATTAAAATTTTCATCTACTTCACTCCTATATGTTTCATTATCGTCAACATCTATCAGTGTTTTATTAGTCTTAGCTGAATCAGCCGTTGACATTCTATCACCATCAGGAACATAATCTTTATCATCGTCTTCGTCGTCATTATCTGAGCTATCTGATTTGAAAAATTCTTCCGATTCCTTTTCCAATTGCTGGATCTGCTTACTGCAAAAAATACAATTGGAATATTAGAATAATAGTTATGTGATTATATAACAGCAGTTTAGGCAACGATTGTATTATGACTGCCTTCAAATACTGACATCTCACAAGTGGCTTAAAGTTGCAAACGATATTATTTTAATCTACGATTAACAATAACTTACTTTTATTTACAAATCACTTGGATAATCTACTCAATTGAATAGATAATATGTTTTATGTATATTATAATGTTATTAATTTCAGGAGAAATCCTGTGCTCTGATTTATCTATAGGCTGTATCGAAATGTGACAGCAGTGCTACAACAGCTTCTTATGCAACGGGTTTGATCAGGCATGGATAGTCAGCTGTTATGACATCACTGTCTAACCTCTAATAAGTACTTTACAACGTAGTCGTAGACAAATAAATGAATATAACAGCATTATACAACATATGATAAAAAAGATTTGCATTAAAAAATATATGTGGTAATTTCATTCAATATAAAAAATAGATTAAATTCGAAGAATAGTTAAGTTGGAGCTATGTGGAAGTGTTTCGAAATTGTGAGCACTGAATCAAATTTGATGTTGCATACAATTCGTTTTAAAAGCAAAAATAGATTTATGACCACTTGCATATTATCATATCATTAATCATACTGATAGCCAACTGATACATATCAAGATACGATATCTTCACCAAAAATTATGGTAATAATCAGATAAATAAAAAAATTCACATACCAACTGATAATTCTTAAAATGGGGTAGAGCAAAGAAAAATGTATAATTGTTTCTCGCGCTCTCTTGAAGTTGAAACTGTCACTCGTCCACAATAATGTCTGGCTTTCATGCCATCAAAGTACTCAACTGATATTTTATCAATTCAATTTATTCATTCCAAACGCACATACAATTATAACAAAATCTTTTACAAGAAAAAAAAACGAGGAAAAAGCTAAGAATAAACAACTGGCTCTGTGGTGGGTTGTACTGGAGGAAGGAAATGGATGAGAATACCTAGACCAACTATGGTTTTCCATAAAATAGGCAAAGAGTGGAGAAGGAGAAGTAGGAAAGGAGATGTGGTGGATGAAGGGAAAAAAGAAGAAAAAAAGAAAAGAGAAGAGAATAAGCTAGTCACTGTTTAGCCAATACACTTGATCAAAAAGGGCTTGGCCAACAACAATCAGAGACGAAATCATAGACATCAAGATCGAAGAAGAAATTTCTTATATCCACTTTTTGCTCCCACTTGGATTTTCCAGCAATTTGAGTGTTTATGAAGAAGTGTTCCGGAATTGACTTCATGATTTTAGTGTTTACACATATTAACTGCCTCCTAATACATTCAATATTATATAGTAAGTGACGTATTTATTTGCGGTGTTTCTTATTAACCAAATAGTTTAGAGTAATAAGAAAATGCGATTTATATTTGATTATACAGTGAATTGCTTTTTTTTTACATACAATTGTATTTTTTTTTTGGAGGATGAAGCCCACATAGGTATGAGACCTGTGCGTGGGTAATGAGTTGGATGATGATTGATGAGCTGGACCTACAGTTTTAGGTGGGTTCCGAACCACCGGGAAGTGATTTTACAGCAGAGAACAGTGTCCTTTTTGCTGGCCAATCTACAAAATGTGCCCAGGAGAACGCAGCTTATCTCTATCTGATTGAACAGACACCTGCTACGGCTCACGGTTATCACTTCCCACCTTATCACACCTTCAAATGTCACAGAACACAATTCTGGTAGGATATAATCTAGGTTTATTTAGAATGGTTTCGATTGTCAACTTGCGTAATTGTAATTTTCGTAACGAATTTCATCAAGGTGTATATTGAAACAGCCTCCCTATATCGGTTATGACATACCGCATAACTGCAGTATTGATTTTAGTGCATGATATAGCATTTTCATGTGTTGCTCCTTAAGAATTTTATCAACTTGGTAGAACTTGAAGGATAAATATTTCATTCTTTTATAGAAAGATTTGACGTGGATATAAGATATTGATAAATAATTACAATTCTCAAGTACTTAATACTATTGTCTTTGCCTAAAGCGGGACAATCACAAACATTAGAATCAGAATTGCACCTGGTATGGAGTTTCTAAGCGTGATCTTCCAAAGGTAGCCCTGATCTTTTTAGTAAAAACGTAATGTAATTTATTAGTCTTATTTTAAGATAAATTATTTTTATCCAGTCAGTTCTTAATATTCAAAATGTTATGTACAGAGTACAGCAAATGCATAAGCTTCATTCCAAGAGTTCCCAGGGTATATACCCGCAAAGGATATCAATGTTGCAGAAATTGGTAGAAGCAATCAATCCAGCAGATGAGTTCATCCAGGTTAGGAATGTCAGAAGGATTCGAAATGGAGGTGTGCTTGTAGAAACAAAAGACAGGACTTCGGCAGTGAAGGTGGCGGCGGCCCCTGGTCTGAGACAGAGTGGTCTGGTGGTAGGTAAGTTTAAGAAGAGCCTGCCTAAAGTTATGGTCTATGGTATACCGGGCGATAAGACAGACGAGGAGGTAGTAGATTGCATTTTGAAACAAAATAGAGAGGACAGAGGAGAAGATGAGGCTTTCAAGAAAGGTTTCAAGAAAGTGAAGTCCATAAAAGCAAGGAATGAGAATGAGTGTCACTGGGTAGTGGAGTGTGCTCCTGAAGTGTGGAATTGGCTAAAGAGCAAAGAACGAGTTTATATTGAGTGGAATGCATGTCGTGTAAGGGATTATGCAGATGTAGCAAGGTGCTACAAATGTCAGGCCTATGGGCATGTTGCAAAATATTGTAACGAAAAAGTTACTTGTGGCCACTGCACAGAGGAGCACGAATACAAGGAATGCACAAAAAAGGAACTGCCAGCGAAATGTGGAGCATGTAAGAGGTTTGGCCAGAAGCATGACCACTCTGTACTAGACCGTGAATGTCCTGCATACCAGAAGGCAGTGAAGAACAGTGTTAGCAAAACCGACTATGGATGTTGAAGGGAATGCACCGGTTTTGGGGACATACCAAATACTAGCCCAGAGGACTGAAATAAAAAGTGATGTATTTAATGATTTTGACAACCACAGTATTGTGATTGTACAACAGAATATCCGTAGTCTAAGATCCAATTTTGATGCTTTTACTTTACAATTAGATGTCTTAGATAGGAAACCTGATGTTATAATATTAACAGAGATCTGGGTGGATGATAGTGAAATTGGAAGATATTCCTTGCCTGAGTACACAGTTCATTCCAAATGTAATAACACAAATAGAGCAGGAGGAGTAGCAGTGTTTGTATCAGATCGACTCACTTGTGTTACTCTTGATGATTGCAATATGACAACAGCAGACTGCAAGCACTTACTGCTATCACTGTCTCATAACACCAAAATAGATCTACTAGCAATTTATAGATATCATAACTTTTCTGAAGATGTTTTTACTAGAGAGTTGATGGATTCTCTTAATCTTATCAAAAATCCAAATGTAATTATTAACGGTGATATAAACCTAAATATCCTTGAACAAAATCGTAATTCTGATAATTATTTGATTCAGTTAGCCAGTCTCGGAATGAAGTCTTTAATCAATACACCCACTAGAGTTACCAATGTTTCCCAAACTTGTATAGATCATATTTTCTATAGAGGTAAAATTGATAGTAAACTAGTTTACAGCTCCTGCGTCCTTCAGACTTCCATAACAGATCACTGGATGACTGTAGTTTGTATAGAATCAGAAGATATTGAGAGCAATTCCAGAAATCTGTTTGAACATAAAAGAGTAAATGAGGCTAGATTTATATCTCTCATAAGGAATGTTGAATGGAGTGATGTATATATCTGTGACACAGTCTCTCATGCAGTTGAAAAATTTACTGCTAAAATAAAAAACTGTCTTGATGAATCATATAGAGTAGTAAGGAAGAAGAATAATGATAAAGGAATTTTAAAGCCATGGATTAACACAGAGCTTAAAAGAGAAATTGACAAGAAAAACCGATTGTATAAATTGAGTCGCCAACAGCCTGATAATATAGACCTTAAGCGTGAATATAACACGCAGAGGAACACTCTATTGAATAAATTAAGGTTTAGGAAAAATCATACTACTCGGCTGAACTAGAAAGGAATTTAAATAATAGCAAAAAACAGTGGGCAATAATAAAAGACTTGACAGGCGAAAAAAAGAGATTGAGCAGAATAACACTGAAGGATGAGGCAGGATCCTTGAGAACGTGTGATAATGAAGTGGCTAACATGTTTAATAAATATTTTTGCACAATAGGAGATGCGCTGAGAGGAGAAATAGTGAGGGATAACAGTCTCATTAATGATGCATACAAGGTTTATGAAAACAACTTCCAAGATATCAATATCAGAGATTCAATTTTTTTCCACCCAACATCCAGGGACGAAATAATGCACATAATATCTGACTTGAGAAATAATAAAGCACCTGGCTATGACAATATCACCCCATCCCTAGTGAAGGCTATTGCAGAGTACATCATAGATGTTTTAGTATATATTTATAACTTAAGTTTAAGTACTGGAGAATTTCCCTCAGGTTTTAAAAAAGCAGTAGTAATCCCTTTATTTAAGAAAAATAGTAAGATGCAGGCCACAAACTATCGACCAATATCACTGTTGTCTATATTCTCTAAAATTTTGGAGAAAATTGTTAAAATGAGGGTTAACGATTTTCTAGAGCAGCATCATTTCTTCAGTAAGAAGCAATACGGATTTCAAAGTAAACTGAATACTGGATCAGCAATTACTGAGTTCATGTCGGAAGTGTTCAATGGTGTGAATGATGGGAAGTCATGTGCTGCAATATTTGTTGACGTCATGAAAGCATTTGATATGGTTGATCACAACATATTATTGAAGAAAATGTATCTAGCAGGAATTAGAGGTGTTGCAAATGAATGGTTCAAGTCCTACCTGACTGGAAGATTGCAACAAACTAAAGTAAATAACTCTCTTAGTGTTTGTGATGAACTGAAAATCGGCGTACCGCAGGGTTCTGTGTTGTCTGGTTTGCTTTTTTTAATTTACATCAATAGCTTATGTAACGGTGTGTTTAGAGGTAGCTTAGTGGCTTTTGCTGATGACACAGCGCTCTTCTACAAATTCAATACAATGGCCGAATTGCATGTTAATATGCAGAATGATGTGAATTCACTTAGATGGTGTTTCACCCGCAACATGATGGTAATGAGTCCTAAAACAAAATACGTCATATTTCAGCTTAGAAAAATAGCAAGCCTTACTGCACCTCTAAAGTATCACGGGATTGACTGCTCCCTTCAGGACGGTTGTGATTGCCAAGATCTGGAACAGGTTGAGTGCATGAAGTATCTTGGCGTATGGGTGGATAGCAAGCTGAGTTGGAAGAGTCATATAGCTTATTTGAAGGGTAAGCTAGTGAAATATATAAGGATTTTCTACCTCCTAAGGACGGTTTGCAATAAGGAGTTGATGAGAAAAATTTACTTTGCACTCATCAATTCACATTATGACTACGGATTGGAAGTTTGGGGGGGAGCATACAACTCTGTGTTGCACCCACTTACTATTCTGCAGAAGGCTTTTGTTCGAATAATTTCTCACCAAGCACGTACAGTGCATTCTGCGCCAATTTTTAAAGAACTGAGAATCCTGCCCCTTAGATATTTATATATTTACAAAGCATTGAAATTGTACTACGATAGAAGCGGGGAAATGCGACTGTTTGACGCCCGCAGAGTTGCAAGAAATCAATTGAATGTGATTGTTCCAAGGCCTCACCTGACCATTTTCAAAAGATTTTATTTATATCTGGCACCTTCGTTTTTTAATCTACTCCCAGACAGGTTGAAGGAGTGTAGGATAAAGGCTTCATTCTGTAGACAACTACATAATCACCTTGCACAGCAAGATGATGTAACAAGATATTTTAACAGCATAACATGAATTATATTTAGTAGAAATATAGGTTACTTGTGCATGTGGAAATGTTGATGTTATAGTCACTTATCCGAAAGAGTTTTAGTTTTTGTTCCATGTTGTCTTTGTATCTGACTGTTCAAGTATATTTTCAATGATTGGAGTTTGAATAGAGTTTGGTCCCATACATTGTCATTTACATTTATGGGGTCTCTAATATTTGTCACATTCATGTTTTAGATAGGGTTAATATTGGGTCAAGAAGTGGAATTCTGTTTGCAGTTAAAAGTTGTCAGCTTATTCTAGACGCGGCTTTTAAGTCTAAAATTGGGAGCCTCAGCTGATTCAGGAGTATTTCTTTGATGTTTTTATATTTAATTTTATTTCATTTTTCTTTGTTTTTTTTTATATTTTCTATTGTTTTTCCCCCCTCTTACCCTAACAGGTTCTGTAACCTTTGGGATTTTGTTATCCAGTTAAATGTTTTTGTATTTATTTTAAATAGAATTTTATTTTAGAAGTTGGATTTTTTTAATAGAATGTATAGGAATTTAGTATTTGTTGTGAATTGTTGTATTTTCTGGATAATAAAATTGGAGTTATTGAATTGAATTTGAATTGAAATACGTCGACTTAAAAGATCTTGAAATTCACGAGATGAATATTCAGCAATTTAATAACATTTTCGAATTACTCGTGTTATTGATAATTTTATGACAATCGTGATCACATTTACCGGAAAGTATTTACCCCAACACATAATTTTATATTATAGTGGGGTATCATAATTGAAAAAAAAAAATTTATAACAGTTTCTTGAGTAGAGATTCTCTTTAAACATCTATAAAATAATATGTATTTGTGTGTTTATAAATAAATAATATGTAGAGTTTCTGAGTTTTAAATTAAGCAGGTCATTTACATAAAGTATAAAAAGGATGGGAGATAACACAGTCCCGGAGGAAAACTATTGCAAGTTGTATTAGAGGTGCTTGTATGGCTGTTAATAGTTGAAGATAGGGTCCGATTTAGGAGGTAACTCTTAATTAAGTTGAGGAAAACTCCTCTGAATCCATAAGACTCAAGTTTATTAAATAATATATTATGGGGTATATTGTCAAAGGCTTTACGAATATCAAGGAAAACAGTAATTTTTTATGCTTGTTTAATCTATGCTATTCTAGACTATTTTCAACTATGTTACAGACCTTGATGCCTTTATCCATATATAATTTTGGAAGATGTAACGTAATCACATGAGATATAAAATCAATCATTTGTGAGAAATATTTACATAAGAACGCAAAATCAGAAAACAAGCATTGCATCATAGCCTATGACCTGACCTGAGCCTATGATGACTCAGTAAATATTATAATCATGGATGATACGTGTTATGGGCGATAACAGAAATCAATACTGATAAATGTGGTTATCTACTTATCATATAAACAAAAAAAGATCTTACTTTTGCTGGGAAAATTTTTCTTCTAACTCTATTGTATCAGTTATGCTATTTAAACCTTGATCACAGAGCTTGATCTACCGTGATTCAATCATTGATCAGTTGAACTTGATTTTTGTTTTCATCACCTTACCTAAAAAATTAAGAAATCTATTTTATAATTTCAAATCTCACCCCAATGAAATCAGTTGCTCAGCTGTTGTCCTTATTGGAATAGTAGGTGCAGATTTTTTTCGACTCAAAAACTCAGCCAATGTTCTCTGTTTGGGAATATGGTAGGGAAGAATAACCTGAGATTCTCTAACCATACGCTGTGATTCTCTCCTTATTTCGCGCATATTTTCACTAGGTTTTGGTTTTTTGCCCTGTGAAATAATAAGAAATACCGTAACGTAAATGAACCATAAAAATAATATACATGTAAGTTATATGTTAGAAAAATACGAATTCAATATATTTTTATTGCGAACCTTGCATTTCTTGGAATTGTACAATTCTCATGCCTTGGCTCACAACAGAGCATTCGTAGTCAGTCTGAGACTCAGTAGCGGAGAGTGAACATCTCCTTGATCGTATTAATAATATTATTATTGTACTTTTTACTCACTCTGTATATTTTGTAACTTGTATTAAAAATAAAAATTGTTTTCCCGAAATTTAACTTGTATGAATTGTACATGGTATATACATTGTAGCAATAATAACTTGGATAGCCAATATACACAAACCGATTTCATTTATAAATACTCTCAATACAAAATTATTAACCGTACAAAATACCTTATTCTCTCATTCGATAAGAAATAGAAAAGCTCATCTTTCAATCTCCTATCATTTGCTTTCCATAATTTGTACTGCAATCGCTAAATTCAATGTCACTCACAATTTCACCAAAAGACAGCAGACGAGATAAGTTGAAAGTAAGCTAATTTTATTCAACTTGAGAATTTCTTTTATGACTTGTTTGCTTTATCCTTTCCAATTTTCATAGCAGTACACATTAATCATTAATTTTCAATATTTCACTAATCATAATGAAAGAGCGATTGGTCCAGCACTCAAACTTGGCTTTGCTGTGTAAGTGGACCAAATAATTCAATACAATTTATTTCTCACAATACAATACAACATTGATACATTTGATTTTAACTTACTACTTTTATAAATAGAGACTACTTACACAATGAAAAACTGATGAGTAAATTTTATATAAGTATATGTATAGAAACATTGTGAGACAACCATAGCTAGGCTTAAGCCTGAATTTGCAAGTGTTTTGGCAAATATGTAGATAAGTCATATGATCTTGCGATACGGCACTAATAAATGCCTAAAGTTTCAAATACAACTCAACAGAAGAACTAGTAGTAGAATATTACTCGGGGAACATAATTTAAAACTACGATGCTACCAAGTACAATAATTAATTGTAGGACTCTAATAAATGACAGTAATTTATTCAAAAATGAAGCTTAGAAAGCTCTGAAAAAGCTTTCGTTCAAAGCTAGAAATTTAAATGGTGATGACATCTTTCTATAGTGGTATGGTGTACATTATAGTGTAAAAGCATCAAGATTATACATAGACCACAAAAAACACTGACACAGCAACAAGAGTATTGTACTGATAGGACAGCATATCAACTAAGCAATTCAGTGAACATAATAAGAGTGGTAATGTTGATGAAAACAACAACAATAGTTATAATAATAATAATATAATAATAAAAAATGTTTATCTCTTCATACAAAAGTTAGACATTACAATTCAGCGATCAAATCAGCAGTGTTATGTGCCAGCGAGACCCAGTCTCTGAACAGGAAAATGGATTTGGAAAATCTAAAGATGGAAGAAAGAAAAATAGTTAAGAAAATCCTTGGACCAAGGCTTGGCACTCAAGCTTGGTCCGTAAACGGATATAGATTACAGAGAACGTCAAAAGTTGAAGAATATTCTAATATAGACACAGATATGAGAGAAGACGCCTTAAATTTTATGGTGACATCATGAGGCTTCCAGACCATAGACTAACAAAAAGAATTGTAAACCATGTAGTGTCATTTGTAAATGGAGGAGAATGGATACAAAATGTTAAAAAAGACCCAGTAATGGCCAAAATAACAAACAAAGAAATTTACAATAGAAAAAACTTCAGAATAGGACTTAATAAATGGGAAATACCAGAGACAAAACCTCCAAGAGTTGGAACAAAATTGAGGAGAGAGAACAGCTGAATTCGCACAAATAATTAAAAGCTGGTGGGCAAAAAAGAAGAACAAGTCCAAAAAATGAAACATCTTTACTCAATGTCTTCCAATTTGGGAGCTTTATGTCTAATAATAATAATAATAATAATATGCAGATTGGCCTACCTATAAAAAGACTGCAGTAAATCTCTGCTACCTCTTCATCACTTACCATGAGCCATTTGTTAACTAGTGTTTTATAGTGTGTTGGTCTGTATCATTGAATATCTCTCAGGTTATGGTATGTATCGGTGTAATACGTATAAAATTATGTGCAATAAATGTTTGTAGTAGAAAATGATTTTTTTCGGAGGATGAAGCCTACATAGGTCTCAGACCTGTGTGTGGGTAATGAATTGGATGATGGTGATTGATGAGTTGGACCTACAGTTTTATGTGGGTTCCGAACCACCGGGAAGTGATTTTACAGCAGAGAACCGAGTCTTTTTTGCTGGCCAATCCAATCGGTCACCCTTACAAAGAGCGCCCAGGAGTTTCGTAGCTTATCTCAGATTTTTTAAATTTACTTACAACATCCTTGATATAAAAAATTTACCTGCCGCCTGATTAGAATCATCAACATCAGTAACTTGGCATCCCCCCACACTGTTTTTAAAGATTGTTTATCAATAAAAAATGTGTTGTTGATGTAACGTTGGCTGCTTATTCGCGATAATCTCCATTGAAATTCCAAAATGATCAGTTATATCAATTTGCAAAACACATCAATGTAGAATTCAATAAAATATGAAAAAATTATTTAGTCCTTTAGTAAGTGGTCTCTAACAGCTACTTTGAAGTAATCAATTTCCGGTATACAGATACAAAAAATTGTACTCTATCATTCTGTATTTTGTTACTGACTCAAATATCTTTGCAAAAGATTTTAATATACATTTTATGTCCACCTATCGGATAAATTTCTCAATAAATGAGAATTACTATAATTTCCAGTCTAAGATACATTCAGAAAATTGGCAAGTACGGTATATAAGAGAATGTTTGTTTACCTTATCCTTATTTTGCTGCTTGGATGATGTCTCTTTCCCCATTGACTTTTTAATCTTTGCATCGTTATTCTGAATTTCATGATAAGTTCTCTGCTAGAAAAATACACAAGTAGAACAAAGAAAATAAAAATAATTGCGACAAAAAAAAACGAATTCCACTTAGAATATATATTAATAGCCTAATAATATCCTTAATGTCCAAAAGGTTGAAGTCATGGCTACAGACAAAGGGCTTCCACAGCATTAACTAATTTTGAAATATTGCAAAGCCCATAAATGTATTAGCCCTCAATCTCACTTCTATTTGAGCAAGAAAAATTCCGCAAAATGAAACCACTTACATCCCTCTAGCTTTATTGCAATAACTGCTAGAGGAATTTAAAAAATGTAAGACTCCTGATTTCGGGCGATTTTTTGAAATTTCGTATGGCTGTAACTCATAATCAGATTGGAATAAAAATCTAATACTATGTATTCTTGTTAGTTTCATCACTGACTATGACTTAGGCCTAACCGAATTTCAACAAAATCTGAGATGGTGAATGAAAAAAGTGTGTTGATTTCACACGGAACGACCCTATTGTGGATTATATTCAATTCTTGTGCTCCACAAAAATGAACGTGGTAGCTGTATACTGAAAGCTTTGATGTAGTCGCGCTAGATTAAAAAGTAATAAATTTAGACCTGAATGGAAATTTAAATTATTTTTTCTTTATTCAAATTATTTGAAAATTCAAAAACATCTAGAGAGAAATTTCAATTATGACTTTTTCACAGTCTTTATTCAAATCAACTTATTTGTCTTTAATTCAAATCATTCAAAACATTTAGGGACGAAACAATAAATTTTGAATCCTATTTACCAAAGAAATTATTATTGTTTGTTCACCTTTTTTCAAAACAATTAGGGATGAAACAATAAATGTTGAAATATATTTATCAAATAAATTATTATCAATATCTTTTTGCCTTTATTTAAATCATTTAAAACATTTAGGAGCAAAACAAAAATCTTGACTCCTTTACTCCTTTACTCCTTGTCACTCCAAGAACTTATAAGTGTAAGACGGACTTATTACCGATAAGTAAGACTTATCTAAGTCTTTCTTTAATATGATAAAATAGGATTAATACGATACGATTTAATACGATAATAGGTTTCCATACATACGGCCCTCAGTTTTCAAACACGATGTCAATACTTTTGGTTTCATTTTTTCAGGCTCAGATTTATGAATCCAGTCTTATCTTAAGAAAAATTTGAAAAGCCTTCCAAGTGTATGATTTTCAAGTTTTCCTATACTGAAGGAATCCTCAAGTTGGGAAACCTCAATGAATAGTTTAGAGCCAGTGAATCTAAAAGCGAAGTGCGCTTCCCCCTCCCCCATCCAAACAAATATTATAGTTAAACAAAATGACAAACCTAGTGAAAAACAGTTCAACTAACTAACCTCATCTTCCAACACCGGTTCAGGGCTCTTCGAATGGGTTTCTTCATCAGATTCCTCAGCATCATAAATACTAGGGTCAAAAGTGTATTTTTTCTGAAATTAAAAGAATATTGAATAAACACAGTGTTGAAACAAAAATTAATATGATCTCTGATTATTAAATGAGAACATTAGCCTAATAAAGTTAAAAATGTGGTATCAGTGGAGTATTCTAGGTTCTAAACAACAAATAATATGAACAAAATTCATTACCGAAATGACAACAATCAAATACTGTAACAGATTTCTAGGTGATTATTATTATTTGATAAGACATTGTAATATTATAAATAAAGTTAATCATATGCAAAAGAAAAGAAAAGAAGAAGGTTGCCTAGTAACCTGAAAAATAACGAATTCAGAAGTTCAGTTGAAAAGACGTAAAAAGTATTTTCATAATTAATTATTGTAAATGTATAAATAAAATATAATTGACCCTGAGATCAAGACTAAAGTAATTTGTAACATTACAACATTGAAATGTCGAAGATAATATTTAACAAATAACAAAAAAAAAAGAATAAATTTAGATTTACAAATCGAATATTTAAGCCCCGTTACCTTTTCAGCAACATGCATTTAGCCTGTACTTATGAACCGACCTTGAGGCATCCTTATCACAAGAGAGACTTTTAAACCTTTTTTCTGAAAGCTTTACAAGTTTCCCTTGAATTAAGCAAGTTTCAAGGAATGCTCATAAATACGGGCCTCACTCTGCGCTTTGATAGGTGCAATACCTCAGCAATGGTTATCTACTACCTGAAAATAGTAAAAAATGCCAATGCCTTCAATTCACAAACAAACATACTTCAAATGAATATAACCGTGTCTTTAAACGATATCAATTAGACCAAGAAGAAAGCATTGCATTTCTAGGAGTTTTGTTGGATAGGTGATTGTTCTGGGCTCCTTACATTGAGAAAATTGCTGTAAAATCTCATCTGGGGTATTTGTCCTGCGACAGCTTGTTAGATTAAATTATTACAATGGACTCTTACTGTCACATATTAGGTACTCTATCTTAGCATGGGGTAACTCATCAGCACAAAACCTCGACAGGATGTTTAAGGTCAAGAAGAAAGCTGTTAGATGTATGGAAAGAGTAAATATGTTAATTTCAAGTAGACCACTGTTCAAGAGACTTGGTCTTCTAACTGCTTGTATCTGTATGAAGCTACAGTGATATAAACCAAAATTTTCATGTGCATGATTGTAATACAAGAAGCCGAGAAGATTATCAATGGTCAGTCAAAATAGCAGTTTATTCAAACACCTAGTTATATTGGTTTTCAACAGGCATATGATACTATCAGAAGGGTGAAGTTGTATTAGGCACTTAGAGAGTTAAATGTCCCCACAAAGTTGATCCGTCTCATAAGTATGACAATGAAAGGAAGCACAGCTGTGGTCAAGATTGATGGAAGTATAACAGATGATTTTGAGGTGAGAAGGGGACTGAGGCAAGGAGATGTGTTGTCAGATAAGATTCAATGCTGTGCTGGAAACTATTATCAGAAAGGTGACCACCAACAACCCCGGGGGCACACTCTTTAACCGGATGTGCCAAATAATGGCTTATGCGGATGACGTGACCATACTAGAAATAGGAGGCAAGAAATAGGAGGGAACTGACAGAGGTATATGAAAAGCTGGAACATGAGGCAAGAGAAGTGGGCCTGGAAATCAACATGCAGAAAACCAAAGTAATGGTTATGTCCAGGAGGCCAGTGAATGATGGAGCACAGATACAATTATCAGGTAGAACCTTTGAGAAAGTGAAATCATCCAAGTATTTAGGCACCCTAATAACAGAAGAAAATAATGTGGCTGAAGAAGTGGATGCTAGGATAATGTCCGGAAATAGGGTCTATTTTGCCCTGCAGAATATCCTTAAGTCCAAGAATGTGTCAAAAAAAGCCAAAATTAAAATTTACACAACAATTTTAAGACCAATAGTGACATATGGGGCCGAATCTTGGACATTAACTAGAAGAGAAGAAGGTCTGCTACAGAGATGGGAAAGAAAGATTTTAAGAAGAATTTTTGGAGCAATCAAGGAAAATGAAATATGGAGGATAAGAACAAACGAGGAATTAGGAAGATTGTTCGTGGAGACCAGTATTTTGTCTGTTGTGAAAAGTATGAGGCTGAGATGGGCTGGTCATGTGCACAGAATGCCGGAAGGGAGGGTGCCAAAAATGGTGATGGAAGGCAAACCCGGAGGAAGAAGACTACAAGGAAGACCAAGAAAGCGGTGGGTTGATGATGTGGAGGAGGATTTGCGAAGACTGGGTGTCAGAAGATGGAGAAGAGCAGCAGAATGTCGCGAGGGATGGAAGGATGTGGTTGTGAAGGCTAAGGCTCTGCATGGGCTGTAGTGCCAATAATGGTGATGAGTTATATTGGTAGGAAATTCTATAACAATCTACCACAGTTTCTAGTCTTAAAAATATTGAAATATTAAAAAAGACAGGCTGACGAAGCTTCTTTTCAGAGGTGAAATGCATTCCTCAAGCATCTCCAATATATGTGAGTAAAACATTATTTAAAACTGAAATACAGTGTCAGTTTTAATATTAGATTATTAAAAAAAATTTAGAAAATATTTTAGTTAATAAAGCTTTTAAAGCGTACAAGAGTTTCTTTCAGATCAAATTTGAGCTTACCACAACTAATTAAAATTATGATGTTGAAGATCCATCTTGTTTCCACTAATATGTATTATAAACTTAAAAAACACTTTTAAATGGAAATTGACTCACGTTATGGCGTGACGGCCGTTTCGCTCTGTTGTCTAGAGCATCATCAGACGTGAGTGTACTGTGGGTCGTCTGATGATGCTCTAGACAACAGAGCGAAACGGCCGTCACGCCATAACGTGAGTCAATTTCCATTTAAAAGTGTTTTTTAAGTTTATAATAATTAAAATTGTAGTCATGGTAACAAGTGAATAAGAATGGTCATATTGTATATATCTGACTTGATTCGTCTTATACTCAATAACCGGAGTCTTTAAGAGGGGTGATCTTAGAAAAAAGGTATTGGGTGTTTAACTGTGCAAGCTCCCGAAGGCTTTTATCTTCTGACTCATTCGACTTTCTTTTTTATCTTTTCAAGTATTCTTGCCTTGTTTTATAAATTCTGTTTTCTCTATTTCTACAATTTTTATTATAAATGCCTTTACTTCTTCTGTATCATTATTATTAGTCCTGAGTAGCTGTACCAGAGCTGTGAGTAATGGCAAAGCGACCCATTCCGAGGATTATTCAGTTTAAGGGGAGGGGGGGGGGGGTAGTGTAGGATAATTCAACGAAGCCCAGCAAATAAGCTTGCTCATCTGCTAACTAGCGGTAAATCCTGTTACTTTGTCAAAATTAAAAAAATCTAGCATTCAAAGAAACGCTCATTATTAGAACATTAACTGTTGTAAATTATTCAATTTAGTAGCAATATACGTACTCTTCTATGAGATGCCCTCAATGCTTTCAATGAATAGTCGGGAATATTAATATGTTCTTAACTTATCATATCACATTCGATTTTTTGCTGAGTGGCACAATATATTTTATTTTCTCATTTATACCAGGAAGATGTTCATTTACATTGTTTGAGTCACCCAGAACTATGAGAAAATTGTCTTTACCAAAAATGTTTGTTTCCTCCTTAGCTGACTATGACTGTATTTATAGGGGAGTTTGGCTTGAAAAAACTTCCAACTTCATATTCGTTTTTAGTCTCTTATCAAGTAGATTACTGCAATATCGTCCATGACTGGATGTCAAAAGCGGTAATCTTCCTTTCCTACTGTTATTTCCCCTTTCTTTACTTTTGGTTGCTGTTTGCAAAGCCTGACAGTAACTTTTAGTTCGTCGTTTTTCCATATTTTCCCCACTCGTTTTAGATTTATTTTGTTTTCATCGCAGGTTCATATCTTCATTTATTTTAGATTTTAATGAATCTATTTCCCCTGGGGTTGACCTACATTGACTCAAGATTTAAAATTTCGATTTTATAGTCTTCTATCTGCATTTTTACAATTACCTCCAGAGATTTAATTTCATTCACCATCTCTATCCTTTTTTCCTCAGTACTTTTTAGTTCCGTGTGATCACGCAGTAATTTAGCAACCTTTTCTAACATCTATAGATGTAAGAGAATCTCACATCTGATGGTGATTGTCTACTTGGGACACACTTTTACCTGCATCATTACCAACGTACACATTCTACATATAAAATCTAAAGGACATGAACTCAACACCTTTGAACAATTTGAAATATACAAACACACCACACACAATAAACAAAACATCCTGAATGCACAATTACATTTTAAATCATGCAAACTTTTTGATCACATTATACAAAAACTACATTTCTTCTAACCAAAAAAACCGATCTCCATGACTCGAATACTTTTATTATTGGAAATATTAAACCGAAATATTGGAAAATGATATATGAGTGAGAGAATAAAAAAATCACAGGGAGCTCAAGGTAAACCAAACGTCTGTGTCAGCGTCAGGTCAGATCTTCAAGACGTTCCCAAATGTAATCAGCTATAAAATAGGATGAATTGATAAATATAAGAATACAAAGAAAATTCACAACATCAAGCACAGTAATCTTACCTGCATTTTCTCTTCATTGTCGCTATTTTTTGACAACATTGCACTTTGATTGGAGTCTTCAACTTCATCATTATCTTCAAGTTCATTCACGGATTCATTCCCAATCGAATTACCATCTACATCACTTTCATTATCGTTATCCTTTGATAAGGTCTCAATTTCGCCAGAGTCCACAATTAGAGTGTTATTGTCGTTCATTGAATCTTTATTAGCATTTACAAATTCGTCATCTGCATTAGCTTTGTCTGTTTGGTTGAGAACAGCTTCCTCTTCAGATTCATCATCCAAAATAGCATTCCTTTTCCGTTTAGAGACCACAATTTCTTCATCATCATCGGAATGTGAATCATAATCCGAAGTCATCATAATACTACTAAGCCGGTTCCTGAAAATTAGCAAACTTGAGTTATTATCTGAAAAATTAGAAACATTGGAGAGAAGAAGGGAAAAATGTTCTCTATCCCTTCACAAAAACTGAAATATAATAGATTTAGAATTACATCGCTCTATATAGATAGAACAATATAGCTCGGTGAGTGCGTCGTGAATTTGAATCACGGGCGTTCTGCCATCGTTCTCCTGCGGCCATGAGTTCGAAATCTGACTAAATAAAAACTTAAAACGGTGCCAATTTTTTAATAAAAGACTTAAGAATAAAACAATCAAGCTACAATTCAAACTGAAGCACTTGATCAAGTAATTGCAATTTCCATACATTTTACACACATATACAAACAAAATATAAATAAAATTTAGCAAAAACCAGAAATATAACTTCCTCAAAAAACAAAATATAAACTGCTGGCTCTTTGGTGGTGTAGCAAGATAGGAAAAAGCTGAGTAATGCTAGTAGGGGAATTAGTGAGTTATACATAGTTGATCATGATAAAGAATGAATACAAATTATAGTAACTGTTAACGCATTTTTATGGTGAATGTAAGAATGGGTTAACGAATAGCCTGCGGAACCCAAAAGCCTGGGACCATAATAAAATCACAAGGGTTCATAATAAAATTCCTACACCATCCACTTACTTCGGTGACAGGAGTTTGACTGTCCCCAGCGGATCTCGTGATATGGCTACCATGACAGTAATTACCGGAAAACTGGTAGCCCTAAATAAAGAATTTTACAATTCATCTATCACCAGTAAATTAATTGAAAATGGTCTCAAGTTATGTTATAACCCCTTTATTGTACAATATCTATTGCAATACACGTGCATTTAGGTAAAGAGTAACTTATCTAATGTCTAAATTCCATTTCAAACAATATCATGGAGTAACTTGGATGAGTGAATCTTAAATTACCTGGTAAAAGAGAAAGTATGAAATAATAACGTAGAAAATCAAATTCAATTAGTCTTTGACACTCATTCTCGCGTATCATAACCACAAATCTAAAAGTTTGACAGTCTGCCAGTCTGCCTTTCCCTAGCAAGCTACGTAAACATTCCTCGAATATACTGATTTGGCGGGAAATTCACTAATGGCTGCAAGGTGAAATGTCGATTATCATGTATCGATTGATCATGATCGATACGATTGGCTGCTTGCTGAATTAAAAATAATAAATAAGTAGATAATTTACGAATAAATAAATCAAAATCGCTACAAAATATCAACAACACAAAATCTAATATGATTCAGCTCCACTGGAATCTATTTTAATCCAACAAACTTTTTTGAGAAGGAACAATAACTCTACTAAAAGGCCATGGTTACATTCCGTACGCCGTAAAGCGCGGCATCCACTTGCGATTTCTAGTCGCACGATTGTTTAGTCGTAAAAATGAAACCCATTATTTCTAGGGTGAACCCACATTTGCCTGAAAAACCGCTACGACGAAAAAGTTGCAAATCATCCTCTTTTGTCTGCGACCCGACTATTGGACTTCCGCAATGAGTCACATGGTCAAGTCGTCAAGTACGTATGGACATGCATCCACTTTCCAATGTTGACAGTTTAGTCGCAGATCTGACGTTTCCTGCTTGTTTTCAACTAGAAATCATTTTTATAAGTAAGGCTTATTGCAACTAAGTAAGACATATCAAGTCTTTCTTTGATAAGAAACGCTCATAAATACAGCACACAATCATCAGAACTAACCCTTTGATTTAATTTGTGTAGTCTATTTCATGTCTCTTTCAGTGGCGGATCCACGGGGGGGAAGGGGAAATTCCTCCCCCCCCCCAAACGGAGAAGAAGAGGAAAAAGAAGAGAAGAGGAAGGAGAAAAGAGAGGAGGAGAAGAAGAAGAAGAAGGAGAAAAAGAAGAAAAGAGGAAAAAATGGAAATGATAGAAAACATAGAAGAAGTGGAAAACAGATGACAATAGAAATTGGTAGGAGAAGAGAGATATAAATGAAAAAAGGGAAAAATAAGGATGAAATGAAATTTAGAAGAAAATGAAGGAGATTTTACAAAGTTGTTGACAAGCGAAGAAAGTCAGACAGCAATGCCTAACCAACAATTAATTTTTTATTGCAAATATTGTGTACTTCAGTACTTGGTCTGAAAATGATGCCAGTTCTGAAAGGTTCTGGATCATGTAGCTTATCAATACATGGCTTGGGACTACTCTGGCAAAAAAAAGCACTTGTTTTATTAGCAATTCACTCAGATAATCACTCTAGAGCCTAGATCCTAGATCCTCAAAAAATTGTTGGGAGATTTTGGCTGATTACAGAATAGTTTTTTAATTGCGAATAATGTATGTCGTTTTTATTGTTCATTTCATTTTTCATTAACAGCTTGGCATAACTATGAGGGGGGAATCAGGGAGATATTTAATCAGGGGGCAAAATAGGTGAACAATTAAATTTGGAAAGTGGGTTTCATTTCAATTGAAAATACCCTTAAATTCACGATTTTATGCCTCATTTTCAAACACCACGGACCAGCCCCCCCCCCTGGCAACCATACCCCACTCAGGTATTCCCCCCCAAAATCTGCTGATGGAACCGCCCCTGGTCTCTTTTCCACAAAAGCTGTGTTGTCAGCCTATATGTTGTTCTGAGTGAGAACAACATGTTGTTTCATCCAGTATGTTGTTCCAGACAGCTGGTTGCTCAAATCAGATCAAAATATTTAAAAAATAAAACATATTTCACAATTCATATGTATGATGAATGAAACCAATATGGCTTTCACGAGGGTTTCAATACAGAGCATGCCCTAGTCGACTTTATGAGAATTATTTATAGCAATGAAAATTATGGATTAAATGTGAATGCATTATTTTTAGATGTGAGAAAGGCTTTCGATACTGTTGAGCATACTCTTCTTCTAAAAAAGTTGGAACATACAGGGGTAAGAGGTGTGGCCCTACAATGGTTTAAATCTTTTCTAAGCAATGAAAAAACTTTATCATGCACTTTTTGCACTGAGAACTGTGAGAGCCGCATCTAATGTCAAGACAGCCCAGAAAGTGTATCATGGATATTTTCTATCACTGATGTGCTATAGTATCTTGTTCTGGGGGGCTGGAAAAAATAATTTAAACCTAATATTCAGGATGCAAAAGAAGGCTGTGCGGGTTCTGGAAGGCTTGGGTCCATCTAATTCATGTGGGCCCATTTTCAGGAAATACAGGTTCCTCACAGTTCCAGCATTGTACTTTATTGAGACTGTGATTTTTGTCTTCAAAAATTCGGCAATATTTGAAGGCAGCCATGTTAGCCATACTTTTGGCACAAGAGGAATGAGTTCAACTGTTTTTCAGTACCCAGCTCACAGACTTAGTCTTTTGGAAAGGGGACCGTATTATTCTGGGCTCAAGCTTTTCAATTGTCTTCCTGAAAGAATAAGGTTATGTGGTGCTCATAGGCTATTCTTGTCATCTATTACTGATGTGCTGGTGGATGTGTGTCTCTATACTGTAGAGGAATGTTGTAGTGCCTTTATGGCTTGACATTTTTTGTTTTACACAAATGCATTTATAATTTCTTTGTTTTCTTCTCTTTTTATTTATGACATGTTACATGCCACTTGAGCACTGCTCATATCTGTGGCTCAACGTAATAATAATGATAATAATAATAATATAGTTCAATGTACAAAATTAAATAATACACATAGTTCTTTTTTAATAGTAACCTCAGGACTTCTGCAGGGATCAGTCCTATCAGCAATCCTTTTCATTATTTTTGTAAATGACCTGTGTAATGGAAATTTTTTGTTATGCTGATGATAATAGTTATTTATGTATTAAGAGCGTGAAGCGCGACTTTATCGCTCGAGCCAAAACATTTACTGCGCGACGCATAGCGGAGCGCAGTAATTTAGCGAGAGCGATAAAGAAGCTTCACGTGCGAATTGCATACAATATTTTTCCTACAACTGCAATTCTGGATTCCAACACAATAAAAGCTTTAAGTTTGTAACATCACAGACCATGCGCGGATTTGGTTAGCGTGCGCCATTTTGAGGTTATGTGAATTCACGGATTCCACGATCCACCAATGAGAAGGCATCAAAATCAAAACAGAAGCGTAAAGAAAACAGCTGGCGAGTGTAATAGTATATTTCGCACCTAGGGCCGAAAATGTGTGTTTGCCGGCTCGAGATCGCGGTTTTCAAGTTCGAGACGAAGTCGAGAACTTGAAGCGTTTGAGAGCCGGCAAAACATTTTTGCCCGTGTTGCGAACGCTATTTTTCGCCACACTACGAAAAAAAAACAAAACAACAATGTTAAGATGGAAATTTTGAAAGCGAAATTTTAAGGCTATGGTACTTGCAAGAATACAAGGAACGGCTATCACCTTTTTATCCAACCTACAGCGCTCTGGGTGGGCATTTTGTCAACTACTACAACTGTTCACCAAAAGTTTAGATGGTTAGGTTTTTTGTTGTTATTCCTGTTCCTGATTCGAAACTTGCATAAAACAACCAAAAACCTAACCAACTAACCTTTCTATACCAACAGTAACCTTTACCAACAGTTGCAGTAGTAGTCAAAATTCCTAAAAACAAAAAACCTAACCAACCAACCTTTTGGTGAGAGGTTACCAACATTTGTAATAGTTGACAAAATTCCCACCCAGAGCTCTGTAGGTTGGATAAAAAGGTTCTATTGTTTGATATCAAAACTACAAAATAATACATATTAAGTTATAAAAAGTGATCATTTTTGACATTTTAAATACTACGTACATATTAAATTATAAAAAATAAACATTTATTGATGGTTTAAATATTTTTGTTTTACATAAAAGTTGGAAGGATTCATTTTTACAATCATGACTGCTGTATCCAGACACGATCAGCTGTCATTCAAGGTCATTTTCTTTTCCGCCCTAGGGCGGTAAACGTTTACAGACCTCGACGGAAACCAAACACTTTCGGCCTCCATATGACGCACGAAAAACAGCTCATTACGTCCTAGTGTGGCGAAAAGTACTTTACCGCTTGCTGAGCAGTAAAGAGGTATTTTACAATTAGTTTTCAGTACGTAAGAACGACTTTACGAGCAGTTGTAGGAAAAATATATTTTGTTGATAGACAGGCTCTCAACTTTGGATTTGGTCAAATTTGGTACTCGCTGGCAATGTAGCCAACACTGAAATTCAATATTTTTGTGGCCAAAGCTGACAATTAACTGCGCAGGCTGCCAACATAACACTTCAGATGAGATATATTGTATTTTCTGGTAACTGTTTTGATGAAATTTTTTTGGAATAATTTATTGTCCAAAATAAAACTACCATCAAAAGAATTGCACCTTACAATGTATTGTAAGCCAGTTGAGAATTACTGAGCTACTTAACAAATTCTGGCTTGAAATGTAAAAATGATAGACATGAACAGTTGCTAAACTATTGTGTGATCACACTGAATTAAAAACAAAATTAGAATCATCACTAAATTAATCTGAGGAAGAACGGATAGGATTTGTGAATTTCATAAAATCTCTGGAGGTTATTGTAAAAATGCAGCAGGAAGACCATATAATTGAAATTATAATTCTTACAAGTCAATGTAGGTCAGAGGAAATTGAAATATTAAACTAAAAAATAAACGAAACTAATGTAAGATCTGAAAATTATTTAATAGTATTTAGGAATCATAACAACAATAATATATTTAGTTGAAACGTTTTATAGTGTACAACAGTTCCTTTCACATAAATCATCACAATTAATTGATACAGTAATTTATGTTAACTATTGTAGAAGATTGTATAATTGTTGATGTGACTTGTCTTGTGCACCTCAATAATGGCACAAAATTGAGGCTCCAAGAAGACTTCATTCATCAAATTATACTTTATTCCAGTGTTTATTATAGAGCCTCAAACATACTCACAGAGGAGAGGACAGATCTGCCAATCTCATAATCAAGTTTTTGATGTTGTTGAGGTCGATTAACTGAAGTTTAACTGTCGATATTGCGAACCCTAAAGGTCTACTCTGTCGAGAGGAGAATAAGAATAGACCCATTATGTCGCTGCATGCACCATTTAGACTGGGGCTACTCAGGAATGCGGACCACTCTGTCGTCAGTGTAAAATAGAAACCGACCCACTCTGTCGTCAGCGTAAGATAGAAATAGACCCCCTCTGTCGTCGACTACTTTTGGCGTCGTCCCTTTCCTACTCGCTTAGCGAGTAACTATCCCAATGTAATCGACCCTTTACCAAACACCGGCTACGTGTCTGAAACAGGGATGTCGCGTCGCACCGATATCTCAAGATGTGTGTAAGTCCCCCATTTAATAACATGGGTTGGTTTTCGATAAAAATGCCTCAGACACGATGTCTAAGACACTAGTGTGTAGAGGCCCTTACTGTGATAATTTCGGCACAGCAGGACTTACTACTGCAATTTTGTTCGATAAATTGGTTGAAATTGATCCATGTTTATGGAATCACAACGGTAGGTACCGAGAAACAAATAAACAAACAGCGGTAGGCTACCATAATATGTATTATATAGTATATTATCTATATATATAAAAATGAATGTCTGTCTGTCTGTATGCAGTGGCGGATCCAGGGGGGGGGGACAAAGGGGGCAATCCCCCCCCCCCCCCGAGATCCAAGAGAAGAAGAAAAAACGGCATAAATCTAATAGAGACTAGGACGAAATTATGTAAGCAACATAAATTGGCTGTTTCCAATTTGTGTAAAGCCATCCATGTTACTTGTGCAGCACAGTTACTTTTAAAACTATTTAAAAGTTGCAGCTTTAAGAATACTGTATCCTTGAACAAATAAATTGTTTTAGATAACTTCTTTGGTTTGTAATTCAATTTTTCACTCAAAATGCTTCATATTTTATTAAATCATTACCTTATTCATATTGATATTTTTATATCTAAAAAAATTTGCTCAATAATTATTTAGTAAATTGGATGTGAACTCATTCGAAATTTGATATGGTACGTAACAACTTGAAAACTTAATTTATAAGAAAAATTACAATGACATAAATAGATATCAGGTAAAACGGTAAGGAATGCAAATTACCAATACAAATTTGTACATAAATATTGATAAAACAGTGCTATCCATGACAACAGTATGAGGGGCACAAAAAACGATGTCAAAATACACCATTTTCTATTAAAAAATCCAAAAAATTTCCGGGGTTGGGGTCCGGGGCCCCCCTTTGATTGGGGGATATTCCATACCCCCAAACCCCCCCGTGTTTGCCCCCCCCCCCGAAATCACCTCATGGATCCGCCACTGTATGTATGTTCCCTATAGACTTCAAAACTACTTGACAGATCGGCATGAAACTTTGGTAATATGTTGTGTGAATATATGGGATGGTTTCTGACCATAAATTTTAATAGGGGTGCTAATAATAGTAATTAATCCATTTTACAGACCTAATCTACTGAACTTGCCGTCCATTAGGCTACCGAAATGATTGGACAGGAAAGAACTCCATGCTTGAATAGCCCAGTGGTTAGCACTCACACGTCTGGTGTAAAGGTTCACAGTAGTCGGGTTTTGGGGGCCCCTTTTACAGGCTTAATTGAAGGGGAGGTCGTAACCCGGACACACCCCCCCACTACAACAGTGGTCACCTGATAGCTCTATCATTCAAGCTTGGTTGGCAGGAAGTTCAACTGAATGATTTGGTTTCGGAATTACCATGAGTAAATAATAAAGTAACTGAAAATGGAATGAAAATTCATAAACCAAATCATTCAATTGAACTTCCAATTGACTGATAGAGCTGACAGCAGACCTGTAAGATCAACCAGGCACTGAGGATCCACATCTTGCCAAAAAACGTTCTACCTCAAGTAGAAAAAAAAAGTTCAAATTTCTATATGGAAATATAAACAGAATTATTTAAAATAATTATCTGCATTTAATACCACTTATCTCACTAAAATCAGCACATAAAATATTTATTTCCTGCAATGAATAATCTAAAGGACACGAATTCAATACCTTGGAACAATTTGAAATGTATAAACACACCATACACAAAAGAATTTCAATGAACAATTAAATTTTAAATCACAAAACTTTTTTATCACATTATACAGAACCCACAATTCTTCTAACTAAAAAACCGATATGCCGATCTAGGACGCCTTTGAGTTTCCATGACTCAAAAAAGCTTGGCCTGAAGTGAGTATAACTATAATTTATTCTCAATTAATTGACTGCAAGTCGTTGAATTTACAATAAAAAGTTGATAATAAAGCTTAAACTTCAAGTTATTGAAGCACAGTCACATGGGTGCAAATGATGATGAATCAGACTGGTCATCATGTCAAGTAATTTTTACCACCAATATTTAAAAAAAAATCCAGCTTCTTTATTAAAAAAAAAAATAATAAAAATTCAAAGAAATAAATACAACTATCAATTTAATTCATATGAAAACACTTATAACCGTTTGTGACGTCATATTTTACAATACATTATAGACAACAATGATTTTAATTACAAGAATAATACATTTTCTCTAAAGACTGTTGAATATACATTCTCAATCATGACAGTCAAGTCTTTGAATTTGACTTGACTGCTGCAGCGCTCATGCCCACTACAAAAGCACCTACTGTGAAAGCCTGAGCCATGACCCTAGCTCTCATCATGTACTGTTGATTCTGGCTGTTACCTCGCGCAAAATAATACAAACCCACTAATAGGCAGGATGCAGTTGCAATGGCCCCTGTAAACACACATAGAAAGCAATAGCTCTATTAGATCGGTTGTGTTAGCTCATTACTCCCATAAAAAAAAATAGAAAAAGTTCATGAGGAAGGTAGCATTAGAGTTTTCTTCATTGTAGTCTTGCCCAAACTCTAATAATAATTTCACAGTGGAACTTTGACCAGAGTCAAGAGTTGTTCTTGATTTAGCAGATATTACGCTACTGATTTCAAATAATGATTTAAAACCAATGATGTTGTAGAGTGGCGTAATATGGAGTGGATCAGCAAAAGATTAGATTAAGAAGATGTAAGCTTCTCTTTAGAAGTGAAATGCATCCCTCCCGTATCTTTAGTTTAAGTGAGTGAAAATAATACATTAAATAGAAATACAGTGTCAGTTTTGATACCAGATTGTTCTTTAAGTATTTTGTCATGGAAAACATCATGCTTCAAACAAAGTTGCCTCCCCCAATGAAGTTGAAGACTTCTGACCTATAAGCATTCTGCCACCATTATCGAAAGAACTAAAAAGATTGAGCCATTTGCAAGTGATCGAATTCCTTGAGAAAAACAGTAAGCTCCATAAATTCTAGTCTGGATTTTGAAAATCGCATTCAACCAAAACTCTATTGCATATAAAGATAAGGGTTTAGCTATGGATCAATAAAAATGTACTATTTTGAGTCTATTCGATATCTGTATAGCATTTGATACCGTCGGCCATAAGGTTCTACTCAGTAAATTAGCTTTTCTTGGTTACAGTCAGGAAGCTATAGTATGAAGTCTACTCTTGATCCCCTTCTCTACCCTGTATGCAAATGACCTCTCCTGAATAATAAAGATTTCTAATCTTACACAGATGACCTTCGAATCAATTCCACGTGTCCTACCTCAAGAATCATACTACTGTTTACAAGATGATATAAGTTAAAATTGTTGAATGGACTAAAAAAATGGTCTCAAACTCAATCCTGTAGAACGCAGCCTATAATTATTAGCTATTCCCGCTTGATCAATTGCATTGACTCAAACCTTACCCGTAAAATCACAATTGATGGTATTGCAATATCATATTGTAGTTCATGTAAGAAAGTTTTTTATCTTGCACCCTTTGAAAAAAATGCCTGATATTGTGGAGCACAAACTAAGAAAGTTTTGTGATAGATAGATGTAGTTTGAGAAGTTTCAAATTGTGTGAGTCTTTCTGTTCAAGAAAAGGTTTGATGCTCTCCTTGATGAAGGTAGTTTCTGCTTTAGTTTTGGCTATTTGTTTTATGAAGCTTTTCTTCAGAAGTGAAATGCATCCCTCCCGTATCTCTAGTTAGTAAGAGAAAATAATATATTAAATAGAAATACAGTGTCAGTTTTGATATCAGAACTAGAGCAAGGTTCCAAAATAGAACGATTTCTAGTATATTATCTGTAATTATAGCGATTCTATGTCAGTATCACATTCACTTTGTCACTTGTAATATTGGAAGCTTGTCGAAACGAAGCTAATATTTTGTGCATTTGTAGCTTCATAGAGATTAATGTATTAACGTATTAATGACTGATTTATTTGGACTTATAGGTATTATTTCAATATCGGTAGTACTCTTATTAATCTCTAGCGGACTATCATTGGTATCAATAGACTATCCAGGTTATTACTTACCCCCAGGAACAAGCGGTTCTTCTTTGAACTTTCTTGTAAATTTTTGCAGTAGCGTTTCGTGAAAATAATCTGTGTTCACATCTTCTCTCAAGGTGAGCCATTGCAAATCAGAAAGATCTTTTTTGTCAGAATCCATCGCGTGAAATGATCAAGTTGATTCAATACCTTTCAATTTTATTTCAGTAGTTTTCTTGCTTTATGTTTTGTTTGGTTATGTTATTTCCAGATATTACGACAATAGACAGTCAACACCATCTAGATTGCCAAGTAAAAGTATCTTATAAATATAACTATAGGCGATCTGGAGATCGACCGGCAGCGCTGCGAGCGGATGATCTTGTACTAATTTAGTGATACAAAATCTGATCGCTGTTCATTCGTGTGCTAATTTGTCTCACTTCATAAGTTATTTTTCTACTTTTCTTCTTTCAATTTGCTCCAGCTGTTGAAAGCAAGGCAAATCTAATGCTGCTGGGCTGGAACTGTTACACACTGGTGTCTCATACATCATGTCTTAAGACAGAAAATGGCTTGATAATCGTTGTGTTACCCAAAAGCACCAAACTTTGTAGGTTCAGGCACTAGAGATGGGTCGTACGGTACTAGGTTTTTCTGATACTAAGTATTCCGAGTACTAGTACGTTCTAATACCTATTCCAAAATACTAGGTAGTATTTTATATTAGCTAGTTTGCCAGAGTAAGAGAGTACACATACAAGAGAGTATCGTACTGCGGTACTGGTACTACTGTTTCTCGCGTTAAATACAGCTCGAATCTTTATTACTCACGTTAAATACAGCACGAATCTAATTATTGAGTTGCTCTCAGATGTGCTGTAGCGAAATGAGACGCGGACGGCAAGACTCGAGTCTTGAGACGCTTGAGTAACAAACGACTCGTACTCAAGTAGTATTTGTACTGGAAAAGTATGCGCGTACGCCATACGCGACGCAACTAAGCATGCGCCTACAATCGAGTATAGTGAATAGAGAGAGAGAGAGAGAGAGAGAGAGAGAGAGAGAGAGAGTGAGTGAGTGGGCGAGAAAGAGTGAGTGAGTAGTTGAATAGTTCTATAATGAGAAATGTACTACTGTGCAACTGCAAATTACAAAGCTCCACTCCCACTCCGTAAATTGGAGTGGGGACTTGAAGTCACTGCCCGTACTGAAGTCGCGTAGTTTACTAGAAATACTCAAAGATATCTGAGTATTTTGTTCTTCGAATACTAGGTGCTAGTCCGTACATTCAAATAATCAGTAAAAATAACTTACCTGTTCCAGTAAATACGCCTCATCTCTATCAGGCACCATTGATGAGTGCAGAAGGTGGGATAGTTCCAAGAATATAAATATGTGTGAAAGTTCCTTGACCAGAGATAGTAAAACTATATAATTATGGGAATGGAGGGGTTGATCTCTTAGATCAGCTAATCTATATAGGATCTACGTACATTAAAAAAAAATGGACATTATGCATGATATTTCATGCAGTAGATTTTGATTTGGCAAATTCATGTATCGAATATAAAAAAGACTTTAAACAGCTCGAAATATCAAAAAAAAGTTCTTGATCTGTTGCATTTTAGAATGCATATTTAGCTGAATCACTGGTCACAGCTGGAAACCCAGCTAAAAGATCAAAAAGTGGCAGACCAAGTACGGATCCACCACCATTTGAATTGACCAGGAAGCCAAGACTCTCATTGGAAGTAAGACACATTGTTGAGGTTCAGAAAGACATGGTGGACCATATGCCATTTTTGGATACTAATAAAGATGGGAAATGTTGCAAGAATGATATTTGTCAAATGAAAATTCATTTCTATTGTGACAAATGCAATGTGCATTTATGCATAAAAAAAGACCGAAATTTTTTTGTCCATAGAAAATAAGAGAAATTATACATTTTCATCTCAACCTCATCTTTATTTCATTATTCATTTGTGTATTGTATTATTCATAAATATATATTTTTTATGATACAACAACATCACATTACAGCAAGACGTTTGTACCTTGCTACCAAGAAAGCTGACTCATTCAAGTGAGGTTGGGTGCTGGGCTAGGTGCAAAGTCTTGCATTAAAGTCATGCAGTTGTCATATAATAGAAGATACTTTTTTTGTTATTATCAAAAGCATTGTATGAATATATATACCGTATATGTATGTATATATATAAATACAATGCTACATTGTATTATGTTCAACATAGTTTTGTAGTTTGCTCATTGCCACATTTATTCCTATACTATAGGTTTCACTTTGATGTAAAATTAATTTATGTTTTTCTATTTTTACCCAATATATTTCAAATTATGAATTTTCCTTTATAATATTATTGTACTTTTTATCATTTTTAATCCTTGACAATGTGATGTTGAAGATCCATCTTGTTTCCACTAATATGTAATATAAACTTGAAAAAAAAAAAAACACTTTTAAATGGAAATTAACTCACGTTATGGCGTGACGGCCGTTTCGCTCTGTTGTCTAGAGCATCGTCAGACGACCCACAGTACACTGACTTAAGGTATGAGTTTGAGCACACTCATACCTTAAGTCAGTGTACTGTGGGTCGTCTGACGATGCTCTAGACAACAGAGCGAAACGGCCGTCACGCCATAACGTGAGTTAATTTCCATTTAAAAGTGTTTATATTATAATATAAAGTACTTGACAATGTTCCAAAGAAAATTTGTACATAAACAGAATTTATTAATTTCGAATTCCTTCAATTGCTATTACTTTATACTGAAGACTTCCGCAATGGCGGATATTGACAACAGCATTGAAAAGCTGATGGGAATCGATGAATGCTACTGTACAAAAATATCAGTCACCACCGGGAATCGAACCACGGACCTCTCAATTGCCGGTTGAGCGCCTTAACCACTAGACCATGGAGACCTTTCTGCACAGGAGCATTCATTTAAGGCGCTCAACCGGTAACTGAGAGGTCCGTGGTTCGATTCCCGGTGGTGACTGATATTTTTGTACAGTAGCATTCATCGATTCCCATCAGCTTTTCAATGCTGTTGTCAATATCCGCCATTGCGGAAGTCTTCAGTATAAAGTAATAGCAATTAAAAGAATTCGAAATTAATAAATTCTGTTTATGTATATTTGTCAGTTTATTCAATTGTCAGTCACTTCAAACTAAAATTTGTACACTTTATTGAATAGAATCTTATGAGAATAATGTGTATTATAATGTTTGTACAATCATTGATAATGTTGTTCTTATTGGTATCACCCATTGCCACTAGTGTAGAATTGGTCATAATTATGAACATGCTAGATTTTAATAAAAAATATTGAAGAATTGCAAAAAAATTGTATTTTTGGATAATTAGGGAGAAAATATTATTTTCATTAATCCACTTTAATTCATGAGTGAAGGGGCCTTTTTTATCTATGGCTGCATTATAAAATAGATATCAACTCTTTATGGTAAATTCAACAAATTGCCATCAATTTTAATTGAGAATAAATCATATTTTTACTCCTTTAGGCCAAACGTTTTTGAGTCATGGAGACTCATCTTCAAAGGCGTTCTTTGTTGTCATGTCGGTTTTTGGTTCGAAGAATTATTTTTGGTTTTGGTTGTAGAATGTGATTGAAAAGTTTGTGTGATTTAAAAATTAATTGTGCATTGAGTATGTTTTGTATATTAGGTGTGGTGTGTTTATATATTTCAAATTGTTCCAAGGTATTGAGTTTGTGTCCTTAAGATTTTATAATATGTAGGTTGGAAGTGATGTCAGTAAAAGTGTATCCAGTTTGAGTGATATGCTTAGAGAAAGTCGATTCGGTTTGCTTGGAAACTTTCTTTGTAACATTGTTTGAATGCACAGCCTGTTTGTCCTATGTAAAATTTGTTAAATCTAATATTAAAACTGACACTGTATTTCACTTTTAAATAATGTTTTACTCACATATATTGGAGATGCTTGAGGAATGCATTTCACTTCTAAAAAGAAGCTTCGTCAGCCTGCTGCCAGGGGTCATGCTTTGTTTAGGTTAGGATGAGCAGCCATTATGTAGTTAAAAATTGCGTTTGATTTGAATTGTATTTGGTCATTGAGTATGTTGGTTCTATCTTGTCTATGGTGTTTGAATATTTCATATTGCTCCAGTGTATTTAGTTTGTGGCTTTTTTGGAATGTGTGTAGAATTTCTAAGTCTGTTTGGATGTTATTGTGTGAGTGACCAGTGTTGATTAAGTGATCTGCAAATGTTGAGTCAGTGTTGGAATGTAGTGCTTTGATGTGTTCTTTGTATCTTGTGTTGAATGATCTGCCTGTTTGTCCTATGTAGTTCTTGGGGCATGTGTTGCATTTGAGCTTATATATTCCTGGTTTGTTGAATTTGTGAATTGTGCTGTTTGTTAGGTGAGCTGGTTTTTGTGAAATACAGTGTCAGTTTTAATATTAGATTGTTCATTAAGTATTTCATCATGGAAAACATCACAATAATTTGTTACAATCCAAGTAGTTCAGTTTGTAGATCCTTGGGGGATTGTATTAATTTGTTTGTGTTCAGTGTGGTTTTGGGTGCAAGTGAATTTTTTATGTTGTTTATTGTTCTGAATGCAAAGCTGTGGCTGGCTTTTTTGAAGATTTTTGCTAGTCTGTTTGATTGTGAATCAATATATGCCAATGTGATGTATTTTTTTTGCAGTGTTTGTGATTTTTTTGTTATTTTATAATTGAGTTTGTCAATTAGGTCATGTTTGTATCCTTTTTCTTGTGCTAGGTATTTTATTGTATTAAGTTCAGTGTTGTAGTTGTCAGTGTGGATAGTGGTATATTGTTCAGTCTGTGTAGAATGACTGAGTGTTTGTGTTGTGTTAGATGATTGGATGTCTGTCATTGTTGGTTTTCTGTAAATGTTGAAGCTGTGTTGTTGGCTTGTGTTCTTTGTAATTGAAAGGTGTAGGAAATTGATTTTTTTTGTTCATAATCTGCTGTGTATTGAATGTTCTTGTGTATTTTGTTTAAGTATGATCAGAGCTGTTAACATTTTTATATTTCATTTGTATAGCAGTAGAACATCATTTACATATTTGTGCCAGCATGTTGTTTTGTGAAAATTTGTTTTTAAAGAGTATATGAGTGTTGGAGATAGATCTTGGCAAATATGCTGGAATTGGTGAGCCCATTGGCAGTCCATCAGGTTGTGAGTAAAATTTGTTGCTTAAGGTGATGTAATTTTTTTGAGTAGGCTAATGATTTTAAGGTGGTGTAATTTTTTTGAGTAGGCTAATGATTTTTGTCAGGTGGTTAAAAAGATATCCAAGGGACTTTATGCTCTGCGACGAATGTCCAATGTTTGCGGTATTCAAACCATGAAAGCCCTATATCATGCACTTATTCATTCCCATCTGGCATATGGGCTTTGTATTTACGGAAGTTCATCTAAGAGAAACCTTGATAAATTACTAATACAGCAGAAAAGGGCTCTGAGAATAATAATGCATCTCAAAAGAACTGACTCCATAAAACTTGTTTTTTCACAACTTGGAATCTTGATCATTTATGGGCAATACGTTTTTGATGTAATTATGTATTTTAAAAAACACTCAGATGCTCAATTAAGAAGTAAATCACATAGTTACAATACTCGGTATGGAAAATTTTTGGAAAGACACAATTTGGATTTTTTTAAAGAAAAAAACAATTTATATAGGGAAAAAATATTTTACTATTTTACCAAGAAATTTACAATTATTGGAGGATAGTAAAGAGCTTAGTATTAAATTAAAGAAATATTTGATAGGATTGTCCCTGTACTCATTGCTGGAATTTACCAATAATAAATGATATAGTTAAGATTTTTATTAATTGTTTACATTTTACTATTTTATAGATGTGATATATGTTCTCTTTTTTTAATCAAATGTGACACTATTCAAATGTACTTGTACATGTTCAATGAATAAAGAAAAAAAAGGATATCTAATATTATTTTCATTTACATGTTCTGTTGCCAAGCTGTTGAGAATAAGGATGTTTTTTATTATTTCTATTGTTTTGTTGATAGGTATGTTGGTGCATAGATTTGTTACATCAAAAGATGCAAGAGTGGAGTTGTGAGGAATTTGTGTATTTTCGTGATCAAGTTGCTACTGTTTTGATGAATGTGTTGTTGTTGTCAATTATTTTTCTGAGTGTTTGATTCATGTGTTTTGCTAGTTTATAGGCTGGGGCTTCTTGGTAGTTTACAATTGATCTTGTAGGTATGTTGGGTTTGTGAATTTTGGGAAGAGTTTGGAGTCATGGTGCATAAGGGTGTATCTGTTTGTCTTATTTTTTGTGAATCAATGATTATACGATTTTCCCTGTTGATTACTTGCTTGATTGTTGTTTGTACATTTGTGGGATCGGTGTATAGTTGTTCTATGTTATTTTTGTTTATGTAGTCAAGTGTTTTTCTGTTGAGTTCTTCATTGTTTACAATAACTGTAGTGTTGCCTCTGTTTGCTTTGATATGAGCTTTTTGTTTCAATTCTTTTATGGTGTGGTTTTCTGTGTCATGGATGGATTTGGTTGTGAGTTGTTAGTTTTTATTGTTTTGTAGGTTTCTAGTCCAAGTTTGTCATTTATTTATGGGTCTGTTTGTTGGATGTTTGTTTTGGTTTCAATGACTATGTTTTTTGATGTGGAGTTATTGTTTTTGTAGTTTAGGCTATGTTTTAGAACTTTGTTCAGTAAGTTGAGTTCAGTTTCTGTGAAATCTATGTTTGTTAGGTTGACAGTTTTACTGTGAGCAGATTGAATGGTTGTTTTGGGAGGTGGTAGGTTATGTAGTTTTTGTTGTCTTTGTTTAATTTTGTTGTTTTTGTTGCATCCAAGTGTTTGTTGTTTCTGCTAATTTAAGAAAGAAACTGTGTCCATATTTTTGTGTGATAGATAAATGTAGTTTGAGAAGTTTTGAATTGTGTTCATCTTTCTATTTAATTAAAAGTATGATGCTCTCCTTGATGTAGGTAGTTTCTGATTTAGTTTTGGCTATTGATCTGGTTTTGATTTCTGTTGGTTTTTTATTTAGCATAGATTGGTGCAATTTTGAGTTTAAGACAGTTTTTGTTAAATTGAATGTGTAGAAGTTTTCTTCTAACCTAAAACACTGTTGATCTGTAGGATTGGATGGTAGGTTGTCCTGCCAAATTAAATTCTTGGATTTCTTGTTCCATAATAATCTGTGTTGTCAATATTAACTTTTATGGTAAATTCAACGACTTGCAGTCAATTTTACTTGATAATAAATAATACTTTTACTCACATAGGCCAAACGTTTTCAAATTGTGGAGATTCATTTTCAATTATTTTCCATTTTATTTATTTTAATTATAATTCTTCTAACCAAAAACCTACACTGGCAATCAAGGACGTCTTATAAAATGAATCTCCACGATTCGAAAACGTTTGGCTTACATGAGTAAAAATATTTTTTATTCTCAATTAAAATTGAATGAAAGTCATTGGTTTTACCATAAAAAGTTAATATTAACAACACAGATCGTTATGGAACAAGAAATCCAAGAATTTGCATATAAGTTTTTGGTAAAAAAGACTTATGTTTTCCTTATTCTTTGTTTTAAATAACCAGTATTTTTTCAAACATTGTTCAGAATAGTAGTTATTTTTAAGGTATTAAAACACCTTAATTCCAGATATTGTACCTTGCAACACTGCTCACAATGTGTTATATGCCTATTCCAAACAACGCTCGAAAAAATACAGACTTTTTAAAACAAAAAATTTCAATGAAAGTTCTTGATTCGTTTAAGATTAAACAATGAAAAACTAGTATTGCAGGCATGCATCTATCTGATAGCCTATAAACGTTAATTTTAGTGACAGAAGAAAAATTTAAGTTTCATGGATGAAAGAGACGGTTGAAAAGGAGTACAGTAGCATGGCACTTTAAAAAATTTGAATGTCTGAAATCTTTATGTTTTTTGTATTTGTATTAGGAAAAAAGTCGGCGACAGCTCTGCGATTCATAATTGTTTTGGCGAGGGCTGTTGCTTGCCTGTCGCTCGTGTGAAGCGCCATTTTGCGGCTGTTGCCTGTCATAATAATTGATCTAACTAAATTCGCGCGATTGTAGCTCGTGGGAATCCGGCCTTATTCGACAATTCTGAGAAGATAATTACTCATATTTTTTGTCTGAAAAAATTCAGAGAACAATAGTTTTGAAGAATGCATGAAATTCTTTCACTTAGTTTACACATGAGAATGCATTAAAAATTTGAGAATTTGCATCATATTGAGTTGGACACAAAAATTTTCAAATTATATTTTCCAGTCTCTTTTTTTTAAATCTAGTCTTTTATTTCCAATGAGAATAATTTTACAAGTCTACTGTACTTTGAAATCACATGTTTGGTTCCCTATTCACTAGCCAAACTTGACCGCCATGTTTTTTCCTATATTTAGTTCTCTATGAAATTGGTTCTGGATAAACAATGCATCGAATCGAACCCAAAATAAACGGTATAGGGTTGATAGTCAAGACAGTAGGTGAATTGGTAGTCTTTTACTTTCCAAGCCCTACCACCGTAGGAAAGGAAAGTTTTGCTCTCCAAAAAAATTTAAGGTACCTAAATTTTGAGATATATTTACGTTTCAAAGTTCACTGAGTCCAATAAAGCGGTTTTTGGGTACTGCTCTGTGTATGTCTGTGATCACGATATCTCATGTCCCAATGAATGCTTGAAATTTTGAACTATATACTTAACACGTATTTAATTAATAATAGCTTATAATCCTCAAAAAAAAAAAAAAAAAAAAAAAATTCATGAATATGAATTTCACCAGAAATAACGACTTTTGCTAATGCAATATGTGGGACGAATGGGAGATAATAAAACGCTCTTGGTAATATACAGTAGTAGAATTATTGGTTCATATTTCAGAGGGAAGCTTTACAAATTCTGCATGCTGTTTTTGAAATTAGCGAACCAGTACTACAGATTCTGTATAGTGTACAAATTCATTTTTTCTATCAAGAATCTCTTCATTTTGCACAGTTTTAGATTTTGAAAGCAGGAGTTTTAAATATCTCATTCAATATAGAAAAGGTCTGAGAGAAGTCACTATTACTGACGAAGGGGGAGCGATTGCCATTCACTGTATCTTTATTGCATAATAAATCAAAAAGTTTACAAAACAGCTCAATTGTTGCTGTATACTCCTTGAACCTGTTTTAATTGAAGAATTTAGTTATGATTATAAGCAAGTATTTATAATGCTTGATGTAAATTAATATACTATTCATCTTGTAAAAATTAAAGATATTAATGCAATTTATGTATCTATTGCTTTCCAAACGTCTCAATCATGAAATTTTTTGCAGAACCCTTAGACCCAAGAAATAGCCCAGAAGTGCCAGGATATCTTTTAGTTATTTTTTGACACCTCTGGGATGCAAGTCAATCATAGGACAGATATGAATTAAATACTAACAGATATGAATTAAATAATAGAAAGCAACAGATAAATCAAAATACCTATCTTTATAATATGTAGAAATATAATGAAAGACAAACTCACTAATGCAGCCAGAAGATGTGGTGGAAGTAAACTGTCAAGCATAGATGTTCAGCATTGACACAATGAGTGTATTATTGTGAGCTGTATAAATATTACTATAGTACCAATAATGGCCGACGAATTTCAGAATAATAATATATTTTACTTGGGAGATTACAATAAAATCCCAAATAGGATAAATACTACAACATGTTTTTACTGTACAGTATAATACAGCATGATAAATACTAAAATAGAAATATAACATAGTACAGTGCCTAGGTATTAGAGTTCTCGCAAAACATCGTTAAAGATAGCAATAATGCTAACCTCGACACTATGCATCTGCTTGCTCTAAAATCAAGATACTATAGAGCAGGCAGATGCATATAGTGTTTAGGTGAACATTATTGTTAACGTTGTTTTGTTCTAACTGTCTATTAGCTGTTATCTACCTGTCTGAAGTTTTGTTTGGATTATTAAGAGGATCATCTTTGTATTCTTCATAGACAGGAAACGTATGAAAATTACTTGCTTTTTTTTCTTGCTCAATTTTTTCCCGTCCTTTATGCTTCAGATCTAGTTCAGTTGCATTTTCTTTTTTGGATTTCATGAGTTCATAGTTCTTGACGATTTCCTCCTGAGTAGGAGGAGTCGGTCTGCGTCCTCTGAGCCATGACTCCCACTCACTTGGCAACTCTTGGTCAAATTCTTCTTTGGTCAATGGTACAAAATATCTTTGTTTCCGTTGCCTCCCTTGATTTTCGATTTCATAGTATTTGGTGCCATAGTTATCTTCACCAACCAACCTTCCTTTGAATTGTCTTGGTTTTAGAGATTCCCAAAAGTTCTTGAAAATGGTGACAACAATTCCCCTACCTTCCTTGGACATAGCTCTAGAACAAAAACATCCATTTTATGAAAACATAATTACAATGCAATCAATTTTGATTACGAGTTAATTTGAATTCAAAATAAATAACTAATGCTATTAACTTTTCATGTGAAATTTAACGACTTGCATTTGAACAAGAAATCCAGGAAAATAACTAATGCATAAGCAATATTTATATATGTGACACAAGAAGAAACAATGACTGAAATGGAAATAGCATCCAAATAGCAACTATACCGCATATGAATTCTTCAACATACTCTCAAATTTGCATCAACAGGTAGAGTATTTTACAAGTAACTGCAAGACAAGTACAAAATATGAAATTTTTTGCATGAAATATTTGCATGAAATTTTAAAAATATTTTACTCACTGAGCCGATAACCAATTTGGATCGCGTTGATCCATCATTGGAATTGTAAATTACCAGTGAAAACCTGCCATGCCACCTACACAGCGTTGCAAGCCCATGTACTAAGCTTCATCATATGCTTCATGATATGACGGAAGTGTGTGAGAACCTAGCATAGACTAGTAGTCATGAATAGAGTGTCAACATCAAGGAAGCTCATTCATACACCTGCCAAGAATGAGTTGACATGCTATATATCTATTGAAAAATCACTAGAAAAAATGAAAGAGCCATCACAAACTATTAACTGTTCCTTTTATTAAATACAACAATAAATCGGACCTAGATACTCAATGATAGTTGAATTATGTTTAACATCACACAAGCCCTCAAATTCAAGGTGAATTTGATGTACATGTGAGCCAGTGGAGTAAGTCCATTCTGAGTAGTTCAGAGTTTCTTCCATTTCTGAAATGGTGGGGGGGGGGGGGGGGGGCGAAAATCAACATCACTCATTATTTTTATACCAACTAATAGGCCTACATAAAAAACGAATTTTTGACATCATTGAAATTAACTTGTCACTACCCGATTTTATATAGAGAATTTTGTAATACAGTAGTGAAAATCAATCTGAGTGTTCGTGAAAGTGACTTACTGCAGTGCCGTTATCAACACATGGTGGATTCTGTTGAAACGGTCTCTAGCGCCTGTTAAATATCAAATTACTAACGAATTATATTCATACTTGTACAGTACAGTACAGCAGTTACAGCATGTCTTATGGGAATTTTTCATTGTTAACTGTAATTGTAATTTGTAAAGTTTCATGTAAATAGCCCAAGAAGTTGCTACATAGAAGTCAATAAAATTTTTAGCAACTAATTCACACATATGGGGCTAGTTTCATTCAAGCTTTCAAATTATTGTTACAATTTACAACTTGACTTTCATGAAAATTTACAGTATCAACAAATACAATTACTAATATGATTAATTGGTAATTTGTTTAAAACCCCGAAATTCCAGCCAATTTTGTGAGGGATATGGTTGTGATTGAGTCCATAAGACTGTCCGATAAATGTCTGTAAGTGCTAATTACACCAAAAATATTCTCCAAGTTCATGTGGTGGGGTGGGTGTGAAATTTACAAAATAAGATTGAAATTTTTACATTTTTAGGGAATCAAGCAATCATAAATTTGAAACTGTTTTTGAAGATTTTTTGAGTTTGAAATATAAGGGGTAAGAAGAGGGCGGAAAGATTGAAAAAACGTAATTTTTCAAAAACTGCAAGAAATTGAAAAATTATCTTGACCACAGCCTACTATTGCAAAAACCATGACTCATCTCAAATTTAAAAAATGTTCGTTGTCGGGCCCCATTTAAATCCACAATGGACGGGCTGGGTCTGTGGGACCCAGTTTATTTTGCTGAAGGTCAAATTTTGATAGAGTTATGGTAGCCTATAGCTGGGAGATACCCAGGTCCTTCGTTGGTCACTTTTCTGTCCCGCCCCGAGCGGGACAAATACTCGAACTTCTTTCTAAACAATGGGCACAAGCAGCTAACAAGAAAAAATTATCCTCTCATTCACACATTTACTTTCTCACTCCGCTACTCGCGAGCTCTCTCACTCTCTAATAGTCAGAAGTCATATGAATTGTACTTTTACTCAAATAAAGCTATCTGAATCTGAATCTCTCTCATTCTTAAGCAGGTTAAGTGTAAGAATGATCTTAATGGCCAAGACTTCACCATTTTGTATAATTCACTCAGATCCAAGTTCTCATTCATAATTACCTATCGCATCAGCAATTTCCGTGGTACAATTCGTTAAAAAATATATTATTGTAGGCTATTTATCATCTTGTATATTTCAACCATTCAACATTTTGAAAATAGTTGTGTCATTCAGGGGCATATTCAGGGGGTTAGCTAGGCTAGCGAAGCCCAAGCAATATTTTATTTTTCTAGAAGTGTTCAAAATAACTTACCGGGTTTGGTACAGAAATCTATTATTTTCATTTGATTTTTTGGTGAATTAAAAGTAAATTCGTATGGCTTTTCGTGGTGGGGAGACCCTTACGGGTAGTTCCACCTCGCCGTTTTTTTAACGACTGCTTTTTTTTTATATGCAACCGGGACCGACGGCTTAACGTGTCCTCCGAAACACGGGAGTGGCTCGAGAAAAATATCTTGTACTCAACTGGGATCGAACCCAGGACCTTTGGCTTATCAGACCAGCGATGAGCCAACTCGGCTACGCCGACTCCTTTGGTGAATTGATACAGAAGTACAACCGTTCACCCTATTGTAGAAAAAACTAGAATTTTCTGTGACATGACCACAGAAATAAAATTGTGAACCAATTGGTAAAATTAATAAGAATTAGAGCTAATTTTATGTTTCAAGGGCATGACTAACTAGGGACCCAGGGCAAAGGTATATAGTTTTAAATTGTTAAAAATTCGAACGCCCTGTTGCGGCACTTTTACCGTAGTCTGACCTTGAAATACCATTGGAAATTCATATATTCTAATATGTTCTTAGAATATAGGGATTTGAGAATTAAATTGCAAGCACAATTCTTCAATTAAGATAATTTTCAAACAGAACACTTGAGATTACTAGAATAAAAAAATCGTTGTTTTTAGAAACAATATTTATGAAGTAAAGGAAAAGATTGTATTTTTGAACTTACATTTTTCACAAAACACAATAAATGATTTGAAAACCTCAAAAGGAGGTTCAAAACAACCAGATGTACACAACATAACCTCTAAAATCTATGAGCATCAATACACTGTACCAACGCCTCCTAGAGAGAAGGCTCTGACTGTACACGACAGAAACAGAAGGCAGATACTGTATGCTATGCAACTGGAAAGGCCTCTAGGGGAGAGCGCCAGAAGTGGTCGACGACAATGATGGTCGACGACAAACTTGGACGATTTTTAAACCGCATCTGACGCTGCACGCACCCGACAGAGGGGGTCTTCTCAGGAATGTGGCCAACTCTGTCGCTTACCCCTATTGTCGTTTGGTGAAGAAATAGAAATCGACCGCCTCTGTCGCTGCACGCACCCGACAGAGTGGGTCTACACAGGAATGAGGTAATTATATCGATTCTCTTCTATCGATTCATTGAAACTAATCGATATGGTATAGACTTCGGCGAGCCAGAAGATTCGTTGTATAACCTGGCTTTGCCCCGAAATGTGTATGTAGGGTTACCACCCGTCCGGGATTACTCCGGACAGTCCGGGAATACAAAAGATAGTCCGGAGGTCCGGGCCAGCCATAAAATGTCCGGGAATTTGATTTAATATTGACTATCAATTGGGTTTTATTGCTGTTTCGCAATATACACTCATATTTCTAGGTTTCTTATTCAAAAAAAGAATAACTGAAATTAAAAATATTGTAATTAGATTATAAAAATAGGTTATTATAAAATGTGGTAGCAGTGGCAGCACTGAACTTGCCAAACAGTTAGCAGGTTTGCCAACAACGCACTAAAGTTCTGTAACCCTGCCCACCTGTCAGTCTCAGCTGTTGTCATTGCCTTTATAACAGACTAAAAGCTTGTGAACACGTTTGCTTGTGTTTTGCGTGTTATTTCTCTTCAGTTATATTTAATTTAGTAAGTTTTGTTTGTGTTTTGAGGTAAAATGTTTTCAAAATTAAAGCGAACGTGTCAAAGTGATGAGCCTAAGAAAAAACGACTATGTTCTTACAATGAAGACTGGGAGAAATCTCACAAATGGCTCACTATTGGTGTAAACAGTGAGTATGCCAAGTGTAAGCTGTGTATGAACAGTTTTATGGTGAAGTGGGACGGTTTAAAAGCTGTTAGTGCTCATGAAAAGAGTGACAAACATCAGCTAATGACCCGAGATGCTTCTTCAAGTAAGATATTGGACTCCTTTCTTGTCAAGAAAAACACTGCTGAAGAAGACAAAGTAATAGCTGCTGAATTAGCTTATGTATTTCATCATACTCAGCATCATCATTCTTATCTCTCTATGGACTGTGGAATGCAATTAAGTCGTAAATGTTTTCCTGATTCCAATATTGCTGCCAAATTGTCATGTGGACGCACTAAGTGTGAAGGTCTTGTGTGCAATGTGCTAGCTCCTCACTCAGTACAAATTCTTTGTGAACAGCTTGGGAACTCTTTTTATTCCATTTCGAGTGATGCTTGAAACAGAAAAAATAGGAAACTATTTCCCCTTTGTGTTCACTATTACACACATGAAGGTATGAAGTCAAAAGTTTTAGACTTTTATGAAGACAGCAATGAAACATCTGAAGCTATTGCTGATCGTATTAGGGGACTGTTAGTAAAAAATGGACTGGACATTGAAAGAATAACAGCATATACTGCAGACAATGCAGCAGTAAATTACGGGAAAAATAAGTCTGTTTTTCAGAATTTGAAAAAGAACATTCCTAATTTGATTCCTGCTAGCTGCAACTGCCATATCATTCACAACACTGCCAAACATGCTGGGAAAGCTCTTGGTGACATGGATGTTGAGACTTTGGTGATAAAGATTTACAATGAGTTCTCGATTTCTGCAAAGAATGTTGCACTCCTAAAAGACTTTTACAATTTTGTTGACTTGGAGTGGCAGAGCATTCTGCATCACGTCCCCACTCGATGGCTCTCTCTGTACCTTGCTGTATTACGTCTTACTGAGAAATGGCCTGCAATAAAATCCTACTTCCTGAGCTTGGGGGAGGATGAGTGTGATCCAATCGTCTGGAAATTTGTTTCAAGTGGCTCAGACAGTGATGCTACAGATGACATACCCACTCCTGAAGAAGCCTACTTGTATTTCTACCACAATGTGTTAGGAATATTCCATAACAGAATTCTACAGCTGGAGAAAACTGATTGCACCTCTCCATTGGTATATGAAATAATGGAAAGTTTGCTAAAAGAACTCAAACAAAGACTTAATGATGGTTTCTATGGTTATAAGGTCTCATTGTGTCTCAAAAACTTGACAGTTCAGAAAAAAGGACAAGTGATTTCCAAACTAAACAACTTTTATGAACGTGCTATACTGTATTTACAGAAATGGTTTGATTTTAGTGAAAACAACCCTTTCCATTACCTGAAAACTTTCAATCTGACAGAAGATTTAAGCTGGAACTGTCTTGAAAATGCAATATCAAAACTTGGCTTGTGTAGTTTTGTAGACATGGATAGTCTGTACTCAGAATATTGTACCATAAAGGACATTCTACCAGAAGTACTTTCAAAAGCAAATACTTGCGAGGGAAGATGGAGCTTCCTCTTTTCCAAAGCTGGAGCCGATTCATTGCCTAATATTTTTTCAGTTATACAGTATGTACTTTCCATTCCAGTCAGTAATGCATTCACAGAAAGGTGTTTTTCAATAATGGGAAATGTTTGGACTGACAATCGTAACAGGCTTGATGTGGATGTTGTTAAGTCAGAGATTCAGTGTAAGATCAACTTTGAATCAATGAAGTGCTGTGAGTTCTATGACTACATTGTTTCTAAGCCCTTACTCCTAAAAGCAGCTAAATCAAACAAAAAATATACATTCAAGTTTCAATCACAAACAATTTCAAGAACAATGGTAAAGGCTAATTGAAATTTCATTCAAATTTTAATTTACTACTGGCTGCTCATTTAGTAATACTTCAGCTTCTGTACTGTCTGGAGGGTTTCTTGCATTGCATTGTTCAAGAGGTTTAAAATAGTATTTTTTTTTCAACTTAAATTTTCTGAATGGGTTTTTGGTTACATTCATACTCCCTATTTTCTTACTACATAGAACTTTTATGATTTAAAGTTACAATAAGCTTGTAAATGTATTTTTTGCTTGAAATTTAAAGTTCCAGCCAATGAATTGCAATTGATCATAATAAAAGATACGGTATGTCAAGCAATGCTGAAATTTGAATACTTAAAACATTGTTTTTATAAGACAAAAATCAATGGTTTTACTCAAATCTTTTTCAGCCATCACTTATAAAATCATTAATTATTTTAATACATGATTTGGGTTGATGGTTTTCTTTCCTTTTTTCCATCAACATCAATTGTCCGGGAATTCAAAGATTAAAAGGTGGTAACCCTATGTGTATGGAATAACAATTTTGGAAATTTAGTAGCCTTTAACCGCATTTTACACCATTCTAGCACTTAAAATGGAGAAGAAATATATTTTTTTTTCTGTTATTTAAGAACAATCAAATTCCCCCTAACTAGAGTACGGTAGTTTATTTCTGTATATTCATCTGAAATGAATAGAAATTGTTGTATTGCTGGAGACTGACAACTTGACCCCTGAAAGGAATTCGCTGTGAATTGATGAATACAGCACATTTGAGAGCGACTCAACTGGCGTACGCCTGGCTGACTTCCTTCCTATGATGTCATCGCATGACTCATACTCACTACAATAATAAAATCATCTTGAAATTTGAGATAGAGAAATTCTGATTCCAGATTCGGTTTCAGCGACCATAAGATTTGCCATAAGGTGCAGATTGTTGAATATTTTTGAAAATATTCAAAATTTAGTAAATTGGTTTTGATACGCTAGAAAATCTATATAATTATGTAAAGGCTTTGATCTGACACACTAATCAATGCAGTGCCGCTACTACTAGGCCTAGAAACTTTAAATTTTGTATGAGCTTCTAGGAAGCACTAAGGAAGGAGTTTTCAAGATTCTAAATTTTATGGGGATTTTGTAGGGATTAAAGTTTTGTCCATGCCAATCACGTTCTTGAAACTCACTCTTCTACGCAGAGCCGAAACTATTAGGCCTAGAAACTTCCATAATAAAATTCTGTATGAACGCTTAGGATATTAGCACTATTGTATACTAATATATTTTATTAGCGACAGATTCATTCTTATAACAATAGTCTTGAACAATAGTTCGAATGACACATTTGTCAAAATCATCGACAATTACTCTCCTAAAAGTAAAGTCTTTCTTTTTTTGCCTGGGGTAACAAGTTTTTCCTCTGAACCATGTTCTTTTGATAACTTAAATTCTCTGCGTATTCTCTTGACCAAACTTTCGGATTTACCGCAGTACAGAGCAGCCCGTTTTGTAGCCTGTTTCATTAGAAATTTTTGGGAGTTATCTAATGATTCTTCATCGCATATCTGAATGATCCTACTAATCATTGTTCTGGCTTCACTGTGAACAGTAGGCTTGCTGCTACTCTTCTCACCACTTTTGTCCATTTTTATGGCTAAATTAACCTATTCACATTCGATCAAGAATATGCAGGATTAGAATATTGATTAGACATACATGCTAAAATAGCATATTCATATTAATTTATACTATTACAATTTAACTTGAGAGTATTCTTGCATTGCAGCACTGACCTTATTTGAGTTTGCGGGCGCGTTTCGAATGTCAGACTGTCAGTCTGCAACCAGCACCAAAGATGAAAGCATAGTTCGAAACGCGTCTGCAAACTAAAATAAGATCAATGCTACAATGCAAGAATACTATCAAGTTAAATTGAAATAGTTCATACTGTAGTTCATGAAAGAAATTGGTTAACAACAACAATCATATTTATAACTAAATTCGCTTTTCATTATTTCATAACATACTCACACAATAAAAAAAACACTGATACAATAATGAAACTGCACCGATTAGCTTCCGCCAAAATAACACGCAGTTGTAAAAAAAAAATAACTCAAACCACAAACTCAGAATAATTGGTATATACTTTTTAATATTCCACTGCGGAGACAGACACACGACGCACGTTTACTATACGGTACTGGAGACCTGCTGAAGGAGAAAGATTTTTATGAATGAATTATTTAGATTCAATTGCATACTCAGATTCGTGCTCTATTTAGCGCAAGGCATAGTGGAGCTTCTACGGGTTCCTTCGCCTCTCCCCTTCAGGCGTCAGGGGTCATGTTGTCAGTCCCCAGCAGTATATGTCTTGAACAAAAATTGCTTTGCTAGCTTAACTTTTTATCAAAATTTACAAAGAAATGAACAGAGTCTAAGCAATTTATTCATGATCGTGATGATTTTTAGACCTATATATTATATTTAAATTACTCTCAACATTCTTTCATGCTTCATAATACCAGTACTACAATAAATACGTACTAGGTCAAATACAAACAGAGATGTATATGCCCCTACCCATTCTATAAGAGATTAATCTTATTCAAAAGTATTTCACTTGATATAAGATTTCCTTCATTCTCTGTCATTTGATAATTGAATTATACTTATATAGATAACAACAGTTAAATATAAAGTACAGGTAATATAGAAAATAAGACAAGTGGGATGACATGTTATATTCCGTCTGTCATAGACATAGATGTGGCCAGACAATTAAAATTTTACGGTGTGCGTGTCGCATGTGTTACCTTTTTATTTTTTTTAAATGTGCAAGCCCTCGGAGGGGGCGGTCGCCCCCTCCACCCCCCCTTTAATCCGCCCTTGGCTCCAAGAAGACTTCATTCATCAAATTATACTTTTATTCCAGTGTTTATTATACTCACAGAGGAGAGGACAGAGCTGCCAATCTCATAATCAAGTTTTTGATGCTGTTGAGGTCGATTAACTGAAGTTTAACTGTCGATTTTTTTATGTATCGATATTGCGAACCCTAAAGGTCAACTCTGTCGCAGGCCCACTCTGTCGAGAGGAGAAGTAATAGGAATAGACCCAGTCTGTCGCTGCATGCATCCGTCAGTCTGGGACTACTCAGGAATGTGGACAGCTCTGTCGTCAGCGTAAAATAAAAATCTACCACCTCTGTCGTCAGCGTAACATAGAAATAAACCTTCTCTGTCGTCGACTCGTTTTGGCGTCGTCCCTTTCGTTTGGATTTATATATTCTGAGTGAGTGAATTGAGTGTGTACTGTGTAGCTACTAGCCATATGCCATATGCATATGTAGATACGATATAGATATGTAGCAAAACAGTAAAGATTCCAAAGATATTGAAAATTATATGTGAATCTTGTGGTTAGGCAAGTAAAATCATTCAATTTGGGACTGTGAGTAATTAAATTATTTCATTACTAATACTGTATTGTTCGTAAGTGCAATGCAACCTTTCCTAGTGTTCTTGAGCAAAGTAATGGTGTCTAACCTAGTTGATTTGGTAATGTGGATCACAAGGCAAAATCATTGACAATTTTTAAAAATTAGTTTTTAATGTGAGCTCTATAATATAATTTTGAAGGCTAGCGTAAGTAACGTTGATCACCTAGATTATCTGAATATTCAATTTGAAGGAAAAATAACAGTGGTAGCTTCAATTTTATTGATTGTTTAAGGATGTTTTAACGTTAAGCTATCATTCTTTTTCTCTGTATGCCGCTACAGCGTTGAGAATGAGTAAAATATTCAACTAAAAAACGAGATAAGTTAAGTGGGCAACGTTTAAGTTGACTTAATTCTACGATGAGGTTAGGTCTTCTTGGGTTGATAAACGATAAATAAATGTCAGTTTGCGCGGAAATACCAAAAAGTAAATGGTTGAGTTCAAAGGAGCTTTACCATTTACCGTTCAATGGGATTTCACTGGAAACTAATGCGTCTGATTGGTCTTCAAATTTTTGAGCGTCTATAAATTAGAATAGATAAATCAGACGGCATTTTTTTTATTGATCTCATGCCTATCATATTGTTAATAACTATAAAACGCCCTAAAATATATTTTTTTATTTTGCAGATTCAGAAAAGGAAACCTTAAAATGGCGGTTTCACTTTCAAGAAAAGATGTAGACGATCTAAAACCTATTGTTGATAAGGCAGTGGAGAAATTTTTGGGCTTCAATGAGCCATCTCTTGTTGCTACTGCAATGCACTGCCTAGTTTCAGGATATGATAAAAAGAAAACGACAGGTAAGCTTTGAATCATATCAAAGTTTTACGATTCTCTATTCTACTAAGATATGTTATATCCTGTGGAATAACCCTTGAATAAGTACTACAGTATTATTGCCCTCCTAGTTATAAAGTAAAATAGGGCGAAACAACATAAAAGTGTCATGTGAAAAAGAATTAGCCTATGAAAAAATGAATAAAGATAGGCGTATGGAAACCTTCACTAGAATTAAATGATTGATAAACTGGAGAGAAAATCGGAAAAGTTGGAATCATATTATCTTCCAGAAAAAATACCAACATCAAATCAGCTTTTTATTCTAGCTTTAAAATATAGTGAATGGATCGATGAGTGTAGTAAGAACCCCTTGTACTGTATAGAATAAAGACAACAAGTATTCCATAATTAACACATCTATCTATATATTTAATATCGTAAGGCGATTCTTTGCGTAAAAATTTTGGGCGTATGGCAAGTCATAGAAAGATTGGAGAGGGATCAAAATTAAAGGTCTCTATTCCGTAATGGCGGGAAAACTATTGGAATTTCCATAATGTTGTCATAAAATTAGATATAACGTAAAATGTTCTCCATAAGAATAGCATTGGAAGTAAAAAATTCTGATTTGTTTATATCAATACATGTGATTGTGCTTTATCTTCAAGTCAGTGCTCAATATTAACATTTGGGTTACTTGGAATTGTATAATCCACGGGTAATAGAAGATATTACCTTCTCTTCTATTACCCTTGGTATAATATAAAATTAGACATTCATAATTATGTTGTAAAAATGTTTTGTTTTGTTTACACTTCTTCACATTGAAGAAGACTGAAGTTGATAATTTCAACAACAATAATAATAATAATAACTGGATCTGGGAAAGGTTAAGTAATATTTTTACCAATAATTAGACTTATCTCAACAGACCCTAATATTATTGTTGTGGATATCCATTTATCGTGAACTGCAGTAGAACTATTCATATGTATAAACTTGCTGTGCAAGTTTAAATGGAAATAAAACTTTAAATGACCTTTTTTGAGTCGTGGCGGACGCGTTTCGAACTATGTCGTTCTTCTTCGGCGCTTGGTTGCAGTCTGCAACCAAGAAGAAGGACGTAGTTCGAAACGCGTCCGCCACGACTCAAAAAAGGTCAGTTCTGCGCAGCAAGTTTATACATATGAATAGACCCTAATAATTATGCCTTTTCTTACGTCAAGAAAACAATTTCCAATCGGACTAGCTTTTTGTATCACAACCAATAAGTTCCAAGGTCAAACCGTCGACAAAACTGGGATATGCCCAAATAAACCGGTAAACTCATGGGCATTTATATGTTGCATTTAGCAGAGTTAAATCTCCGGAAGGAATCAAATTGTTTATTGAAAATAACAACCAAAGCAACCAAAAAGACTTCTTACACAAAAAATATAGTATACAGGCGAATTCTGACACAAAGATAATTTGATTGTTAGTTTGTTTGATTTATAATAGTACAATGGTTTGTTTTATGTATTAGGTTTTTCTTTAGGGGCTATAAGCCACTAGTACTAGTTAATTCTGTAGTAACTCGTAACTAAGGCTAGTTAAAACGGCTGAAAAATAATCTCAATGCTTATGCAATTAGTAATGTATAGAATATTAATCAAAAGATATGGAAAACAATTTATATAGAGCACAAACACAAAGCTCACACAGGATTTAGTATCACACTGCTGTAAGGCTAGATATTGAATATTTAAGTATTTTAAATATTTTTTCTGAGGATGAAGCCCACATTGGTCTGAGACCTGTACGAGAGTAATGAGCTTTTATATAGTGATTGATGAGTTGGACCGGCAGTTTTAGGTGGGTTCCGAACCATAGGGAAGTGATTTTACAGCAGAGAACATTCTTTTTTGGATAATCAAGTCGGTCACCCATACAAAGAGGGCCCAGGAGTTCGTAGCGTATCTGACTGAGCAGATACCTGCTACGGCTCGCGGCTATCACTTCCCAATTATTGTATTTCCCCAACAATAGTTATAAAGATTCAAATCAAATACCAACAACTCAATGCAGTGTCTGTAAAATATAAATAATGAATCAATGAATTTGGAAATTAGATTTTACATACGGAGCAAAGAGGATTTTACAATTATTATAGTTACAAGTTCACCAGTTCAAAGTTCTATCTATTTGGAGTTACCATTTATTCAAACTCAAGTTAGTTGGAAGATATTGCAATTCTATTTAATTGCTAAATGCTCCCAAGATAATTTCGAAATTCCTTTTTTTGAAATTCCTCCAATATTGCAAGGAAGCTGATACATTTCTAATAATGGTATAATAATTTCATATTTGTTTTCTTTTTTGTAAATTATAAATTACTTTTTTGTTCACGAGCTTATTATACAAATAATTATGCTATTTTTTTATTCAAGCTTCGGCTTCTGCTGGCGGTGCCTAAGTTATTCTTTTTCCGTTTCCTTTACATAATAATGTTTTATGTGCAATTTTTGAAAATAATGTCTTTTATAATAATTATTTGCATGTTCAATTTCATTTTGTAATTACGGAGATTAAAAAAGAAGGGGAAATAATTATTTTTATACTGTACTTTATTGGCAATAAAGTTTGATTTGATGTGATATATAGCATTATCAATTAAAGCGTTAAGGAATTTTTGTAAGTTTGAGTAGTTTTACGCAAACTATTTAGTGTAAAAGGTTAGTGACAAGTGTTTACATCGCAGTTCGTAATGATTTTCAAGAAGTTCAAGGATTTTACATCTTCTGTAATAATTTGTTTAGAAGCAGGCTTCTCTTGTGAATGCTGTAATATTGTTGAGGTAGGTTGTGTTTGTTTGCAGAGAAGCTGTCGTCGCTACTGGACTCGTCCAAGGCGAGTCGGCTGGCCGACCGAGTCTACGATCTGCTGGAAACATCCAAGTCCAGTCAGCGGCCATTGCGCAAACGACATCGCGAGTCAAACACAGCAGCCGCCCCTAACGAATCTGATGACATTGCAAAAAAAGCAAAGGCCGAGGCCATACAGAACTCGGCTGCCGCCGCGGCTGCTGCGCGACTGTCTGAAATTCAGGTACCGTTATGAAGATTATTAAACATTTTTAATTCTTAGTTTGTGTATTAAACATTGTCTTAAATACTCAGTAATACATTTGATTCATCCATAAAACACAAAAATAGTATAAAATCAAATTATAACCTATGATTTGCTAATCACACGTGAATGCGCTAAGCACATTCTTTTTCAAATAATTACGCAGCTAAAAGTAATAATAGACTGCATTCACTATCATTCTCTTAACTTCACTGATTATACAATTCAAAATTTTTTAATTCTTTACATTTGAACCTTTTTGCTGTTGATGCCTACTTGAGTCTGAGACTTGTGCTTTAGGTGTATGATTAAACACAAAATGTGCCATGCTAAACTGGAATCGAACCCGTGATCGCAGAAGTATCAGTCAGTCGAAGATAAGCATCAAACTGGTTGAACCAAAATGAGCAACTACATTTAGCTTTACACTATCAAAAATTTTACTTTGGTGACTTGCAACTATTTTCTGAGAATAACTTATAGGACAACCAAAAATGTTGAAATTATAGTTCATAAAATATAAGCTAATGTTGTTTGTAATTATTGTTCATTTTGAGTGTGACTTGCGAAATTAGCAGAAACTGCAAGCAGTTGATAAATACCAAACTTCACATAAAAGATTATGCTAACTCATATTGAATAGTGAATAGTGAGTTGGAGTCGTCATTGAAAGACTCAAGCATTTTTTTTTTAAATTTCATTTTATAAGAATAAAGTATTTTCGTTTATAAGAATATACAATGAAAAAATTATTAATCTAGTTGACTAGCTGGCCCGGCGAACGTTTTACCGCCCGTGAAGGTATGAGGGAGAAAAACATCTTTAAAGTGAAGCAGAGTCAAAAACATTGCAGCACAGGCCATTTCCTTCGCGAATTAAAGTACAGTTGAGACATTGAAGTGTGTCCTATTGTGGACATTAAAAATAGATCTTACATCTATTCGATGGTTATTCTGATTTCTGGGGCAGAGAAGAATCCAACAAATCAAAGATAATTGGAATAGATTGATCGGCTCTTGAGTTATAAGTGGTCTATCATCATCCTCTGTTACGCTTTTTTTATGTATAGGTATATATTACATATACATATTATTACTTATACATATATAAGTATATATATATATATATATATATATATATATATAATATATTATTATATTGCATACTTTTACCCATTTGCATTGGGAAGAAGAGTCGAGTTGGACACTATGTTTTTAGTGAAGCATGCAAAGAATCTACTCCGTGAGCCATTGATATTTTTCCAGCTTCTGGGTGAGTTCCTTTTTCAAATAGTGAACTCATCTCATTTATTATCAGCGTTGACTCTGCACACTCATCCACAAGCACAATATCCGGACTATTATGCTCCACTGTAAGATCGGTAAGGATAGTGCGATCTTTGTATTATTATTATTATTCTTTTCATTCACGATCACAGATAAAGGATTGTACCAGTTTTAAGAGATCATAGCATCAAGAAAGCCAGAGTCAAAGGGCAATAATAATAATAATAATGTCTGTTGCATCTTTGCATTCATTGTATTTTTGTCTCATTAAAAAAATAATAATTGAACTAAAAACGTACTTTTCATCAATAAGAAAGGTGAAACAAAACAGTTATCACTTTTGCTTATGCAAAAATTGAAAATTTGTTCTTTGGTACATCCCGATATGGGGAGGTCCAGTAGCCAAAAACTGATGGCGCAAGTTTTACTGTATATAAAAAAATGGGAGTTTTGAAAATATATATTGGAATTTTTCTTTACACATTTTTATTGGTAAGTTAATTGCAGATTTTTAAATATAAAAATCTATTAATATTTAAATCTGTTTACGTTTTTAGATTAAAGACATGATGGCGCATGCTCAAAAAATGATTGAAGAGAGAAAGAAAGCATTGAGTGAAATAAGGTCGAGCGAGGCAGCTGCAGCGCGCAATGATTCGAAATCTTCAAAATCCATGCCGCCTCCACCTACCCAGTCTCAAATACAGCCCACCGAAGAAAAGGCACAAAAAATTGCTCAGTTACAAGTAAGTAGCTCAATAAAAATAGTTTTCATTTTTCAATCAAATGTTCTTGAATGAAATTGACCTCTGTTTCTGCCATAAACTATAAACTTAGAACATTATTAATATGATGCTGCTTCAGCTCCAGAACTTATAGTTAAAAATATTGTATATTAAAATTAGAACATTATTAATATAGCTGCTCAAGCTCCAGAACTTATAGTTAAAAATATTGTGTATTTAATTGATTTACCAAATTTTGAACTCTGCCCAACTCTTGTAATTAAATAATATCGAGTGACCTGAATGATTCAGGTCTGGTGTCAGAGTTTTCAGATCGCACCCGAATAAGTTCAGGGCTTCTGACGTGACTTTTTAGGCAGCCGGGACCGACAGGCTTAACGTGTCCTCTGGAACACGAACTCTTTTTCTGTGGACCAATACGTTTGCAGTGGATGCTCTTTTTCTAATTATTATCGATATCATTTATTATTAATATCGATATTATCGATATCTTTTTTACTGTCCATGTCCTACTGTATTAGTCCTGCGACAGCTCGCTAGATTGAATGACAAAAAGTTACTTTTTACAGCTTACCATGGGCTCTTACTGTCACATATTAGGTATGCTATCTTAGTATGGGGTAATTCATCAAAACAAAATCTTGATAGGGTGTTTAAGATCCAAAAGAAAGCGGTTAGGTGTATAGAAAGAGTAAATAGATTAGATTCATATTTGCCGTTGTTCAAGAGACTTGGAAAATACCTAAGACTCCTAACTGTACCCTGCTTATACGTGTATGAAGCTACTTTATATGTAAAAACGAATTATATTAACCAAAATCTTGACGTACATGATTATAATACAAGAAGCCGAGTAGATTATCACTTGGTGAGTCACAATAGTAGCTTATTCAAACAAAAACCTAGTTATATTGGTAGGAAATTCTACAACAAGCTACCGCAGTTTTTAAAGAGTCTTGAAAATATAGAAATATTTAAAAAACAATTGAAAAAATATTTAGTTGATAAAATTTTTTTCGTATACAAGAGTTCCTTTCACATCAAAATTAAGCCTCACCTCAACTAATTGGTATGGTATCTAGTGTATAATTGTCTGACTTGTATAGTCTGACTTGTCTTATACTCCTTAACTGGAGTCTCCAAGACGTAATCTACAAAAAAATAAATAATAATAATAATATGTGTGTTTAATAGCAGTAGAATATTCTGTTTTCTTTTAACTCTGTGTATTTTTCAGCTATTCAAAAAATTTCCTAGTTGTTTATTCAGCCGTGATTTTTTTGCTCTGTTGAAGATAATGCCTATAGATGATCAATTATTTATTAACGGAATTAATTAATGTCTGTTTTCAGGCCAAAATTCAGTCCAAACTAGCATCGGGAGTACTGAATAATGCAAAAGAAATTTCGTCAGGCATTGCTACTCCCGCACCAACTGACAAGCCTACACCTTTGATTCTGGACAGTCAGGGCCGAACAGTCGATATCACCGGAAAAGAAATTCAGCTGACTCATATTGTTCCAACTCTAAAGGTACGGTATTTTAATTTACATCATCATTCAGTGTAATAATGTAGTCTCCGTAATTAAAATGCTGATAGAAACAATGTGAGAGAGAACATACTGACCCTGCCAGCCATGTACTTCCTGGAGGTCATCGCATATGTAGGTAAAAATTGGACGGTATTCTCATCTGCTGCATCTACAATACGAGGAATGGTGGCTCGATCCTCGGTTACCCGGTGCATAGACTGACTCTTCTGGAAAAGGGTCCACACTATTGTGGAATGAGAATTATCAACAGACTCCCCTCAAATTTTAAAGATCTCTCCAACTTTCCAAAAATGATCAAAAGGATAAAGGAAGTCCTATTAAAAAAAGCCCCATACGCAATGGATGAATGTTTGGAATTTTTAAGGGAAGAGAACTAGTTTTATTGTTTTTTCTTTATTATTTGATTGAATTCTCAACATAAAGTATAATCAATTCATCCACAAGGTGCTTCTAGGGGCTATCGGTGTTGTTTGACGTCTCCTCTGTACAATACTTTTTTTATTTATTATTGACGATTCAATATTGCTAAGCCTTGCTTATCTTATTGACTGAATAAATATGATTTCATTGATTGAATGATTTAGTCTGTATGAATCTTCAAATGACTAAAATATTTCACTTATATACTTAGTTTCTGGGTTTGTCTTAATATCTGGAGACAGATCTACAATATTTTAATCTCTAGGCCCATATTCTATATTTAAACTTATTTTTTGATTCCGTATAAGTTGACCAACTTGAGTCGGATTATTATTTGAGCCATATCTTTAAAAAATCTTATTAATAATAGTTTCGTAACAAAATATTTGATTAAGAATTTCATTATAATTGTAAATTTATTTGGGATTCTTTGGGAATAATGTTATTTTATTTTATTAAACAAATTTACTTGCTGGATGGAACCCCTCTATGCTCCAACTCTTACAATATCAATTATAATATTTCATTATTATTTTATATTGTATTTGTATTTTTGATATTGAATTTTTCTGTTTTCAGGCAAACATCAGAGCAAAGAAACGCGAAGAGTTTAGGCAGCAACTACAGGAACGCACAGTAGAAGACATTTCCGAAAGCAATTTCTTTGATCCTCGTATTGGAGCGAAAACAAATATCAGAAATAAGAGGTCTTTGAGATTTCACGAACCTGGAAAGTTCCAGCAATTGGCTGATAGAATGCGAATGAAGGTTAGTTTTCTAGATTAAGAAAACATAATTTGTAATTAACGCTTACCCAAAAATAAAACCTCTCAAAATTTGATTTAAGAATTGAAAAGGAAAGACATTTTTCGCCAGCAGCAGTGATGGGAGGCGAAAAAGGGCCATTGTGAGAAGTAATTAAGCGAATTTATCGCGCAATGTTTATTGGGTCTTAGTTGATTTAAATCCAAAAGGTTGACCTATCCCTTGTATTACAGGATGCCCACAAAACGCCGAAATTCCGGCTCTGTTTTCAGCTTTTCCTAATTTACGTCCATTCTCTTGGGAAATTAGTGTACTAGAAGAAAGATGAGAATTGTTTTTTTCATAGTACGATCCTTAGTATGTACATACACTAGAAAAGCTGAAAACAGAGCCGGAACTTCGATGTTTTTGGGGCATTCTGAAATACACATTGTGCAAAACAATCACTGGCCTACTAATTTTTTCCAGCGTCAAACCTGGCATGACTGGACTATGAAAAGTAGTAAACTGTATGTAGTAAATAAAATTTGCAGTATTTAGTTTTGAATGTGTTCTATCAAAAAAGTAAATGTGTATGGCTTTTATTGGTGGGGAGACCCTTGAAGTTCCATCTCGCCACTTGGGCCATGTTATTGGAAACATGTTGAACCTACAATTTTTAGGTGGGGTTCGAACCACCGGGAAGTGATAAACAAGATTCTAAACCTTATATGTAAGTTTATTGGTTCAATTTAGTTATATATTTCACAACTTTTGTAAAAACTAATTTTTGCGAATAGTATTTTTTGTAGGAATTAATTTGTTTAATTTTGTGGTTGCAGGCTCAACTAGAAAAGCTTCAAAATGAAATATCCCAAATAGCACGAAAAACAGGTATTACATCGGCTACAAAATTGGCACTCATAGCTCCAAAAGTTGAAACACAGATTGATGAGATTCCTGATGTTGAGTGGTGGGACTCTGTGATCCTAGAAAACGAGAAGTAAGTACTAGGCCTAGAGAGAACTTTATATTTTTACTTTTTTCACTATTCAGCATTTGAGTAGTTGCAGTAATGATCTGTGTTCTTCTAGTTATATTCCAGATGAATTTTGAATTATTTATAAATGCGGAAGAAGTGTTTGACTGTAAGCTCCACTATTGGTGGAGACTTAATGGTAAAACTGCATTTTCATGGCCAGTCTCCTTTTCAAAATTTTGAAGCGTTTGAAGGACACTCTGCACAAATTAGTACTAAGGTCAAGATCTTATTATTTAAATTTATTCTTACAATAAATTAATTTTGTGTGCTTGAAGATCTATGAATGAATAGTATGTACCAATAATATTTCATTTGTTAATCTATTCATATTCATTTTTTTCCAGTTATGAACAGGATAATGGACACATGCTATTAAAGGATTCAGCTATTACTAATCTTGTAGAACATCCAACACAAATTAAATCACCAGGTAACAATCAATTTTGATTTAACTATTGTTCTCCTTTTAGTGGAAATTATACACTGATTATGTTCTTCCCGATTTACTTTTATGATAACTCAGTCGAATTTGGACATATTTTATGAGATAATCTTTCTGCTGATTAAGAGTTTCTAGTTTGTCATTTACATTATTAATTTTCTGAATATGAAGCACCTGAAACCCAAGAAAATTCGGCTACAAATTCTTAATGCTTCTAGTGATAGTAACTGACTTTATTACCTATCTGACCTTTACTGTCAGTAATCAACGGTTTGATAATCTTTGGTTGTGGACGATGAGATTCTGTGTTATTAGTTTATGCTTGTGTTATTATTTACTTCTTAATATTCTTATTCATTATTCATTTACTTATTCATTATTCTTATTAGTTGAAACAAATTGAGAACACATTTTGATCTGAAGCAATTTGAAATTTGATTGCTTTTTCAATTGTAAATGAATTCTACTAGACCCAATGGTGTCTTCTGTCTTTTATCTTGTCTTGGGTCGTTACGAAGAAAAATATACTTATTATGCTACATATATTTGCTACGTGAACAAATTAGATGATATCCAATCATAGGCTACTTATATTTGTTACATGAACAAATTAGATGAGACCCAATCATAGGCTACTATATAGGGTGATTAATGCTAGATTTTGAAACAACAGTAAACCTGAATCAAGCTGACAGAATGAACATCACTGTTATCCCTTATAATGCTACTTTTAATAAGTCTGTAAATGCAACTACTACTTCAGCAAACTTTATCGACTTACGTACATCATACGACATAGTAATCATCATTATAAAAATTGGAAAAAATTTGGCTTTTTCTTATCAAAATTTTTAATTAGTTGAATACAAACTTAATTATTAGAATAAACAACAACACTCCTTTCACGGCAGCTAGCCCGGCTAGGAAGAGCCGATAAGGAGCAGTGAAGGGGTCTAAAGGAACCATTCACTACTAAGCTGTCAAAAAGTAATGTCAATTATGCCGTAGCAGGTATCTGTTCAATCAGATAGAGATAAGCTGCGTTCTCCTAGGCACTCTTTGTAAGGGTGACCGATTATATTGACCAGCAAAAATACACCGTTCTCTGCTGTAAAATCACTTCCCGGTGGTTCGGAACCCATTTAAAACTGTAGGTCCAGCTCATCAATCACAATCATCCAACTCATTACCCACGCACAGGTCTCAGACCTATGTGGGCTTCATCCCCCCAAAAAAAGTATAGTAGGATAGTCGTGATATTTCGGTCAACTTTTCTGTGTTAACAGTTTATTTAAACACTGAATATTCATAAGATGAACAAAATATGAATCCAAATATACTTTATACGGATCAGGAGTCCTATCCTATAACGTTCCAATTTTATTCACGACTCACACACCCTGAGCAGACGCCACTGACTAGATTGATGAAGTTGAATGGGCGGCTCTAAACGAACGTTGTATTTCTAATCACCAAAATGAAGTTTAATGTTCAGTTGTAGGTTGAAAACAGTTCAATTCCAAGTTATGATGTTATATATTTATTTATGTTATTTATTTTCATGATTTTAGCGGAATCAGCAAAACCAACGTATATGCCTGTATTTTTAACGAAAAAAGAGAGGAAAAAGCTGAGACGTCAAAATAGACGAGAAGCATGGAAAGAAGAGCAAGAAAAGATACGGTTAGGATTAGAGCCTCCCCCAGAACCAAAGGTAAGTAAATATAAAAATTAAAGTTTTCACTCTGTTCAATTAAGTTATGGGAAGAATCGAAGAAATATGAACAACTATAGGAATTGAACATGCTAAAATGAAAGTTGGGAATAATAATAATAATTGGTCACTGAAATCTGCTTTTGCAAGTTTCCTGGTTAGAGAAAAACAATTTATATTTTCCCATTTTACAATTTAGGTTAGGCTATCATAAGTTCATGGTATTGATAGATAGTAAGTGTAAAAAATAAAATATTTCAACTCACTGCTAGCGCACAGGCTTTATGCTTAAGCTAGCTTTAACTCATAAATGATAGGCTTAAGATTATTGATTTTTTTATTGTGATGATATTTATTATATTATAAGTCAATTAAGCCATGTATTGTCTACTTGTGTCAACATGAATTGTTGTTGGATTATTATACTACAGTAATGTTTTAATTAATAAAATTCTAGTTACATTTGTAAACAACGCAATTAACAGTAACATATCGAAACAAATAGACACTTGGATTCATGATTACATTTACTTCGACTTAACAACATAGGTTTTTTCATGCTTGGCGTATTTTGTGACCTTTGACCTCTTTATAGATCTGCATCTGTTTTGGATTTTTACATTTCCTTGGTGTAACTTATTTTCATTTTTCATAACTTTTAAATTTCCTTTTTTTCAAAAAAGTTTTCCTCTATTTTTTTGCTGAATTGCTTATAATTATTGTAGCCTATACAAATAGTACTGAGAGAACTCGCGGCTAGTACACAAGTTCAACTTACGCTAGTCGTGCATCCAAATATTATTATAAATAAATATTGTTTTATCTATGATACATTTATTTCACTGTACTCACACAATATGTTAATCTTTAAAATATTATATTAACATACAGTTTTTATTTATTGTTAAAGTGCTTATGACTATTATTATTTTTGTGGTATTTTTATGTTACGCAATAAAATTTGATTTGATTTGTTGGAATGAGAATAAATAATTGAATTGAAAAGTTAGGAATTCAATAAGATGTTTTTGTCAAATCTTTGCATTCTGACTTTATTATGTTTAAAGTTGTTTTGTGTTTGTATGTGTCATAACTGAATATTGTTTTCTATTTTATTGTGTATGGCAAACCCATGGCATATAACTTCTGACACAGAATGGTAAAGAATCTAGTAGGAGAAGGCCGCTGCCCAGCTCGCTTTGACCCCCCACTACATTTGCCTTCAGATATCTGTGGCATGCATTACATTGTAAAAAACAAGCCCAACACACACGTACCCTCACAACGAACCACAAGCCCACCCATACAAACCCGTGCACCCACTCATAGCACGAGGAAGAGTGATAGATGAATGAAGTGGGTGAAGAGTGGCGAGTTGGTAGCTAGGCTGGAGTCAAATAATGGGATCAACTATTGCGAGTCTACTGGTAGGAGAGAATCTATGTCAGAAGTTATACACTGTGGACTGCTGTGTTCATGCTGCTTTATGTGGCCTATAACATGATAGATTACATAAAAGTAAATAATGAATAAGTAATGTGACTTTGAAAGCATTGTATTCTTGTTAAAATTTCTTTTTGTAATGGTTGTGTTCCTTTTCCAGCTTAGAATATCAAATTTGATGCGAGTGCTGGGAACAGAAGCTGTGCAGGATCCGACCAAAATAGAAGCGCATGTCAGAGCGCAAATGGCCAAGAGAAAAAAGGCGCATGAAGATGCAAACGCCTCTCGAAAGCTGACCGACGAACAGCGGAGAGAGAAGAAGATGAGAAAACTGCAGGAGGATACAAGTTTAGGCGTTTTTGTTACTGTTTATAGGTAAGTGGGATGTGGGACTATTCTACCTTACGATTCTTACCTTGGCTTTGAACTTTTTAGCGATAAACTGGATCATTCATAGCAAATTAAATAACTTGGAAATTAAATTCAAATTGAAATATAGTTGAACAAAACTTACATTATGTATCTTCATAATATATTAGATTATTAATTTGGAATGTATACTCATTCTATATCATCTGTCCATTGTTCCACAATAATTGACTTTCAGTTACAAAAATTCTGCTTTTTGTAATATATTTTTTAATGCAGTACTACTCAAAATATTAATATATTCTACTCTTCTCGCTAATACGAGACTCGTACTATCAGTTGGGGCTTATTTCCACACGTATGCTATAATGTTATAATTTTTTCCGAAGTATCTGACTATTTAATAAACTTGAGATTTATTGGAAATTTCACCTTTCACAAACAAAACTATTTTTAGGAAGTTTGCATTGGAAATCTTGATAGGGGAAATCATGAATAGATGAGGGAATTAGAAAAATATCTGTAACAGAACAAGACGGGAAATTTTGAGAACCTAAAAGTCAATACGTGATGTTCAAAACAGAAATAGATGGACAAGACACAATAACAAGAATATGTATACAGACATGAGTATTGAAACGAAAATAGGAAGAAAGAAACTGTTAACTGTCGTAAAGTCATTAGAAATATCTACTCAAATTCTTGTTTTCCTAGGAATCTTTGGAAATGATAATTTCTCTGCATTTTATTTATGCTTTCATATCATCCTTTCTTTACATTTTTTTTGTCTTTCTCTTACAGGTTTAGTGAAGTGCTTAAATTCAATCACCAAAAGACATTCTATTTTCTCTTTGTTTTCTATATTGGACTTTTATTTTATATATGATTGATTAGATTCATTTTTGTTTGAAACTTAAATTATCTAAATATTTTGTTATTTTTGTATTATTGTGTTCTCGACGTGGTTAAGTGGTAGAGTGGACATTACTGTCCAAACTTCACCACGTCAACAAATAAAAAAGTCATTCTATTCTATCCTTTATTGATTTTTTATTTTGTAATTACTTTACAGAGTTCGAGAGTTGTCCAGTGCTTCAAAAAAATTCAAAGTTGAAACCAATGCGAAACAACTCTTCATGACTGGAGGCGTAGTTATGTTCAAGGACTGCAATGTAATTGTGGTAGAAGGTGGAGTTAAACAGCAGAAAAAGTTTAAAAGGTGAACTAACTCATAATTTTTGTTATAATGCATCTCAACGTTTTTACAGTATATTCATTTAAAGTAAATAATATTAATTATACTTTGTTAATTTTTATTTTCATTATTAAGTGATGTATTATGATGAAATGGAGCGCAAAGCTGTTTAATAGATTTGTAAGAAAATTTATTTTTATCCTATTTTGATGTTAAGATATTCCATCAATTATGTTTTAAATATCCCAACTTCCAATTCATGCAAAATGATAATTAATTTTGACATGCAATAGCCTAACTCAGTTCTTATGAACTAATCTTCACGTCATAAAATTAGGCGGCTGTTTGAAATTGCGGTGTTGCCAGATTGCGTGAAGAAGTGTCGTTTTTTCAACGTTGCAATTAATTCCAACCGCCTAATTTCATGGCGCAGAGTCTAGAAATGTTGATTTTTTGTACTGCATGTAAAATTCAATGTGATATTCATTCTATGTGGTTGTCTATTGAACTTAATTAATAACTTTCTTCTCATAAAAACCTTCTATTTCCACTTCATTTGGGAGTTGATATACCTTTGCATAATGCACCATAACAATGCTTCAAAGATTCAATGATGTTCTAAGCGAAATTCGAACGCTTAGAAGTGATGGCAGTTGAATAATATATCAGAACAATTTTTTATTATTGATTCGTCCTTGTTTTCACATAATATATATTCAAATTGACCATTTAGTAAAGTGCGGATCCTGGGGGGGGGGGGGGGGATCATCAAATAACGTTTTTAGGAAGATGCTAAAAAAATTTATTATATTGCTTAACATAATTCCCCCACAATACAATTCCCCCCCGAAACTTCACCCGTCAATGTGCTCAAAATTATGGTTTTACAGGAATTTTTCAAAACTTTTTTGGCGTAGTACCAAACAAATTAGTTATAGTCCATATTATCTTCATAAATTGTTAGAGGACTCTTCGTTTGTTTACCTTTACTAGATAGTGCCTAGAGTCTTCGTCTACCCTCCCCACCACACTACATCACTGTTGGCCAACCCCATCTAGTAAGGTCACTGGTTAGAAGTGCTCTTCTCCTTCAAACTCTATGTCTATGGAATACTATAGAATTTACTAATCACGAGTGAGGACTTATTTAAGGTTTTGAACACACTGGTTATTAATTTCGAAATCCTTTTAATGCTATCAATTATACCAAAGACCTCCACCACTGCGGACATTGTTAACTGCATTAAATACCTGATGGAAATCGATGCATTACTTTGTTAATGTTAAGCAATATAATAAAAAGTTTAGCATCTTCCTAAAAGCGTTATTTGAACACTCAATCGGGGATGACACAAGCAACAGAAGCAAGACACATTGTTTCAGTATGCAGGCTAAATGGATATATTTATGTCTTGAATATCTTTTAAAATGCAGTTTCAGAGCAGTTATCAAAAAATTCAGATGCAGGAACCAGGACTCCCTTCTTATGAAAACAGTCTTCCATTCCCTGTAGTATATTATAGTTAGCCTATCACTACCAAGCTGGTATATATCAACAATGACTCAAGAACTAGAGCGTCCAGGCCTTTATAATGTGTGTTAAAATGGATGGATTCAAGATTTTTTAGACATGAGTCTAGAATCACTTGAAATACGATTTTAGAGGATTTGATTCTCAAAAGTTTCCCTGGGAAGAATCCCCGGATGAACGAAAAGTCAGTCTGGATCCGTCACTAAATTTAGTAATATTTATTTCATTTTCAAATCTAAATCAAACTGTCTCCTGCCAATTTTCATTCATCTACTAATTTTTTCACTTTTTAATTTTATTTCATTTCGCAGGTTGATGATGCATAGGATAAAATGGGAAGAAGATACAGTAAAAAATCCAGAAGGGAAAGAGGAAACCAACAAATGTGATCTAATTTGGGAAGTAAGTACTTTTCATTTTTATTTATATTAGTCATTCTCAGCTAATATGAATTGAATCTTACAAGCAGCATTGAGTTCATTATTATGTTCATAATATGCCCACTTGTGATAAATTAAGAAATATTTAGTTATATTTGTTTTTAATAGCAAAAATTAAGTAACCTGTATGTAATAGCTGTGGAAATTCTCTCGTTTGGAGTGACTAATTTTATTGTTTTATTTACAGGGTACCACACAGCACCGCAACTTTGGTGAGATGAAGTTCAAAGTTTGTGCAACTGAAAAATTGGCGCGTGAACAGTTCAGAAAGCATGGCGTTGAGCAATACTGGGACTTGGCTTACAGTACTTCTGTGCTTGAAAATCCCGATGATAAATAGTGCAAATGAATACGTTATGTACAAATCCTAGACAATATCAATAATAATTCTAATTCCTACGACCTGGCTGACTCAGGAATGGAGTTTTCATTTCGTTACAGTTTTCAATGTACAAGTTTATGAATGAAAGTGAGTTGACAGTGCGCTTGTTTTTATTTGTGTAAGAGCTCTAGATGTGTGATACTTTGAAAATAGATTCTTTCAAGTGTGTCTTAATATTGTTCTTAATTTATCATTGTTTTGTTACAATATTTCCATGATTACTTTTTATACAGTCAGTTTAATTTGTCCTTTTAATTTAATAGAATTGATATTAAAAATGAATGAAGTAATGCAATTATTAACTTGGTAAGTATCTGTTGACCAATCGGTTTCAACTTGCCTCTCTAATTAAATAGAACTTCATGTAAAAATTGACAAATAAAAATATATTTATTTGATTATTAAATCTGTAAATAACTAGACATTACTCAAGGACCTTACTATAATTTTTAAAAGTGTTCTTACTTGTGAGATGATTGATGAGTATTTATGCTGGTTGAATTGAAAATCTCACTGCATTGTTTTGTAGATTCTAGTATAATTTGACAGTTTAAAAAAAGAAGAATTTGTAATGTTTAAAATAAAATCGTAATTAAAATTGAATTATTTTTATTATTGAACTCTTAAAATAAGTAGTAAGCTCAAATTTTGTCAGTAGTGTAATAAATAAAAATCGACATGTTGAGATTCCTTCCACAATCAATAACAGTAATAATTATCAACAACAAAAAAGCGGCAGAGTGATACAAACTTGAAACAAACATCATACACAAGAATGTATATATTTGTACATAATTATTTAGAATGCAGAAAAAATGGGAAATAGAACAAATTATAAAAGAATTTGTGGAAATAGCGAATAATCGGAAAAACACTGTAATTAAAGACTATGAGGCAATAAAACTGAACTGAATAAATAGCGGGATTTTAATAAACAGCTTTCGATGACCCTATAAACAGTAGTGGTAATAGATATAGACCTATAATTATTACAATCAGACTTGCAATCTTTCTTATGAAGTCTTTCCACAAAACCGTATTATTGACTTCATGAGGGAATGAAATATGCCAAAGAAAGTTAGATTTGGTAGCTACAAACATGAAGAGCTGCATTATCTGAGGAATGTTAAGATAATACAGCTAAATTGCTGGATAGTAACATGATTGTTTATTTGAAAATTGTAAATTTTATATGTGGAAGATCCAACAATAGATATTCATTTTGGAAGGAGAGTGGTATGAAATAATATTACCTTAGCAGCCCCTAAATTGTATAAAATGAGCTAAGAATTTTTAAATGCAACTGTTTGAACTGTTTTAACTGACCTTGAATCAGTTACAAGGTCACATTGAAGAAAATCTGGTAGATACTATGCCGATTTTATAGTAGAAATTGACAAGAGATGAACAGTTCACTAGCTTTTTAATTAACGCAAAAACAAATTCGTTATCAACTGAAGTTCTGTGAACAGTGGTCCTCACTCAAAAAGGGATGATATTTTCAAAATAGTTCAAGAGCACTTCTGACTCAATTGCATTGATGATAAAAACTGCAAAAATCAATATTTTAAAAGTTCCAAATGTTTGTCACCCCCTAGAAATTACCCATTATACATAATAGATGATGGTTAGCATGCATTTTCAGCAGCTCTAAATATTTACCGCCAATCATAGAGTAAAAATTATGGTCTTAATGTCAATTTAAAACCACCCGCACCTAAATTAGACACTAATAATTGAGCCACCTTAAAAAAGATGGGCATTTTTTGTATACTTACATCGCTTGGCCTAGAAATAAGGAGCATTCATGCAAAATTTAATGGCAATCTAAATAACAGTAGCCTACATCAAATTATGATGTTTTAAAAATATAAGTTTTAGGAAGAACTATAAGATAGTTACTTCACGCCAAAATTGGATGGCTCACACACGGTAAGTTTGGTGGGTTAATGTCTTACTGAACGCAACAATCGCCTCCACACGCTCACTTCTGTGTGTCAGTTCGACCTGCCATCCACTTGGAGTAAAAATCCGCCGTGAACGCCACTTCTATGTACAGTATATGCGTATTTTAACTTTTAATATAGGCCGTGTGTTTGTTTACGTTATACACGTTTATTAATTATACATATTTATTATGTTATTAACTGATCGTGTGTAGACCACTCTGGGTTCGATCATGTTTTCAGACGATGAATTATTGTTTCTGTGTAGTGCAGTGGCATGTGTTACAGTTAAACGGAGAAACCGCAGAATTGAGCGCAATATATGGGTTAAGCAGTGGCTTTCAAAACGAGCTAAATACTCCCATATTCATCTTTTGGATGAGCTGTGATTCTGTCCAAAGGACTGGCACAATTACTTGAGGATGAACGAGGATACATATTTGGACTTATTATGTTTTAAGGACTCATTACTAATTTTAAATAAATAAATAGAACACTTAGGAAGCACAATCTGTCACTGTATAACTTTGAATGTTTGAATTACAATGAACTACTGCTCACCAGGACATCCGCTTTTATAGTTTTTGTAACATTCCAGGAAACTAGAATTCTCCATCGGCTTCTAAAAGTTTATAGAGGTAATGTATTTTTACACAGGTAATTTTGTCTAGAACATTCTAGATGACCATGAGCGAGGAAGATGCATGATGGGTAGAAGAGAAAACAATAAATACAAACATTGGCATTAGCATGCTTGTGATAAGGTGACAGATTTATGACCTCTATGCAGATAAGGGCGGCAATAGACAGCTGGGTGCCTAATAAAGTAAGGCATCTTGAAAAAATGTAATTTTTGACTTTTTGTTTATGAGAAATTGAGACTTTCTGATTGAATGCCAATATTAAAAACAGGGTTAAACTGAAAGAGAATGAACATTGTTCGTTTTACGATAAGGGTGGTTTTTAGCGGATGTTGAAAATTTTTTACTTTTCAAATATTGACTTTTTGCAAATTTTATTGAAAGGAATTAGGCATAAAAAAACGGAGTCGAAAGTGCCCATTAAATAGGATATGAGTATCATTTTTTGTCTGAATCATAGTTTGTCCTCAATTTTGAAAAAACGAAAATGATGTCAAATATTTTACAGTTTTTCCAAGATGGCGGCCGAAGCACAGCTAGGGGACTTTTAGTACTGTATGTCATTCAGCACGCTTTTCTGATAGAGAATCCGACTTTCAGTCGTGTTGGAATTTTTTCCTTTCTCAACCAAAATTTGTGCTAATTTGACTGGACTTAATGTAGAAACTTGCTATGCAGATCCTTTTTGAGTCGAGGTGGACGCGTTTTGAACTATGTAGTTCGAACGTGTAGATCTATGTAGACTTTACAACAAAGCGCAGAGGAAGAACTACGTAGATCGAAAAGCGTCCGCCGCGAATCAAAAAGGTCAGTTCTGAATAGTTGATCGAACGAAGAGAGGTCTATGCGTTTCAATTCGGACGTTTTGCATTTGTCTTTTCGTCGTTTGTAACACATTTACGGCTGAACGCGTGAACCAATTTCTTTGAAATTTGGCATGAATGTTTCTTTTAGTAATGCGCAGCGATGTATGTGTAAGGATTTTCGAAATTTGTTGCATTTAAAGGATAATTATTAAGAAAAAAAGGAAAGGCAACCAAGCCTTCTGCTATAGGAACAAATATGATTTTTAAAATGAGCTCCATCATACGTAATTGGGATCAGATCCATAGATAGGCCGTAACATCTGGTTATTCATCTCGTTGAGCCTTATTCATATAAATAAAGGTACCGTATCATATATATTTGTTTGTTTCATTCTAATATTTTAATTAAGTATAATAACAAGTGATTAGAAAAGTAAATTATATACAAATTTAATTAATATTGTTTAACTATAGCGGTTCACTCGTGCGTTGCAACGGGATTTTAGTCAGAATATTGATTGCATCATAACTATGGTTTCGAAAATCGTGTGTGAAACTATAGCCTATTCGGACAAAATTTTAAATGAAGACATCGATGAATACTCCTTTTTGCTTGATATTGGGCCGATCCTTGCGAAACTTGGATGGGACCACCACCGCTGAATGATCTTTTATTAAAATAAAATATTGAAATCGGTTCAATATTGTTCGAGTAATCGATACACAAACACACAAAAACAGGTCGAATTGAGAACCTCCTTTTTGTTGGAAATAGTTTAATAAAACTACTAGTTGTAATTGTAATAAACTACTAATTGTAACTACTATAGGTTAATAAAACTACTACCGCTGAGTGTATTTGAGCAGGTAGGCTACTGATAGAATACAGTTCTGTCTACTGTGTATAGAAAAGACTTGAAATTATGATAACAACATTAATCCTTTTTCTCTATTGTTGTGTCGGTGTATTGGAGCAAGCCAAGAGAAAAATACAATTGCCGAAAAAAGCGAAGAGACACGGTTGGTTGATTGTGATCTGATTTTCTTTTCGTAGTTGGGATTTTCTATTTAGACGCATGTTGAGTGTGACTGCCAGAGGACCACTCCAAGCACGTCTCGGAGAATGACTGAACCGATTATAGGAAGTCGGGGAAGTCGCCGTTCGCTTTGCGTTCTCCTCTGCTTTGAAAAAGCAGTTCTCGGCACTTTCACCTTTTTGTAAGGACCGTTTAAAGAACATTGCCGCTTTCTATTCCCCCTCGCAAGAGATGAAAGAGCAGCAACTGGTAACAGCGTGCTGTGAGCCATGCCATGTTGTTCCCAGTCCCCACGTTACGCCAACCGGACCAGGTAGGACTTGGACGGACGGAGATGCTTCACGCCAGCGCACTCCGAGCAACACTCCGCCGCAGTCAGATGTTGACAGAGTTATTTTATGCTACGGTCAGTGAGTGCATCGAATGAAAGTGTGACTGCAACTACACTGCGCTCAAATATTTGTGTTTCTGTTTTGTGTTCTGTTTGCCTCGTCAAGTAGGATTAGTTCTGGGAAAATGGTAGCGGACAGTTTAAAACCAACAACAAATGGGACTAGCAGTCGTAAGGATTCCCAAGGTAAATAACACTAAACAATAGCTACTTATTTTCTCCGTCTTCTACTCGTAATTCACTGTTAGCATTTTTTTAATTTTTTACCAATTCATATCATTAATGATAAATGATTAATTTCTACTTTTTATTGTAAATTTAAATGTTTGCAATCAATTTTAATTGCGAATAAATAACTGACTTATAATAAATGATAGCCGAGTGCCGTAGCAGGTATCTGTTCAATCTGAGATGAGCTACGAAACTCCTGGGCGCTCTTTGAAAGGATGACCGATTGGATTGGCCAGCAAAAAAGACTGTTCTCTGCTGTAAACCTTAAGGCTATATTTGATTCCCAATAAAATTACGGTCATTGTCGGAGTTCAAAAATGAATTGTACAACTTTCTTGTGCCAATAGCAAGCTATAGCTTGAGTGAATGGAATATTTCTTCCTTGACATTTAATAAAAATGAAATATTTAATGAAATTTAACAAAGAGTTGGCTTTTTATAGTATAGAAGATTTTTCCAATTGCCTACTGAAGAACAGAAGCCAATTTAAGAAGCGGAGCAAAAAAACAACAACTAAACCTCTTACTCGAGATCAAGAAGTCCAAAGCCACCAGGTCACTCCTTCGTACAGACAGATCGCGCCTTCTTTCAAGTGATCGGTTCAAAACATCTGGCTCACTCGATGGACTTTTCAGTATACTTCATAATAATTAACATTGAAAAATTACAATTTCAATCTACAGGTATTAACAACTTCTATAAAATTTTATACTACCGTAACTTCAAAAACGAAGTTACTTAAAAAATAGTTGTGGTCCCTGAAGAACACATAATATCTTGTGCTTGGCTCCGGTTACTGAGTGCGCCCCAAGAACCCTTGTGCCCCCCCCCCACGTCAACTGCCGCATCTAATGCTATATATGTATTGGCCATTTCGCACTCCTGTAGTGGTTCGTCAGATATGGTCAGTAGTCTACTGAATAAAGGTTAAAAATTGAGATGAGGTAATTCATTAGACCGTCAACCGTATTCAAGGGTGTAGACTCACCTAACTTTTAACCAGTAGACCACTTGTCTGACAAACCACTACAGCAGTGCGAAATGGCCTTAATACATTAAAGTATTGATAACCAATCAGAAGCCTTTCAATAGGTATCAATTTATTCCAGTTTGATAAATGATTATAAATTAAATTTGAATATTTATAAGTGAGTATAATTTATAAATGAGTTATATATTTTTCAATAATATTTATTCTTTCGAATAATAGGTCGTATTCCACATGCAATACATGAAACTCGTTTGCCTTGATGGGCTCAGTAGAACGAGCCATCACTCATTGGGTGCAACGCATAATCCAATAACATTAGGGAGGGGGTGAGAATAGCCACCCATTCTACCCCCCTCCCGTACTAATATGTATTAACAAATGAATTGGTTGGCAAGGAGGGGCTCTGTATGGAAAAGGATGTGTTGATATGTGAATTTAGTCCATTTACCCAAATAAGTCTATTGTCTGTCAGAGACTGTCACACAACAAGCTTATAGTAGGTAACAAAAAATCGATTTGAGTTATTGTTACTGTTTTATAAGAAAAAAACTAAATAATTGTACCTTTCCACCCCCTCCCTCATCGAGCTCACCTCCCAACCTTGGAAACTTTTGGTATGTTATTACCCAAGGTTAGAGGAAGCGATTGGCGAAAAAACCCATCTCTCTATGATTCTACGTTTCTCATGATTTTCTTATTTTACGGCTAATAAATAATTTAGATAATTTGATGAATTCAAAAATGAAATGACAGATTCTTGGAATACTATTGTTTTTGGGCTCAAGCATATTGGGGGAAGTTGTAGCCGCAAACTCTAGTAGGCATCTGTCCAGTTAGATAAGATAAGCTACGAACTCCGGGGCCCTCTTTGTAAGTGCGAACCATTAGATTAGCCCGCAAGCATGACTGTGTTCTCTTCTGTAAAATCCCTTCCTGGTGGTTTGGAACCCACCTAAAATTGTAGGTCCGACTCATTATTCACTATCATCCAACGCCCAGGTCTTAGACCTATGTGGTTAGCCTCCGGTAAAGAAATATTTTACAATACTAATTTGCATTTAAAAGCATGTTTTACCAAATTTATATTCATTTTCGGGGGGCTCTTATATACGCCTCTGGTTTAACCTAAAGCTACGATAAAGACATGAAAAGATGTTCACATAATTTGCTGTCTGCAAAGTCTGTCCAATGAACGGAAACTGGAACAAGGCTCTCCTTACCTCAGGCACTGACATCGCGTGAGTCTAATCTTTCTCTTCTAGAAACAGCAATTTGATGTTGCATCACTTAATGCGCGATTACGGTATGCTAGTTTCAAATCTTAGGCCGGATTCACACGTGCTACAATCGCGCGATTGTAGCCAGAGCAATTATTCAGACGGGCAACAGCCTCGCCAAAGCAATTATGAATAGCAGAGCTGTCACCGATTTTTTCCTAATACAAATACAAAAAAAAACATGAAAATTTCAGATACAGTATTCAAATTTTTTAAAGTCCCATGCTACTGTAATCAGCCTCCTTAATTCAATCCAAATTTTATTTTTCTCCTATCACTAAAATCAACATTTTTATGCTAAAAAATAGATCGACCTTCATGGATCACTTGTTAAAAAAAGAACATAATTTTATGTTTTTCTGTCGCTAGCTGAGTTAAAAACGGTAATGGCCTCGCCTACAATCGCGCAATTCTAGTAGAATCGGCTACAGGCCGGCTACATCACAGCGAAGTGTAGCTCGTGGGAACTGCACAATCGGGAACTCTACTAGAATCGCGCAAATCTTAATAATTGCTCTGGCTACAATCGCGCGATTGTAGCCCATGTGAACCCGGCCTTAATCACAGACAAATTAATGCCAATTTGCCATTCTTTATTCAATGTAGTCATTCACTTTCCTAAACCTCAAATCATTTAAATATTTTTAAAACAGAAAATGATCAATGATGTCCATGTTTTAAAAGTGTAAAATTTTTGGTATTTAAGGTTTTTATTATCAGAGAAAATTTCTGCATGGAACGTAGAACTTCTTGGGAGTTCAATGTTGGAGAAATTAATGACGTAAAATAAGATACGGTACATACTTGAACCTTGGTATGCATTACTAATCCAGAAGGTATCTTTGATGAATAATTGAAAAAAATAGAAATCACTATAAAAATGTGGCCAGTCAGTTTAGAATTGAGTAGAACAATTTCTAAAAAAGTATATTGAAATTTGATGATATTCGATACAGTTCTTCCTACTCATTCATTTTCTAAACTTTTTTCAAGTTATTTGATTCTATTATTAAAATGCTATTAATTAAAAAGGATTTATCTAACTATTGTAATTTTTGAAAATTCCACTGAAACGATTAAAAAAGTTGGATATTTCCAGCTATGTCACAACACAAAATTCATTTTTTTTTTTAAATTATTCAACATTTTTAATTAAATCAGTGGACTTTAATGGTTTAGGATGTGTTCTGTTTAATGAATATGTCATTCAATTCATTTCCAGTTTATTGCAAGAAATTGTAAACTACAACCATAGCAAAAGCAAAATTTCATTTGAAAAAATACATCACAATCGTGACATTACAAATAAAAATGCAGTATAAAAAAATACATTTCCTGTATTTAAAAAAAAAAATATTTTAAATTTATTGATTTAAAATTTATTTTTTATTTTCAACAGATTTTATCGGTTTACACGGATTAATTATAAATGTGAGGGTTTTCTATTTTCTAAAGGATATTAGTTACAGTATTCAATATTTTTATATAATTAGTGGACTCTACAATGATTAGGTATTTGTTGCCATGAGACAGAGGAGTCAAACAAAAGGGCCGCATGTCAACAACTTCAACAATTTGCCAGCTAGAGCATTATAAAATTGGGGAGCCAACATATACATGCAATAATAATTATTCTATTGTGATTATACCGATTATACGTATACCATCATCACAAGTACACCAGCATTCGTGACAAGTATATTCCCCAAGTAGACAATAATGAATTAAAAAAACTTGGGTTCATAGCTTATAGTAGTAGATAGCTTTATTATAGCTTCCAAAGCATTAATTTGTGAACGGCATTCATCTGGAATAGTTATTGTTATGAAACTTCCCTTCCTGATTCATCAGGTGGAAAAGTGTTAGCTACGGCCCTGAGAAACTAAACAAAGAAAGTTCTACAGAAAGATACAAAGCTTCCAAGGTGGTGTGTTATTGAATGAAGCTCTTCTATGGGTTTCAAAACCAGTTTAGCAACTTATAATATGTCACACTCTTTCAAAAGTAGCCAGCCTTCACTCTCCAAAACCTGAATTCAAACTGGAATGTATTTTGATCTTTTGAAAAAGCACGAGTCGACGCTTGAATATTACTCAATAATTTTTTATAATCATGTATCGTAAAGTACTAGGATTTTGAAAGGAATCTTCTTTATCCCAACAGCCTACCACCTTGGAAGAATTTGCATTAATTTTTAGAATCAGATAGTAGGTATAGGATAGGTCACGGCCATCTCTAAATGAAGCGATTGATATGTAGTATACGAACAGTACAGTAGTATAATAATTTTATAAATACTAAACTGGCGGTCTAACGATTGACAATCATGCTAAACAATTTGTTTTTTCTTCAAATTTTCCATTCAATTCTGCTGTTTAGGCTATTTTCCTTTTGACCAAACTTGCGTATAGGTGGATAAAATAATGTGTTATTCTCTAATATGAGTATAAGGTATAATAGAGTATGAATGATTTTAAAGATTTTGAATTCTGTTTACAAGGTAAAAATCTCTCCAGCAGTCCGCAAGATGTAACTTCTTTGCTTTATGATATAACTTATAAGATTTTTGTTAGTTTATTAATATATTCATCAATCTACATACATATTGAAAAATTACATGAGAAAATTAAGAATCTAATGTATTACGGAAACTGAGAGAAAAGAATTGCTTGCTTAGAATAAAAGAAGTTGCGTAAGAGAGATTCCACTGGAGACTACTGCAGTGCAGGCTGCAGTCCGCTGTAGTAATAGCCTACTCTACAATAGACAACAGAAGCTTTTAAGCTTTCTGTACACGTATCAGGAATACATGTCACCACTATTTTTATCATTATTTCAGGATGTAAGATGCATAACAAGAGGTTTTATATTTCAATAAATCTTATTTGGGCCGTTTTATGGGAGCAATATAACTCAAAGAGATCAGCTTTCCCTACCACAACAAACAATATTGTGTAGATTTTTCATAAACTAACTTGAACTATTCTGTTATAGGGAGTATTTATATAATAACATTATTTTTCTAATTTTCAAGTTATTTCTAATAAATTTTGAAATTTGAATACATTTTTAATTGAACTATAAATTTAAAGCTTCACATCAGTTAGCAAAAAGGGCCAACATCCTATCAAAAACTGATGCACCTTGCAGCTGTAAATAAATTTGGAGATTTGAGTAAAAATGTTCATGAATAGGCTATTTATAAAAAACAGGTCGAATTGAGAACCTCATTTTTTAAGAAGTCGGTTAAAAAATAAAACTAGCTTAATACATAAATAAGTAGCCCATACCTATAACAAATATAGGCTGTACTTAATAAATCGTAGCCAATTCCCAATTGCTTGACAATTCCCAATTAATGCGGTAATCACGCTATAGTTCAATCTCAAGTAAAGTAATACAGTAAAACGAAGTAAATAGCTAATGATCAGTAGCACAGTGCTTGTTAACCTGATTGTGTACAATTAGCAGCACTACTGGAATTGGATTTTCTCAAGTACTGGTACACAGTACTACTATTACTATACAATTATTATATTGCTTGCACCTTTCTTGGCAGAATGTTCAGTTTTCCAGATGATAATCGTATCATGATACTGTACAGTTTTACTTATAGGTACTTTAGTTGCATTAATTCCTTACAAATGGGTTACCGGTATTGTATGACTGTACATTGCAATTGTCAATGAAATAGTACAATAGGTCATAACATTTAATATAATTATTAACCTGATGTAAAAATAGGCTAAAAAATGTGTCACCTCAAATATTAGCCACAACAATACTGTACAACTCAAAAGACTTGATAAATAATATTTTCTTAATAAATATGTTCTGCCAATATACCGAAATCAATGGTTTATTAAGTGTGGTTTATTCATTGTGTTATAAGATTAAGTGATTGTTATAATAATGATAGTTTTTAATGATAATTATTAATTTATTAAAAATGTTGACTTTTCTAATACTTCTATAAAAACGAGAAAACTCCTGAATAGTTCTAAAATTATTCTTGTTCGACTTGAAAACAACATTCACATCAAACTGAAGCCAGACGCCCCACAAAATGTATTCATTTATTTATGGTTGAAATGCTTTATTTATTTTATTTATTCAAAAATCGTCACAGTACATCTGGGATGTCTCCTATTTGACATGTTCTAAAATTGAATTTAAACATAAAGTACATAAATTGAACAATTGAACTGAAGTTACAATATAAATTCTTCTAATTCACAATAACAATAACTGTTATTATGGTCTGTGATTTTTTCTTAGTGGATGTCAAGGTTACAAGAAAGAAAGAGTCACTCATAAATGTATCAATCATTAATGATAAAATTTAATAATCAGAATAAGAAATAAAAACTATTTATACACTAAATGTAAGTATCATATACACTAAATTTAAGTATCATATGCATAATTTTATAATTATTAGTTAAATAATTGAGTATTTTGAGTTGAAATGAAAATAAATGATACTCACAAAACGATGAAATTATTATAAGCAGAACATAAATAAGAATCGCGGGCCGCTTAGCGCAGTTGGTTGGGGTGTCGCAACTTCAGCTTGCTGTCGTTTAAGTGGTCGTGGGTTCGAATCCCACTCTACCGTCAGGCATTTATGTGTAATAATTCACCTCATTACCCACGCACAAGTCTCGGACTCATGTGGGCATCATCAGCAATACAAAAAAAAAATCATTAAAGTTTTTGAAAATGATGTCTCCGCTAAAAAAAATGAACTTAATTATGAAGCATATTTTCATTCTGTAGGGTCACCTGTATGTATTGAAGGGTAGTTTTAATTTTAAACCCACGAGCAGATTTAAAGGTACAGTCGACTATCATGCTCATTTCCTTAGAACAAAATAAAATTATTGTTGAGGAAAGTAATTATTGAAATTAGTAAAAAGTTTGTTTTGGTCAGATAATTGAGCTTCGTTTACAACGCCCTTGCATCTACTTATTTTTTCTATTCTGTATCCTGGAGGCATTCAAGATTATTCTCACATTAATTTATGAAACAATAATAAATCAAGGGATGCAGTTTTGAAACAACTTGCTGATTGTACAAAAATTTTATAGCAGAACGTGGTTTCGATCCACGGACCTCTGGGTTATGGGCCCAGCACGCTTCCACTGCGCCACTCTGCTCTCCGATACCTAAGGGTGAAATATACCTTTCATAAGATTGTACATCTCCAATTTTCTAAACTGAAAGCATAGAAAATAAATCTATACAGTGGAGTATCAAAATCCCCAACAATAATTATCATAAAATAATAAAAATAATTATATTAGTTATACAGGGAATAATTATATTAATTATACAATTAATATAAATATTCTTTAACTAATACGGTAAAATTATTATTTAATAAAAATATTATTAATTATACTTGTTTTATGTACGGTATGTGAGCAAATGCACCATTTAAGTGCTTCAATTTCTATAATCTTTTGCTACCCAAATCCACAAAAAAAATGCAAATCGGCGGTTCATGAAAAAAGTTTTTTCTTATTCTTTTTCAGCAGATCTCATAACATATCATGCTTCAATATTTTCTCTTTGTCTTTTCATTCGATAGCTGTCAAATGTTTTGATTTTCAGTAGCCAAAATTAACCTAGAGTCTATAGTGGAAATCTGTTTTAAATTATAATTATTTTTATATTCGACCCCTAACTCCAAAATCAATAGCGACCTCACTGGGACTATGAGGAAGCTGCATGCCAAGTTTCAAGAGTCTAGAATCTTCCTTTCAAGCTTTAGGGCACAGACGGATGTTCAGATAACGCGATAACGGGACGATTTCAATAAAGTCCTGTGGGGTCCATAATAGCTAGCGTATGCAGATCTATTTTCTGTGCTAAAAGTACTGAAACTGTAGCCTATTGTATAATTTGTTTGTTGCAGGAAGACCGATCCTGCAAGAAATTCATGGTCACTAATTCAAGAGTAAAATTTTTAAACATATATATGAGCATTTATGTACTGTAATATTTCTATATCAATGCTATTTTGAAAGCTAAGCAACCTTACAATATCATCAATAGATATGAATGCTATCACCTTTCTCTGGTAAAGAAATTCAAGGATGCCACGGAATCAAAAATGTATTGTTATTTTTATCAAAATAATAATTTTAGAAACTTACTGAATACGGTAAAAAGAACGTAGAAAGATGTATCATGTAAGGTACCGCCCGACTTAGATGAAGGTATTAGATTCAAGAAGAAATTGAAATGAACAGAAGAAGGGGTTTTCTCAACAAAGGTCTTCGTTCTTTATCACCTTCACTTTCATGGTTCTTCTCACCTTCGTTCTTTATACGAATCTGTAAAAGTTATTTCTTATGAGATAAAACTTTAATTAAAGGCTTCAACAGGGACTAACACAAATAAATCTTGCTACAAAAAGACAGAAAAATCACCAATAATTTTTTAAATTTTTTTCATAATATAGCAAGAATTGGAGTCAATAAATACTACAGTAACATAAAAAAAATGTAACAGGATTGAGAATTATTTTTCTAGGTTCATTTCCTAGTGATGTTTAAAAAAAAACAGCACGGCCAACGTAAGTATGACTTGCGTATACTGTGAACGTTTTTCGCTGTGTGTTTTCATGAATGCACCTGTCAACAACTTCGTTCCATGCGATCCTTTTTTCATTTTTTTTAATTAAGAGAGGAAAATATTAAAGGACTCCATCATCTTTCCATTGGGCTGTTTTAGAGGGGGGGGGGGGGGGAGCAATGGACACTGACTATGCTTTCCAATAAAGAATAGCGTGAAAAATATCGTATCAAAGCTTTTTTAATTAGCGTACAAAACTAAATGGATTCCAGGATTATAGAAGAATGGTTCAAAATATTGTGTTAAAAATGTATAATTGAGTTACAATTTATTCATTAAATTTTGTTAGACTAATCAACCAAATAAATCGTGTTTATTCATTTGAAAAATAGGCTTCTATTCAAAACATTAATCTGTCTCGCTGCTGTATTGTGAAACCGGTTATCAGGTTTCTTTACTTTCTCGTGATATTTATTTATTCATTTAACTAGCATACATGTAAAGGTGATAACTCTGATAAAGGTGAGTATCAGACTGAACAGTACTAAATTATTAGTACTAGAACAATAACAGGCTATTACATTATTATTTTATTTTTAAATACTTGGGAAAATCATCATTTCAATTCCCATGCATGATAATGTTCACAAAGGTGAAACTGCGCGTTCCTCAAACTGTTGCAAATAGTGTCGGTGAGAGTTATTTTCCTCTCAATTAGCAATTACTTTATTCTTTGAACTTGCTATTCTGCTTAGAAAACATTTAAACATACATATTCATACAGCTCTAGAACTATGCAGTTCCGAACACTAGCAAAAGTAAACACAATCTTCTTCTTTTCAAGTCACTATCACCCAGAATTTATTACAATAGAAGTTTCTTGTTCCATAAGCTACCGTGCTTTAAATTATTGGTGTTAGCCCGATAATTGGTTATACTCATTTATTTGATCTATTTATCTATATTCATTTATTGGTTGATTTATTGGTTATAATAATTATTGAGTTGACAGCATCACTTTGAGTGATATGACATCATACAAACGAAAGTTCAAGAGGTATTGTTTAAAAGAGTTAATTCATAATTTGCGGTGATGAAATGATGGAGACACAAGAAAGTCAAACCAAAAAAAGGGCGTAACAAATATGTTTTTAAAGACTGATTTAATAGGCACGAGCCGTGACAGGTATCTGTTCAGTCAGATAAGATAAGCATCTTTGTAAGGGAGACTGATTGGATTGACCAACAAAATAGACTTTGCTCTCTGCTGTAAACCACTTTCCTGCGGTCCAGAACCCACCTGAAACTGTAGGTCCTACTCATTAATCACCTTCATCCAACTCATTCCAGACTTCATCCACGTACAGGTCTCAGACTTCATCTTCCAGAAAAAAATAAATACAAAACGGCATTTTATTTAGAAAAAATCAAGATATGTTACATTAAATAGTTCAAGAAGTTAATTAAAATTTAATTTCGAAAGACAATTAAATATTTAAATGGCAATCAATAACAGTTTTGCTCTGGATGTATTTATTTTTCAGGACTAGACAAATCTGGTGACTGCGGAGAAGAGCTGGTTGCATTGATTTTAACTGAAGGCGCCGAATTACCAATAGACTTCAAACAGCCTTTCCTGCTACCTGCTTGGTTTGACAAAGAAAAATTTCAGAGGTGACTAAAACAAAATCAATCCTATTTACACCAAAAAAGATTGTTTCTTGATTTTACATCGATTTTACAGAAATAGGTATAGAGTTAAATTGACTCAATTTCATATATTACCCAGCTAGCCATACAGATTTCTTGCTGACTGAAAATTACATAATTTCACTTTTTATGGCATGAATTCATTTGAACTATAAGAACTAATAATCTTCAAAGATTGATTGAAAAACAATGTTATCAGCTGTTCTTTGAGCTTCCTGCATCTAAACACATTTTGAAACAGTAATAGTGTCCATGAGTGAAATTTGGACATAAATTAATTTTGAAAATTCTGAAAGGAAAATCAAAAATCGGTTTCGAGGAGCACTGGATCGAGTTTAAGGAAGCTATGTGTCAAATTTAGTGTACCAAATCGTTGTTCTTGTGTAATCTGTAAGACAAAACACACACACACACACACACACACACACACACACCCCTACTCTCTTGATAGTATATAGATGATCGGTCTTCTAAACTTAGCGAACACATATAAGACCAATTATTATTGGTCTTATGTGTTCGCTGAGTAAACTACACCGGTTACCCAATTGCCGGTTATGTGTGCAACAAGCCTATTCGGACAAAATTCAGATGAAGATATCAATGAATGATTTACTTGCTATTGGGCCGATCCCTGCGAAACTTGGATGAGACCAACCGCTGAATAATGCTCTCTCATTAAAACATTTTTTGAAAACGGTTAAATAGTGCTCGAGTAATTTATGTACAAACATACAAAAAGGTCGAATCTCCTCCTTGTGAATAATTGGGCTAAGCATCAGCCTTCGTAATATTCTTCAATTTTTTGAAGAATATGTACCCGATGTTTTGATTTTCACTAGCCAAAACTAACTTAGAGCCTATAGTGAGAATCTTATTTTCATAGCATATTCCTTTCAAGCGCTAGGGCACAGACAACAGCACGATTTCAGTAAAGCCCTGCCGGGTCCTTAAAAAGTACTGCATTTTTACTGCATTGGTTTCTACTGCTCAATGAATGGCTGAAATCACTGTTGTGCAGGTTCTTGCTTACAGAAACATTTGACGGCTCTGGTAGCGCAGTTGGTTGAAGCGCTTGTCTGGGATAAGATAAGGCTCTGCCACTGGCTGACTTTGTTTCCTGTAGCCTTGGGTTCGAATCTCATTCAGCCATGAAAGTTTCTCATCATTCACCCATTCACTTCATTGTCTACGCACAAGTCTCCAAGCTCATGTGGGCATCATCCACAATAAAAAACAAAAAAAAATTAAAAAATCATTATATCGCGGATAAAATAATGGAGAAAGTACAGATTGTAGAGTATAGTGTGTTGAAGATTATGTATATAAATCTAATTTCTAATTTGATTAGAGCTTATTTGATAATAAAGCACTTCCACTATTTTCAGAGGTCAGAGATTCTTCAATAACAACTACTTCGCATTATTCGTTGCAAAACTATCGGGACTTCTGACAATACTTGCGGTGGAAAGTATACTCAAAGTTCTGATACTTACTGGAAAATCTTCGGAGCCACTCACAGCTTTCCGACGATACATGGATACCATTGTAAATATGGTAGATTGGTACGAAGGAGATATTTGCAATCCGAATTCTGTGTGAGTACATTACTAACAGAACAACTCATCAAATTACATTTTATGGGCTGATATATACAAAAAATATAGAATTACTGTTATAAATATATGGATCGCTGTTGAATACAAATGTTTTACATTTCAAAATATAGTATAGTGCAATATAAATATATACTGATTAATATTGAATAAGATCTAGTTATTGGGGATGATAATTTTTTGGGGGATAAAGCCCACATGGGTCTGAGATCTGTGTGTGGGTTGTTGAGTTGGATGATGATGATGGTGATTGATGAGTTGGACCTACAGTTTTAGGTGGGTTCCGACCGCCGGAAAGAGATTCTACAGCTGAGAACAGTCATTTTTGCTGGCCAAACCAAAGCGGTTACCCTTCCAAGGGCAATCTGAGCGCTCGTGCCTTACCTTATCGGACAGATCAGATACCAAGCATAGTGATGGCAAATGTTTTCAGAACATCGATGTTTCGATGTATCGATATATCGTAAGCTTAACATCGATGGCATTGAAACATCGAGCTCAAAACATCGATGTTTTGGTAACATTACAAACTATTGCTATATTTACTACAGTATTAAGGTGGACTATTGAATGTGCCCCTAATTACACAGTAATTCCATTACCCACGCACAAGTCTCAGACTCATGTGGGCTTCTTCCTTAGATAAAAAAGATTATTCAAAAGATATTAACATTCAAAATTCTGAAAACCCTAGAAAATTATTGTATGGTACCAAAATATGGCACCACTGGTTTATAAAAGTGTGATTAGGGTTACATGAAACATGAAAGAACGGATCAGGTGTCATTGTGATGTAACGAACAGTTTTCATACAGTGTTGTTTCAATTTATTGAAAATTGAAATTCAGACAAAAGACATATTTTGTTAGAGAGAAAAATATGCTATTTACTTGTATCTTATTGTATCCAGGGCCGTAGTAAGACCGGTTTTCTCGGGTCATTTGCCCGGGACCCGGGCCGGAAAAGGCAAGTGAAGTAGTAAAAATTCTATTTCTACTACAAAAAAATTGGAATTTTTTCAAGAATTGATTCGTAAAAAGATGATGAGATGACAAAACGTGTTGCAACTCAAACATCGATGTATCTGGACTAAAACATCGATGGTAGAAAAACATCGGTCCTCAAACATCGATGTGAAACATCGATGTTTTTTGTACAAAACATCGATGTTTTCTTGCCATCACTAACCAAGCACGGCTCGTGGCTATTCACTCCTCTAAAATTTCTATGAATTAATTTTGGAATCTGAATACTACTAATGATATGTGTGCGAACATTAACTGCTAACATGCAACCTCATCTGTTCTTGTTGCTAGCACATTATTATAACAGTTTACAGTTATAATCCAACCACAGACAAAGTATGATTCACCTCCGCTTACAGTAAAGAACTAGTGTATTTCAATGAAGAGTTTTTATTTTAAAAAGGCAATTTCTATTAAATCTATTGCTCAGTGACGAAAAATCCAATACAAATTTTGATCCTAAACACCTACAAAAAGCTTGGCCGTATTTTGTTGGTTGCTTGTAATCTCCAATCTAATCATTTGTTTTCATATAAATTTGTATTATTTTATTATATCACTTCCAGGGTTGAGTGGTAGATAGGATCAAGAGTCCTAGCTCCGTTAGAGGCAATTAATCAATCAATCCTATTCGATTGAAAGATTTGTTTTAAGAGCAAACTAAGTCAATTTTATTTGTTGTTTTGAGAAAAAGACAAGAATTTTTTTTGAGAGCTATCAACTGTTGAATACTGAAACGTCAATGACTGGCTCTTTTCCATTCCATACAAAAATGTAATGAGAACAAGCTTTAAAATTAATAATATTTAATTTTAACACAAAAATATATTTATTGATGGGGAGACCCTTACGTGTAGTACTACCTCGCCGGTTGAGACATGTTATGGGGTTCATAGTGAACCTACAATTTCAGTGGGTTTCGAATTCGAACCACCGTATAAATCATAATAAAGCTTAGAATAAGCACTTATAATTAAAGGATAGGGGCCCTTATGACTTGAAAGTATTATAATTTTGAAAACAACAATAAATTGAGGGGCGCAGTATTGAAATCACTTGTTGATTGTATAAAAATATTCTAGCAGATCGTGGTTTCGATCGACGGTCCTCTCCCTCTGGATACAGTGAGGTGCAATTGACCAAAAACCGGCCAAACCCACACATCCAAATTAGAAGTTTCATTCCAAATTCAAATTTTTCTATGTTCTATACAATCCACACATAGTTTGGTAAAACTTTACACTATTTTGAGCATCTGGTTTGTGTGGGGAGAGGGGGTTGGAAAGGTACGTAGACAATTTTTCAGTTTTTGTTCATAAATCTGCAACGATGAATCAAAACGATTTCTTTGTTCTTATTAAAGTTGAAGCTGACAAAATTATATACAAAAATGATAGCATACCAATTGTTTGCAGAATCAACCGCAAGCGCGTTACGGGCTTACCAAGTTAAGGTGAGCAGTCTTACGATGGGGTACAATGCTTATTTGAATTGCTAATGCAGGGGTCCAAAATGAGCCCCTCCACCCCCCTCCTAATAAAATGCTCTAAATAAAAGAAAAAGTGTTAAAATGTTGATTTAATTATCATTGAGATTTTAACTCCAAAAAACTATATGATATGATTATCCACCCTTTTTGATTTTGAATAATAATTAAACTAAAATGAATGACATTCATGATAAAATGGGTTTGAAATAACATTAGTCCTGTGCCACGATGTGATGGACTATGCAACCCCTTAACTTGGGCTCGTGGTTGATTCTACAAAAATTTGTATAGGGGAAAGTGTTGTACCGGAGGACAGTTGTACCAGAGGACAGTGGCTGTGTTTTTAAAAATAATGTTTAAAATTTCCCGCTCTTGTGCTTCATAGACAGCTGAGAAACACTCTTAGTCGCCATGTTTGTTTTTTGACTATATTCTGTGACATAACCAAGAAATTGAAACTTCTTAGATTTTGACTGTGAGGAGTAAATATTTTTCGATTCTGGTAAGTAAGATTTGATCACTTAATAATTTTAATTTGACAATCATTATTGTGTGTGCATGAAAAGTACTTCATTAGCTATATTTTAATGTATTATAATAATAATTTCCTTTTAAGAATCTTGAACAAATCAAACTTATTTGAGTGGAAGCTTCTTGTTGTACCAGTGGACACATAGGCCTGTTGTACCTGTGGACGTCCACTGGTACAACATGCTTTTACTTCAATACTGTGGAATCTGCAGTTGCATTAATAAACTTTAATTTTTGATTGTTTAAAGGAATGCCAAGAAGCAAGGAGGGAAAAAAAGGAAATTGCCTCCAAAAGAGCATTTATTGGCAGCTGCAAGGGAAATGTTTGAAGGAGCATCATGCAGAAAAGTAGCAGAAAAGTATGGAGTTTCCAAATCTGCAGTAGCCAAAATAGTGAAGAATTGGAAGGAAGAGAAAGAAGTAGTTGGAGAGTACCAGAGTAGACTTGATTATAAAAAGGTAGCCTATATATTTTCTTTTCTCAAGACATAAGCTTATTAGACATTTCTTTTATATTTTTTACATATTATATGGGGGCTACTAATTTTTGAACATAGCCTACCATGGTGATTAGGTTAAAAATGTTATCTTATTATCTTGATACTACAAGATAACAAACAAAACCATCTTATCAGCTATAATCTTGTAATTAATAGTCAAATTAAAAAATTATATTGTAAAATATAGTATTAATATAATATTAATTGTCAAATACATTGTTATGTATCATAATAAGGTAACTATTTCGACCTAATCACCATAGTATGGTCTAAAATTAGTAGCCTCCATGTAATATTTAAGTACTAAATAAGCTTATTCAGCTTTTGGTAAGCTTATAAGCTGAAAGACCCCAGCTAATTTCTTAAGAGATGAGCAGCTGTAATAGATCTACAGGTTTGGTTTTTTTATTTCAGGTGTTCTCAGATGAAGAGGAAACACAATTGGTGGCATATATAAAGCAAGCAGCCAAGCTTCACTACGGCCTTACTTTGAAGCAAGTGAGGAATTTAGCTTTTGAATTGGCAGCTGCCAATAATAAAGACATTCCAGCAAAGTGGAAAGAAGAACAGTTGGCTGGGGAAAACTGGCTTCGAGGATTTAGAAGCAGACATCCATCCATTTCTCTACGGACACCTGAAGCAACCAGTATGGCCAGGGCTACAGCCTTTAACAGGGCTCATGTTGAAGGCTTTTTCAATAACCTAATTGAGGTTATGGAAAAACACAAGTTTCCACCACAGGCTGTGTGGAATATGGATGAGTCAGGCTGTTCCACCGTCCATAATCCACCCAAAGTGTTGGCAGAGAAGGGGACAAAGCAACTGGGCAGTATGACATCTGGAGAAAGGGGTGTAAATGTTACTTTAATTGCAGCTATTAATGCTGCAGGAAATTCTGTACCCCCTTGTTTTGTATTTCCTCGTGTATTTTTCAAGGAACACATGTTGAAAGGAGCTCCTCCTGGATCAATTGGCGTCGCAAATCCTAGTGGTTGGTCCAATTCTGAAATTTTTTTAACTTATTTGGATCATTTTATTAAGTTTACAAAGCCTTCAGAGAACGACAAACAACTTTTGATTTTGGACAATCATGAGTCCCATGTGAGTATTTCAGCCATACAAAAGGCCAAAGACAATCATATTATAATGTTGACTCTTCCTCCCCACACTAGCCACAAATTGCAGCCACTAGACAGAAGTGTTTTTGGACCTTTCAAAACATTTTATTCCAAAGCAATGGCAGAATTTCTATTGACAAATAATGCTAAACCAGTGACGATTTATGATGTTTGTCAAATAAGTGATAGGGCATATGAGCTGGCATTCACTTTAAAAAACATTGTGAGTGGATTCAGGGTGACAGGAATTTTTCCAGTCAACCGTGATGTCTTTGGGGATGATGACTTTCTGCCATCATCTGTTACAGATCGACCTGAGCAATCAGAAATAGTAGATAAACCAAGTTGTTCTTCTGCACCTTCTGATTCCACCTTTTCTTCTGGTCTCCTTCCTCCTTCAGCTTCATCCTCTGGTAGGCCTACTTCAGGTGCAGTGACTCTTAAGTCACCAGAAGAAGTAAGACCTTTTCCCAAAGCAGGGGAGAGGAAACCAAGCAATAGAAGATGTGTGAAGTCACAAATTCTAACTTCTACACCTGTAAAGACTCAAATTGAGGCTGAAAGGGCTGCTACAGGTATCAAAAGAAGGAAGAAAGGAAAGAAGATTCAGTTTGATTCTGAGGAGGAGGAAGAAGTGGTGACACAACAAGAAGTAGAGAGGCAAGAAGAAAATGATGAATCAGATGATGCAGCTTCTATCTCTAATTTAGAAGATGATGATGAATGCAGTTTCTTTGAAGAAAATCCGGTTCCTGTTCTTGGGTGTTGGGTTCTAGTAGAGTTTGTGGGGAAGAAAACCAATTTGTATTATGTGGGTCAAGTTACCCAGATTGAGAATGCTGTAATTACAGTAAATTTCCTAAAAAAAAGGTAAAAAACAATATGTGTTCCCCACTGTGAAGGATGAGAGCACCATTAATTTTAAACAAATAAAAAAAGTGATGCCAGAACCTAATGTCCGCAGGGGATATTATTCTTTTCAAATTAAACTTCCACAGCATTTAAACTTTGTGTGAATTTTTTCAATGTTTATGTATATTTATAATATTCACTGTTTATGATATTCTATGGTTATTTTGTAAAGTTAGTATAATTTTTTATTAATATTCTAATAAATAAGTGTAGATTTACTCGATGTATTGTGTTTTATTGCTATGTCCTCAGGTACAACATAGTGTGTCCTCAGGTACAACAGTATGTTGTACCCAAGGACATAGAACACACAACAGTATAATACCAGGTAAGTCAATAATAAGTGGATGATAAGTTATGAAATAATTACCAGTTGTTTTGCAAAGATATGGAGCTTAGTTAAGAGCTATTGGCAGCAGTTTATTTATTCAAACAAAGTAAAAAATAAATAAAATAGAAAAAGTGTCCTCCGGTACAACACCTTCCCCTACATTCATTTATGTATAGAATTTTGTCATCTTTAATTTTGATAAAAACAAAGAAACCGATTTGATTTATCGTTCCAGATTTATAAACAAAAAACTAAAAACCAATCTCCTACCACACAAACCTGACGCTCAAAATGGTGTAACATTTTACCAAACTATGTGTGGACCGTATAGAACCGTATAGAATAATTTGGAATTGGTGATGTTTTCCATGACGAAATACTTGATGAACAATCTAATATAAAAACTGACACTGTATTTCTATTTAATATATGATTTTCACTCACTTATACTGGAGATACTGGAGGGATGCACTTCACTTCTGAAGAGAAGCCAGAGGCTGATGAAGCTTTAGAAGTGAAATGCATCCCTCCAGTATCCCCAGTATAAGTGAGTGAAAATCAAATTAAATAGAAATACAGTGTCAATTTTTATATTAATCTGGAGTTGGAAAGAAACTTTTACTTTGGATGTGAGGTCTAATTGGTTTAATTGCACATTGCTATCCAGTAAGCTTCAACTGCGCCATTCTGCTGACTTATCAAGATTGATGAGATTTTCCTTATTCTGGCATTGAATTGGAGCCTGATATAAGAAAAGAAACTGGAGCTCATAGCGAGCTTTCTGATTGAAAATCTATTGATGGAGCACTACGCTAGGCACGGCTTTTAGCACATCCCTTTCTCGAAGCCAAGCACAGTGTGGATGGGTGTCTATTCGTGCCAAAAGCTTGTGATCGGCCGAGTGGTGGTCTCCTTCAAAGAAGCCCATAGGCTTGCAGGCTTGTAGACGTCAAGGCATAGTATGGACGTGCCTATAATAAGCACCTCGCTTGGCCTCACTCCACACACCCTCTCACTCATGATCCCTCTCATTCTCTCTCTGTCACTCACTCTCATACAATAAACATACACACAATTTTCAATTGCATAAAAAATGAAGTGATTTCAACATTGTTACAATTCCAGTTGCAGGAAATCTTTGTTGACGATCAGAGGTCGGCATTGCGGTGCAACCCGATCTTCAAGTGCAGCAGGCTATGGCCCAATCACGCAACGAGACATGGCCATCACTCAGTTTGGATTCATGGGATTTCCGTTGCTTTGCACTGATAAACTAGGGATACAAGCAACTAATGAAGAACTGGAGGGCTTCATTCACTTCTGGAGAGTAATTGGACATCTACTAGGCATCAATGATAGGTATGCAGACAAGAATCCATTATCTAAGGAAGTGATATTTCCCCTTATAAATCATAAAAATGAGTTGTATTTATTCAGCTCATTCTGTTTTTCAAGCATAGTCAGGTTTTTATTTTACTCTAGTAAGTATTGTGTAATTCTATATTCCATAGTTGGCTAAATGTATTGTGATGTTTTCAAGGATGGGGTTCTGCGGATTTATTTGAGTAAGAACAACAAATTGAGGAATCAAGACAATTACACTGAATAAACACAATAAATTGGTAGTTAACAATATTTCAAAATAAATAGCACAAGTATACAATAAATTATGACCTTAATAGCTCTAGATCTACAATAAATAAAACAGAGTCAGAAGCTATCATTATCAAGATTAATCATCTAATCTACAGCTATTTATAAGCAAAACACTTTTAATATAATCACTAAAACAGTACTAAATCTAAATACAAGAAAATCTTTACTACAAATCACTCATCAACTAAATTAACTTTACAGTGACAGTTAAAGGCCTACTCCTTTGATCAAACCAACACTCAATTGGAACAATTTCCTCCAAAGTGCAGTACTCAACTACTAACAAAGTAGACACAGAACTCAAACACAGTGAATTAATCGACCACACATCACCATTGTTACACAACTTGATCACTGAATACTAATAACTCACAAACTTGCATGTATACCTAAACTCACACAGTGACAATCACAATAAACTTTTTTATTTATTTATTGAACTTTTGAATTTATTGAAAAAAACAGAGTACATTACATATCAATGAAAACTCAATTTTTGAACATAATAAAACTTTCTTTCAAGATACCCTAAATTACACTCATTTCTTAAGATAGACTGAGCTGGTCCCTTGTATATGGGGTTGTGGGATGCAAACAGAAAAAATCTGGAAGAATCTAGAACCATTTAGTAGTTGACAGGGATTACCTAAAAGACAACAATCGGTAACCAGAAGCATGTGGAAAGATCGAGAATCAGAAAATTCTAGGAAAATATTATTGACAGATCGCTAGGGAAGAAGGAAGTAAGTAAGAAAGAGAGTGAGGCAAAGTTAGTGAGATTTGTCAGTGCAGGTTAAAAAAGATGACCTAACAAAACGGTAAACAATAGTAGGCTTGTATATATAGCTAACTACTTCTATGCACTATACATCTATAGTCTACAATGTTCTTATTGTGTCTTTGTTACAGTATTAATCTGATTATATGAGAATGGTTTGTAAACAATAAATTCAAATTTCAAAATGAAGTATAATGATAGTGAAAAACGTAGGCATTTTATTGGTGAGGAATGTCGTTTGAGTTATGGGAAATATAGTGAACCAACAATACTAGGTGTGTATCGAACCACCAGATAAGTTATAATAAAGCAGATAATGTCAAGACAAAGCAACGTCTGATGTAATTTATTCATTCAATCCAATATTTTATTTTTAAAGAAGGTGAAACGTTTCCTGTTCACAGACTATTTCTATAATGATAATAAAATATGCAATAGGGCCTAATAATTATTATAGCAGGTTTTTATTAATAAAGACAGATTAACAACTATATAAGCTTACGTGTATGTAATTATAGGAGGAACTAATGTGTTTGAGTTGCAAATTGATGAATTAAAATTGAATCACTTAATATAAAATGTCTGTGGATTAGAATTGCCTGAATGGAGAAGATAAGACATGGAAAGGTTCTTACTTTAATAAATTTAATTTTTTTTTTATTGCTGATGATGCCCACATGAGTCCGAGACTTGTGCGTGGGTAATGAGGTGAATGATTACATATAAATGCCTGACGATGGAGCGGGATTCGAACCCACGACCACTTGAACGACAGCAAGCTGAAGTTGCGACGCCCCAACCAACTGCGCTAAGCGGCCCGCCAAATTATTAGGTTGGAGATTAAAATGAGTGATGATCAAGAGCATATTTGGGGGATAAAGCAATAGTTGCAAAAAGAATAAGAAAACAAAAATGTAGAATCTTCAGCTAGCGGAAATAATATAGTGCGCATAAATTAATATTATTATACATAAATAAAACGATTAAATGAATGAGTGTCTTTGATTGAAAAGAGGGTTTCAGTTTTATTTACAACACATAACAAGCTCAATCAATTTCTTCATGAGTAATTCCTGATCAATAGTTGTGTAACTGAACTTGTCATTGTTGTAAAAAACTGTTAAAAATTATATTTCAAATCAATCTAGATATAATTATGTGGATGATGATGATTATCTTATTCACTAAAGAAATGGGTTCAATAACTTATGTTCATTCTGTAAGGCTACAATATCATATATATCATCAAACTTCTACTGGGTGATGAAAAGAATTCACTCGATTTATTAGCTTACAACAGTGTAACTCCTATGCAACGACTCGAGCCGCGAGGCAACTCAGGACTACGCGAATGGAGTGTCATAGTGCACCTGCACCAACGTATTGTTGTATCCGTGTACCGCGCTACTTGAAGCTCACGTTGGTTCGCCATGACGATTATTTTTTTTCGGAGGATGAAGCCTACATAGGTCTGAGACCTGTGCGTGGGTAATGAATTGGATGATGGTGATTGTTGAGTCGGACCTACAGTTTTAGGTGGATTCCGAACCACCAGAAAATGATTTTACAGTAGAGAACAGTCTTTTTTGCTGGCCAATCCAATCGGTCACCCTTACAAAGAGCGCCAGGAGTTTCGTAGCTTATCTCTGATTGAACAGATACCTGCTACAGCGGCTTGATACTATACACATTTAGTGTAGTATCAAGCCACCACGCTGCTCGAGTCGTAAGGACCATTCTATAAGGGACCGAAAAAGTGCGGCAGAAACGTGTGGATTACAGTACCCATGTTGTCTTACTGGATCAACTATGGACCGAAATTCGGCGCTGACAGATGTATATACCGGTAAGTTAATATGGTTTCTACGCCACGCATTTCTTCTGCACACTTTTTCGGCCCATATAGAATAGACCTAGGAGTCGCTGCTTAGGAATTACACCTTGAGCAGACCATTATTTCTTAATTTGCATCACCATAGTTAACGTATTTATCTTTTGATTGCAGACTGAATTTGTGCCGAGGAGATGTTGAATCAACTCGCACAGCTTGCAGAAAAGTTCTAAGTGATGTCCTTGTTCCTGCGTTAGAGACGCCGGAGAAGGATTTCCCACCAATGGCCAATGCACTTTTGAATGGCATGTGGGCCATGGTTCCATTTCTTCAAGCCGATGCATTCATGGATTTCACTCGGCATTTATGTGGTATTCCTCAACCCAGCGAGTTGAGAACACGCTACAGCAGAGTCATTCTACAGATACAATTATTTGTGCATTCAGTGTTACTAACGCGTTACTACCTGGCTCTTATTTTCAGACCCATCTTGAACTTTCAAATGTGGTTAGCAGTATTTCTTACTCCGAAGTTCCCTCTTCTTGCATTTCTCACATTTGGGCGTAACATTTGCACATCGGAAACTCATTACCAGCTCCAACCAACAATGCTAACATCATCTTAGAATAAAAACGTTCACGATATAAATGAAATGGAAATCACTTTCCTTTCAACTTGCCTTTTGAGACTGGTGTTTTCCTTTTGCAATATGACATGCCTGAAATAGAATCTATGCTAGATTCATTGTCAACTGCTGATTACCTAAGGAATTAATTAGTGGCGAGCCTTCTTATTTGCAGACAATACATCCCTCATTTTTAGCAATTTCGTTCTAGATAATTTAGAAATAGAAGCCCATGTAGGTGCGCAGTCCATTGTCCATTTTTTACTTCAGTTAAGAATAAGAATGGTAATATTGGATATAGTTGTTGATCTGACTTGTCTTATACTCCATCACCGGAGTCTTTAAGTCGTAATCCTTAGAAAAAAGTAGGATCCAACTGCCACCCACATGCAATATAAAAAACATCATCCTCTATGCTTCCTGAACGGACATTGGACTTGCAATAATTGACAAAAACATGTCAATTGACAAGTTAAGTCAATAAACAAACATGCATAAATTAAATTATTTTTCAAGAAATAATTTATAAATCTATATGCAGTATCTAGGTACTTATAAATACAATATTGAGCGATCTAGTCATCTGGTGAATCTACTTTTTACGAGTGAGACAAGTAGAAATATTACAGTATATTAGAGCAAATCTATTCAGAACAAAAAATTTGATTTTGATTGGTTCTTTGAGCTACGTTGAAATTTAAGTAACTTTTCTTTCTACTTACTTTGCAGCTGGCCTTGTTTTGTAATGCCTACCTAGCTACAACATATCATAGAATTAGGCGTTTACTGTTATTTAACTACTTAATTTTATGACCTGTGGGGTTTAATGTTTAATCCTTTTGTTTAAATGCCTAAGTCACAATTGCATAAGTGCATTATAAAATGTTTAATTTAATTCAATAAATGTGTGATTTACATCATTTCAAATATCAATGGAAAATAAACAGACGGGTGCATTTCCCCCATAAAATACATTTTAATATGAGAAAGGTAAATATCAGTTATTTGCATGCAGACTAAAGTAGTACAATGCCAGTTTCTACATAATCTCAAGTTTAGTAGTTACCGTCCTAACACTCTCCAAAAACATCTTATTATAAATTTCATTGATAGAGGCATCACAATAATTCAAATCATTCATAATAGTAATTAAAATAATGTGTCCGACATTCCATATTACAAATTACACTGTGTCTGTGACTTATTATTGAACTGAATAATCTCAAGAGCTTATTTAAATGGCTTTAATTAGTTTTATAGTTATGACTAGAGATTTATATTTTTGACGAGTTTATAGTTGTGTCTAGATATATCAAGTTGATTAATTACATTTATCTAATTATAGTATATTTTGTACTTTTGTGTTTTGTCAGTATTTTATCTAAGGTACTGTACATCGTGTGTAAATTTTGTAAGTTTAACTTTTATGAATTAAATTTTAAGTAATTTGTACATTATCGCCTTATTCATTCCTCAATCTCAATTGTGGTAGTGCAATGAAATTCTTAAAAGTACAAGAACAGGAATATGCCTTCGGTTAAATCGCATATTTTATTCATTTTTTCAGCTCAAACTGATTTTTCATTTATTGAGAGAAAACGCCATTTTCAATAATAATTATTGTTCAATTTAATCAATAAGATTTGAGTACAGAGTAAGATAATCAGATTTATTGAAAAATATAGAAATTATTTTCTTCTAAAAAATGAGGTAGGCTACTATGAAAAGATGAACAAATAAGCACTCTTTCAAGATCGTTGCCAGGGGAAACATGGACCCTTCAATTGGTCTTAAAATGAGACTATTTCATTGGAAAATAATTATACAGTTTGTTTTTTAAAGCCTATGATTATATAATTTTTAAAATAAGATTGGTGATTCAATTGAACTTTGACTTATAGAAGAAAATTTCAACACCTTAATGTTTATTAAATTTATTTTCAGATCTCTCTCTAGCTTAAAGCTTGTATTTTTCAATACAAAATTTAACAAGTTATGTATTTGGAGACCAATAACTTATACTGTATAAATAGATTATATAACAAAAGAGCCACACCTACAGAAACTATTTACTTTATTATTTTGACGTTGCTGTTATCAGCAAACATGATAAATATATCATCTTTATATTGTTTTTAGTAGCTGATTCTTACTAAGGAAGATTAGTCTGGTAGTTTCAAGACTCACTTGTTGGAATCGAATTCGCTAATGCATTAGCAGACGAACAGGCCAACAAACAGTGTGTAGTGAGAGGCCATGTGTTTCTTGTGAGTATCCAGGAAGTGGGGGAAGAATATCGGCTTCACTCTTCATCTAGCTCAGTCCATTTCCATTCTCCTAGGCGAGACAAGTAACGTGTAGCTTGACGCTATTTGTGAATGGGAGAGTTGATCGCATCTTTGGGATGTTCGCCATATCATCAGCTCAGCAATCAAATTGATTGACGCCCTGTCTAGCACAATACTGAATTGTCTATTGAGAATATGTAAGTAGAGACATCACAATCTGTATTGTTCATCATATTCAATTTCGTTGCAAAAACTCAGATGTAGTTGGCTCAAACTATTGCTATTTTCCTAATCCCCACCTTTATCTGCACCGGTATGACAGCACCTACTGTAAAAATTATAGAGTAAGCAATAAAATAAATTATTGTTTGAAAATGATTAGCAGAATTTTTCCTGATCTTAAATAGTAATTTTGTCTTTAAAAAGACAGTAATTATAGCTTTGATTACTTTTACCAGTGTTTTCGAAGCGGGACGCATTGAAAAAATAATAAAGAATTTTCAAGCTACTTGAAAGAACATTGAACTTTAAAATTTATAAACTGGTAGAAGAATCATAATATTTATATCAATCTGTCGTTATGTTTTCTCTGTTATATTAAATTTAGTTTTGTTCTATCACATTCTATTAATCCTGGATGAACTCCCGACTAGCACACAAGCCATGCTTATGCTAGTCATGCTATATCAGTAATAACTATATTTATTTTTGTTATTAAATTATCATTATTATTTTATTTTATAACCTTAATCTTTATCATTTTTCTATATTTAATGATTGTGCAATAACTATGAAATATACTTCTTTGTATATATTTGAATTGTATCAAATTTTGTGGAATAAAAAATCTTAAAATTATACTGGTCATGGTCAATGGGACAGGGGAAGCAGCCGATCAGTAATATTAAAATTCAGTTCAGATGGAGAAGCTAGTATGAGTTTATATATTAAACAATTAAAATTTGAGGATAGCATTGCAGTTTATATCAGTCTGGTAATTAGGATAAGAAGCTGGTGGTACCTATCTAATCCTATTAATTTAAATATTTATATAAACTCCCTGTGATGGATTTATAGGTAAACCTTCAATAATATAGATAAAATATATAAAATGAGGGGTGATCGCTTCAATTCAATTCACACCTGACTCGTCCAAAAATTGCATCGGTAAAAAGGAGGACGTGGATTCCAATAATGATATTGATGTTATGTATGCCCACATGGTTTACATGTATATAGTACCAGTGAGATAATTCATTTGGGAGAAGCGGGGTTGCAAAATGCAGAAATAAACATATATTATAACAGAATTTATTAATTTCGAATTCCTTTAATTGCTATCAGTTTATACTGAAGACTTCCGCAATGGCGGATATTGACAACAGTATTTAATAGCTGATGAAAATCGATGAATGCTACTGTACAAAAATATCAGTCACCACCGGGAATCGAACCACGGACCTTCCAATTGCCGGTCGGGCGCCTTAACCACTAGACCATGGAGACCCTTCTGCATAGCAGCATTCATTTTTAACTTGGCCATATCGGCTCGTATCTCACAAGTTAGTTCGAAGTTACTGACAATTGAACAAACTGACAAATTTACTCAAACAGAATTTATTAATTTCGAATTCCTTTAATTGCTATCAGTTTATACTGAAGACTTCCGCAATGGCGGATATTGACAACAGTATTTAATAGCTGATGAAAATCGATGAATGCTACTGTACAAAAATATCAGTCACCACTGGGAATCGAACCACGGACCTTCCAATTGCCGGTCGGGTGCCTTAACCACTAGACCATGGAGACCCTTCTGCATAGCAGCATTCATTTTTAACTTGGCCATATCGGCTCGTATCTCACAAGTTAGTTCGAAGTTACTGACAATTGAACAAACTGACAAATTTACTTAAACAGAATTTATTAATTTCGAATTCCTTTAATTGCTATCAGTTTATACTGAAGACTTCCGCAATGGCGGATATTGACAACAGTATTTAATAGCTGATGAAAATCGATGAATGCTACTGTACAAAAATATCAGTCACCACTGGGAATCGAACCACGGACCTTCCAATTGCCGGTCGGGCGCCTTAACCGCTAGACCATGGAGTCCCTTCTGCATAGCAGCATTCATTTTTAACTTGGCCATTTTGTACAGTAGCATTCATCGATTTTCATCAGCTATTAAATACTGTTGTCAATATCCGCCATTGCGGAAGTCTTCAGTATAAACTGATAGCAATTAAAGGAATTCGAAATTAATAAATTCTGTTTAAGTAAATTTGTCAGTTGGTTCAATTGTCAGTAACTTCGAACTAACTTGTGATATATTATAATTTTATCATAAACAAATATCATATAATTTTTTCATCAATAATCAAAAAATCATTGTAACTTCAATATAAAGGACGGCTCCTATAAAACAACAAACACTCCAGTAACAAAATTAGCTTCAGGAATTATTAAATAGGTGATACATAATAAGAAACAGTAGAGTGCTTTTCCTTCTAAATATTTTCTTGAAGACTTGAAAAGTTGAAGAAATGTTTTTTTTTTTTCAATAGTTGTTTATCTTGGATTTGAAAATTGCAATAGCTCGCTAGATACTTTTTGGGTGCACTTGCGGATTATGATACCTGAAACTTCATGTCAGAGAATTCCTTTTCTACCTTTAGTTCAAAATTAAACATAACATAATATATAATCTATCATTGTTCTCCCAATAACGTTCATCTCACATAGCATTGAACTAAAAGTATCCTTATTCTATGCTTTGTGGTTACTCCCATGATCAGATTTCTTTATAAGTATGATGTTACTTTCTTTATCGTTCTTCAACCTTTTAATCTTCTATTTAGCACCAACGTGTATTGCATAATACTGGCTCACAAAAATAGATCAAGAGAATAAAAATTCCATGATAAACTATTTCAGAAAATATATTCAACTTTTCAAATGAAGTTAATCTGGCTTACGATTAGACAATAGGTAGGCTATATAAGTTTTTAATATTATTTTGTTCTTGCAAACTTGGGACAATAATTATTATTGCGCAAAAGGGGCTAGCTGACACAGAGATAAGCTGAAAATGCGTTACTTGAGACAAAGAGAAGTTGTAGTAAATGTTTATTATGAAGATAAAACGTGAAAATATCAAGGAACGTTCCCAAGCTTTCAAAAAATCACATACAACTATATTATAGCCTTTATAGCACACTTACTTCCGCCAACAAGATTATCAACTTTATTTTATTCTATGTATTTGTAGAACACATGAGAATCTGTACTCCTGCTCACGGACGTCACTACTCTGGCAGGGGGAGGGGGGCGGTTTCCCCCTGTATTTGCGCTTATTGTCATTTATGTTCCCTCCAAATTTGAGGTTCAAGTGCTCCCCATAAAGTGTTAAAGAATAGAAAGTTGTTGACAAACTAACAACAAAAAAAAGGTGAGTTACAGAGGTGCACTTCTATTTTTTATTGGTAGACCCAAAACCCATGTGATTGTTTCATTGTCTGTCAATTTTAAACTCATTACAATTTTATAAAGATACTTTGTAGATCTATCACATTTGACTGTGTAATATGTATTTTAAATTAACTTTCAAATTATGTTAAACTAAATTGACGTTGTTATACAAATTGATATTTGTTCTAACAATAAATGATTTTGATTTGATGTTCTTCACAAAATCCCTGTGTAGCGGTGAAAGGCTACGTGAAGAAATGAGTGCTACTTCGAAGAATGCACTTTGTAGGCCTTCTGACTGAAGCTCTATAAATGCTCTAAAATTGCACGAGGGAAAATGTTACATCTGTTTGATGACATTGCGGATTATTTGAGGAAGGACTTTCTTACAAAGCGGCTATTTATGCACTCGTTATAGAACGAAAAACAGCTGATTCCTGCTTTCTTTTACTTTGCCGCACTCCAGCTGACTTTGCCGCACTCATTTTACTTTGTCGCTCTTGCTTTACCGTTCGTTATATTATTAGCAATGTGAGTTTAGTTGAGCTCATTTTTAAAAAGTGGGTTATATTTAATTAATAAAATAAGTTTACTAGAAATTCATTGTAATCATACGATACAAAATGAAATGGTTTCAAAACATTTTGCAATGTTTCAGAAATCTTGCTGTTTGTTGAAGAGCATAGAAGCATAGTACAGTACAGTAAAACCTGTCGGACCCCTTGTAAGACGGAAACCTGCTGAAACGGTATGTTTCATCCCGTCCCTAGGAATTTTGTACAGTATGATCACCCTGTCTAACCCGGAAACCTGCCAAAACGGATTTTTTTTTCAGTCCGGTGGAGTTCCGCTTACACAGGTTTTACTGTAATATATTTATGGTAGCTTATATTTGATGCATTGAAAAAAATGCTGTGCCACTCAGAAAGTCCTAAAGAATACAGCTTTTTTATAATTATTGCACTTCAAGTCTTGAAAATGATTGTTTTTCATGCTTAAAAATTCATAGACACCAAAAATTCTTCATTTGTTTCGCTGCTGGTCTGAATTTAAAATTCTGTTTGAATGGATAAAGACCGCTTTGATCAATGGAATGGCAATGCAAAATGTCGAATTAAATCAATTGGCAATTTTAGCAACAAAATATTGTCAGCTACTGTATGAGTGGACCTAGACCTAAATAGCCACTTGATGAATGCAATTTGTTTAATGGTATTTTGAGAATTGTGGCTACATTAATTGGCTTGTTTCACGGACTCTTCCCCTCCGAAGTCACCGAAATGTAACAAATTGAAGTGAACTAGTTTAGAACTAGTTCAGGCAAGCTGGAATAATAGTGAGTTGTTGGTAGAAATTTTTTATGTTATTACGTTATTGGTAGAGAAAAAATGTAGCCTATGCTATTTTCTCCTTAGTATAGCTCAGCCTGCCCAGATATGATCATCAGCTAACATTAGTTTGCGGGGTGAATGGTTAGCGTCGGCACCTTGGCTTGATATTCGCTTGCGTCATGCTATTCGACTTAGAATACTGAGTAAATAATTTACAATATAAGTACTCTATCAATTTTATTTGGCACAAATTTTTATGTTATTATTTACTGTAGGGATTTATTCCTTTGTTTTACATCGTTGCACAGTTATATTTCCTCATTTCTTATCTGTGTATTGCTCATATCATTGTATTTTATAATAGCTGAAAGTTGGAATTATGATATTTATATAAAGTCATGTCTGAGTAATGTGTGGGTTAGACTTTATAGCCTGAACTACGCCTTCCATGAAAAAATATTTGAATTTGAACATTACATGAAAATGTAGCCTGGAAGCCATAATATGGACAAGATAATAATGTTAAGAATAATACTGCTCATAGTCAAAACTTTACATTGAACAAAAATTTCCAAAATTATTTTCATAAAAAGAAACGAATTGTGTTGGGAGAGTTTTAGAAGTACAAGATAACGTCTATATATACTTTTAAACAAGTTAAAAAACACCTTGAATAGAGATAGAGAACAAAGCATGAACTACTCAAGGAACGCTGGTAATTCAATAAGTATTTCAATTATGGTAGGCTACTTCGAGCTTCATTTTTGTACTTCTAGCAATTATATAGTCTAGATACTAAATAAAGTTGCAGCTCTGCGAAAATGTTTTCTCATAAAAGATAATGCACCTCATAAGTGAACCTCAAATTTAATATTAGAAAAGAACCTAGAAAGGGAACCCTCTTACCTATTCTGTTGCATTCATCTCACTCTGACATCAAGTTATTATTACGGTATTTAAGCAAAAAAAAAAAAAAACATTTTGCGATTAATTAAATCAATGCAGTGCCACTTGACATACATTCCAATTGCAATCAGAGCTAAATTCAAGAGGACTGGGATTACATTTACGATTGACAATTAATTTTTCAAATTAATCCGTGAGTGATGAAATTAGCTAATCAACAAAGAGGATTAGATTTCGCAAAAAGTTGATGATTACGGTACGGTATTGAAGAAATTTACTTTTTTAAACAAGTTATTGACCCACATTCCAAGCCAGTAATTACATTGACCATATTAGTTTTTCGTTTTGAATACGGATGAGTATTATAAAAGCAAACAAAACACACTTTTTCAACCAATCACAACTTCGTTACTGTAATTTTTTTCTAGGTGGGTAAAATTCGCATGTGTGCATGATTAAATTATTTCCATCCTGTTCAGACTCATTTTCTCGCGCTCACACAGCAATACAAGAATGTTTTAGTGGTAGGAATTTATATTTTTGTCATTGCAATCCATTTTTCATTGTATAATGTGAAGTATTGTTTAAAATGTAATTTGAAATAGATTGTTTCGAATTGAAATTATATATTGATACAATAGTATCGAACAATACTGTACTCATTACAATGTGTCCTATTCTAATCAAGAGATAAGTTTAGCGATAGAACAGCGATAATAGTTGATAAGAATTTTTAGAAATAGCCTAGGAAAACACTTAAAACTTCAATTCTTCAACAGAAAGAAATTATAGCTCCGTTTTAAAGGCGTGTTAATAATCATGGAATAATTACCGTTCAAATTTTTTCATAAGTCTATGTTAACATTTCAGCATTTTGGCAAGTTTGTTAATCAAACTAAGTCACTTAAAACATTTTTGCTGCCGGACGTTTTTCGTTCTTCAACTAAGCGAGTTCCTAACACAAGGAAAGTCTGAATTCTATTTTTGTTTTCAGTCATGTCTTTGTAATTATCACTTATTTACGTACAAAAAGAGTAGCACAGTGTGATCTCTCAACTTGCACGTTCATTCTCACAACAAATAAAATGAATCTCCCAATTTTCAAGCAAAAGAGTAAAAAAATTAAATTGCTAAATAATGTTCAAATCATAAAAATATTGCGAATTTCCTTTTAATGCTCTAAATTATGCTGAAGACTACCGCTATAATTAATAAATCACCAGCATTTGAAGGAAATTTGAAATTAATTATGTTGTGAGAGATTAGAGTGAGAATTAGAATTGTGAGAGATTTTAATGAACTGTATAATCTTTCAAAATAACTCAAATTATTAATTACTTCAATTATTTAAAACATAAGAATGATAAAAATCATATAAACTAGGGAGCCCAACGGGCTGGAGAACTCGCTTGCAAACAACTAATTTTGGAAAGGGAAACTCATTTGGGGAGCTTATCCTAGGGGAAGATAGTAACGAAAAACGGCTGTTTAGAAGATACTGATTTAACTTACATAAAATTCACAAGACATCTATCACTTGAAGTTCAAGTTCATCGGTGCTCTGATACACAGATTTATTCTCCACAAAAAGACCTACCGGGCTCATAGACCTATATATCAGGGCAATGAAATTAGTGTATCTATAGAGTAGATATATTTACCACATAAAAAACAGCTGTTATTCATCCATATTTTATCAGGGTAATGAAATTAGTATATCAGCTGATAGAGATTCTATAAAAAGCCTGATCGCATTTATTCACCTACAGCTGATAACTCAAAATATATTTTGAAATCTATTGCGAATTCCATATGGTGAAAACAACTATTTTCTATATATAGTAATATATAAATATATTAATGAAGGGCTGAGAACCTATCCTTTTGTTTCGCCTCTAAAATGATGAAGGAGTCCGTTAATTTTATTGGCCAACGAACTTGACCTGTCTAAAGATACCAAGAATCTGTGTTTCAAATTTGAAGTTGATTGATAAAGGCGTTCGAAAGTTATCGTGGAACATACAAACACACAACGCCTCGAGCCTCAAGTCAAAAGGAAGAACTCGCTTCGCTCGTTCAATCATACGAATTAATTCATATGATTGTGAAATTGCTTTATCAGCACAACAATAATTATTATGGTAGATGATTTATTGGCTTTTGAAACATGCCATTTCACTGAATCCCACCCTTTAAAATGAATTTCAATTCCAATACATAAAAGAAACTCTGAAATTAAGAATACGGTACACGTAAAAATCTTAGATAAAATATTTCAATGTACCCTAGGCTACTAGGCACAAATTTTTAGTACATTTTAGCCTCTCTTTCAAACAAGAATATCACCTAATGGCACAATTAATAGGTTGAAGAAAACTAAGGTAGGTAATGAAAACTGGCAAGGCACTCAAATGCAATCCTAAACATAATAGATCTGAAAGTGGTTAAATATTTAGAAATTGTTTCAACTTGAACTTTTCAAGATGTACGTCTATAATGCATTTAAACAAGGAGTGGCAGGTCAATGAAAGCAATTATAGCACACAGCTCTTATATCAACGAATTCCGCATGATAAGAAAAGAATGTTATTGTTTTTTTGTTTTTTAACTGACTCATTCTGTTATAGGATTCACTGAGGTTGAAACTACAATGAATTTGAAAATTACTTCTATATTAAAGAACAAGTCCGTGTAAACACTAAGCTGATTTAACGCAATGATGAAACTCTCTATAAACAACATGTATACAGTTTATCACAGACTAATAATTGTCATGAAAACAAAATTTGCGAGTAAATCAGAAGAACAAGCTTCAGTACACAGCTATTATTAATATTTTTGTATTTTTAGTAGTTCTTCTTCCTTTCACGGGTTAGACATTACTGCCTGTTCTAAACCTCATCTGTGCCTTTGCAATCAGTCCTGGAACGCCCCCGATCTCTTCTCCCAATTGGATGATACATGAGGGCCTGCTTGGGGATTCGGTCATCACTCATCCTGTCTACATGTTGGAACCAATAATTCCTGTTCCCATTTATCTTGTCTCTAATAGCAAATATGTTAAGCTGTGCCCGTATATACATATTCCTGTAGCGATCTTCTCTGCTGCACCCATATATATGTTCTAAGGAGGAACCTCATCTCTGATGCTTGCAGCCTGCTTTCATCATGCTTGGAAAGCACCCAAGTTTCACTTCCATACAATAATGTAGGTGCCGCAATTATTTTGTAAAATTTTATCCTAATTTCCTTGGAAGTACTATTCTTTAGAGTTCTATGAATAGTTCCGCAAATATGCTGAAACCTGTGCATCTTGTTGCAAGCATCTTTATCATGGTAGTATTATGAGATGTCATGAGATGTTATATAAGATGTCGTCTTGTAGTAGTTATATTTCTTTATTTTGGTGTGATAATTATTTTAGAGATATTATTATTTAGCATAGTTGAATTAGTGACATAGACGTTACCTCTATCCTGATGAATAATATAATATGTAATTTTAAAAATATAGTTCACATTATTAATGCACCTATACTTGATTGTTCTAGTTGCAATAATTTCGAATAGTAATTGATCAATATGAAATGGGCAACCAACTTGTAGGATTTATGATTGCTTTTCGGGAGATTTAACGCTAGAGAAAATGAAAAATTAATACTTTTTCAAATATCTTTAGTTTTAACCCTTAATCTGGCCAATACGGCCGTTATACAAGACAAAATGATCCTCTGACCAGAGGAATTTATATTGGAATTGATTTGAATATGGCTGAATGCTACACACCCTAATAAATAGTTTGTGGACACAATATTGTATAAACAACGAAAAGATAATTACAGTTAAGATCAACATTTTTTTCATACTGGTATTGGATGTATTGCAAATATTATGCATAATCGATTACATACGAGAATGCAAAAATGTATGTGGTTGTTTAACTGGTTGGCCCATGCCTAAATCCACTCAGCGAAGTAGAGTCGTCGACGAATAAGCAAAATAGGTGCATTTTAAGTGTGAAAAATATGCTAAATTTAATACATTAAACATAAACTGAGTGGCTTCAATGTAATGCGTATGAAAACCACTCAGTTATTATTTAATTTTTGTAAATTTTGCGTTTTATTCAAAAAATATAAATTCTTTTATTTATAGGCACAAAAAGAGAACTTTTTATTGCCTATAAGTCATAATACGCCCCATAGATTACACTCTAAGATAAATATGATAGGCGACATCATAATTCTATGACAAATTCTAAAGGTTATTGAGCTATGAACAATATTGATTAATACCAGTTGAGCTGCGTTTGACAAATAGTGTTCATGTGTGCAGTAGCCCTAATCTGCCTCAACACAAGGTTACGAAGACATTCTGGTCATCGGGGGAGCCTTGTTAGACAATTATCATCTCTGAGATTGGCCATATCCTTGTTAACAGTTCAAATGTCTTACATTTATATATTATTATATTCTTTCTTTAACATTCAATCAATATCCTATACTGTATTACCTGTTTGCAGAAATCTATCACTATTGCTTCTTTCACACTGTTGATAGAAGCAAGTGAGCAACAGTAAATAAATAAATAGAATTTTATCGTCATTAAGTTCTTTGAGCAATAACGTCAAATCACAAATAAAATAGACTTACAATATTAATTGTATACACAAATACAAAACAAGTCCTACAATATATATTCAAACAATACATGTGAATAATCAATGCATAATCCATAATACTCACAGCACAACCTAAGCCTCCAGAACTATTACATAAAAAATAAAAAAATGATGTAAACATTTCTAAGCAACAATTATTTCACTTTCAAAGAACTCATTAACACTATAATAAGAATTAATTACAAGCCAATTTATTAACCTGGTCTTAAATTCTTTCCTGTTTCTATAATTAAATCTGTTGGTAATTTATTGTACATTTTAATACCAAGTGTGTCATAACTTTTAGCTGTTTTAGATAGTCTTTGATAAGGAATATCAATTCTCTTACAATTCCTTGTGTTATAGCTATGAGTATCAAGTCTTAATTTTAAATTGGATGAGTTTCTATAACATGCAATAATACTGTGTGTTATGTCTTAAATAGGTAATGAAATACTTCTGTATAATTCATCAACCATCTTGTATTGAAACTTATTACAGAATGACTTGTTATCAACAACATAAATTATAACTAATGCAAAATCATATGTATTCTAATCATCTGATATATGGCAATCCTCCCCCTCTAATTGAGTTGTCTTATCTGGTCGCAATGTCTTTTGAATACTTCATCTTCTGTCCTTACAAGGTATATAACTTTTCCAATATTTTTATCAATTATTCCTGACACCCATTTTTTTCCTGAACTGCTGGAGTAATTTTTTATCAACACCCTTTGACCTTTTTGGAAAACTTTTGGTGCTTTATTTCCTTCCTGTGCTTGAAAACCTTGTTCGGTTAACAGATCTATCTCTGTTCTCACATTTCTCCCAAACATCAGAAAGTATGGAGATTCTGTGAGAAGTTTTTCAAGTTCAATTGATGTGTTATTATTACTTTCAGCATATTTGATATCAGCCCAATCTATTTTAACTTCTCGGGGCCATTCACGACCAAAAATCGGTTCTACGTTTTGTTTCAGAACGTACAGCTTACCATGAAAACTGAAATTCTTATATTTGCATTCAACAAAACAGATTCCTGCTAGTTTAATAATTTCCCCCGTGTAAGTTCTCATTTCAACAGCTGTCTTGAACAGGCGTTTATTTATATTAAGTTTTTGGAAATCGGTGTATGACAAAGAACTCAGTGCTGCACCTGTATCAAGTTCCATGTTCAAACTCTTCCCTTCAATTTCAACTATAACCATAAATTTATCAGTAATGGCCGGTGATGTTCCTACTTTATAAATTTCATGATTGTTATTGTCATTAACTTCCGTTTCAATCATATTTGATCTTGAATAGTCAGATTTTCCTGAAGGGTTTGTTTTGCTGTATGATAAGCATACAGCAGCAACGTGTCGTACCTTGTTACATTTCTTGCAAAATTCATTAATAAATTTACAAGTTTTTGCTATGTGTCGGTTACTCCCGCATCTGTAACATTTACCTTTTAGATCTTTGAAGGTAAATGGCTCTTTTCTTATATTTTTATATTGATCATTAACTTTGGTTACCTTGGATTGTTCATTTACGTAATTAATGTCATTTCGTGAATTTTCGGTAAAGTTGGCATGTTTGGGTTTTATTGTACAACTTTCCAATCTTGATTGTTCCATTAATACAGCCGTCTCTACAATTTCCTTGAACGACTGATTCTTATCCTTCTCTTGCAGCAATCTCAATCTAACCTCATTGTCCCTCAAGCCTCTAATAAATTGCATCTTCAAGAGCATTTCGTTTACTGAGTGCTCACAGTTGTAGCACTTGAAGTTACAATTTATTGTTAGACGTTTTAACTCTTGTGCGTAAGCTGCAATATTTTCATCCATATCTTGCGTTTTACTTATTAATTTGTGTTGACTAGCAACCGTACTTGGAGCTGGATTCAAACTGTTTTCCAATATATCCGAGATTTCTTCATATGACTTGTCACCTGGTCGTTCAGGAGCAATTAAATCACATAACTTTTGATGTAAGTCTGGAGTAAGTGTGCTAATAAACAGCTGAACTTTGATTTTCAAATTGCTAATTTTTCTTAATTCTACAAAATTCTCGAATCTTAATAAAAAATTTCTGAATGTTTCATTTTCGGAATAAGGTGTAAAACTTACGTTAGTTGTCGATGTTTCTGTGCTTTTCAACTCTCTTACTTCTGCTGCTGGTCTTACTGTATTATTTTTGTTAATCTGTTGTGTTATTAGTTCCTCCAATTTTGTTCGTGTCTCCATGTATTCACTATCTATTTGCCATCTGTACTCCATTTCAGTTTCTAGCTCCTCTTCTTTTGTGTGCGAGTTTATTTCTTCTTGGACCTTGTTGTAGTTATTCCAATACAATTCAAGTGTATTTACCTTCACCTTGATTGCTGCTACTGTTAGATCTTCATCGAACCATTTCTTTGTTAGTGTGATTTGGCCTTTAAGCACAGCTCTACTCTTCTTTAGTTTCTCCATTTCTTTTTCGTCCATTTTAATCCTCGTCGCCAATTGTTATGTCTTAAATAGGTAATGTAATACTTCTGTATAATTCATCAACCATCTTGTATTGAAACTTATTACAGAATGACTTGTTATCAACAACATAAATTATAACTAATGCAAAATCATATGTATTCTAATCATCTGATATATGGCACTGTGTATATGTAAAAATTCACTATTGTCATTATTTTAAGCTCAACAAAAAGAGGCTTAGCATGTGCTAATCTATGAGAACCTGTCAATACCCTAACCACCTTTTTTTGCAATAATAAAATTCTTTCGGTACTTATTATTTTCCGTCAATCATGAAAATCGCTTCTCCAATCACATGTTTCCTTTTATTGATTGTGAGAAACTAAAACATTATCTAATATTAAAACTGACACTGTATTTCACTTTTAAATAATGTTTTACTCACATATATTGGAGATGCTTGAGGAATGCATTTCACTTCTGAAAAGAAGCTTCGTCAGCCTGCCGCCAGGGGTCATGCTCTGTTTGGGTTAGGATGAGCAGCCATTATGTATTTGAAAATTGCGTTTGATTTGAATTGTATTTGGTCGTTGAGTAAGTTTGTTCTATCTTGTTTATGGTGTTTGAATATTTCATATTGTTCCAGTGTATTTAGTTTGTGGCTTTTTTGGAATGTGTGTAGAATTTCCAAGTCAGTTTGGATGTTATTGTGTGAGTGCCCAGTGTTGATTAAGTGATCTGCAAATGTTGAGTCAGAGTTGGAATGTAGTGCTTTGATGTGCTCTTTATATCTTATGTTGAATGATCTGCCTGTTTGTCCTATGTAGTACTTGGGGCATGTGTTGCATTTAAGCTTATATATGCCTGGTTTGTTGAATTTGTGAATTGTGCTGTTTGTTAGGTGAGCTGGTTTTTGTTGGATCTGGTGTTTCAGGTTGTTTGTTGTTCTGAATGCTGTGTTAAATCCGGATTTTTGGAAGATGTAAGCTATTTTGTGTGATTTTTTGTTGAGATATGTGAGTGTGACAAATCTGTTTTGGTTTGCAGGTTTTGGATTTTTATTTTTCATTTTATTCATGATTTTTTCTACTAGATTGGTGTTGTATCCGTTTTGTTGTGCTAAATATTTGATTGTATTGATTTCTTCTTTGTGGTCAGCTTGTGATAGTGGAACATTAAGGAGTCTATGGATCATGGAGTTGAAAGCAGCAAGTTTGTGTTGATTTGGGTGGTTGGATGAGTTGTGAATGAGTGTGTCTGTGAGAGTTGGTTTTCTGTAGATTTTGAATTTGTGCATGTTATTTAGTTTTTTGATAGTGAGATCTAAGAAGTTCAAGGTGTAGTCTGTTTCATATTCTGCTGTGAATTGTAAGTTTTTATGGGTTTTGTTCAATTGTGTTAGGAGTTGTTCACACTGTCTTTGGTTTCCATTGTAAAGTACAATAATGTCATCAACGTAGCGGTGCCAGTAAATAATTTTGTTTGAAACTTACAATTCACAGCAGAATATGAAACAGACTACACCTTGAACTTCTTAGATCTCACTATCAAAAAACTAAATAACATGCACAAATTCAAAATCTACAGAAAACCAACTCTCACAGACACACTCATTCACAACTCATCCAACCACCCAAATCAACACAAACTTGCTGCTTTCAACTCCATGATCCATAGACTCCTTAATGTTCCACTATCACAAGCTGACCACAAAGAAGAAATCAATACAATCAAATATTTAGCACAACAAAACGGATACAACACCAATCTAGTAGAAAAAATCATGAATAAAATGAAAAATAAAAATCCAAAACCTGCAAACCAAAACAGATTTGTCACACTCACATATCTCAACAAAAAATCACACAAAATAGCTTACATCTTCCAAAAATCCGGATTTAACACAGCATTCAGAACAACAAACAACCTGAAACACCAGATCCAACAAAAACCAGCTCACCTAACAAACAGCACAATTCACAAATTCAACAAACCAGGCATATATAAGCTTAAATGCAACACATGCCCCAAGTACTACATAGGACAAACAGGCAGATCATTCAACATAAGATATAAAGAGCACATCAAAGCACTACATTCCAACTCTGACTCAACATTTGCAGATCACTTAATCAACACTGGGCACTCACACAATAACATCCAAACTGACTTGGAAATTCTACACACATTCCAAAAAAGCCACAAACTAAATACACTGGAACAATATGAAATATTCAAACACCATAAACAAGATAGAACAAACTTACTCAACGACCAAATACAATTCAAATCAAACGCAATTTTCAAATACATAATGGCTGCTCATCCTAACCCAAACAGAGCATGACCCCTGGCGGCAGGCTGACGAAGCTTCTTTTCAGAAGTGAAATGCATTCCTCAAGCATCTCCAATATATGTGAGTAAAACATTATTTAAAAGTGAAATACAGTGTCAGTTTTAATATTAGATTGTTCATTAAGTATTTCGTCATGGAAAACATCACAGATTAAAACATTATTTTGAAAACGCAAATATTTAGCCCAATTTCGAATTTATTAGAATTTTTTGTGGGAGAAGTGATATTGTAGTATCGGTTAAAAATGAAGAATAAAAGAGTATGATGGTCGAAGAGTAAAATGATCGAACCACTTATTAATTCATTATTTAGTACCATTGACTCACGACATTGAGCTACTGCACCTCTAACTAATTGAGGGTACGAGGACCATAGGACCATGGTACTATAACTGAATAAAATAAATGTAGTGGTTAACAACATCAAACTCTCTTATTTATTAGAATTTATAAAAAATCAGCCTATTTATAGAATATTTTTCTCATTTTTCAGCAGTGATTCACATTTTCTCAGTATGATGAATATACAACTGGTCTCAATCATAATCTATCTTATACTGATTGTGAAGCTTGTAGTTACAAAGGATAGAATTGGAATGTACTGGAAATGTGATTGTAACTTCAACTTCAACTCACATGATGCCCCGCTAAAAACTGACTGCCATAGTTTTGGCGTGGAATCAAAGCACATCCCTCACAATGCAAACGCTACAATTTTATGGTGAGCTCTAAAATAACAAACTACATCGTCTTCTTATCATAATTCCTTTCCATTTCTATTTAATTGAAAAATATTTTTTTAAGCTATTTTCAGTTCTTCTAATCAAATTATTACTGTAGTTCACAGTATAGCTCACAGATCGAATGTAAGATGAACTTTCAACTTTATAGTTCACACAATGTGGAATGTAGAAATTCTACTTTTTAGATCATTTAATAATAAATGAGTCTGTTTGATCATATTTGCATGATTAGTGATTATTCCTCAACGTTGAAAAAATTACGTCATCTTTCTTACGCTTCTTTAACTAAAGATGGCCGTGCGACTATTCAAATGTTATTGCAATTTCTTTTTTCTATTTGTTTATTTCCTTTCCCTTCTTCCATGTATCTTGCGAGTATGCAGTACCGTGACAGCATTCATTCTCAACTTATAATAAATCATTTGTACTTTCAGGTCATTATCTAATGGAGCAGTTATGGATATTGTAAAGAAATGCTTCCTATCACACAATACTACACTAACTGATATGTAAGGATCAAACTTTATCATTATGATAAGATGAATAATTGTACCGCAATCGCATGCAATAACAAATTTCTGTTATACTTCTTTTTTTGGAGGATGAAGCACACCCCACATAGGTCTGAGACCTGTGCGTGGGTGATGAGTTTGATGATGGTGATTGATGAGCTGACCTACAGTTTTAGGTGGGTTCCGAACCACCGCGTAGCACAAAGAAGTAGGCTACTTTATCTACTTTATATGGGGGCTCAAGCCACCCCACCCCTGTAGGACTTGAAGTCCTTATCAAAATTTCCATATTTTTAAGCGAATTGACTGTGCAATACCGTAGGCTATAGCGGCAGTGGCGTAACTAAAAGTTCAGTCAGGGACTTGTGGGGAGGGGATCCGATAATTTATTAGTAAGAAAATTCAAAATATGAATTTTATTTGCGTTATATTATATTTAACTCATTACTTCCAAAGAAAATTGGAATTGAGAATTAGAAGTGGATTGGGCAATTGGTGACTTTAGTATTCAGTATTTCACTAGCAGAAAGTACTTTTGTCCGCCTAAGTCGGCGCCACTGGTGCAATATCAGGTTATAGTACATTAGTGTTAGCACATTTCCCGATTTGACACCAGTTTGAATAGAATAATGCTCATAGCTCATAACAATATCGTTACAACATTTTAGGAATCTAAAGAATATCATCTTAGGAATATCATGATTTGAAATAGGCTAAGTGGCCTGCAAGCATTGAACATTCACCAGTAAATTGGAGTCACTAGTAAAGAAGTAGTTTTTGAATTAAAATTGATTTTCTCAACCCAATGTAATACATGACGTCTTGACGATACAGTGATAATGTACAGTGTTATAATACAGGTATTCCAAGTTTCACAAAGAAACTGCAAGACTACGTAAGCTGTCTACTCAAGAAACGCTGGGTAGGTCTTCATCCGAACATAGATATACTGTATCATATTTCAACTATTTCGGCAATATAATTATTATTGAGAAAAGCTGAAAAAGATTATTTTATTTTAAAAGTTAGTTTGCTTAAAAACCTAATTTCAAACCGAGGAAACAGGGCAGGGTAGGAATGGAAGGGTGGGAGGGCTAATCTTGCAAAAAAAGTGTTCAGCAAAATCCCACACCACCCTTAAAGGAAGCTCCCCCCAAACCAACCCAAAAGTCTGGATGCACCCCTGCATCTGTGCCTTAAGCGTTTTCAGTGGCCTGAAAAAAATTATGAGATTTAATTATCAGAATAGAAATAGTATTTACGATACTGCCTGAACCTTTTTAGAAGTATATCCTGCAAAAACGTTGATTTAACATGGTTACACTTTGCTTTCCCACAAGGTTCTTGCATGCTATAAGAAGGCATTGTGTTTCTTGGGCAATATCGAGCATAGCACTGTTACATTTGGCCACAGGAAGCAGAAATAGTAAAAAAATGATTTACAAAATCACATCAAGTTTTATAAATACTCTGACCTCATCAGGCTCTGACCTTAATTATTATATTATCTCATCAAATTCATGGTATCTATTCAGGACGCATGTAATAATAATTATTCTATCGATCATTTTCCAGATCATTTGCAAGGCTGAAATTTCTTGACGAATTTGATAAGCAGGCTTTTGTTAATCTCAGACTTCTCGAATCAATGTAAGTGTGATTATTAAAAATGATTGTATTTCAAATTCCTGGATTTCTTGTTCCATGACGAACTGCGTGTTAATATTAACTTTTCATGTGAAATTTAACGACATGCAGTCAAATATTTGTTAAGAATAAGTATAATAACTCACTTAAACTGGCCGAGTACTTTCGAATCTATGAGATCCATCATCAGAGCAAATGATGGATCTCTGATGATGGATCTCATAGATTCGAAAGTACTCGGCCAGTTTAAGTGAGTTATTATACTTATTCTTAACAAATATTTGACTGCATGTCGTTAAATTTCACATGATTGTATTTCACTTGTTTACTGATTATATTATCTGAGATTATTGACAGGAATAGCTATATTTTTGGGAGGTTTACTTAATGTGACTAATTATTCATGCTCATTCGGAGGAATTTTACCTGAAAAGAGCACAATTTTGTAGAGAATTTGTTGTAAATCTTAGCGGAATCGCCTAATACGTTATAAGAGATTTTTCTTCTAGTTTTTTTTTCAAAATTAAATCTTATATAGGCAATGAGCCCAATATAAGAAATTTAATTTTCAAAATTAGGAAATAATATTTTCTTATATTATGTACTATAATACTTAGCATTTGCTACTAAAATGAACAAATTAATAATCTTTATATTGGAATATTCGTTGTTTATGAAAGAATGTCTATTCTTGCAGATCAATAACTCAGTCTCCTGCTCTGAGGTATCTACCAAATGGAATATTCTATCCAGTTAGCAAGAATCTTAGAGTTTTGTGAGTATGTATGGTAGTTTTGATAACCAAAATTCAAATCCTCAAATCCTACATTCTATAAACCTTTAAATATCAATCCCTTGTTTTAAATGTTTTCACAGAGAGATTGGCACTAAAACTAATAATTTATTACATAGGCTATTATAATATAATACAGTGCTGTTGGATTTGTTGGAATGAGCACAACACATTATTGCATAGTAACAAGTATTACTTCAAATTCCTGAACTTATTAAATTAAGAATAAAAGTGAAATCCTCATTCTTGACAACTAAATCTATCACATACGGATAACTTTATAATGAAACAAATAAGATTGGATGTTGCAGTTCCATATCACTTTTCCACTATATATTTAAAAATAAATAATTACTAAAAAAACTTTTCTAGTGAATTTTAATACTCACATATTTGTGGGATTGCCATTTCGCATTGATGTTTTACTTCCTCAGACACGGCTAGATGCCTACTCTGTGAGTCTGAGCCCTAAGTAGGCATACAGCAGTGTCTGAGAGAGCATTATCTTAATGGAAATGGCCATCACACAGAAATGTAAGTGATCAAATTCACTAGGAAAGTATTGTTACGGGTTCAATCTCTAAAATAATGCTGGAACACTCGCACTTTAAATTAACACTCGCACTTTATTTAAACCAATTACTTACAGCACGCACTAATCATAGTTATGCCACACAAATTCAATCAATCAGAAACAAATAAGTCAATAATGTTCAGTTAATAATGAATTTTATTTATTACTGTTCCAAAAGTTAATAGGCTGTATTACTAACTGTTAATAGGCTGATCAAATATTTAACAAATAACTGTTTAATAATTCAGAAAGAAACGTCTAAAAAAGAATAGTTGAACACTTAATAAAGAAATGAACACTTACGAAGCACAATATGTCTCTGTATAAACAGTAAAATAAGCCTGAATAATAAACTGTCATATGCTAATATAGCATTTATCACTAACACACTAAACGTTCATATAACACAGTCTGTAGTAATGCTCACTAGAAATACGGTTTGTATGAAAGGAAACTGCCACACGTTACAAAGTTTGAACCTTAACTGACTCACTTGTTTAGACAGCATCAGCGTTATAGGTTTTTGTGACATTCCAGAGAACACTAGAAAATTAATTACCTTTTCGAGATTATTCTATAGAAATCTATGTACACAGATAAGAGTTATTAGAACATTCCCAAAGACTGCAAGGTGTGGGGATGAACAGGGGGGGGGGGTGAGTAAGCAAAAGTGCCTGTTTCACTCCAACCGTAAGTAGTATTGACACAGCACAGAAAATATTTCTCTTTTTCTCCTGGCGTTTCATAACAGTATTTTTAGTGCTGTAATTATTTGTTTAGATAAGATTTTTCTAACAATCACAACTTTCCAATAACTTTGATATTTTGCAGTGGATTGTAGAATTTAAATAGTAAGGTATAATCAATAAGACTAGAAGATAATACTGAAATTAGAAGATGGCCTATAATATACGAATATTATTCGTTATTTGAAACAGGATTTTGACATCCAAGTGCATAGAACAGAAATGTGGCAATGTGATCCATCAAATTTGGCATGAATGTTTTCAAGAGCTGTAAAATATCAAACTACTTGATAAATTACTTTTTTTCAGGAGAATGACACATACTGGACTTGAAGCAGTTCCAACTTTGCCTGCATTAAGTAAAAAAATTATGCATTTAATGTGAGTCTGGAAACTATTCAATCAGATTTTATTGTTCTGTATACTTATTGTTCTATACTCATTTAATTTTTTGTTAATTTTAAATCTAGATATAGTTTGATATGAACTATACTACCAATACTGTAATAGTGTAATTGTACTGGAAGAGTGTCATTCAAGTTATTTTTATCATTATATAGATTTTGACAATATTGTTACAGGTTCTATATCTAAAATAATGCTGGACACTTCAAATTAACACTCGCACTTTATTTACACAAATTATCCACAAAACGCACTAATCAGTTATATCACACAAAAGAAATCAATCAGAAACAAATAAATCAATAATGTTCAGCTAATAAAGAATTTGCTAAATTACTGTACAAAAATTAATCGCTGACTGTTGAATGGCCAATCAAATATAAAATAATAACTGTTCAATAATTCAAGAAGAAACGTCTAAAAATAACAATTAAAACACTTATGTAGTATAAATGAATTAGACAAAGCGCGGTTACGCTGAGAAGTGTTTGTTTATTGATCACACACACAGATACATAGATCAAGTCAACATAGGCTCTATGGCGGTTAAGTTCAAAATACTCTAATACTCCTCCTCGATTTCATTTTTATGTGCTTACAAAAAATAGAAAATCGTCAAGTACAATTCAAATAAAATAATGAACACAATGCAAATAGAACGATTATAGTGCAAATAGAATGATTACAATGCAAGTATAGATAATACAAAGCAAATATTGAATACAAAAAGTTATTAAAAGAAATCATACAATTTTCAACTCTTGTCTCAATTTGAAAAATTTGTCATATGACAGTGCTTTAGTCAAAATGTCGCTCAAGTTTTCCTCACTTCTAACATAATCAATACTTAATATACCTTTATTTATAATGTCTTTAATGAAATGAGCCTTTATATCAATGTGTTTGCTTCTTTTGCTGTTTTCAAAATTTTTTGTCATTTGTATGGCAGATTGATTGTCTATAGATAGATAAGTTTTACAATTGTAACCTAAGTCATTAGCAATTCCCTTCAAATTCATTAATTCTGTGGCTGTGGATGCAGCAGCCAAATATTCAGCTTCTGCGGTTGACAGTGCAACGCAATTTTGTTTTCTTGAAAACCATGACACAGGATTTCCAGCAAATAGAACTAAGCAACCACTTGTACTCTTCCTATCAAGTTTATCACCTGCCCAATCTGCATCACTAAAACCCTGCAATAACTCAGGTGAATTTGATTGAAATGTGAGATTACAATTCTGTGTTTCTTTCAGATATCTTAAGATTCTTTTTCCTGCTTTCCAAACTTTTTCACTAGGTTTGTCCAGAAATCTACTCAAGTAACTAACACTAAATGCTATGTCAGGTCTTGTACTAGTTGCAATATACATAAGACTTCCAATTAATTCACGAAAAGGAACATCAATCATCTCATTATTATTTGACAAATCTAATCCTTTTTCCATAGGAGTCTTCATACCTTTACATTCAATCATCTGAAATTTTCCAAGAAGTTTCTTTATGAATTTAGATTGATACAATTTCAAATCATTAATGCTCCTCCTGAATTCTATGCCTAAGAAATGTGATATTTCACCCATATACTTAGCATTGAATTTCTTTTGCAAATTTATAATTACATTCTCAGATTCACCAGCAATTAAAATGTCATCTACATAGACTAACATGTTTACACCATTACCAATATATAAACAAAAATCATGATTGGAACGTTTGAAATCAAGTTCATTAGCAAAATTGTTAAATTCATCATTCCAGCATTTAGGCGACTCTCTGAGTCCATACAAGGCTCTATTCAATTTCAAAACTTTATTTTTGTCACATTTAATTCCTTCTGGCGGCAAAATGTAAACTTCAGAATTGAGTTTTCCATTCAGAAAAGCTGATGGAATGTCCATATGAATTATATTTTGTTTTCTCAACAAGGCTACAGTTAAAAATATCCTAATACAACTCATCTTAGCTACAGGAGCATATATATTATTTCCTTTATCCTCAACTTGAAATCCCTTAGCTACTAATCGGGCCTTTTTAATACCATTATCTTTATTCCTAAAAACCCATTTTGTTTCTATGGCTGTCTTCCCTCTTGGCAATTCTACTGGTGTCCACGTATTCAATTTTTCTAGTCCATCAATTTCTTTTTCAATTGCCTTTTTCCATTCTACTTGTTTCATTGCTTCTGTGAACGTTATAGGTACTTCATCTGACTCTACATACAAAGCAATTGCTTCATTACACTCAGTAATGAACCTCTTTGGTTTTCTTAAAATTTCTCTTGGTCTCAGATTCAGTTTATTTCCTTCTCCTTCTTGCTCATAGCCTTGTTCATTCTCATTAGAATTGTTGTCATTAACCAAAATTTCATTATTCAACTCTTCTTCATTGTCCTCGATTTGTTCTTGATTTCTACTTACATCTTCATTACATAATTCTCTCTCACTATCCTGTGATTTTTGTTCTTGATTTATATCAATATAAAATCTACTTTTGTCAAAATCTACATTGTCATATTCTGGGAATTCATTTTCATTAAATAATGCATCTCTAGTAACTACTATTTTGTGTGTTATGGGGTCCATTAGTCTATAATTATTTGAATTTCTGTCATAGCCTACTAGTATCATTTTCTTTGATTTAGGATCCAATTTCTTTCTTCTACAATCCGGTATCAATGCATAGGCTTCTGAACCAAATATTTTCAAGTGTTTCAATGAAGGTTTTTTACCTGTCCATACCTGAAAGGGAGTAGAGTTTGGGGTTTGACATGTCCCTGATCTATTCAAAATGTATACACTTGTATTCACTGCTTCAGCCCATAGATTTTTAGGTAAATTTTTTGACAATAACATACAACGAGTCATTTCCATAATTGTTCTGTTATCCCTTTCAACCCTAGCATTTTGTTGTGGAGTATACCTTGCTGTTCTTTCAATCTCAATACCATTTGCATGCAAGTAATTTTCAAACGTTTTATTGACATATTCAGTTCCATTGTCTGTATGCAAATACTTTGGTGTACGTCCATACATGTTCTGAAGTTTATTTACATAAGTCTTGAAAGCATCAAATGCATCAGATTTATTCTTAATAAAAAATACAACTCTGTATCCTGAGCAATCATCTTTAAAACAAATAAAATAATTGGCTCCTCCAATAGAAGGTACTGACATGGGTCCACAGACATCACTAAAAATTCTTTCACCTGGCTTGGAAGATTTCCATGAATTTCCTACAGTAAAAGGTAATCTATGTTGTTTTCCTAACGTACAGCCTTCACAGAAAAATTTCTCAGTGTCATTAATTTCAATACCGTTAATTAATCCTTTAGAAACCATTTCTTTAATTACTCTGCAATTCAAGTGTCCTAATCTTTCATGCCACAGTTTAAGATTTGCAACAGATTTATTACTTGTTAAAAGAAGCTCAATATTTTTTGGCAATACAGTTTTAAACAACATATTATACAAATTATTTTCAGTACGAATTCCTTCAGCTACAAGTTTTTTGTCGTGATAAATTTTTGCTGTATCATTTTCCTTAATAATAGTCATACCCTTTTTAGTTAATTGACCTTCTGAAAAGAGATTTCTTTTTAAACTCGGTACATAGAGAACATTGGTAATAATGGAGTCGAACCACTCACCTTCAATCAATTTTTGGATTTTTACAGTACCTTGTCCTTTAATAGGAAGGCGGAGATTACTTCCAAGTATGACTGTCTTTGCATTGTTGAACTCTTGAATTTCTTCAAAGTATTTGCCGTTCCCCGTCATGTGAGAAGAGGCTCCACTGTCGAGTATCCAAACTTCTGAGTCTAGGTTGGTTTCTTCAGTTGCATTGAATGCTGAAAAATTTCCTTCATTCTGCTTCCTTTTGTCTCCTGGGTCGTGATTTTCATGTGTAGATCGAAATCTGTAGTCTCTTTGGTCATGATTTTCACGTGTAGATCGAAATCTGCTGTCGTTTTCACGCATAGATCTAAATCTGCTGTCACTTGGTTCATGATTTTCACGAGTAGATTGAAAAGTCTTAGGCTTTTTGCAGTTTCTAGCGATATGATTTTTTTCACGGCAGTTATAACAGATTAAAGTTCGTTTATCTGGAAACGGTTTCTTATTTTGAATGGAAGTTGCAAGGGCTTGATCGTTGGTCTCTTCTTCCGCTAAAGCTCGTTCTTCATCCAGAAGTCTTGAAGTTAAATTGGCAATTGTCTGTTTATCATCCGGCATAGAAAACCACGCTTGTCTTACCGTCCTGTACTTGGATGGTAGGGTGCTCAAAACTTTTGTAATTATTGAAAGTTCACTTATAGTTTCACCTATATCCCTAGCTTCCTTGGCCAGTCCTTCAATTTTGTTGATATGTGTAGCTACATTATCACAAGAGTTCATTTTATACTGATGAAATTTGTCTATTATTAGCATTTTGTTTATTTCAGATTTTTGGCAGTAAATCGAATCAAGTTTTTGTATTATTTCAAACGATGTTTCACAATTTTCAATTAACACAATTTGTTTCTGGTCCATAGCCGTTGATAGAGTAAACATTGCATTCGCGTCCTTTTTATTCCAATCCGCTAGTTCTTTATCAGCAAGTGGCTTTGTTTCCTTGCCAAAGGCAACGTCCAAACAACCTTTAGCTCTAAGAGCACACTTCATTTGGAATAACCATTGTTTGTAGTTTGTCCCGTTGAATCTCGTAATTAAGTCGGAAGAATTCATTTTGCAGGCTTAAATTGTCCGAAATAAATTGTACATTTACCAATTTCAAGTTCATTTATGTTAGCACAAAGCACATCATGTGGCACACAGCGACGTCGAATTTTCACACAGAAGTTTTCGATTATAAATCCTTTTCCAGTCCGGTTTTCACTGAGAATAACTCACTTTGACATTTTTACACTTATAAAAAGCAACCATACTGATTAAAATCAATAAAATAACTCATTTTTAGAGCTTCCTGGGCCCATAACCTATAAATGAATTAGACAAAGCGCGGTTACGCTGAGAAGTGTTTGTTTATTGATCACACACACAGATACATAGATCAAGTCAACATAGGCTCTATGGCGGTTAAGTTCAAAATACTCTAATATGTAGCACAAGTCTGTCACCATATTACAATAAAAGCAATGAGTATTTGTACACTTGCAAAAACTGTAAAGGAAGTCTCACTAATACAGTCACAATAGAGTGCGGTTATCACTTTAACACGCTAAACGTTTGTATATGAAGAGAACTACTACTTGTTATGTCAACGAAATTTGAGCAATGAATGAAACTAATGTTTACGTGAGCTTCTGCTTTATATACGTTTTAAACATTCCAGAAAGAACCAGAAAAGTAATTGCCTTTTTGAGATTATTCTATGCAAACAGATAAGAGTTTACTGGAACTCTCTGGATAGATTGCAAGGCGAGGGGTGAACAGGGGGAGCAAACAAAACATGCTGCTTATCGCCGGAAAACACTATTGATACAGCACGCAAAGGAAAGAGAAAAAAGACACTTCTATCTGGCATTTCTTGACAATATTATTACAATATATAGAGGATAAACTAAATCCTGATATAACTTTTATTATTTTGATATTAATCGCCGATTGTGTTAGTTTTGATTATATATTACAATTATATTGTATTGATTACAGAGATTTTGAAAGCAACAAGATCAGATCAATTCCTTCAAACTCAATAAACATCCAAACAGAACAACTGTGAGTATTTTTTTAAGGATCATGTGGCATTGTCTATCATATTTAGTTCTAGATTACCAGAATGCACTCACGTGCGTAGGAATTCAACTAAGCTTCAGTTACTATATACGAAAAATTATAATAAAATAAACTTTTATATGCAGAAAATATTTTTCAGGCAGGGAAAAGTGTAGCTGTATTAAATTGCCATGTAATTATAGTTGTAATTAAATTGCCATATAATTCTTAATCCACTCAAACGTGAGCGGGCAAATATTCAGATAAGAATGTTCAATAAGGAAAAATATTTTCAAAAGATCCAAAGATTGTCATAGACAATCTTGAGAAATCTCAAGCATTGAGCATAGCATTTAAAACCAATATTGATGAGGGCATTTGCAAGTTTTATAGTGTTATTGTTACTGAATTTATAATTTTAATTTTATTGATATTTTTCAGAGTTCTCGCATATAACTCAATAACAAAGGTTGAAGGTTGGGCTTTTAATGGATCATCAATTGGAAAATTGTGAGTGTTCCATATAGTAATATTTTCAGGCTTCTTGTTTCTTGTTTTCTTACCATGAACATTTTTATAATTCTTAAAATGAACTATGCATAGATGAGGCTTTTGAAAATTTGGATTTTGCAAAGTTTTGAACTTTTGAAATATTAATTCTGCAATAGCGGATATTGACAACAGCATTGAATAGCTGACGGAAATCGATGAACGCTACTACACAAAAATATTTAGTCAACGCCGGGAATCGAGCCACGGACCTCCCAATTGACGGTTAGGCGTCTTAATTACTAGACTACAGTGACAACTGTATAAGAAAACTCAACTATATCCAAGCATAACAAAGTTTTGACGACTCGAAATATGTTATAAAGAGGCCGATTATTAATAACTCAACAGAGCCTTATTGAAATCGTGCCATTATCCGTCCATACATCCATCCGTCTGGGCTCTAGCGTTTCAAAGAAAGATTCCATACTATTGAGACTTGGTATATAAGTTAGCTTCTTCATAGTCCAAGTGAGATCGCTATTGATTTTGGAGTTTGGGGGTTGGATATAAAAATAATAATTATTTATTTTTAAGAAAAATTATTATTATGTAAAGCGGATTTCCACTCGGACTCGAAAACCTACGTTAGTTTTGGGTAGTGAAAATCAAAAGATTGGTAGTATTTGAAAATCAAAACATTGGATATTATAAAGGCCGATGTTCTGTCCAATTATCAACTTTATTATTTTTTACGGTGCAAGCGTTGATGTTTTCATTTTTGATTGTCCTGAAATTTTTTCTTGAACTATTTCAAATCGTCGAATGAAAAAAATCAGAAAGAAAATATTGGTGTATGATATATTATGAGATCTGTTGAACAAAAACAAGAAACAAAGCTGTTTTTTTTAAACTACCAATGTGCATTTTTTGTGAATTGGGAAGTATATATAATGTTTACAGAAACCAAAGCAGTTGAATGGTAAGCTTAGTAGTGATGTTAGTGGTGCACCTTGGTTGAATGTTATTAGTACAATTATTGATGATAATGGTAATAATAATCATCATCATTATTAATTTGTTGGGGCTTTGGATACTCTCCGTTGAATCGGTTTATTGATCTGAATGAAATAATCTCAAGCAGAGATGTAATTTGTTTTCAAGGTTTATAAAGTGCAGTTCCAAACTATTTTCTTGTAAAATCAGCCTCTCCCCTCACATTTGTTGACTAATTACAATATTTCGTTTGTTGACAATCACAATACTGAAAATAATTATTTGGAATGTTCGTGGCTCAATTTTAAAGCCCTTTTAGGCCATTTTGTGGCTTACAAGCCACCTTTAACAGTACACAGTAATTAAGGTCCACAATCTATTTACAGTGGACTAAGTTCAATTAATTTACATTGAACTAACATTGTCATAAATAAGAATTTTTATGCATATTGTGTCAACTTAATTCAAGGGTCTTCAAAAATATCTATGTTTAAAGGTTCAGATAATCCTGGGGTCCACCAGCATCACGGTCTGATGGATACTGCTTCTCTGTACTGATACCGTATTGAATTTGTTTTCAATGGGAAGTGATAGCCGAGTGCCGTAGCAGGTATCTCTTCAAACAGAGATGAGCTACGAAACTCCTGGGCCATCTTTGTAAGGGTGACCGATTGGATTGGCCAGCAAAAAGACTGTTCTCTGCTGTAAAATCATATCCCAGTGGTTCGGAACCCACCTAAAACTGTAGGTCCAACTCATCAATCACCATCATCCAATTCATTACCCACACTCAGGTCTCCGACCTTTGTGGGCTTCATTCTCCAAAATAAATGTAGAAACATACAATATACTACACATAACTACAGTGGCGATGATAAAGGGCCCGAGAAGGTCTAAGGGGCATTTTGTCCCCCAGCCGGGCCAGTATGAAGACTCAGAACAAATATAATTATACAATTTCTACTTTCATAAGAAACACTTTATTGCTAGATTTTCTTGTGTCTAAGGGGCCCCCCTGGGTACGCCCATGTTTGAGAATAGTCGGGGTTTGACGGGTAAGGAAAATGACTACTAAAGGGGGATGATCATCAGGGCCTTCCAGTGATGGAGGTAGCAGAAGGCCTGAGCTTCAAAGTAGAGGGGGTCACATCGTGTGGCGAAGGTAAGCAAGCATTCGGGAATCTACAAACAAAAAGAATTCAGGAGCCACATTCTGCCCTATCTGGGGGCCCTCAAGGGCCACTTATTGCCTCAACCTTTTGCACCAGATTGGGGCCTACAGACTCTCGGAGCCCTTTGATGCTGCAGGCCTTTTGGGCTCATTATCGCCGCCACTGCAGACATGTGAAATAGAAATGCAAGTACATCTAGAATGACTAGAATATTTTAGATTTTAGCTGTCTACACTCCAAATGTATTCTGTATTAGTAGAGACAAAAATGGGCCCGCGATGCTGATAAGCCCTGGATTTCTTGTTCCATGACGAACTGCGTTGTTAATATTAACTTTTCATGTGAAATTTAACGACTTGCAGTCAAATTTTAGGGCTGATAAGCCCTAAGGTTCTCAGGGCCTCAAACGGGTTTGAAGGCCTCCAGGTCGTGTTAAATGAAATTTGTAGACTTCAAAGAAAAGGTTCCTATAATATTTTTTGCGGTAGGGCTTCAAATGTATATTTCTGTTTCTGAGTCACTGTTTAGTATGGGCCTACTGTGAATTAAAAATTGATCTTAGTTCATTAATATCCAAGGTAGCTGGTCGCCAATACTGTGAATTTCAAGGCTGCCCAAAAGAGCCACAAAGTGTACCAAAAGGACATTTAAATTGGCACCCCAACATTCCATAGCATTTATTGTGATTGTCAAATAATGTGTCATGCCAAGAATGATTAAAAAATATGAAGGAAAAGTCTGGTTATCACAACTGAGAGCTGCACTTTGAAAAGACCTTAGAACGACTTTTTTTGGGGGGGGGGAGAGTCCCGGACCCTCAGTTTATTGGACCTGCGCACAGTAGAATGCTTATTGTCACTTTTCTGCTGTTGTGAGAAACGGAGTGAGTGCTGCTATGTGGTGGGGGTGAATTGTAAGGGATAGAGCACCGGACCTCTCTCTCTGCTGTCTTGGTCTGTGTTGGAAGTATTTTCTTGCAGACTTTAGCAAGTTTACGTTACAGTTGGCAACGTTGCTTACAAATGATTGGCTAGCCCTGAAAGTGGTGGGAAACCGTTATTTCAGAGCTCATCAGCCGTGAAAACCATAGATGAGCTCATCATCCATGATAAACTTTCATGGTATTTTTTATATCTTGATAATGCCAACATTTTTTCGCATTAGTCTCCAGTATTTTAGTATTGCATAATTAATCACTTATTAAACCATAATGTTCTTTGGCTGCTGCAGAGGTGTAAACAGCATAGCATATTTTGTTCACCTCATTACCCTCACATGTCACACATTTCTGTAGCATCGCCATAAAAAACCTTGGACCAGTAAAAATATATGCTATGAGTTTAATCTATTTACAGGAGTCTACGTGGGAATAATAGATTGGTTGAATTATCCAGTGATGCATTTAGAGGACTTAAAGGTCTATTAGATCTGTAAGTATTTGAGCCACTATTGGGAAATACCTACATATCTTACTGCTGAAATTGTAAAAAAATGCTGTACCTCATTATGAACGGTTGTCTTATCAATTAGAAAGAGTTTTTAAGATCACTTCATTTCTTTAAAGCAAACAGTATTTTTGAAAATATCCAAAGTTCAACTCTTCATTTTTTTTTTTTGTAGATTACGTCTTGGAGACTCCAGTTAAGGAGTATAAGACAAGTCAGATCAACATTATTATACACTAGATACCATAATTACTTCAATTAGTTGAGGTGAGGCTCTTAATTTTGATGTGAAAGGAACTCTTGTACACTATAAAAAGCTTTATCAACTAAATATTTCTTCAATTGTTTTTTAAATATTTCTATATTTTCAAGACTCTTCAAAAACTGCGGTAGCTTGTTGTAGAATTTCCTACCAATATAACTAGGTTTTTGTTTGAATAAGCTACTATTGTGACTCACCAAGTGATAATCTGCTCGGCTTCTTGTATTATAATCATGTACATCAAGATTTTGGTTAATATCATTCGTTTTTACATATAAAGTAGCTTCATACACATATAAGCAGGGTACAGTTAGGAGACCAAGTCTCTTGAACAACGGCCTACATGAATCTAATCTATTTACTCTTTCTATACACCTAACCGCTTTCTTTTGGATCTTAAACACCCTATCAACATTTTGTTTTGATGAATTACCCCATACTAAGATAGCATACCTAATATGTGACAGTAAGAGCCCATGGTAAGCTGTAAAAAGTAACTTTTTGTCATTCAATCTAGCGAGCTGTCGCAGGACAAATACCCCAGATGAAATTTTACTACATATTTTCTCAATGTATGGAGTCCAGGTCAATCGTCTATCCAACATAACTCCTAGAAATGCAATTTTTTCTTCCTGGTCTAATTGATTATCGTTTACAAACACGTTTATAGCCCTATCTTCATTCAAATTATGTTTGTTTTTGAATTGAAGGTATTGGCATTTTTTACTATTTATAGTTAATTTCAACTGATTTAAAAATTGGACAATGGACTGCACACCTATATGGGCACTTATTTCTAAATTATCTAGAATGGAATTGCTGAAAATAAGTGAATTCGCATAATAATTCATTACTCAAATAACATTCATTAAGTGAGATGCTATTTAGTGAGTACGGTATTTAGGAAATTCACTAGATTTTATGATAATGAGACTAACGAGATGGCAAGTATAGGCCGAAAAGAAAATTGTTGAATACTTGTCTGATAATAATGATTTATTTATTCAAAATTGATAGCTAAACTGTATTAAATACTTATCAAGATTGTTCTAAAATGCACGTCATAGATTGGGGAATCTACCCCAGCTTGTTAGTCATGAGCTCTGCATAATCTTTAAGAAACAAAGATAACATCGTTATTCTAAGAAAGTAATTATTATTATTATTGTTGTTGTTGTAAATGTTGTACTGGTAAACGTACAATAATTATTAGATAAACGTGCAGTCAATTTTTCAACTTGCACTTTTTCAAAATTAAATATTATTAAGAAATATCTTAGAAATTGAGCTTTAGTTTCAATTTGGTAAATGATAAATTTTGTGATTTTTTATACATGTTTAATTTGTTTTGTTACTAAAATATGTTCAGTGATTTGTCACAAACAGCTATTACATTCCTTCCTGTTGTTGGCCTGGAAATGCTTGAGTTGCTGAAACTTCAAGGGACTACCACATTGAAAATAATTCCTTCCATTCATGACTTCAAGGTAATTATTATGATACACACTTTCTCAAGTCGAATCTTACCTTTGGACTTTGCAACTATATAAAATGAAATTCCGTCTCAGTACTGGATGCTTATTCTACAAAATTCTCAATAATTTTATCAAATTTTAATACCGAATGATTCTTCTTTAAATTAGTAAAAACTAAGCTGATATTTGATAGAAAACATAAGAAAAGACAAATTGAGTATATTGTGCATTTTTCTAGAATATTTTATTCTAACAATTGTTTGAATTTTATCCTTTCTAGAGTTTACAAGTTGCTGAACTCACATATTCGTTCCACTGTTGTGCTTTTAAATATCCTGCCCGTCATAACCCAGCACGTCATGAGCTCCATGTGGTATGTACATTTTATCAGGCAAAGTACCATTTAATTTCTCAATAATCTTATATTAGGTTATAAACTCATATGATTAAGTGTCATGTAGGAGTCTTCAACAGTTGTAAGTGATTACTTGAATGCTATAGAAACCAACAATGAGACTTCTTTAAAAACAGTAAAAAACGGCACGTTCTGCAATCATATCCAAGCAAACTATTCGAACGTTTAACATTTTTAGCAAAATTATGAATAAGAGGTGCTAGGTAATAATTTCCATACGTAAAACAAAAATTTCGAATGTATTCAGAATGAGTGAACAAAACATGATTGATGACATCCTAAATTATTTTTTTGTAAAGAAACCGAACTGCTTTTACAGGAGTATCTTCAAATAGCGAAGGAGCGCTGCGGTGGCAATGCCCCAGCGAGGATAGCTAACAGTTTTTCAGGCGGTTTGCGGATGAAAAGAGAAGCTGACGGAAGCTTTGGAGAGATTCAGAATGATGGAAATGAGTATGGAAAATTTTCTCATTCAGTGGAGGACGATTTTCAATCTGGCAGCATTTCAGAAGAAGGTGGCAATAAGAATCATAGTAAGTCAAAGCATTTTTTTATTTATTCAATCATTCCATTTCTCCTTTCATCAAATAATTTCCATATTCCCGCATTTAATTCTAGAAGTTGTCCTACTTTTGATATTCTTAGAAGTAGAACGGTCTGCGGTTATAATACACCTCTTTTCAGATCACTGAGACTTTAAAATAGGGTGAACAATAAAGTGGATTTGTTTGGAACATATAGTGTTTTCAGAAGGGATCTGGAACAATAATTATTTGTTTGCTGATGAGTCGTTCCCATTTTTGCTTATCGTCTGTTTTGCCTTTGCATCATATAAGACATTTATTTTGTATTATTTATATAAGAATGATAGTTATTAGAATGGCTATATTGATGGTTGTTCAATGTGTCTTTATTTCTAGGACCTTTTATGTTTCTTTGTTTTTTGTTCTTATTCTTTCATTTAATTTCAGATCCTAATTAAACTTTATTTATTCCTGTATCTTTTTTATTATTAATTCTATTGCAGTTTATTCATTTATCTACCTAGTTATTTATCTATTAATGTAACTATCTATTTTGTTTATCATTAATCTATTTCATCTGTTTACTTTTAATTTTCTTATATTTTATTTTCAACTAAATAATTATTTTGTGCTATGAGGGCAACAATAATGGGGTCTACTGGTGCCCTCATATATTGTAATTTTTCTATGAATAAATAAATATCCAAATACGAATGAAATAAAATTGAAAATGTTTTATTGCCAGAATTGAAAAATCAAAGCAATAATATTACATGATATGTAGCTGGAAGTAATTCTAATATTATCCCAATTACATTAGAAAACCTGCAATAGAAAAATAGGAAGACATAAAAAACACTTTATTGGTAAATAAATACTACCACCAATACAATACAATACAATATTTTTATTGGCCATTAAATACTTGAATACAATAGGCTTTGTCTTTTTGTAAGTTGTGAGGACGCAACACGCGACCCGGTCAAACAAGTTAAAATAGTCAGACACCAAAATATACATGAAGACCATGTAATGTTACATAATTACTAAGAATGTTAAGAACAACTCCATCAGTTATAACTGTCAATTAAAATTAAATTCTGTAACCAGCCCAGCTATCGATGTCATATATCATGATAAAGGAACTCTTCAATTGAGTAGAAAGCCCTTTGTTTTAGCCAATAGGATATTGTGGAAATGAACTTTTTTGTTGGCAGGCTCCTGAATATGAGTGGCAATTTGTTGAACAATAAACCTTGTTGATACATATGGCTTTTTAATGATTTTCTTAGTCTAATATTTGGCTTGACTAGGTTTTCTCTGTATCTAGTTCGATGGCTATGTTGATGAAGATGTTGTTGAAAGTTATTTAAATTTTTTTTACATAGATCAGATTACAGTATATGTACATAGATGGAAGCGTCATAATATTTAGTGCAATGAAGCTATTTTTACAAGTTTCAACACTTTTCAGGCCAACAATACAACGGATAGCTTTTTTTTGCCATATGAATGCTTTTTTCATCTCACTACTGTTACCCCACAGTCGAAGTCCATAATTTAGTTGTGAGTGAAATAGACCATAATAGGTGAGAATCAAGACTTCCATACTAACACAACATTTTAGTTTCCTAAGAAGAAACATGACTCTGGCTAACTTTTTACATAAATAATCTACATGACTACTCCAGGTCAGCTTGCTATCAAGCATGATTCCTAATAGTTTAACTGGTTTCAGGTACTCCTGGTGTTCGATGTTTAAATTATTCCGAAGTGTAAAAATTATATTCTTCGTTTTACCTTCATTAAGCATCAAGCAATTTGCTCCATACCACTCTTTACAATGACCCATTGACAAAACGAGGCTGTCTAACACACTATCTACATTTACATTAGTATCCAAAATGGTAGTGTCATCAGCATAAAGCACAGAAAAGCAGGGTACATTTACATGAAAGTCATTGATAAAAACTAAGAATAGAAAGGGCCCAAGGACTGACCCTTGTGGTACTCCAGCCAATACTTTCTTTGGTTCAGATTTAATACTATAAAGTTTAACAATTTGATATCTATCTCTAAGGTAACTTTCAATTAATTCAAGTTCACTGTTTCTGATGCCATAGTGTTCAAGTTTCTTGCAAAGAATATCATGTGAGATAACATCAAACGCCTTACTCAGGTCCAACATTTTACCTCCTACAACCCTTCTCTTCTCAAAACCATCAAGGATGTAATTGTCTATTTTTTCAACTGCCATTGTGGTTGAACAGTTGGGCCTGAACCCAAATTGGTTCACATTTAACAGGTTGTTTATTGTGAAATACTCATACAATTGATGAAAAATACATGTCTCTATTATCTTACTAATTATGGGAACAATTGCTATTGGCCTGTAGTTTTCGGGTAAATCACGATCACCTTTTTTGAAGATTGGATTGAGTATTGAGAGCTTTAAACAGCCAGGAAATTTTCCAGTTAGTAAAACTAAATATATTATCACCATTAAAGGAGCTAGTATAGAATCAATAATATTCTTTAGTAAAAAATTGGACATGCCAAAACAGTCCTCACTTTTTGATGAACTTAAACTATTCACAATTGATCTTACAGTGTCTGGTTGTACCACCTTCCATGAGAAATTAAGAGTCTCTCCACTAATGCCCTCAGTGAACTTATAATTATCCAAAAGATCAGAATAGGTGACTGAAGAGTTTTGCCCTTTGGCTGCATTACTTGGGACATTAACAAAGTAATCATTCAGTGTGTCTGGTGAAAGATTAATCTTTGGATGCACCGGGTCATGCCCTGTTTCCTTTTTAACGATTCTCCAGGCTGTTTTACATCTATTAGTTGATTTACTGATAATGCTATCATTAGCTGCAATTTTTGCTTGATCTATTACTATTTTGTACCGTTTTTTGTAATTCTTAAATTCAGCTTTTGCACTTTCAGTGTTGCTTATCTTCCAGACACTATAAAGCATCATTAGGTGTTCCCTCATTTGCTTTAGTTCAGGTGTGAACCAATTTCTTTGACTAGATTTGGGCCTCAGTTTACAATTAATTATAGGGCAATGGACATTCAGGTAAAACGATAAAACATTTATGAACACAGATAACACAGTACTTGTATCACAGACATTGAATATATTCGACCAGTGGTAATTAGAGAGACACCTATTGTAGTTATTTAGTCTATCAGCCGTTATAAGACGCTTCTTATGGAATTCAGTTTCCTTGTCATTCTTTGTACATTGATTGGTAACATCTACTAAAAAGTTAACAAATATTCCTGCATGATCTGATATTAGGTCCTGCTCATACAATTGACATTTAATACGTTCAGTTTTAACACATGTGAAAACATTGTCAAGGCATGCTCTTCCCCTTGTATTATATAAATTGAAAGATCTCATTACATTCAGGAATTGATGGACCTCAGGTTTACACTCATCAAGAATGTTTATATTGAAATCTCCAGTGATAGCAATAAGAGAGTAGGGTCTTTCAGTGACAAAGTTTAAGACTTCTTCCAATCTAATTAAAAAGTCCTGAAGATTAGAGTCAGGCTATAGACTCATTATGATACTGTTGTTGTGGATAAGTTTTATGGCTGACATTTCAAATACTCTATCCTTACAAAATTTACTCATATTCAGGGCAGTATATTTAATTGAGGTACTGACTAGTATAGATGAGCCTCCATGTATGAGTGGAGGTGTCCTGCAGTGAGAGGCTGCTAGGACGAAGTTTCTTGGAACATATAGTGGTATTTCTTCACTATTTAACCAATGCTCATTAATACACAGGATATTGGTGGAATTCTCTGACAAAATTAGGTCTAGCTGATTTAATTTGGACTTTAGTGAGCATATATTTATAAAGAAGATGTTCAATTCACTCCTATTTGTTGTTAAATTCATCTGCTGAGCTTCAACGTTCGTTAGGTGTTGATTACTGTTGATGCTGCTATGTAGTTTAAATTATTGGAAGAGTCTTCCGCCGTTTGTGGTCCCAGTCCATCGTCTCCCAAAGGCCTCACGCCTTCAAACGATCCTTCCGATGCTGGCTCCGGTGAAGGCGAACCGCCTTGTTCCCTGTTCGCATAAAGGAGTCGCTAAATGGATGAATAGACATAAAAATGCAATACCACAATAGAATTTGCATCTGTCATTGAAACAAAAAGAGATTTAAATGAAAATTATAATTTTTTTAATTTAATTGAGACACCACTAAATACAAGTACGTTGCAAATTTTTATTATATTTTCTCCGCATTTGCCAATCTTATATGCAACTTAATTTAAAGTCATAGGGGGAAATGCCCACAATGATGATCGTGTAGATTTCAAAGTTGAAATAGAAATACGACTTGCAGAACTAATCAAGATTGGATCGACTTGGTAGCAACAAAATTGGACAGCACAACAAATAGCTACAATTTCAAACTAGGGAAATCGTTGTACTCAGGGTACTTTATTTATACAGTACTTTTAGAAAACAGTATTAATTACAGACTGCAAATTAAAATAACATTTTAACATATAGGAGAGATAAAAGAAAACTTGTAATATTCGTAGCCATCATTGCCAGTAGAATAGCTTGCACATATAAAAAGCATATAAAAAGCGAAAAATCAACTAAAGAAGTTCAAGCTATAGCCCTTGTATAAATAAAATTAGAATAAATTAATTGTAACATATATTTTTGTGTGTAGGCTACTTATTTAGAGCCTTTGCAATAAGTCACAGAAATTATGAAAATATGAAATACTTTAGATAGAAGCATAGTAGTTTTCTGAATTATTTTTTATAGAATAGTTGCTGTTTCTCTAGGATTATCATGCGGTGCGTTTTGCAGGTAAGTTTGAAGGCTGGACCGATGCATTCGAACCACCAAGTACAAAAACGTCAGAATCTTGGAAGGATGGTGGAGTGTTCCATCAGACTTATGCATCACCAACAAGTTTCGAAGCATTTTGCGGTAATCTCACAATAAGGTAAGACTTTAATAACAACTGGTGATACCTCAAAACCTTTAATAATGATGTTGAAGATCCATCTTGTTTCCACTAATATGTAATAAACTTAATAAAACAACTTTTGAATGGAAATTAACTCACGTTATGGCGTGACGGCCGTTTCGCTCTTGTCTGTTGTCTAGAGCATCGTCAGACGACCCACAGTACACTCTGAGTGTACTGTGGGTCGTCTGACGATGCTCTAGACAACAGAGCGAAACGGCCGTCACGCCATAACGTGAGTTAATTTCCATTCAAAAGTTGTTTTATTAAGTTTATATTACCTTTAATAATGTTCAATAATTTACAATCAGAGATTTAATTTGATGGTAAAGGGATTACAGGGATTACAGTAATGATAGTGAGGTACTCTCGAAGTGTTCGGGAAGAGGTTTATAATATTTTAAGAACTTGGTAGATTCAGCATTTGCAGTGCTCCTTAAACTGAAAATCATTCTCCTGATGTTCACTTAATTATCAATATTGTTTAGTATGATAATCAATTGAAATTAATGAATAATGCAAGTACACATTTAATGTACAAATCACTACCTTTAACCATCAATATCAGAGTACTGTATTTGAAATTTCGAAAAGTCCATCTCAAACACTTTATTCATCCATACATAATTAACAAGAAACAAATAAAAAATAATAATAATTTAGCAAATAATGAAACTTATTTTTGGTTTTTAAGTATCCTCTTGAAACCACTTCTGAAGAAGCATTTGGTAGACTACCAAAATACTCAAATATAGTATACTTAAATATTAACTTGAGCAGCTACTGTTTATTTTTCAGGACAAACCCAGTGGACTGTTGGCCAAAACCAGATGCGCTCAACCCGTGTGAGGATATAATGGGCTACGATTGGTTGAGAATAAGTGTGTGGTTTGTGATCAGCACAGCACTGTTGGGAAACACGGCTGTTCTGATTGTCCTCATCACAAATCGATCAGATACAACAGTGCCCAGGTTTTTGATGATGAATCTCGCTTTTTCTGATTTGCTCATGGCAGTGTATCTTTTGCTACTAGCATTCACTGATATACAGTCCACTGGAATGTACTTCAATTATGCATTTGACTGGCAACGAGGTAAATTTTTTTATGTCTTTTAAATCCTGGAGAGCAATTTTGAAGTTAAATAATGCTATCCATAGACATTATACAGACAAAAGAATATTAGTAGGAATTTTAGTATTTTCAAGATTTAATAAGTATCAAGTAATTTGATATTGAAGCCTGGCTTGTAATGGTTAGACGTATCAGGTTCTAGTTCAATAGAGTTTTGGGTCAGTTTCATCCTAAGCAATGTATTTCATCACATAATTGTAAATATAAGGGACCATATTTTTGTATTCACACTATGTAAGATATGAAATCATACAAGAAATCACATATAAAATACAGAAAAATATTTATAATTAGAATTATATATATTTCTTTTTTTTTTTGAGGATGAAGCCCACATAGGTCTGAGACCTGTGCGTGGGTAATGAGTTGGATGATGGAGATTGATGAGCAAGTTGGATGGTCAAGGCAATGCTCTCAACTATACGTAAAAATTTGCGTAATGCATAAAAATTTACTATTATAAGCTTCAAGTAGAAACTTCCTTTTAAGATTTTGCAACAACTACAAATAAAACATGTGTTAATAAAACTAGTTTGTAAATTGTTATGTATCAGGCATAATAATTGTGGTCTACGTAATGTACTTTTTAATATCATACGTTGATCATTTAGCTAATGAAATGCAATCTATTGCAGTGAAAAAATCAGGCACACATTTTTAATATACTGATCATTAGTAGAGTCTGTCTACTCATTCTTGGCAGAGTGTAAAAACACATTCTGTTTTGTATATGCAGCATACACAGCGTTCCAAGCGGCTGTACTATAAACTATTCATTCTTCATATGAAAAAGTATGTAAGAATATATCACAGCATAGAGTAATAGTCACTGGTAGAGTGCCGACATGCGCGAGGAAAATTCATAGAACAAATGAGTTGATAAGCTATTATGTAATGCAGTATTTTTAAGAATCAGTAATGCACGTTTTTTAAAAGCTATAGCACAGAATGTTTTATTAAGGACACAACCCTCTGTTCTTCCTTCTTAGAATCTGGGTTACATTAATTATTACCTACAGAATACAGATTATTCATATGAATACTTATTTAAATTTGTTACGCAGCTATTGCTATTTCATTCATATATTTCCTTTTACTCATATTCTGATTTTCATGATTTCATACTTGAGCAATATTATTTTCAAGAGCTAGTACTGTATAATAAAGACATAGAGATAGGCTACTACTATTCATAATAATGTTGTGGAAATAAAGAGAAAGAAGGAACAGTGATTTTTGGTGTTATCTGCTGTGTCAATATTAACTTCTAAACAATTAATTACTCTTCTTCTTACACTTTTGACACATTTATGATATTTAATTAGAACCTTATAGAAATTATCAATTAAATGGAATATTGTGGAAAATGCGAGAATTTCTTATCTGTTTATTTAGGAATCTTATTGAAAGTTTTGGAAGGGTCTCTGTCTTTCTAGATTTTTGAAAACCCTATTTAAAGTGAACGTGTAGGTAAAAGTTAGTTCAGCTGTAATTCGATCTTTAATGTGATAAGTGGCAGTAGTGACAGTTTCCGTTTCCATTAATACGGACAGTGCAATCCTGTTGGTGCTATTACAAACTGTGATAATGAACTTTCATTGTCTGTAGTGTTAATCGCAGTATTTTGTGACAGATTATTATTCAGTCTTACTTGACAGTTTATATAGTGACTTGCAAGTGCTTGTAGAGTTCCAAATGTTATGTATTAGATGCTTCTCCTTTAATTATTGAACAGTTATTATATTAGATCGACCTTTTGACATTTATAGTGATTGATTTTTGTACAGTAATATTGAAAACTCTTTATCAGTTGAACAATATCGATTTATCTGTTTTTGATTGCTTATTTTTGTGTAAGAAATAACTGTGTGAAATAACAGTGTGACTAGTGGATAATTTGTGTTAATAAAGTGCGAGTGATAAATTTAAGTGTTCCAGCGTTATTTTAGAGATAGAACCCGTAACAATAATTATTACTAATTGTAGGCTATTGTAATTTTTCCAATAGGGTATGGGTGCAAAATAGCTGGCACACTGACTGTATTCTCGAGTCAACTATCCATTTATACACTCACTCTGATCACAATTGAGAGATGGTTCGCAATCCGGCACGCCCTTTATGCAAATGTCATAGACTTGAAAGTTGCCATTCAAGCAATGACAGTCGGCTGGGTCTACTCAATCGGTATCGCTGTGTTGCCTCTCTTCGGAATAAGCAGCTATTCAACAACAAGGTACACACTTCAATGTGAAACAATTATTATCATTTCATTATTTTTCTTGCATGTTGAATAATTCAAGGAAAGTATGAACCTTTCAATTTTAAAAGAAAATATTGTATGAATTTCAGACATTTTTTTCAAATGAGTAGATAAAAGGTTGAACGCTTACATATATTTTATTAAAAAACTTCTGCTTAGGGTGATTTGTCACAAACGCCCTCTATTTCCATCAATACAACTGTTTAGGGATTGCAGGGTGCTCAGTGTTAGACAGCTATACATTTTAGTAGTTATCACTTACATAAAGAGATATATCCAATACATATTCAATATGTTGAATATGAACACAACACCAGAGGCCGAAATAGAGATCTTACAATACCAGGGATGCCCACCCCCCCTAAGCCTCATGACGCACCCTCCCCTTTTATATAAGCTATTATATAAAATAATAACTTCCTGCACAAATCCAAAAACATAACTAATTCATATTCAATAGTATAGTAATAATTATAAATCTATTGTCATTAATTGGCATTCTATCTGGTCACTTCGTAATATATTTTTGAATGTCGTCACGTTAAACACGGTTTTAATCAACTTAACCCCCCCAAAAACGTTTTTTGGACCCCCCCCCCCCCCCAAGAATTTCAATGAAGCAGTCTGCGTCATAGTCCCCCCCCCCCTGTGGGCACCCCTGTGCAATACCCAGGGTCAACACAACTTTTGCACAAAAATCTGCATTGTATGTTGGTTACAAACTATTCAATAAAATGCCAGGTATTTTGAAAGAGGCAGTAATTTATAAGCATTTAAGAGCTTATTAAAAAAATGGTTCATAGGAATGTATTACATATATTGTACAACACTTGAAAATTTATAAAAACTAATTGTTATTGTTAATGATTTAATTGATTATTTGTTCCAATACAGACGTTTAGGTTGTTGACTAATCTTAAGATTGGACTGCATAAATTTATGTTTAGTGCAGTAGTGGTAGTGGTATTAGTATTAATATTTGTAGTTGTTAGTATTACATATTAGTATTAGAAACTAACGTAGTCGTGGTGGTGTTAGTAGCTTAGTAGTGGTGGTGGTAATTGTGTTATACTGAATTCAGCACTATATTCATAGTTTGTGTTAGATTTCTAGACTGTTCACCCCGATACATATTTTATATAGTGGGGTGATCATAGTTAACAATATTGCTAAATAAAGAAGCTAAAAAATTGTATTCTCAATTTATTAGTGTATATGCTTTTGTTTTATTTTATTTCATTAAACTCCTCTGGGAAATTGCAATTTGCTCAGAGAAATTATTATTATTCTTTCTGACGATAATCCAAAATGATAGTAGTAATGATGATGTGACGTCGTTGCGGGGCAAGGCTATTAGATAAAAGGTTGACCAGTCACAGATGATAATTCAAAATAGTGGGGGTAATGATAATGTGACGTCGTTGCGGGAAATTTTCAAATTTGAAGACACGATGTTATGGAGAATCAATAGAAAATCTTTCATAATTATTGGAAAAACGTATATAACTACGTTTCCCACTGAAAGAAGCCTAGGAATATTAATTCTCTGATTAATATTCACCAATTATAATACTATTTATTCATTTAAAACCTCTAGGTGTTGTCCTGCCTCGCAGAAGGCAGCTAGATGTAAAGCGCCGTATAATCAAATTAAATTTTGTCTAATATCAAAACTGACATTGTATTTCTATTTAATACATGTATGATAAAATATAAGTGAGTGAAAATCATACATTAAATAGGAATACAGTGTCAGTTTTGATATTAGATTGTTCATCAAGTATTTCGTCAAGGATAGTAGGCTATCACAGATTTACATTTTTTCTTTCACTATAATTTTCACTTGTGTTGAGAACTATAGAGAACCTATTTCTATATTATAATTATTATATTTCATTTTTTATTAGGCCTACACCATTTTAGAAAAAATAGCCTTCTACAATTTGTGGGATAGTGTTGCAGTAACAACCGAAACTAGTATCTCACTATTTTTAATAAATGTGGTTGTGACAACTTTGTCTTATTATTCATTTTTCTCTGAATTAATTTTCACTTAATAATTAAACATGCTCATCCAAATTGTGTTTTACACTAAAAAGAATCCTCACACTTTATTTTACAAGATAATTATGTTGTCAAATATTTACTATCATATGAAAAGAGGTTTGTCTGTTTTCATACTTTAATTATGATTTACAACCTCACAATATTGCAATCTGAACATGCAAGTTTAATAATTCAGTTTCATTATTAGGCCTCATTAAAACATTAATATTCCACGAATCTGTAAGAAAGCCTATTGTGGGAGGCCAACTGCACAAATCCGCAATTACCAAAATTCCCAAAAGAGTCTGGGATATGCTTATATTATGTAAGATTTATGTCGTCATATAATTTCTTTCAACGAATTACCTCCAGGTACTTAGCACTGAAAAATTATTCCACATATAATCTTGAGTATGATAATCATTTAGGTTTCACACTCTTACACTGTATATGTTTGTTGCTGATAGAATCAACATTGAAACCGTTTAAATGAAACACCATCCAATGCTGAGCGGGGAAATCTGAAAGAGGCACGGTACTGCAGTTTATGCATAGTAGCCATATGGCTTGTCAGAAATAATAATTGGTTTAGGGCGTCAACTAAATTTTTCAGCTACTTATTATCACTACACCTCTTTCTGGTCTCAGTTCCAATTTTTGAGCATTCTTTTTTCTAGAACTTATTTTCAAGATCTGTTATCTCAAAGTTGCCTATATTTTTTACTCAATAAGTCTATACTAGCCAATAGGAAAATATTACATAATTTTTACAATAATTCTAAAGAAAAATCCATATTTAGTAACAAGATCTTCTTTATTTTTCTTTGTGTACAGTATTTTTGAGAAAAAACTCATAATGTATTATTACAATATTATATTATTATTCATTGCTTTTGAAATTATTGAGAAGATAATTTTGTTTTTCATGCTTATGTAAAAGTCATAGCCAATTTTTTAGTTCAACTCCTCATTGCAATTATTATTTTTTAGGATGTACAATGTAAGGATTTATAAGTAGCATAGTCATTTATTTCAATTTTTTTCAGCATTTGTTTACCGATGGATGTACACAACCTGGCTTCCATGATATATGTGTTGACATTGCTCATGGTAACTGGAGTAGCATTCGTCATTATCTGCATCTGCTACATACAAGTGTACCTTTCGTTGGGCAAAAATACAAGACACTGTCCGGAATCATCAGTTGCAAGGAAAATGATGCTGCTGGTTGGAACAAATTTTGCATGCTGCGCACCTATAGCATTCTTCTCATTGACGGCAGTAGCTGGATACCCATTGATTGATGTGACCCGGTCTAAAATTCTTTTAGTATTCTTCTACCCCATCAATTCCTGTGCCGATCCCTACCTATATGCGATTATGACAGCTCAATACAGGAAGCAACTAATACAACTTATGGCTAAGTGAGTAGCTTCAGATTTTTTCCATTAATAAAGCTGTCAATTTTTACGAATTTTGTAAATATGGTATTTCAATTTCGAGTTTTTAGTATAATGGAGAAAATGGAAACTATACAATCAATACTTTGTTTAAATTGAACTTTATATTAATCGTCTTGAAATGAAGAGAATTTTAGGTTTTTTCCAGATGAAAATTTATTCAGTAAATTGTGAAGCATATTAACCTGATAGCATTAGTAGGCACTGTATAGACTACTAATAATCTAGTACTGTAATAACGCGGTATTGGACTGTTGTTCCTTTACATCCAATTTTATTAAGTCTAATGCCCGGTTTCTGAGTTGTTCATTAACTTAATGGACCATTAATTCAATGCTGGAGCAATGGATTAATGATTTATTAAACTTAAGGAACAACTCAGAAACCTAGTCTAAGAATAAATCAATGAATAACCTAGCAGATACGATAATATTATGATTCATCATATCAAATAAAAAATCATACTCTGTGATTCCTCATGTTCCATCATTATTGCAGCTATTATCAACTTTAACGTTTCCAAAACAAAAAAAAAACACCAAAATAGTGTAATTCTGGTATGATCTTAAAAATCCTGAACTGAATGATTGGATATTTCACTGCTGCTTTTAGAATAAATAAACACTAAAAATAAAAACTTAAAAAACACTTTTAAGTGGAAATTATGGCGTGACGGCCGTTTCACTCTGTCAATGTGACGGTGGGTCGTCTGACGATGCTCTTGACAACAGAGTGAAACGGCCGTCACGCCATAACGTGAGTCATAATTTCCACTTTAGTGTTTTTCAAGTTTTCATTATATTAGTGGAAACAAGATGGATCTTCAACATCAAAAAATAAACACCATAATTAATCCAGCTAAAGAAATATATCTTTTCAATAAACACTGAATTCATTATATTCCATTTAATGTTTTATTAATTCAAAATTTGAAGAAAGTTTATTTATTTGTGACGTAATGATTGATGATTAAAAAAATAGAAATTTGAAATTTCTATTAATGCTATAAAACACAAACCTCCGCTTTGAGGATATTGACCACATTTGTCTGCAGGATGGGCTCTGTGGAAATCAGTTGAAAGCCAAAATTACTGAATTCAATCCTATTTAACAATATTGGGAAATTTCTAGAATTTTCACAATACTGTACTTCAAATAATGTTGCAGGTGCGGTTTCTGCACAGAATGTGCTCAGCAGTACAAGATGGTCTACCAGCCTGAACTTGAACAGAAGCCACGCCCTTCCAGAACAACTCTGCTGTCAACAGCCCATTCAACAGAAGATACTGTGTAAGAAATACCAATTCACTAGCTTCCAATATTCTGAATAATAATTCAATTCAAATTATATCTTTTTCCTCCACCTACTATCTAAAGGCGCATTTTACTCCCTGGAATCGAATACTGAAGTACTACTTTATACCCCATGGGACTAACCTACTTACTTTTTCTCCCTAGGGAGTGAAAGTAATTACTTTTAGTCCCTAGTGAGTAAAAGTAAACTCATAAGAATAACATGGGAAGAAGTCCGACAACGCCGCGATTGACGAGAAAGGAATATGGCAACACTGTCGAATTGTCGTACACGGTCAAGGAAAATTTAAGAGAGCTGTATTTCGATCTTAGGAATATTTCGATCTAGAAAAAGAAGTAGCTGTATTTTTTTTGTAGATTACGTCTTGGAGACTCCAGATTAAGGAGTATAAGACAAGTCAGATCAACAATATTATACACTAGATACCATAATTACTATATCAATTAGTTGAGGTGAGGCTTAATTTTGATGTGAAAGGAACTCTTGTACACTATAAAAAGCTTCAACTAAATATTTTTTCAATTGTTTTTTAAATATTCCTATATTTTCAAGACTCTTTAAAAACTGTGGTAGCTTGTTGTAGAATTTCCTACCAATATACAGTAACTAGGTTTTTGTTTGAATAAGCTACTATTGTGACTCACCAAGTGATAATCTCCTCATCTTCTTGTATTATAATCATGTACGTCAAGATTTTGGTTAATATCATTCGCTTTTACATATAAAGTAGCTTCATACACATATAAGCAGGTGTTTCGATTGTGAGGTCGAACGTCATACGAGAGCGTTCATCTATGACAGACGTTTGCACAGAAAAATTATACATTTTTATAGTTGTTGGTGTAGATGGAGGGAAAATTTTTATTATTCTAGATAATTATTATTTCAGTAGTAACTACCTAAATTTGATAAAATGTCAGTATTGCTATGTTTATTAAAGTTACCCCCGAATTGCATCACGGGACTAAAGAAAATTTTCTCCCTCAGGGAAATTGTCACCTCTCGGCTACGCCATCGGGCGACAACAGTTTCCCTCAGGGGAAAAAGTTGCACTTCAGTCCCTAGGTACAAATAACTATTTCCTGATAATATAAAAGATCTAACGAAATCACTTCCCGGTGGTTCGGAACCGACCTAAAACTGTAGGTTCAACTCATTACCCACGCACAGGTCTCAGGCCTATGTGGGCTTCATCCTCAAAAAAAATTTTTTTTCTTCTTCCTCCTTTATTATTTTTTCTTCCTCTTTTTCTTCTTCCATACTTTCTATTTTCTTCCGCCTTTGCTTTTTGTTACACACTAGTTCAATATTTCTGCTTGTCCCTTTATCTTGTACCATACTTTTTGCCAGCGCGCACAAGCTTCAGTTTAGCTGGCATTATCAAAATTATCAATTATTTGTATAAGGATCAGGGGTAACTTTAATAAACTTAGCAATACTTACATGTTATCAAATTTAGGTAGTTACTACTGAAAGAATTTTTATAGGTTTAATCTTTAGGCCTTCTAAGAATGAATAAGATGCAAATTGTCTTTTTTTGTATTATCATTATTAATTTTGAATAAATTTTAGTTGAATAATGACAAGACACTAAACTACGCAAATAAGACATACCTGAAAATAAACAGATGCAATGGAGTACCCAAGGTCTGGACTTATTACATGATATAATTAATTATTAAGTTATTAGTTAAGCACTATGGAATTTCTTTAATGATTTTAACATGCTTTTTGTCATACTACACAGATTCCATTCCTTCTTGTAGGAAAGAAAGTGACTCTGCTGTAACTGCACCAGATATTGTCATTGCTCTTAAGGGCCGATTACATTGGGATAGTTACTCGCTAAGCGAGTAGCGAGTAGGACGTTACTGACCAACCGTGCTACAGAAGCTCAGCATACCAAGCCGAATTATATTAAAAATTTAATTTCCAGAATCACCCCCATACTATGGAATTTCAAAGTCAATAAATAATATTGCAACACAAAATTAAAATATGAAGTTTACCAACAATTATTCAATAAAATTTCATCAAAACAATAATTATACAGAATATTTCATCTGAAGTGTTATGCTGGCAGCCTGCGTGATTAAATGTCGGCTTTGGCCACAATAATATTGTAGTTTGGTGTTGAGAGCCTGTCTAATTTGAATTTGGTCACATTTGGTACTCGCTGGCAGAGTAGCCAATACCAAAATACAATATTATTGTGGCAAAGCCGACATTTAATCATGCAGGCTGCCAGCATAACACTTCAGATGAGATATATTGTATATTTTATTGAATAATTGTTGGTAAACTTCATATTTTAATTTTGTGGTGCAATATTATTTATTGTCTTTGAAATTCCATAGTATGGGGGTGATTCTGGAAATTAAATTTTATATATAATTTGGCTTGGTATGCTGAGCTGCTGTAGCACAGTCGATCAGTAACGTCCTACTTGCTACTCGAGTAACTATTCCAATGTAATCAACCCTTCACTGATTAAAACCCATGTAAATTAACAGCTGATCACAAAATACTAAAAGCTGCACAGTTAGTCATAACAGCTGATCACAAAATACTAAAAGCTGCACAGTTAGTCATAACAGCTGCACAGCCTGTTTTACTTATAGAAAATACTGTGATTGAGGTTACTTCATGAAATAAAAATATTGTTGTAGAACTCAAACTAAGAGGAAAACGTCCTTCAAGTGCCTGCAATGGGTCAACAGTCGCCGTCGCAATTCTGCTTACATTAGATAGCAGGCAGTGTCTGCCTATGTATATAGTTTAGGCGCTTGTTGCTTGGCTATCCTTGTCTCTTTGCTCTCTTAAGGTAGCATTCCGATCTTGGCAGTCGCTGCCCAGCAGCCGCTGCCTGGCAGCCACGACACATTGCTGCTGCTGAGCGGCGCTGCCACTATGCGTCGGATAGCAGCGACCAGGCAGCAACTGCCATGTGAAGTCAGAGAGAATAGAATAGTAATTACTATGCTATTCTCTCTGTGTGAAGTAGTCAAGCAGCAGCCAGTGCAAACAGTTGTTCATTCCGGTTGTGTTCAAATAAGAAGATTTAACTATTAACTATAGATTTAACTACTGTATGTCTGATAACTTGAATAAATGAAAGCGAGAACTCGTGAAGCAACTGATAGAGGATCATTGCCAATTTATAATTAAGTCCCTCTGGCAAAAATTCCTACCAAGTGTCCAGAACTGATTTAGGTATTTGTAGGAGACAGTTTGAATATATATCTGTGATAAATTAATCAACATACTGCCAAATAAATTTGTAAAAGAAAAGATCACTCCAAAATTGCTTTATGATGTGGATGAATGGGTGAAAAGTAATGAATTATCAGTATCTATCATTCACTAAAATATAAGTTCTATAATTGTGTTTTTTCATATATTTCAAATTATTATTTATATATATTACAATAGTTCAGTTGGTAAATGAAATCGCTAAATATAGTGTTTAATCTTTCCAATCTGCTATCTAAAAATCCAAATTTTGATTTTGCAGACAATTTTTTCTTATTTTATTTTCAATTTTTCATGTCTTTTTTATTCTGAACACAGATTTATAAGTTCTATTTAAATTATATTTTTTCTGTATATGAATTGTGTACCTAATAAATATAAATTACAAGACAGAGAAATAATAATAATAATAATAATAATAATAATAATAGTTATATACATCCGAGTTATATACTTGTCATTTTCATCAGTAAACGTCACCATTTGAATGCTTTCTACAACTACTATCCCGAGTGAGCAGCGCGACCATACTGCTTCTGTAGTAGCTCGGCAGCGCTGCCACGGTCGCGCAGAAGCCATGCCCCCTGGCGGCGCTGCCAGGTCGCTTCCATCGGAAAGCGGTGCATGTAAACCCATAAGAGCAGTAGGCGCACCCACGGTCGTGGCTGCTGAGCAGCGGCTGCCGAGATCGGATGCTACCTTTACTCTTATTAGTTGATTGTGATTCTCAGTGGTTCTGTCTTTTCGATTTTTCTGTGTAAATGGAACACCTTAGAAACAGAAGGCTCTGGAACAATACAGACCTCTAAAAAGGACTGTGTTTATCAGCAGTGATACATTTTTTATTCAGATCTGATAACAAGTTCATATGAGGGAAGTTCGGATATATCGCAGCGTGTGCACCGGGCGTGTTACTCAACTATTTGAAAAGCTATCATCTCAAAACTATATTTAAATGAAAATACAGAAAAAATTGAGACGCGGAAGCACAATTTCAAACGTGGGTAATTGTGCCACAGATGTTAGCAAATAAAAAATCACTTGAAACTTCACCAGATTGTAGAATTATGTCTCCTGATCACAATTATCAAGTTTTTAAGTGTCGGTCTCAATTAAATAATTAATTATTCAATATTGAAAACCTACCTTTCAAACAGAGCCCCAAAATGACTAACTTCAGCAATTAACTTAAATTGAGTGTTTAGAATGCATGAATCTTTGTAACACAATAATTTGCATTTTAATTTATTAATTATTTACTCATGCAATTTATCTACTTAATAATAAAGGCATTTTCAATTTGTTCCAAAATCTCATCACTTGATGCATCGCACATAATTATACATAACCTGTAGCCAGCTAGCCTCCCTAGCCACAGCCTGGGTTTTAGCACAGATTACAGAACAACAGATTTAGTTGTCTGTGGTTTTAGGCTTTTGGATGTGCGAACATTTCGCGCATGCGCAGAAGCGTAGTCTGCGTGAATTGAACGAAGTGGAATGGAAACTGGAATGGACCTGCTTAACCAAACCTTTCCTAACCTGGCTAGATGTGACTGAACCACCTTTGAAATACCTTTAAATATTTACCTTTAAACCTTTTAAATATTTACAGAGGTGGTTCATTCACATCTAGCCAGGTTAGGAAAGGTTTGGTTATGCAGTTCCATTCCAGTTTCCATTGATGTTCTGATGTAGATGGCACTGATATAATCCATTGGCACTAATCCTTGATGGCACTCCATTGCTCTAACTATCTGTTCGTCTATGATGTTATGCTTAAGGTACTATAAAGGCTTTTCAGAGCCGTATTTATGTTCAAAAGGTGAGTTTTTAATATTGAATAATTAATTATTTAATTGAGACCGACACTTAAAAACTTGATAATTGTGATCAGGAGACATAATACTACAATTTGGTGAAGGTTTCAAGTGATTTTTTATTTGCTAACATCTGCGGCACAATTACCCAAACGTGAAACACTTTTATGAATATTAAATAAAAACGTTTAAAAATGACATGAAGAAACTAACCTCTAATTGCGAATCCATCAATAAAGTGTCAGTAAACAATATTCTAACACTCTATCAATGTATTATATTCTTGATTAATGGGTAATGGAACTAGTATTCATTTAGTTGACATTCAATGTATTTTTCATTTTAAAATCCGGGAAGTTCTTTTCATGGCAGTCAACACTCTTCTTTTGTCACAGAACAAAGCAGTGCTGTACACAGTACAATTGTGTTTCAGTGTTTTAAGAGTGATAATAACCCTGACAGTAACTGTGATAAGGTTATTAGTGAAAACCAAACTTTTTAAGACTGAAGTCAGTAAGTGCATAATTCATTGGACTGATTGGACATTTATTCTATTTTAGACTGCATTGAACATTCACCAGAAATTGATGTCATTAGTAAAGAGGTAGTTTTTGTTCTGATGAATTCGACTAGGCAGCTGGATTTTGTTAATTAATACCGAGATAATTGTTTTTCTCGTGATCTTAACTTAACAAGTATTTATTAGTTTTGGGTAGTGATTAGTCTTGATATTGGAATATTCTTTGTTAGTTGAAAGTTATTGAACTGTGTGTACGAACATGTTGTTTTTATTTCGCCTTAACAGGTTCAGTAACCTATAGGTTTATTTTCCAGAAAAAATTGTACTTGGTTAATTGTTTGCCTCTTTTATTGATTTCTTGACTGATAATTACTAATTAGAATCTGCTGCTGAGTTAATTGTGTAAATAAAGTTTCAATTGTTACTTTTAAGAATTGCTTGCATTATTTTAGTGTTACAACCTGTAACAATATTTTACGATTGAAAAATATGCTATTTTTTCTGTTTAATTCAAACTGTTTAATATAATCAATATATCTGACAAATATAATCAAACATGATTCGCCCAGAAAGTTTTCTGGTCTTGCATGAAAATCCTACACTTGGCTATGCCTCGTGTGCAGGGGAGGCGACTTTGTAAGCTTAAGACCCCCCCCCCCCCAGGACCTGATGTCCTTATAAATTTTTTTATTTTTTCAAAACAAATTGGCTGTGCAGTATCAGGCTGATAAGTGTTGATACATCTCACAATTTTACACTGGTATGACTAAAATAAGGTCTAGTTATATAATATAAAATCATTACAACACTCCTGAAACGTATCTTAAGAATATCAAAATACCGTACATTAAAAGAGGCTGAATTTTAGACTGCATTGAACATTCACCAGAAATTGATGTCATTAGTAAAGAGGTAGTTTTTGTTCTGATGAATTCGACTAGGCAGCTGGATTTTGTTAATTAATACTGAGATAATTGTTTTTCTCGTGATCTTTAGGACATCTTATACATCCACTGACCATTGTTCAATTTTAAAGCAGTCATAATACAATCGTTGCAGAAACTACTAATGTAAACTACTAATACCATACATATATTTTTGCAATGATCAATATACTGCTCAACTTGTCTAATGCATGTGGATGAATTTGTGGAAACTGTTCATTTCAGTAAGTACAGTGGGCCTACTAAAATACCGTATTCTAAATTATTACAGATTCAACAACAATGACTCTACTAGAGAAACGTGTAACATCTCGGAGAGAGAACATCAGACTGAAGATAATGTATAAAAATTTAGTTAAGATAGATTAGAACAATCTATTGTGATTCAATATAACTGATTTTTACTTGAGTGGTTTTTAATAAATTCTTCATGTACAATATAATTTTTTACCAATTCTCATTGAGAAGTTCCCCAAAAACATTTTTATGCATATTTATATGCTTGAATCCTCCTAACTCTGACAAGCTATTAAAAAAGATATTTCTTTGATAAGAAAGACACAACATATCTTTGTTAATAATTAAAAATTATTATAATCAATTCTTTGATTAAAGTCTGTAAGAAAATATTTCCAACACAGACCAAGACAGCAGAGAGAGAGGTCCGTTGCTCTAACCCTTAAAATTCACCCCCACCACATAGCAGCATTCACTCCGTTTCTCACAATGACAACAGAAAAGTGACAATGCGCATTTTACTGTGCGCAGGTTCGGGTTTCCTCTAATCCTCCTGACTATGATATAGAGCATCTGTGGTGGTGATAGATTGCTTCCCCGATTCCATTTTGGGAGTATTTTCTTGTGGACATTAGTTATGGTTATGGTCACAACTTAATTCTTTCAGCTGCATATTAACTTCTTTTTATTCATTATCCAATTCCGAATTTGCTACAGTTCAAGACAAAATTCAATAATAAAATTGGTAATAAAGTTCTTCCTTTAATTCACAATCCTTTCATATTTGGATTGAGTAGTAATTAATTCATGTTCAACCTCATGGTTTATTCTTTTATTTTTAAAAACGAATTGTTATAGCAATTATACTTGCAAGCGAAATTGTAATTTTTATTCAACTTTTGCATTGTACTTCGTACTGCTATTGTTCTGTACCATTATGGGTCTCATGGAAATTGTAAAAATATATGGGGAGTCCGATGGTAGCGAACATACAAAGGCATACCAATGTCCTACAATGTTAAGTCGGGCTTCGGCCAATACTCAACGGTTCTGTCACGTAAATTTGTCAAACTCTTTAATAAGTATATAAATGGATGAGTTTAGTGTCATAGCTCTCGAATGCCCAGGATGGGCCATGATATGCCATAATAAATGGTGCAGTATAATTACCTATTCACATAACTCATACAGCTATACTCGAAATAAGAGTTTTCACATATCGTAATATAATACTAAAACTGTACAGACACTTTGCACATCCGTAAAAATAAAAATGAGTTTAGTTGAGACCTTGTTGTAGTGCTTTCGTTAACACTTGAGAAAAATAGTGAAGGTACCTCAATAATTATTTTTATAATTACTATTATTATTATTCTTTCAAAGCACCATAACAACCATAAAATAAGGAAGGATAGTGGGATTGCGATGTTGCCAACCAGACAACTAATTTTACACAAAACAATGCATAGTTGGCATTAACCTTGCAAAAATTGGCAATTATGTCGTGTGATTTGAGCACTGATGATGTGAATTTAGCACTTGTCAGCAAAGTCGTCAGAAGTCTGATTAGCAACTTACCAATTCTATTCACCCACCCAAATAGTTGAAGACAATAAATTACAAATAGAGATTTTTCATATTGGATGAGAATACTATGAATTTGGATCTGAAAATTTTATTAACAATAATTATTTTTAATGAAATTCTACTAAACCAATATAACAAAACATTTATAATACACTTTAAACTTTCTTATAAATTAGCCTATAGTGTGGAAAATAAATAACTCTAAAGTAGGGCATTGCATTCAATGCTAAAAGTTCATCATAAATAAAGCAATATTACAGAAGACAATTATAATAAAAATTAGACTAATAAATCGTAAAGTACTTATAATTTTCAACTTTATGAAATCATAAAATCAGCAATATTTTTATTACAATAGATTATAGTTGGTAAATTGCAATATGCATACCCCCACAGAATGTCACAAAATACTGTAAGTTACATCAATTTGTAAAATTTGAAAGAAGACATCATGTATGAGGTACAGAGTACTTCATTTCATTAAAAGTTGTAATGGAAATGCAGGACTTTGATTTAAAAAAGAATCACATCCATTAAAAATATCTGAGGTTTGCAGATTCCATAATCATCGATTTTTTGCAGAAATATTACACAATTGGCATACTTTTATAACAATCACACATTATAATTGAACATAATTACATAATTATAATAAATCATAACATTCAAATTCAACAAACAAGCCATAACAAATACATTGTTCAATAATAAAATAGCCGGATTAAAACAATTAACTGTTGAGTACTGTACATTAATTAAAAACCCTGAACCATGGTGAATTTAGTTTTTTACTTTTTTTTTTCAATAATAAAGCCCACTAGTTATTATTTCGGCAACCGGTGTTTCAATGTTTTCTCCACTCCTGACAACTTCAGTTAACGTCACTTTATGTTTCACCCTCAAATGATTTCCTAAATAGCGTCTATGATGGAATTTCGCTGAACACATGGGACAAGTATAGGCCTTTGTGCTATCATGCAGCGGTAAATGTCTTTTCAATAAAACATTACTACGAAATCTCCTGCCACAAACATAACAATAATAAGGGATTGTTTGATCATGTATCAACTTATGTCTGGTTAGATCAATTTTTCCTCGGAAATCCTTCCCACAAAAATCACAGACAAACTCCCTTTCCCCTGTATGTATGGAGGTGTGCCGTTGAAGTTGCTGTTTGAACTTGTATGCTTTTTTACATACTTGACAGACATAAGGCCGCTCATCACGATGAGCCTTTGCGTGCAAGTAAAGAGAAGCAGAGGTGCGAAATGCTTTGTTGCACTGTTCACACGCATATGGCCTTTCACCGGTGTGAGTGCGCATGTGTCCACTCAATGAATTTCTTGTTGCAAAGCATCTATTACAGATTTCACATTGGTTTCTGGCCATTTTCCCTCTTCTATTGATAATGGTTCTATCCTGTTTTTCATTAGCATATTTATTAGAGGATTCAGGGCTTGCAAATAGCTTACCAATCCTTTGCATCATTGATGTCGTTGGCTGCGCTTCTTTGCTTGCCTCCTTCACCCTGAAATCAAATGTTTCTCTCATTTAATTACTAGGACGAGGGTTCTGATGAGAATATTGATTGGTGTTAAATTTTGTAATGTATACTCTCCTGTACTTAGATACGGCTGGCAATGAATGATTCACTTTCCAACTGCCTACAGCAACCTTAAGGATGGACAATCATTAGATACCGCACTATAGATGTTCAGTCGGATTATAAATTTATAGTTATGGACCAGGACCAGAATAAACACTCAAAACATTCTTTAAGCGTAATTCGAGGTTTGCTCTTTTATCAAATTAATATTGGCTTTTTAATTGCAATTTGAAGACTGCTGGTTTGCTTTTAAATTAGACATTAGCAAATCGATAGATATTATTTTTATTATTATTAGTTTGTGTCCACTGACCACCAATAAAGGGGTATATGGATTTGCAAAGAAATGTAAGACAAAAAATAAAACTCTGTCATCTTTTTTTATAGATTACGTCTTGGATTTTGTATCACACAATATGTATCACATCCAAATTTATTATTCCATACTTGTAGAATAATGGAAAAAATAACAGGTAAGATATATTAAATTTGCAGAAAAATTTAATGATCTCCGCCACGAAGTCTCAAACCCAAATGAAGAGTGGATTCTTTGTGGATATTAATTATAGTCTGACAAGGTTCTGCCGCCATCTTCCAACTGCTTTCCAGCAAAGATGAGACGATCTAAATTCCCATCCACCCATTTTCCATCTTATAATGAGCTTGAAACTCCTCGTTTGATTATGCACATATGACAAAAATTTCATGATTCTTCCTCTATTTTAATTCTAAATTTATCGCCTTTGATTGCCTTTAAACGCTCTGGTAGTGAATTATTTAGACGCTGTGAATTTTATAGATTATATTTTTGTGAATTATATTTATGTTTTTCAATAAAGTAGATGGCTTTAATATAATACAGGATTGGAAGTGGCTTATAATAACCTTTGCTGGTACCTACCTGGTACTCAAATTACAAATACTGTATTACACCAATATTATATCAAGTTGCAAATATTAGTTTGCACATTGATGTAGAGCTATCCTAAATGTGAAAAATGAATTATTTATTAAAAGAAAAATGTATAATTGGTTCTGAATATCTTTTAGAATAGGTTTGACTCAAATTATTAATTTATACAAAGGCGGAAATGGGAGGGGGAAATTTATACAAACTATTCAATTTTTGACAAAAGATCTGGGAAAATTTTTTGGAAGCTTTAGGTGGTGCTCTTAAGTGTCTAATGAACCTGGATTCTAAACTCTACAGGCCACAGTTTCTCTTTCTCTTTCTATATTCCCAAAAATCGTTGATGATGAAAAAATATAGTTAGATTTGAAGTATCCCAGAGAATATTTTAAAGCCTTTCACCAGCACCAGTTCTACTCCGTGCATACATGGCCAATTAGAAGACTTCTCACCATGCGAAGGTAAAAATACCGAATTCCAACTTTTTCAGCCATGTGGTACTTTAGTACCAGTGGCCTGCAGTGGACAAATAGATGTTCTAAAATCGTTTATTTTGGGTGTATATTGGCCATAAGTTCCAAAACACTTTTCTAGTGTGCGTCCAAGGCCTCGAACATACTTCAGTTTCAAATTTGAACTTTTTAGGCAATGTTGTTTATGAGAAATGTTGAAAAATCGCTAAATTTCCAAAATGATCAAATTTGGGCATATTTAGGGCAGCTTTTATAATATTTTCTTAGAACGCATCGGGGTCTCACCGATTAGAACGGATACAAGATTTCAGGTTTTATTTTTTGTCCACATAGTCCACTAGCTCTAGTAGAGCTGGACAATAATCGCTTAATTTTGTAAAAATGTGAATTTTGTAAAATAATTTACAACCTAAATGAAGGTAGCACAAGCTTCATGTGTAAATTTACAGGGATAGCTGAGATCGTTCGAGGATCTACGTTCATATAAACTTTTATTCCAGAAAATCAGTTCCTGAAGTTAGTATGATCCGATTATCTTCAAACACAGTCATATTTTTCAAGCAAATATTCGAAATACGGATGTGAATTGTTCCCTTCTTCTATTAATACAGTGTCTATTTTTTTTATTTTTTTTTTTTATTTGGACTTATCAGATGATTTAAGACTTGCAGGTTCACTAATCCATTGCATAAATGTTATTGTTGACCAGCTTCAAGGTGTTTTTTTCTACCACCTTCGTCCTGAAATTCATTACTTTCCAAGTTGAGGGTTCTAATAGGAATATTGAGAATAAAATCCATATTGGACAATAATGAATTGAGTTGACCAATATACTTTCATTATGTATTAAATCGTAGCCAGCTTTTTTTCGTAGAGTACCTAATGCAGTATCACAAAATAATTTTCATTCGTGTAATATCGATATTCACTTTCATAATAAATTATGAATAACGTTGCTGATAACTCTCATTTATATGAAGTTATACTTTGTAAATGCAATATTTAAATTTTGTAGTTGTAATATTACAACTTGATTACACAATCAAGAATATACTTGATATATTAACTAGGATTGACTGGAGGACTCAACAGAAGAGCACAGAAATTTCTTCACCCAATATTTGTGTAGCAACTCAATGAAAGTGATGACGAGAGAGCAATTACGGAGAATAACATTTCAAACAGAAATAATAATAATAAATGAAGGAATAAACATTTGCCAAAATCACAGTCAAAATAGGGATATTAGCTCACCAGTAAATCTGCTAATGTTCAAACTTAGTCTAAATCTATATTTTATCAATTTATAGAGTAACCTAAATATCTGTTTAGAAATTTCAGTAACATTGAAGCCAAATTATTGGCTTCAATAATTATTGGAGTTACTTCAATCGAAACAAGGGGTATTTCTCAATTATTGCCGGACTGATCAGACGATTTACCCGTTTTTCCTATATGTTTCCAGACGTAGAGCCTTTGAATATTAGGATTATCATACATAGATTTACCATACTATTCAACTCTTCAAGTCTATTTTAAAATAACAGCTCAGTAATGGTATCTTCGGCCTGCGATTCAATGTTTTCTCCACTCTTGATAACTTCAGTTAATGTCACCTTATGTTTGAGCCTCAAATGATTCCCTAAATAGCGCCTTTGATGGAATATTGCTGGACACATGGGACATGTAAAAACCTTTGAATTGTCATGTAGCAGTAAATGTTTTTTCAGGGAATCATTACTACGGTATTCCCTATTACAAATTTCACAATAATAAGGGTCCGCTTCATTGTGCAAAGACAGATGTATAGTTAGATCATATTTTCGTCGAAAGCCCTTTCCACAAACAACACATATGAAATTTCTTTCGCCAGTATGTGTGAGGTTGTGCCGTTTGAGATCGCGATTGCACTTGAATCCTTTTCTACAAATTTTACAGACATGAGGCCGCTCATTGGTATGACACATCATGTGAGTATAGAGAATGGCTGCAGTGCGAAATGTTTTTCCACACTCGTTGCATACAACGGGCCTTTCTCCAGTATGAATGCGCATGTGCTCAATTAATCCGCTTCTTGATGTAAAACGTTTATGGCAGATTTCACATTCGTTTCTAGCTCGGTTTTTCCTTTTATTGATAATGCCACGGTCCTTTTTTCTCGTATTTATATTGGCTTGATCATTGTTTTCAACTCTAGATGTATGAGATGATACAGCACTTGCAAGCTTTCTAATCCTTTGCATGATTGATGTTGTAGGCCGCGCTTCAATGATTATCACCTTCTCCCTGAAATCAAATGTTAGTCTCATTTACTTACTGGGATGAAGGCTCTGAAATAATATAATCATTTGCTTCATTTTAATTTTAATATTTACAAATTGAGTTGAACGTTCAAGCCAAAATACAAATTTCAAGATTCACTCTGTCTAGATTTTCTGACCAGTCTGGCAATAGTTTAAATGTTTTCTCTATTTCATTTCAAACAGTCATCTCCTAGTATAAAGGTTACTGCGCCACAGCAACGGCAAACATGTAACGACTAAATTAATTTAAAAAAATTATGTTTCATCACAATGTCGTAGCTTGGTTTTTCTTATTCGTTTAATAATTTAATTCTACTTTTTCTAAAAACGATAATAATCTCCAAAAAATCCAAAACTGGAGTTTTCAAATTCAAAAAAAGCAAATAAAATACTTTGAAGTTCATCTAAAGTGTATAGAATAATTAATAAATAATTTGGCTTTTTAGTCGTCCTAACAAGGATGGTTTGAGCTACGGTATTTTCACACCGAATCATGGAATTTGTCAAAGAATATGTAATGCTTAGCAAAGTTCCCAATCAGTTTAGTAAATTTGATACCGGTAATCAATACGTAGCACTGAATGATTAATATTTTTAGTTATGTAAGTTTTATGTATGAGACATTGCAATTTGAGTATGTATGTAGAACCTATTATGTATAATATTGTAATTTAAAAACTTCAAATAAACTTGCTAAGCAGAACTAAAAACCTATTAGATATTAGATACTAAGTCAGTAATAAAATTACGAAGAAAGGCGAAATATAGTTCGAAACGCGTCCACGACTCTACCGAACGTTAGTTTGCCTAACAAGTTTATTTCAAGCCTTTACATGATAATAGTTCGCACCGTAGATCACAACAATGGATAAATAAAAAAATCACTATTATATGTACCATACTAGTATTAATCTTTCTCATACTTTTTTAAAATAACAGTTCTCCAGTAACAGTTTCGGGAACCGGAGTTTCAATTATTTTTCCACTCTTGACAATTTCAGTTAATGTCACCTTGTGTTTGTCCCTCAAATGATTCCCCAAATAGCGTCTATGATGGAATGTTGCTGAACATAAGGGACATGTATAGGCCTTTGTAACATCATGCAGCGGTAAATGTCTTTTCAGAAAAGCCTCGCTACGAAATCCTTTACCACAGATTCCACAATTAAAAATGTCCGCTTCATTATGTATTAGCATATGATTGATTAGCTGCACTTCTAGTCGAAATTCTTTTCCACAAACTTCACAGACGAAATCTTTTACCACAGCATGTATGGAGAGGTGGTTCCTGAGGTTGCCATTGCATTTGAATCCTCTTTTACAAAATTCACATACATAGGGCCGGTCCTCACGATGAGTCTTTGAGTGAGTGAAAAGAGTGGCTGAGGTGCGAAATGCTTTGCCGCACTCTTCACACACATATGGTTTCTCTCCTGTGTGAATGCGACTGTGTTCAACTAATCCGTTTCTTGATCGAAAGAGTTTACCACACACTCCACATCTACCATTCCACTCCAATCCACTAATCCGTTTCTTCCTTCTCTTCATAATGTCTCTATCCTTTTTTCTTGAATTTCTAATGCCTTGATCTTTTTTTTCAACTGTAGATGTACAGGAAGATTCAGAATGTTCAAGCTTTATAATCCTTTGCAGAATTGATATTGATGGCCGCACTTCAATGTTTACCACCTTCTCCCTGAAATCAAATTTTTGACTCATTTACTCACTAGGATGAGGGCTCTGAAAGAATATAATTTGTTTAATGTGAATTTCAAGACCATTTGGGGTTTGAGTCAGGGATAGAAAAACCAATATTTGTTTATAAAACCAGACAATTCAAGATTCACTTAATGGCTAGATCTTCTTAACAGGCTGGCAATAGTTCAGAAAAGAAAAGTTTATTCGTTTCAACTGAAGTAGTAGTAGGTGTAATACTGAGATCATTTTGCTTCAAAAGCCAACACTGGTACAAACGATGAGGTAAGGAGGTGTTGGGTTTTAAAATTGAGGTCACACATTTCTCACACTAATTATTATAAAATGAATGATCAACTCATGGCATTTTGTATGACCAAACCTGGTTTGCAGTACATAATGTATGTTATTTATAAGACCTTTATTAAATCTGCATTTCTGATTCTACAAGACTATTACTCAGTGGCGAGGCAAAGCGGCAAAGGGTTACAAGCTATCTAAATGTTGGTTTTTGGAGTATGTAAAGTACAATCAGTCCCCTGTTATAAGGTTATAGAGAACCTATTCCTTGGAAACTTCACTCATTTCTTAATGAATTAAATATAAATATGATGCTTAACAGTTTCAATATTAGAGTATATGCGATAATGCTAACCTCAACAGTCTATACATAATTATGGATTCATAAAATCAAGATGCTATAAAGTAGACAGATGCATAGATTATTGATGTTAGCATTAACGTTATCAAATGGTAGTTTTGTGCAAACTCTACCATATACCTTTTTCAGTCAATTTTAAAACAGTTCACCAGTGATTATTTCGTCAACCTGCGATTCAATGTTTTCTCCACTCTTGATAACTTCAGTTAATGTCATCTTATGTTTGAGCCTCAAATGATTCCCTAAATAGCGCCTTTGATGGAATATTGCTGGACACATGGGACATGTATAAACCTTTGAATTGTCATGCAGCGGTAAATGTCTTTTCAAAGAAGCATTACTACTGAATTCCCTACCACAAATTTCACAATTAAAAGGGCCTGTTTCACTGTGTGTTGACTTGTGACTGGATAGATCATTTTTTCGTCGAAAATCCTTCCCACATACATCACAGACGAAATTCCTTTCCCCCGTATGTATGGAGATGTGCCGTTGCAGTTGCTGGTTGCACCTAAATCCTTTTTTACATACTTCACAAATATAAGGCCGCTCATCGCGATGAGACTTTGTATGAGTATAGAGAGTTCCTGAATTGCTGAATGCTTTTCCACACTCTTTGCATACAAAGGGCCTTTCTCCAGTATGAACGCGCCTGTGCTCATTTAATGCATATGTTGTTATACACAGTTTACCACAGAATTCACATTTGTTCCTAACCCGTTGCCCCCTTCTATTGATTATGCCTCGATCCTTTTTCTTATTTGTAGAGGATTCAGCACTAGCAATTAGCTCTCCAATCCTTTGCTTAATTAATGAAGTTGTTGGCTGCGCTTCAGTGCAATCTTTTCTTACCACCTTCACCCTGAAATCAAATGTTTCTCTCATTTAATTACTAGGGTGTGGGTTCTGATGAGAATTTCATTTGTTTTAAGGTAAAATTTCAAATTGAACAATAGCAAGACGAGTAGTGTACTTTTAAGTGCTTGGTACAATTGAGTACTGAGATGTTACCAGTAATGATACTGTAAGTGAAGAAGGGCTGTAATTACAAAATTATTACAACTCCTGGTACCTTATCTCGATATTTATTTTTAAAATTGATTATTTTCATTCATGCAGATAATATCTGATTATTATTATACAATTGAAAAAGGACAAGCATAATAACATATGATGACTTCTTATTTTAGTATTATGAATATAGGTACTGGTACTTGAAATATACAATTAATAATTGAATATGACAGGATTAATATAAAATATAACAAAAATAAGTTAATTCACATGTCAAGTAAAAACATTCAAATGGGTATGAAACCGCAGTGCTCCAAAACACTTGACAGACATATTCTAACCGTGAAAGTGTGTTCTCATGGGTATCATAGACAGCATGCGCAAAGATGAACAGCAACATCACTAATAGAACAAAAAACAGTCGAACTATCAACACATTTGTGTTCACAGCATCCTGCCTGCTTCAGCCATGGGAACAAGGCTTTATTAAAAATTTAATATTGTTATGGAAGAATAAAGAGGTAATTACTGCTGTGTCAATACATCTTCCAGTTAACATTAAGCAGCGTGTTTTGTTTACTCCTGTTCTCTCCTCACCTTGCGGTTTATCTGGAGACCTTTAGCATGTTTACTTGGGACTTTGTGGAATTGGCTCGAAAATGGAGAATGTACTTTATGTTTACTTTAGAATTTGATAGAAGAATAGAGATAATTCTTGTTCCCTTTAGAGTGATAACAATGTATGCAAAGCAGAAGCTCTCATAAACATGAGTCAGTTGTGATTCAAACGTTAATGTGATAAAGTGACAGTGATAGTTTCTGCTCATACAAACTGGATTACCAGTGAACGCTAATACAAACTGTGTTACATGAACGTTTAATGTGTTGTGATAAATGCAGTATATTGTAACAGATTATCATTATCATTATCATTATAAATAATAATAATAATATCGTGTGACCTGGCTGGCTCAGGTCTGGTGTCAGAGTTATCAGGTCGCACCTGAATAAGTTCAGGGCCTCTGACATGACTTAACGACTGTTTTTTTAGGCAGCCGGGACCGACAGCTTAACGTGTCCTTCGAAACACGGGAGTGGCCCGAGGTAAAAACTTTCGGTCAGAACTGGGATCGAACCCGGGACCTTTGGGCTTAATAATGATAATGATTATTATTTTTTTCAGGCCTCTTTAACAGTTTATACAGTGACTCAAAAGTGCTTATAGTGTTATGTTTTAGACACTTCTTCTTGAACAGTTATTATTTAACATTTGCTCGGCCTTTCAACAGTTAGTGATTGATTGTTGCACAGTAATATAGCAAATTCTTTATTAGCTGAAAATGATCGATTTATCTGTTTCTGATTGATTTCTTTTGTGTGATATTACTGATTAGTGCGTATTGTGGGTAATTTGTGTTAATAAAATGTGAGTGTTAATTCAAAGTGTTGCCAGCATTATTTTAAATATAGAAGCCATAAAACAATATAATTGTAACAGTGAGTAATCATGAATTTTAAACTGTTGCCTTGAATAATTTATTTTCAATTTCTATTTAACATGAGAGGATTTCAATACATTATGAAACAATATATTCACTGATAGATGAAGGGATTGTTTTGATGATAGTTTTGACTATCATATTAGAAGCAGGAGTTGATTCACACTCTGATGGAGATAATGTAGTGGATACACTCGGTTGCTTAGTATGTTTGAGAGCTATATGATTATCTAGCATTTTTAGTTTTTTGAATTTCTTTGGGCATTCAGCACAGTTGAATGTAACAGTGCAACTACTGCTACCACTAGGAGTGTGCTTTTCTTTGTTGTGCTCCTGAAAATCTGTAACAGTTGAATCGTTGCAAAGTGAGCAAGTCAAAAAATGTTTCAATTTTCGTCTGTGCACTTTCAAATGGAACCGTTTCAGAAATCTTGAATCACACAGATCACATACAAAATCTCTTTTCAAAGGCATTGTCTGAATTTGTGGTTGTATTTCTTTTCTTTTCCACCTAGAGCGATCAACAGCATGATTTGTCCTAATGATATGCAGCTCCAAACTTCGTTGGGACGAATAGTTTCTGTGACACTCAGGACATTCATAGGTCAGTGAAGATGCTTCATTCTCATTACTATCATCATGACTGTTTTCATGTCTTTTCAAACTCGTAATTGATCCATATCGTTGACCACAGATCTGACAAGCAAACCGGTTCACTTTATTGCGTTCATCAATGGTTGAAGAAATAAATTCCACTCCAAGATGTCTAGTTTGAGTCTGGTGGTTCTTCAATCCCATTTCTGATGAAAATATAGCTTTGCATTGCAAACACTCAAAATTTTGAGACTGCAAATGAGTTCTTTTATGCATATGTAAAGTATTGGGTCTACTGAACGGCTTCAAACAAACATCACATTTATAATCTTTTGTCTTGATAATATTGTGTAACCTGGCCTTATGACTGACCAAATGGTCACTACGTTTGAAAGTATCAGAACAAATTTCACAGCTAAATGGTCTTTCTGATGAATGGTTTTTCAAATGAGTCTTGTAGGAAATTATATGGGAGAATGTCTTATTACACGTTTTGCAAATAAATTTCCTGTTGAAGGAATGAGTAGCAATATGTTGATCAAATGTATACTTGCTGACAGTAACTCCACAAACTTCACAGATCACTTTGTTGAGACTCTGTTTAAGAAGAGTGGATTCCCTTTTCTCATGCATTGTCCTGATATGCCTGCGTATATTGGCTGTCTTCAATTTGGAGCCACAGATGTGACACAGCGAGTACATACCTGAATGGGATGAATTGATATGGTCAGTCAGCTGTCTCTTCTCATTAAAATTTTTAGTACACCTCCAACAAGCAAAAGTCTTGGATTTTATACATTTCCCACTAATAATGTGCTTCTTAAACATACTTCTATCAGCAAATGAAAACTCGCAAACAAAGCATTTCAATAAATAATTTTCAGAATTGCTGAAATCAGTCATTTGTAGATTACTTGCATTCAAAAAGTTTGATATTTCTGGCATTAGCTCCCGGGAATGTGATGCAGTAGAAGCAGCTAGATCCATCACATTCAATAGAACTCTATGTTGTCTCAAATGTGATTCCAAGAGACAAACAGAATCGCTGTTAAAACTGCATAACTTACATGTATCTGTAGCTTTTAAAGGGTAGTGCAATTTATAATGCAACAGTATGCTAGCTTTGCATTTCAATGCACCTAAGCAGATGCAACAGACATAAGAACTAATCTCATCAGTTCCATCACATCTGGAATCCAAAGTATAACCATTGATCATCAACTCCATATCACTCTCAGATTCCTTCAAAACTTCTATGGGCTGTACATAACTAACACAAGCAGATGATTGAATATGATCTTCTAATTTGCTCTCAATCAGAAAAATCTTTCCACATAGATTACATTTGAAACCTGGAATGCATCCTTGAATTGCATTTCTGGTGTCTCCAATATCTGTAGCTGCTAATAGCTTATAAGAACCATCTTTACTAGACATTTCAGCTAGTTTTGCATTGAACTCATTCATATTATTGCAGGGTAGAGCATTTAGAACAAGTTTGTGATCAATCAAATGATTTTCCAAGCTTGAAGTACTCTCAAAATGTAAGCAGCAAACCTGACAATAATCTGTGGCTTTCAATGGGTAATGTGATTCACAATGCCAAGCTATATTGATTGAACTCACTTCTTCCAAACATATGCAACATACTTGCTTTGAATTGAGAACAACTTCCTCATCATTGTCAACTAGCAATGAATTAACATCATGATTCTCATTTCTCATCATAAAACCATTGACTACAACTTTGATTTCATTATTAGTTTCTAGTAAAATCTTGATTGCAGGTTTTGAGATTGGAGCAAGATTCAAATCTTTAGGCAAAATTTCTTTAATCCTATGTTCACTCTTGTGATTTTCCAAATCTTTATAATCAAGTATTATTTTAGAACAATCCTTGCAAGTAAAGATGGGTATTATACATTCTAATTCTTTACTTTTTGTGATGGTGCCATCTACATTCTTATCAGTCACTGGAGCAGCTTTTGTACTCTGTACAGAACATTTTTTTTTAAATTCAGTTAAATCCTGACAATTGAGACCAATTAGGGTATAACTATGGCCATTCAAGTGCTTTTTTAAATCATTAATTGAATTATGTTTTGTAAAGCACACTTTGCATTCACTTGCTTTAAGTGGGTTGTGTGATTTTATATGAGATACAATATTTTTTGGTTTCATCTTCTGTAAGCACAGACAACATACAAAAGTTTCTTCAACACTTCCATTTGAACATAATACAAAGCCACGAATGACTACTCTATAAGAACTATTTGGATTTTTGAAAACCTCTACAGGTTTATAGGAGATTGGAACTTGCACATCACTCTTGCTATGAGTTCTTGGAAGTGTTGACAACGACTTTTCATTGCTTTTCTTATGTTGTTCCATACATTTATTATTTTCAACATGAATTTCTAAATCATTCTCAGCAAGAAATAGTTTTTCACATGTAGAACATTTGAAAACCGGCATCTTTCCAACTACAGAGTCTGCAATAGCTTTTTGAAGAGGTTGATGAAACTTTGAAACAGTTGTGAATTGCTTCAAATTCTCACATATAACTGGCTCAAGAAATAATCGATGAATAGTTAAATGTTTTTCTAATTCTTCTACTTTCATTTTTAAAAAACAAAATTTGCAACTATCTGATACTTTTAAATATTCATGAAGTTTACAGTGTGAAACTATATTATCAGTAGAGTCTATGTTATCCATACAGAGACAACAAGTGAATGTTGGTTTTGATACAATGTCAGTGGAATTCTTATCAACTTCAAAGCCGATTACAGTTATTCTAAACATCCCATTTACTACACTAATACCTATTGGTTCATGTGAAATTCGAATGACGGCTGATTTGTCCAGATGGATAGGAGAATTTCGATCTGGACTGACCTGAGTGTCATTTTCTAATTCACATTCTGCGCTTTTTATAATAGCATTGGAAGTATTATTGTTCATCAAGCCATCACTTTTCACAATTTTACTTTTCCCTATTTCACTTAATCTCTTTCCATGCAAAACCAATTTGTGAGTTTTGATAGTTCTGCCACTTGAATTTCGATTTTCAGGTGAAGAGTCCATTTGATATGTCGAGGTCTGCTCTTCCAATGTATTCCTGAAATCAAATTCCCCAATCACTCTTTTTCATTTGTTTTTTCTTCTCAAAAATATTGATCTTTTGAAACATTTAGTTTTCTTCACTTGAGATTTTCAATTCTATCTCAGCTACCCATTATTGCAGTATGCCTATCAACAAGTTGTACTTTAGTACAAGAAGTTATATTGTCTGTAAATGGCATTTTGGATTATAATGCTGTTTTTTTTTTCAACAGATATGCAACCCTCAAATTTGGAAATGTTACCTCACTCTAACAAATAGAAAATTGCTAAAGTTTTGAAATGCTTCTTTTGGAGTAAGAAACCCACTCAAGTCTGAGTCCTGTGAGTTCCTAACCACTGGGAAGTTGTAATACAGCTGAGAAGAGTCATTTTTCCTAGCCAAACCAAAGAAGTCACCCTTCTGCATTGCCAAGCAATTTCTCTACACAAATGTAGTTGTTCAGATTAGGATGTGCGGCCATTATATAGTTGAGAATTGCATTGGATTTGAATAGTGTTTGGTCATTGAGTAAGTTGGTTCTGTTTTGTTTATGGTGTTTGAATATTTAATATTGTGTATTTAGTTTGTGGCTTTTTTGGAATGTGTGTAGAGTTTCCAAGTCAGTTTGGATGTTATTGTGTGAATGTCCAGTGTTGATCAAGTGATCTTCAAATGTTGAGACTGAGCTGGAATGAAGTGCTTTGATGTGTTCTTTGTATCTTGTACTGAATGATCTGCCTGTTTGTCCTATGTACTTGGGGCATGTGTTACATTTGAGCTTATATATTCCTGGTTTGTTGAATTTGTGAATTGTTCTGTTTGTTAGGTGAGCTGTTTTTTCTTGTTGGAGCTGGTGTTTCAGGTTGTTTGTTGTTCTGAATGATGTGTTAAATCCGGATTTTTGTAAAATGTATACTATTTTGTGTGATTTTTGTTGAAATATGTGAGTAGGACAAATCTGTTTTGGTTTACAGGTTTTGGATTTTTGTTTTTCACTTTATTCAGGATTTTGTCTACTAGATTGGTGTTGTATCCTTTTTGTTGTGCTAAATATTTGATTGTATTGATTTCTTACTCAGTGACCAAACACAGTTCAAATCCAGCGCAATTTTCAACTATATAAAGGCCGCTCATGCTAACCTAAACAAAACATGACCCCTGGCAGCAGGCTGACAAAGCTTCTTTTCAGAAGTGAAATGTATCCCTCCAGCATCTCCAGTATAAGTGAGTGAAAATAATGATTTTAATAGAGATACAGTGTCAGTTTTGATATTAGATTGTTCATCAAGTATTTCGTCATGGAAAACATCACAGAAAAATAGTCATTCTATATGTTCATCATATAAATAGATACGATTGTATTTTTTGCCAATGGTCATTAACAATGCCAAAAAATGACACAAAAACAACATCCCTAAAAATGAGAGAAAAACTCTTGCAAAGAGTTGTCTTGTAGATGGCCCTGTCTAACAATATTTCAAAGAGACTTTCTGAATCAAGTAGGAGGAAGAGTTGTCACTGATTCAGGTAACATAAAAATCTCAATTTCCAACAACAAACTGGAATTCTGGACTCTAGACAACCTTACCCTGGGTAAGGCGTAGTAAAGGGCCCTCTGGCCAATACAGTCAATTTTTAAATTTTGTAAATTGTACTATTATAATTTTTTAAAAGTGTGTAGAGTATGAGAAGTAGTGTTAAGTTATGTATCTAGGAGTAAATACTAGACAATATAGACATATTCGGTTCTTTTAGTAGGAAAGCTTAAGAGATAATTTTTAAAAAACCTTTTTCATTCCTTCATTCCCTAGATCATTTGATTTTTATCTTACCCCCATCACTTCTATCAAGCAGTCAGTCTGCCCCCTCCTGACACTAAAACGCTGCCAGTGTTACTGCAATAAATTCACTTTCAAAATTGCATTGAATATTCTCTGTAAAGAACAAGGGGCTTTGAAATTCGGTCTATTAATACATTGTTTAGGGGACTCCCTAAATAACAATGTTTCTGACAAGTTATATCAAATTACAAGAAATTCATTTTTCAAAGGGCACAACAGGCACATAGGCTCATCTCCATGGGCACAAGGGATTTAGCCCCCCTCCCCATCATAAGGTGGGAAAGAAGCCTTGGCCTGAAAGCCATTTTCAAATCTGCTTCTAATCGTTTATTGATTTGATTTCTTCAAAATAAATTTTCAAGAAATCTATTTCATTTGCAAAGACCTGGAAAATGTTATATGATGAAAGTGGGATTTACTTTTTTAAATATTTTAATTTCCCATGGGATACATTGAAAAAGATTACATGGAAAATTTCTGACCAAGATAGCTCCAAGACAAATTTGAAACACTCAGATTACAAATTTTTTGGGGGAGAACCCACGAGCACTCTTTTATCATTTCTCACTACCATTCAAAACTAAGATTATCTTGCACAAATTTCTTCATGTCTCTTCTGCCTTACAACATAAAATTTTATATAAAGTGCAATAAACCATAATTTTTCTCTCACGCTGCTTCAGTTCATAATTCAAGTGATGATTATTTGAATAATTAGTTTTGCCTATGTTCACAATTTTATGCACATACGTTGGTCCAGGATTTCATTCTTAATGGAAGAAATTCAAAAAACAAATATAAAACATACTACAGTATAATTATCATGCTCATTCATTAACAAGATTTATTAGTCCAAACACTCATTTTAGTGAGGGGCTGAATGACATAATGTGATTACTTTTCTTACATTTTTTTGTTATCGATTATACTAAATTTCTACGTTTTCAAGAGTAAATATCAAATGAAATAATAGAAAGTGGAAATATTTTGACAAGTACTTGCATTTGAAATAGCTCTAATCCTCTAATGCTCTTTTGTTTTTAATATTCAATAGACCTCACTGTTTCTATAAAAAAGGTCACCCAATTTTTGCCTCTAGCCCCCTTCCCCCTGGAGGGAACGCTGGCTATGCCTATGCTGGGGACATCAAGTTTTCTCCTTCCAAGAGTTTCATAGCTATGAGAATCACTTCTTGTGCGGAACTTATGCCTATTCATATATATGTACTGATCAGCAAAATAAATATACTGGTTGTAAACTGTCAGAATCTTTAATGAACCAAATAGAGGTTTGCAGTACTCTCCACCTGGGGCTCTCATGAGAATTCTAACCATTTTTTTCTGAAGCAGAACTTTTTTCTGAAGTAGGCTGCATGCTGTAGGTGGCCCTCGAAAGATCTGATCAGATAAATTCATTTTGAGATCCTTCTAAAATGAGCTAACATTTTGAGATATCTACAATGTGGTTCCCATGTGATTACTTTGAATCTATATGGACACCTAGATACTTAGTGACAGCGTTCAAGTTTGCTTGCGGGCCAGGCACAGGTTTCAATCCACAAACAAGTATCTGAGTCTTCTCATTATTCATTGTGAACCCATTAGCTCTGAACCACTCAGATGACACATCCCTCAGATCCTACATTTTCATCCTCAAGTCATCAAAATCATTGTTTATTGTGAGTAGTGTATTCTCTGCATAGAGAATAGCATCAGCTGAAATACCAACAGGAAGGTCGTTTTTTTTTTCATAAGCAAAAACAGAAGAGGACCCCGAATCAAGCGCCCCTGAGAAACTCCAAAAACTCCACCACTGACTGCTGATTGCTCATGTTACAAATTTGATCAATTTTACAAAAGATAGGATTGTTATAGGATTAGTGATGGGCGACTCATTCCTTTCTGCAAGTCGACTTGCGAGTCGGTCTCAAGAGAGCAAGTCGACCGAAGCTAAAGTCGAGTCGAAGAGGTGCAAGTCGACTCAAACACGACTCAAGTCGGGTTGAGTTGCAATTTCAACGGTTTTGTTTTTTCTCTTGGCTCTACTTTTGTCGACACTGTCAACATATCAGTCGTGGGTCGTTCATGCTTTTGAACTACTGTAGTTGAAGATAGAAAAAGAATGAGGATTCTTTAGTATATTCACCAAGACGGGAGTGATATAAATTAACAATTCATTAATTCGGACAAAGATCAATAGCATATTTATAGTGCCAACAATTTACAATAGAATTCCACTGGAAATGAAAGAAGGCAATATTAGCAGATTTAAAAAAAATAGGGATTGGTTTTATAATATTGGAGTCTACCGTACCATAGATAGGTTCTCATAGTGAATAGGACGTGAATAGAAATACGATTTTGCATACTTTAGGTAGTTTTAGGTACCGTAAATAGTTTTTTGTTATTGTTGTATTAGTTATAAAGGCTAGTTAAGAATAGTAGGCTATTAGCTTGATCTATCTCGAGTCTATCTTATATTGATGATCACCAGGACACATGGTAGTTTAAAAGTGAGTTTTATTTTTTAAATTTAGCAATCAAATGACTGGGTTTTCTATATAATATATTTGTAATGTTTGAGCTTATATCAATAAACTCGTCCTCTGGATGTGCTTTCCATCATGCAGAAAAATAATTATTATTATTAATCATTAATATATAAATATGTAGGCAGTAGAGAATATCGAACTGAGAAATGCTTTTCTAAAACAAAAAATCACAACCGAAATTGCACTCGCAAGTCATACTCTTTTTTTTTTATTTTTTTTTTTGCAATTTCATTTATGTACATTGATAAAACATGTAACAAAATTTCTGCAACGTCAATACAAATATAAACAAACATTATATATAATTATAATAGTCATAGGTGAGAAGGTATTACAAATAAATTTAATATTAATACATTTTTAGAAGGCACTATGCGAGTTCTATAATTATTGGATTGAGTACCTTTGTCAAATTTAATATGATGGACCTTAAGGATAAAAATAGATTTATGGCAATGCCAACTGTTAGCCATCTAGATAATCTTTAACCGAGTAAAAGGCTTTGTCTGCTAGGTAATTGAAAACTTTCTTTTTAAATTGACGTTTTGATTCTAGGATTTTAATTTCATTTGGCAACTTGTTATAAAATTTGACTGCTCTATAGAGTGCTCCTTTTTCGTACTTTGTGGTCCTATGTATTGGATAAAACAATAGGTTATGAGCTCTTGTTTCCCTGTGGGTTTCGTTTATTTTATGCAGTGAATCCAGGTTCCTGAAAGCTATCATTAGAATCGAATAAATGTAGATTGAAGGGACGGTAAGCATTTTATGCTGTATGAAAATTTCTCTACATGGGTGGGACCATCTCAAACCAAAAACACGCCTTATAATATTTTTTTGAGCTTTAAAAATTCTGTCAGATTGAGATGAGGCACCCCAAAATGCTATACCATATCTAACTAAGCTCTCAAAGTATCCTCTGTAAACATCCAGCAAGACGTCCAGACTACATGTATCCCTCAAAACATTTATTGCATATGATGCTGAACTGAGCCTTTTCAGCAATTGTTGGGTATGAGAATTCCATGACAGGGTTTCATCAATAACAATGCCAAGAAATTTTGTATCTGCATTGATTGAAATCTTAGAGTCTGGGGCATCCAGTTGGAATCCATTCAATGGTCTCATGGTATGTGATGACAAAAGAAAATTCATAGCAGTTGTTTTTTTGGAATTCAGTATGAGGCCATTAGCTTTGAACCAAGAATAACAGTTTTGTAGTTCCTTGGACAAATTTGAGAGGAGAGATTGTTGATTATCACCTTTTACCAGCAATGAAACATCATCTGCATACATACATAGTTTAGATTGGTCAGTTTCACGTTTCAGGTCATTTATATACAGTAGGAATAGGATAGGTGATAGAATACATCCCTGGGGGACCCCCTTCTTCATGCTAAGCCAAGATGAGGTTGATGATGGGCCATAATAATTGTTCGAAATGCTGACTGTTTGCTTTCGATCAGTGAGAAAGGATTCAATCCACTTTGCTGCAGCTCCTCTTATTCCATAGTGATTGAGTTTTCTTAACAAGAGAGAATGATCAACACAGTCAAAAGCCCTGGAGAGATCGCAGAAGACTCCTATTGTCCTCTGGGATCCATCCAAAGCCTCCAAAACTGCGTTTGTGAACTCAAAAATAGCTGACTCAGTAGATTTTCCCTGCACAAAGCCATGTTGTGAGCTGTTGAGTACCTCTGATTTTTCAAGAAAAGATGTAAGACGGTTGAGGAATATTTTCTCAAATATTTTTGACAATACTGAAACTAATGAAATTGGCCTGTAGTTTTTAAACAGCATATGATCGTCTTTTTTGAATAATAGTTTGACTATTGTGTACTTGAGTTTTTCTGGAAAATTACCTGTTGAAAAGGAGAAATTTATGAGGAATGCTAGAGGTTATGCAATTTCAGAAGAGCAAAATCGTATTAGGTCAGAAGACAGTTCATCCCACCCTGATGATTTTTTGTTTTTCAGAGACATGATAGTTGTTATTACTTCATCTGGGTTTGTTGGGGTTAGAAACATTGAGGCTAAAACCGATGGTTTAAAGAGGTTCACTTTATCCATGGCAAACTCCTGTGAAGGTGTTGGTGCTGAATTTACCGTTTCGTTCATAAAATATTCATTAAATGAGTTCTCAATTTTCTTTTTATCACAAATTTTTATCCCATCTATCAACATTTCCTTTATTACATGCTTTACCGGAATTCTGCCACTTTCTTTTTTTACAATATCCCATGTGACTTTAGCTTTATTTTCTGCCTTGTCTACCCTGCAGTCATTGCACGTTCTCTTTGCTAGTTTTATTAATTTCTTAAGTATATTGGTGTATTGTTTAACATAGTCAATATACTGTGGGTCAATCGCATTTCTTATATTCTTGTTCAATTCTCTCTTTTTCCTCAATGAAACTCTAATACCTCTAGTCAACCATGGTTTGTTTACCTCCGTTTTGAGGTGTACAGTTCTCCTAGGGAAATGTGTTTCAAATACCTTTATTAACCCTTTTAGGAACTTATTAAAATATATGTCAATTGTTTGAGGAGAGCCCATCCCCATAATCCCATCCCAGTCCATAGTTGCCAGTTCATGTTTGAACTTGAGTTTTTGTTCCAATGAAAATATACGTTTTAGCACTGTCACCGATTGAGGTTTTGGTCTTGCAGAGCAGTTTGGCAGTGCAGTAACCTGGGCAGTGTGGTCAGACAGACCCAGGTGTAAGTTCGCCATCTGTCGTCCGGTCATGAAATAGTTGGTGGCCATGTAATCTATTTGCGACCCTGAGTGATCATTAAAGTGGGTGGGGGTGTCAATTAATGATTCAAACCCATAAGAATTCATGATGCATAATAAATCAGTTTTAATGATTGAGTCCCCCAATCCATCAATATTAAAATCCCCACATAAAACTACATGCTTACTTGTTAGTTCTTGATTTATCATTAAAAACAAAGATTCCAGTTTATCAAGAAACTCTCTTTTGTTAGAGTCAGGGGTCCTGTAGATACATATTACTATTAATGACTTTTTCCCCTTGCCGCTTCCTACTTCAACAGCTGAACATTCAAAAGTTCGCTCAACTGCCAGAGCACAAATATCAGGACGATTCACAGTATTCATATTACTTCTAACCAGAATACCAGTACCTCCGTTAGGTGTATCCCTACTGAAATATGATTTTAATTGAAAACCTGCCAGTCTATTCATAATTGAAATGTTATCTCTTGTGAGCCAGTGTTCACCAAGACATATTATATTAATATTGAAGGACATTGTTTCAATATGTGCTTCAAGCTCTGTCATTTTATATTTTACACTACAAATGTTACAGTGAAAAATGTATGCCTTCCCCCTATCCAAATTTTCTCCATTTACTGGTGACATTGTTTCATCTGAGACCATTAAGTGTTCTAAACATGGACTTCTATATGCTGTGTCCCTCCTAAAAAAGATCTACCCGTAGTAAGGACTGGTATCTCCATAGCTGGAGATACCTCTTGAAGCTGATCGATCTCTTCCACAAACAAACTGGAGACACCATTAGAAGATGACTCATCATCACCAACAGCATCAGAAGTCAACAAAACCTTGTTAACAGGGAAGGAAGATGTACCATTGCTGTAATATTTACTCTTATTTCGTACCTGGTCAACCAGTAATATTTTCAGTAAGTCACCTGCAAGTTGCTTTTTTCCATGGATATTGAGGTGAAGACCATGCCTGGTATGGAGTCTTGCCTGATAATTCCATATATTTAACAAACCCAATGAAAACTCCTGAACCATTGAATGAATAACTGTGTTAAAGGATTCTATGCATTTGTTTACATGCGAGTCAGCTCTTATGAAGTCGTTAACACATCTCGACTTACTATTCTAAAGGAATGTCTCATGTCTTGAGTCGACTCAAACTAGACGACAACTTTATTATTAGATGACACTGAACCGAACAACTCAACCATTCAATGATACAACTCAAGTCGCAAAGTGCATAGTGAGAAAAACGAAAGTCGTGTCGACATCATGCATGGCAAGTCGATTGAGTCGACTCAGTGTGCAAGTCGACACGAAGTCGACTTTTGAGTCGAAGTCGCTCATCTCTATATAGGATATTAGGATTTTATTTGTATGACAGGATATGATTTTCACAAGGTTGTAATTTTATAAATAGGAATGATGCTAACATTTAGTTTTAGAAAGCTCATATTCAACTGATGCATTCATGTACATTTTTTTTGTTTTTTCTTGAACACAGAAAATTTATTGATAAAGTGTTTTAGTATTAATAAAAAGTATAATGCTAACAAATGAATTTCGTGATCGTTCACTGGCTAAACAGGAACGAGGCATGGCACATGTCTGCGCATGTCTGGAAAGACATGACAATGAAGAGTGACTCATAATGTTGTGGCGCATGGGCTGCTACATAATTTATATATCTAACAACATGTGATCTACACAACCAATAGTGTATTACACTATTTTATTAAGACATAATAAGATTGGAGTTTGTTATCTGTAGTTACGCCACTGCCCTTCTGGTGGACATTTGCCTCCCCCCACCACCTAAATAATTCTATGAAAACGCTAGAAAAACATCAAATTTAGTTGCACTGGAAAATGTTCAAAGCCTCTGCTTATTATACGGCTAGGGTCTTGATTGAACATGTCTACCAAATTTCACATTTTTTGTCAAAGTGGTGTTCGAGAAGAGCTGAAAAATGCTAGAAAATTGTCAACTTTGAGCTTATTTTTGGGAAGTTCTTAGCAGGCGTTTAGGGTCTTGACTGAACATGATGTTCACCAAATGTTGAGCCTGATGTTCTGCCTGCGTGGTTTTCGAGAAACACCAAAAAAACGCTAGAAAAACGTCATTTTAGCACATTTTTGAGAATTTTAAAAACCAATTCTCAGCACATGCTTTGGTTCTTGACTAAACATGAAGTGCACCAGATTTCGATTTTTCGTCCGGTTTATTTACAAGAAAAATTGGGGAAAAACGCTAGAATTTATGGCATTGTTTTCCAAAAAGTAGGAAAATATATCAATCACAAGGCTTAAGAACTGGTCAAACAAAAGAAGCCTCACATCTTGTGCAGATCACCTCACCCCTCACCAGGAGTCAGTTTTCAATCTTGATAACGAGTTTCCACGTTTCCACATTGGCCATTCATTTCATTTCCCATTAATACTTTGCACTTCAAAAAAATTAACTCAATTTTCATTTAAAAAAATAATAATACAAAAATATAATAAAAATAATAATAATAATCCTCAAAAAAAAAAAATAATAATAATAATAATAATCCTCAAAAAAAAATAATAATAATGAAAAGGTTGAATAAAATGACACTGCTAAAATAATATAATTATTCAATCTGATGATCATTACTTGAATTTATTAATGTTCTACTTTTTAACATTTTTATCATCATTGTTCATTTCTATATATTTTAATTAAATGGAATTCATCTGCAATATTATTGAAACCCAAGTTTTCTTTATTTTCCATTCATAAAAATCCAACACCCTTTGCTTGAGCAGAGCTACCTTATACTATTGCCCTCTATTTTGAAATTATTCGAAATTATAGTTTTTATTCACAATTCAAGTTTTGTATTTTTCCCAGCCAGAAAAAACTGGCAGAGGCGTTTAAATTTATATGTAAAAATGTGTATTTTGAATTAGTTATCAATTGGGTTGTTCAATTATTCAGTTAATAATTCAATTAAATCAAAATATATTACATTTGGTTGAACAAATCGATTGGTTGTTTAATTTCATTCAATGCCGAACTTGCCATACTTGGAATAAGAATAGTTCTCTAAAACAAAAAAAAAATTCCCTATGAATTTCGTCACGGAATCTGGACTGAAGTTGGTTTTATTGATAATTTTCTAACAGACGAAATACAAGACCCATCATAAAGTGTACAGAGAAGCCAAGTACGAAATGATTTCCCACACTCTTCACACACATAAGGTCCTCTTCTACATGTATGCGCCTATGTTAAATTTAACAATTTCTAGTTGTAAAGAGCTTTTACTTCAAATTTCTCAATTCATCTCTAACCCGTTTCTCACCCGTTCTATTGTTAATGTCTCGATCCTGTTTTAATAATATAAACTCATCAGCACTTGCAGTTAGCAATTAGCTGTAATTAGCTTGCCAATCCTTAGCATAAATAATGAAGTTGGCCGCGTTTCAATGCTTTCATTGCTTGTCACCTTTGCCCTAAAATCAAATGTTTGTCTTAATAGTGTCATTATGAAAGTTTTCATGTATTTTCAAACTTTTAGCTGTTCTATATCGCTGACCACAAATCTTACAAGCATACCGGTTCACCTTATTGCTTTTATCTGTGGCTGATGAAAAAATGTCTACTCCTTCGTGTTTAGTTAGAGTCTGGTGTTGTTTCACCCCAAGTCCTGATGAAAATATAGCTTTGCATTGCAAACACTCAAAGTTTTGTAACTCCAAATGAGTTTTTTTATGCAAAAGTAAAGAATTGGCTGTAAAGAATTGTTTTGAACACACATCACATTTATAATCTCTAGCCTTGAAAATATGTGACGAAATATTGTGTTTCGTGGCCTTATGTCTGACCAAATAGCAATTATATTTAAAGGTAGCTGAACAAATCTCACAGCTGATTTTTTTTGCTGATGGAACATGGCTTTTCAAATGTACAATATAGGAATATTTATGATGAAATGTCTTATTGCATAAATTGCAAACAAATTTCCTACTGAAGGAATGAGTGGCAAAATGTTGATCAAAAGCGTACTTGCTGACACTAACTCCACAGACTTCACAGGTAACGTTCTTCAGTCTTTGTTTAAGCAGAATAGATTCCTTTTTCTCATGCCTTGTCCTGATATGCCTGCGCATGTGAACAAACTTGACTTTGTTACCACAGATATGACACAGCGAGTACATACAACAGTGCGCTGTTCTTACATGGCTATAAAGCTGTTGCTTTGCATTAAAATTTCTACCACATCTCCGACAAGCAAATGAAGTGAATTTAATACATTTCCCACTTTTAAAATGCTTCTTGAACATACATTCATCAGTACATAGAAATTCACAAACAAAGCATTTCAACAAATCACTTTGATTTGAAAAATCAGTCAATTGTAGATCACTAGCATTCAGAAAATCTGATATTGCTTGCATTAGCTCACCAGAACATGATGCAGTAGAGGCAGCTAGATCCATCACATTCAAGAGAACACTGTGTTCCTTCAGATGAGCTTCTAACAAACAAACCGAATCTTTATCAAAACTGCACAACTTACATGTATCTGTAACTCTTAGAGGGTAGTGCAATTTATAATGCAACAGAATGCTAGTTTTGCATTTCAAAACATCTAAGCAGATGCAACAGATGTAAGAACTAATCTCATCAGTTCCATCAGATATGGAAGCCAAGCAATAACCATAGATCGCTAATTCAATATCAGTTTCTGATTCCTTCAAAACTTCTATGGGCTGTACATAACTAACACAAGCAGCTGATTGAGTATGATTTTCTAATTTTCTTTCGATCAGGAAAATTATCCCACATAGATTACATTTGAATCCTGGCATGCATCCTTGAATTGCATTTCTGGTGCCTCCAATATCTGTAGCTGCTAATAGCTTATAAGAACCATTTTTACTAGACATTTCGGCTAGTTTTGCATTGAACTCACTCATATTATTGCAGGGTAAAGCACTTAGAACAAGTTTGTGATCAATCAAATGATTTTCCAAGCTTGAAGTACTCTCAAAATGTAAGCAGCAAACCTGACAATAATCTGTGGCTTTCAATGGGTAATGTGATTCACAATGCCAAGCTATATTGATTGAACTCACTTCTTTCAAGCAAATACAACATTTGTGCTTTGAATTGAGAAATTTTTTTTTATTGTTTTCATTTCCCATAATAAAACCATTGACTACAACTTTGATTTCATTATTAGTTTCCAGTAATATCTCCATAGGGTTTGAGATTAGTGCAAGATTCAAATCTTCAGGGCACATTTCTTCTTGTTCTTCCTCGTGTTTCTCATGTTCTTCCTCGTATTCTTCTTTGCGATCTTCATTTTCCCCAACTTCTTCCTCATTATCTTTCTCATGTTCTTTCTTGTGATTGTCCAAATCTTTATAATCAAGTATAATTTTAGAACAATCCTTGCATGTAAAAATGGGTATTAAACATTCCAACTCTTTACTTCTTGTCATAGAGTCATCTGCATTAATATCAGCCACAGGAGCAGGGTTTGTACTCTTAGCAGACATTTTTTTCTCAAATTCAGTTAAATCCTGACAAATTAGACCAATTAGAGTATAGCTGTGACCATTTAAGTGCTTTTTTAATTCATTAATCGAATTACATTTTGTAGAGCAGAATTTGCATTCACTTGTTTCAAGTGGAAAGTGGGATTTTAAATGAGAAACCATATTTGTAGGATTTATCATCTGTAAACACAGACAACATTTGAAAGTTTGAGATACTTCATCATTTCCATTCGAACATAATACAAAGCCAAGAACAACTACTCTGTAAGAATCATCTTGCATTTTAAAAACTTCAACAGGTCTATAGGAGATTGGAATCTGCATGTCACTCTTTTTATGAGTTATTGGAAGTGATTCTAACGACTTTTCATTGCTTTTATTTTTAATACATTCATCATTTGCATGAATTTCTAAATCATTCTCTGCCAGAAATAGTTTTTTACATTTAGAACATTTGAAAACTGGCATCTTCCCAACTACAAAGTCTGAAATAGCTTGTCGAAGAGGTTGATGAAACTTTGAACCAGTTGTGAATTGCTTCAAATTATCACACATAACAGGTTCTAAAAACAATCTATGACTAGTCAAATGTTTTTCTAATTCAGATACTTCAAATCGTAGAGAACAAAATCTGCAATTATCTGCTAGATCCAAAAATTCATGTTGTTTACAGTGTAACACAATATTTGTAGAGTCGGTTTTTTCCATACAGAGACAACAAGTGAAAGTTGGATTTGACTCAATGTCAGTAGATTCCTTGTCAAGTTCAAAGCCAACTACAGTTATTCTAAACATCCCATTCACTACACCAATACTTATTGGTTTACGTGGAATTCGAATGAAGGCTGAATTGTCCAGATGGATAGAAGAGTTTTGATCCGGCATGACCTGAATGCCGTTTTGAAATTCATGTTCTAACCTATTTATTTCAGCTTTGGAAGTATCATTGTTCATCAAACAATCACTTCTTACAATTTCACTGAATTTCATTTTCCTCAATTGTTTCTTATTATTCCTGCTAGATCTGGCACTAAAATTTCGACTCTTCTTAGGTGGAGAGTCCTTTTGATTTTTGTCGGTCTGCTTTTCCAATGTATCCCTGAAATCAAATTCCTCAGTCACTTATTGTTTTTAGTTCAATTTGTTTGTTTAAAAGATTTTTAGTGATAGCCGCGAGCCGTAGCAGGTATCTGCTCAATCAGATAGCGATAAGCTGCGTTCTAGTGGGTCCTGTTTCTAACGGTGACCGATTAGATTGGCCAGCAAAAAAGACACTGTTCTCTGCTGTAAAATCACTTCCCGGTGGTTCGGAACCCACCTAAAACTTTAGGTCCAACTCATCAATCACCATCATCCAACTAATTACCCACGCACAGGTCTCAGACCTATGTGGGCTTCATCCTCCAAAAAAATCTCTTGAAACATATTTCCTTCGATTTATAGTTGTACCTTCTTTACGATTCAATCTCTGTCACCCAGTGACATCAGTAGGTACTCCTATTTATATAATAACATGGAATTTCAAAATGTATTGATTGAAACTAGACAAAGAATGAAAAAAGTGTTCTAATCTCGTTGTTTTATAACAAAATACTCCACAGGAAACTGAGTTTCAGACACTTTCTCTAAGGTGAGACGCGCCTTGGGCCTCAACAGATCATGAAACCAAGTACTACTGACTCACTCATTTATCACCGTTTCTCGAGAACTATGTGGCTAAAAAAGTTAGCCACATAGTTCTCGAGAAACGGTGATAAATGAGTGAGTCAGTAGTACTTGGTTTCAAAATAAAAGAAATTGCCGCTATATTCCAATAGATTCCCAATCTCAGATTACAATAAATTATTCTATAATCTCTATCTATAAAAGGATGATATCCTGACTCACTCATCAACGCAGAGCCAAAACTACTAGGCCTATGAACTTGAAATTTCGTATGAACAATCCTTATAGGATTTCACCGTGCAATAAGAAAGGATTTTTCAAAATTCGCAATTTTAGGGGTGTTTTTAGGGGGTTAAAGTTTTGCCCATGCAAAGCACGGGTACATGGCTAGCTAGCTTACTGGGATCTTTTAATCATATGGAAAATAATTTGAAATTTTTCGATCTGCTGTACACGCTGTTTCGATGGACAAGCTGTTTGTGCGTTTTGCAAATCATCATTCTCCTAACCTACTGAACTTGCCGGCCAAACAGCTTAAAGGAACAGCTGATAGAAGTCAACAGTTTTTAATCATAAGGCAGGTCCCGTAGCGGCGTTATTTACGCTGTCTGGAACGCAAAAACTTTGCATGTAGGATACCGTGCACTCGGAGCCTTGCAGTACGGTATGTAGGAAACATATGACTGGGTATAATGAAATGTAATTATGCCGGGTTGATGACATCTGTTAACCAATGCAGCTAGAAATTTGAAATGTATTCTCAGTAGGAGATAGCGAATAATAAAATAAAAAAACCTAGCTTCTACCCTAATAGTCATGGAAGGTTTAAATTTGAAATATTCATTGAGAGGTGGTGAATAAGGTCTTACTGTGTAAGAAAACAACGAAGGAAGCCAGCTGGAAGCTGATCAGCTGGTAGAGCCCTAGGACTAACTTCTTCCCTAATAGTCCTAGAAGGTTGAAATTTGAAATGTAACCTCAGTGGGAGGTGACAAATAATAAAATCAAGAATTTTTCATGAGAACGCAGCAACGCGCGTCGGGCCAGCTAGTATTGTATAATGCAACAGAATAATAGATACCATAAAGATCGTATTTATCAAACGTATGCAGCAAAATTATTAAACATGAAATTTTTTCTATTGATAAAATTTATTCCAAGCCTTTTTTTATAATATTGCAGACATCATTCAGAAATGAACACACAAATAGAAATTTTCCTACAGTGGCCCAAAAAAAGTGCCTATTTTTGTATTAACTTTAGCACGCAAAACAGTTTATTCCTGCACCAGTGCGGAACTAGTGCCAAGTGGGGTTTTTCTGCATCAAGGGAAACAGTTTTTTTCACAAGCCAAAGGAGAGTGAAAAATGTTTCTCGAGTGCAGAAACAATACTTTGCGCTCAAATTACACATTACATTTTTCCTACAGTAACGTATAAAGTAATTTAAACAGAATAAAACAGGACATACATAACCTTACAATTCCTCACATAACCTATCTTCTAATCAAATCGATTTCAACAACAACTAAAGCTTGCTGTATTTCGTAAACCAACCTATTTTTGAATGCAGAATAGGGAACCTGCATATTACATGCTCACTATTTTGTATTGTTAGGTTGCAAATCTGTAGTGCAGAAGTACTTTTGCGCTGGTGCAGGAATAGACTATTTTGCATGCTACAGTTGGTGCAAAAATAGGCACTTTTTGGGTCACTGTAGGAAAATTAAATTTCAGTGGGCGAAAGTACTTTTACGCACTCCAGATTTGCAACTTAACAACACAAAATAGTGAGCATGTAATGTTCCTTATTCTGCATTCAAAAATAGGTTTACTACTCTGCTTCAGCTACGAAATTCAGTCAGCTGTAGTTGTTGATGACATTGATTTGATTCAAAATATGTGAGGAATTGTCAGGTTATGTATGTCCTGTTTAAATTACTTTTTACTGTAGGAAAAATTTAATGTGTAATTCGAGCACAAAGTACTATTTCTGCACTTGAGAAACTTTTTTCACTCACCTTCAGCTTGTTAAAAAAAACTGTTTCTCTCGGTGCAGAAAACCCCCACTTTGCACTCCAGTTACACAAATAACTATTAATAGCTTGTATGTCTACAAACAATCAAAGAAAATAATAAAGCCCATACAAGAGAATTATTCAATCCACATACTGTATATATTATAACTCTTAATATTAAAACTGACACTGTTTTACACTTTTATATTTATATTGTTTTACTCACTTATATTGAAGATGCTAGAGAGATGCATTTCACTTCTGAAAATAAGCTTTGTCACCCAGGCTGACAAAGCTTCTTTTCAGAAGTGAAATGCATCCCTCTAGCATCTCCAATATAAGTGAGTAAAACAATATAAATATAAAAGTGTAAAACAGTGTCAGTTTTAATATTAGATTGTTCATTAAGTATTTCGTCATGGAAAACATCACAGATATCATTGAGTTTTTGGGTTAGATCAAAATTGAATTGAAGAAGGGATACTGACAAACATCTAAAACCCTGTATTCTCCTACTTCTATTTTATATAAATTTATAGACTAAGAGATAAATTCTCATTATCATTTGGTAAAATTCTTGGTCACTTTGAAGCAAAATTGTTTTAGAATAACTTCAATTGTATGATGGAGACTTTCTTCAATTGGACAGGCGATTCACTTATTGATACTCTTTAAATAATATCTACTGATTCACTGTTCTCAATATAACAACTCATGACTTTATAAGAAAACTGTAGAGTAAAACTATAAACACAAAAGTTTTCTATAATAAAATGCTGAAAAAACTTTATAGCAGCTAAAAAATTTTACTTTATTGTCTTTAAAGGTTTAATGGTTTTATGTAATACAAAAATACTCAAAAACGTAAAAGGCAATTTTTTCTACAATGTAACATTTTTAAGATTTCAAACTTGAAGTTTTTCTAACTGAATGTTAGTAGATTTATGTTTTATTTCAGGTAATTGGATTTTGATGCCATTTGCAGTTGGGATTCGTGAATTTCAATAGTCAGTCACATATGGACTGGAACCACCTTTTCCACAGTTAAGCGCGAGGGGGGGGGGAGAGAGCTAAGGCCCAAGAGCACCATTCTATAACATAGCATCAAAGACCGTCCAAAAATTCTTCTTGAAAAAATAGTTTTTCAACTGAAGCAAAGATCAGAAAACCAAAACAATTTTGTACAGAAGTAAAAACTCATCACTATACATAATTATGCTGTATTAGAAAGCACCACCAGTGAGTGACTCCAAGGGCAGGCACAAAGGGCGTAACTTCAAGATGACTACTACATCATGGTGGTCGCCGAACATAATAAGTTCAGTACCTACCGTTCAAGGCACGTTTGTGATTTGTAACATCCAAAATTAATCAAATTTAGGTAATCATAAAGATGACTTGACATCAAATCAATGTTATTTCGTTATTTTCGTTTCATTCAATATATTTCATGTGCAGTTTTCAGACAATACAAATCAATGCAAATCCTCCCCATATACAGACAAACAATCCAAGCGGGAAGCATATTAATAAAAATTTTCCGTACAATGACATAATGTTTCTGTTTTTTGAACCAGCTGAATTGGAATGTTGAAGCATCTCGGCGATTATCAAGTTATATGTTTATATTCATCAACACACAATTATTTGTTTTTATATGTTTTTATTTTTTATTCTGAGTCGTGAATAATTTTTTTTTGGTAACATTTTAAAATAACAGTTCAGTAGAGATAGCTTCAGCAACCAGCGTTTCGATGTTTGTTCCAGTCTTCAAAACTTCAGTTAACGTCATCTTATGTTTCAGCCTCAAATGATTCCCCAAATAGCGTCTATGATGGAATGTTGCCGAACAGATGGGACAGGTATAGGCCTTTGTGTCATCATGCAGCGGTAAATGTCTTTTCAAAGAAGCATTGCTTCGGAATTCTCTACCACAAATACCACAATAATAAGGGTTTGTTTCATTGTGTATCGACTTGTGGCTGGTTAGATCATTTTTTCGTCGAAAATCCTTTCCACATACATCACAGACGAAAGCCCTTTCCCCCGTATGTATGGAGATGTGCCGTTGCAGTTGCTGATTGCACTTGAATCCTTTTTTACATGCTTCACAAACATAAGGCCGCACATCGCGATGAGACTTTGTGTGAGTGTAAAGAGTGGCTGAAGTGCGAAATGCTTTCCCACACTCTTCACACACATACGGTCTCTCTCCAGTATGAATACGTCTGTGTTCACTCAATGCATTTCTTGTTGTGAAGCATTTACTACAGACTTCACATTGGTCTCTAACCCGTTTCTCTCCCCTTCTATTGATAATGCCACGGTCCTTTTTTTCAACTGTAGACTTATCAGAGGATTCAGCGCTTGCAATTAGCCTGCCAATCCTTTGCATAATTGAAGTTGTTGGCCGCACTTCAATGCTTTCTTTGCTTACCACCTTCGCCCTGAAACCAAATGTTTGTCTCAATCATTCATCATTAATGATTAAGAACTATTTACGTCCACTGTCAAGTGTTCAACACAACTACCATAATCATTGCCGAAATATCATAGTGCTCAACATGTTATAAGACTTTCATAGCTCTGTTCATAACAGTCGTGCCACGTCTATATCATTGAATTCTCAACAACTACTGGAAGCAAATGGTTGAATTTACCAATACATCGATTACTTCAACTCACTTCATTTTTAAATGCTTTAGTTTTCACATTAGTGCACAATCATTTTATTTACTAAAGATTCCAATTAAAACAATTTATAACATACGTTCCGCTTGTATTTGTTGGTTGCCTTTGATTTGAATGTGCTTCTTGTGCTAGTAAAGGCTGCTGTTAACTGATAAACACTCTTGTTTTCTTCTTAATATCACGATCAATTTCTAGTTGTATAGTTACATACATCCCAATGCATGGATTCTCATTGGATCCTTTATCGCATTTATCAAATGGAGTAAGGTGCCCTACTCAACATACTACTGAACTTGAAAAGAATACTTGCAAATTATTCACTACTGGTACAATGTACTTCAAAGTCGTCATTATTAACCACGACGCATTCAACTATGCGAGGATAATATTATAGGACCTTACTTGGCACCTAATATCCAATTATACTTACACTAGCAGATTTACTTCAAATCCTTGGAGATGTAAACTAGTTTTGCTGATATTAAAGCAATATATACTCATGCGAGTTAATTCATTTTAAAGGCATTTTTAATTTTTTTGACAAGCTCCAGATCCCCCTGTATAGGAGGGCAATGGACGCTATTAAATCTATCTATCTACCAAAATTCCACTACAGAAAAACAATAACTTTAAATTTTCTGACATAATCTTTTCACAATTCTCATAAGATGCAGTGGAATCCAAACCAACAACCAGGTGGATAGCAGCAATTTTTCCATATAATTTTTCAGAAACTACAAAAACAAGTACTAATTAAATATGCTTGTAAATTGATAGGCAGCAGCAAGCCCAAAATCCTCATCCAACCAAAACATTTTATGCTTCATATTTATCTACTTCTCTAATATTGTTTACATTCTAGGAATTGTCTAATGCAAGCAAGGTCAATACAATCAAATTTAAATAATGTGGTACTGGTTAAAAATCATTGAGGTCAACAATACTTTTCATCATACAGTTTATTGTACAGTACTGCCTTTGTTTATTGGCGCTATCTAGAAATTTAAAAAAAATCAATCTTACATTTCATTAACAAAAATAGCAATACAACTTATTGGCAGAATACTTCAACAGTAACGGATAATACATCAGGAACAAATTATACAGATCATATAAATTGAAAATATAGGCCCAGAAACGCTTAGAAAATAAATTTAAAGTAACAGAACATTCAAGATTCTATAAATTTATACATTTTAAAAGTGTAGTATTTTACAATTCTGTACCTACTAAAAAAGTACAGTTGTTTCAAAATAGTTGGCGGAATTAGTCAAACCACTCATTCATTAGCGGTTTGTTTATTCATGAATTATCAGAGGAGTGCAGAAATTACTAAAAAAAAAAAACATTTCAATACAAACACTAGAAGGCCCAACGCGCGTTGCTGGGAACCCATAAAAAATGATCCTTGATTTTATTATTCGCCTCCCACTGAGGTTACATTTCAAAGTTCAACCTTCTAGGACTATTATGGAAGAAGTTAGTCCTAGGGCTCTCCAGCGGATCAGAGGCCTCGTTGTTTTCTTACAACCTCTGAATGAAGGAACATTTCGAATTTAAACCTCCTACGACTGTTATGATAGAAGCTAGGTTTTTGATTTTATTACTCGACACCTCCCACTGAGGCTAAATTTCATAATGACTATCTGCATTGATGTACCCATTCATATGTTATGTTCCTACAAGACTGCAAGGCTCCGATTACACGGTACATGCAGTCTTTGCATTCCAGACAGCGTAAATAACGCCGCTAAGGGGCCTGCCAAATGGTTAAAAACTGTTGACTTCTATCAGCTTTTCTTTTAAGGATACATATTTTCCCTTTTAGTCCAGATTTGCGAATCTAAACCATTCTCAAATTCACACAAAAAATTTCAACAAATTCGGTCCAGCTGTTCGGTCCAGTTGTGACGTACACATGCACATTGAATTATATATATAAAGCCAAAAACATAACTTCATAATTGAAATTTTATTCAATGAAAATACACAGATTCCGCCCATTTACTTCAAGCTTCATTCTCATGAGGTTTAATTGAATAAAATCTCAATTTATATCAGTATCATCCGTGAATCAAATCATTCATGTATTCCCTACTGTATTCTAGTATCAAAAACATTTTTTTGTGATTCATTTGTTAAAATCAAAATATCAGTCATTCCTAAATGGCTCAAATGGTTATTTATTTCAAAATTCAATCATTTTTAAAACATTGTCAATTAAAAAACCCAGTCAAATTAGACAATCATATGGCTATCGAGAGAAACAATTTATAAAGAAATGTTTTTTCGCCAATCGCTGCCTCTAACCTTGGGTACTAATATATCATAAGCCCCCATTGGTGGTGGTTGAACTCGATGAGGGAGGGAGGTGGAAAGTTACAATTTTACAGTTTTTTGCTTAGAAATCAGTAATGATGTTGAAAAATCTTGTTCTTCCAAGTACAGAGGTTAACATGAAAAGTTAATATTAACGACGCAGTTCGTCATGGAACAAGAAATCCAGGAATGATAAATGTCCTTGTACAATTTCAAATAATAGGTCGTATTCCACATGAAATGCATGAAACTGGTCTGCCTTGATGAGCTGGAGCAGAATGAGCCATCACTCGATAGGGTGCAATGCATAATCCCATAGTTTGGATGGGGGTCAGAATAATCGCCCTTCTAACCCCTCCTGCCAATACTGACAATCAAATGGGTTGGCAAGGAGGGGTGGTTCTGCATGGAAAAGGAAGTGTTAAAGTTTGAATTTAGTCCACTTATTCAAATAAATCTACTTTTGCCTGTCATACAAGCTTATAGCGGATACCCCAACCCACCACACCAGCTATTTAATCACCATTGAGATTTCAACTTCAAAAAAACGGTATGCCATGATTGTTTAACTTCCTAAACTTGGAATTATACTATAATAAATCATTCATTGTAGAATAGCTATGAAATAACATTCTTCCTGTGCCATTTTGTAATATTATGCAACCCCTTAAATTGGGAAGCCCGTAACGTGCTTGCTGTTGGTTATACAAAAAAGATGTATAAGATAATTTTTGTAGAGAATTGTATCAGCTTTAACTTTGATGGGACCAAAAAATCGATCTGAGTTATCGCTACTGATTTCTAAGCAAAAAACTGTAAAGATTGTACCTTTACAACCGGCAAGTTATTACCAAAGGTTAGAGGAAGTGATTGGCGAAAAACCAATTCACAATCAATTGTTTCTCTCGATGGCCATATTTTTATCTAATTTGACTGGGCTATAATCCAAATTCATATTATTATTTATTTAATAGTTTCGATTGACACTGTTGGAGGAGAAATAACTTTTGCAAGCGACATCTCCTAAACTTGAGATATAATTATAATAATAGATTTTTATAGAGATTCATAAACAAACGTTCGATAATCCAAATTATATAATCATTTTAACAAATGAATCACAAAAAATCGTTCTACTGTAAGAATACAGTTTGGAATACGTGAATGATTTAACAGAATTTTCTCTTGGAACCTGCTAAATGTAAAATATGAAAATGTTTTTGTGCATAATCTTAATAGGAAAATTATCGATATTGCAAATACAATAAATAAAATTAATCGTTCATCTTAGCATCTGTTGAAACCGTAATCGGTTCATTTACTTTAATATTAGCGTCTGTTGAAACCACAATCAGTTCATCTATTTTAATATTAGCATCTGTTGAAACCACAATCGGTTCATCTATTTTAATGTTTTTCAAAATTGCTTGAGCCTCTGTTAGTTTCATACGATGTTTGCCAAGCAGATGACTTCTAATATTGTGTCTCTGATTGAAATTTGCTGAGCAAATATGACACTTGTATGGTTTCAGATTACTGTGCGTCCCTACATGTTTATTGAAATCACCAGAGCCAGCGAATTTCTTGCCGCATACTTCACAGACATATTTCTTTTCACCGTGTATCAAAGAATGCTTTCTCAGCTCGCCTGGCAGCTTGAATGCTGCATTGCATACTCCGCACTTGTGGTTACGTTCATCGGTGTGAGCTGATATCAAATGGTTCGAGAGCAGCTGATAAGTGCGCACTGCCTTACCACACAAGTGACACACGTACGGGCGCTCACCAGTGTGAATGCGCCTGTGCTCCACCATTCCTTTTTTCATGGCGAAGCATCGTCCACAAATGTCGCACTTTTCACTTTTTATGCCAAGATGGATATGTTGGATGTGAAGTTTTAAAGCTGTTGCTGATGAAAGATATTTCTCACACAAGTTACAGTACCGATTGGCTCTCGTATCACTAGAAGATCCTAGTTTCAAATTTTTCTTACACCGGCGAGTAGTTGAACTTTTATTTTTCTTAACAGATGCATTACTACTTATTGCTCCCTCATCACTAGAAGATTCTCCAAATATCAAATTTTCCTCACACCGGACAGCAGTTGGACTTTTATTCTTCTCAACAGAGATATTACTACTTATTGCTCCCTCAACACTAGAAGATTCTCCAATCATCAAATTTTTCTTACACCGTCGTGTAGTTGAACTTTTATTTTTCTTAACAGATGCATTACTACTTATTGCTCCCTCATCACTAGAAGATTCTCCAAATATCAAATTTTCCTCACACCGGACAGCAGTTGGACTTTTATTCTTCTCAACAGAGACATTAATACTTATTGCTCCCTCATCACTAGAACATTCTCCTATTTTCAAATTTTTCTCAGACCGGCGAGCAGTTGAACTTTTATTCTTCTCAACAGATACATTACTACTTATTGCTCTCATATCACTAGAGCATTCTCCTATTATCAAATTTTCCTCAGACCGGCGAGCAATTAAACTATTATTCTTCTCAACCATTACATTACTACTTATAGTTATTTTATTACTAGAACATTTTCCTATTTTCAAATTTTTCTCAGACCGGCGAGCAGTTGAACTTTTATTCTTCTCAACAGGTATATTACTACTTGAAGTCAAATCTGATAACATATTTACTTTTTTACAAACATCAGAATTTTGAATAACGGATTCATGAACTTTCGTATGTGCTAAAAAATTATGTAAATGTCTGTACCTCAAATTACATATTTTGCAATAAAAGTTTAGTCCAGCAGCTAATTTCAGTTTAGTAGATTCCTTATTTGCTGTATTCGTATCCAATACACTACATTCTGTAATTTTAACAGCACCACTTTTCAAACAATCAGTCTTTCTATTATTTCCAATGGAATTGAATTTAATCTCCAATGGTTCAACATCATCTAGACCATAATTTTCCCTTACATACTTCACTACCTCTTTGATAACATATACATTTTTTGTCCAGTCCGAACTTGCAGGAAAATTATTAGATATTTCCAAAGTTTTAGCGTTTTCATTCATATGCAAAGCCAATGAGATAATCTGCTTTTGATGAGTATCATTGATCATCACCGTAATCCTGAAATCAAATTTTCCATCTCAATTTTAAGAGTATGAGGAAAGGTTGTTACAGATTGTTCTCTTTCACATATAATTGAAATAACAACATATATATTGTTAAATCTGAACATTATTAAAAGTTATAAATAGAAAATCTTTTCTTTTTTGTAGGAAAAATCTTGTTCCAACTTGTTGATTTATTCTTGAAGAATATTTACGTATTTTTGTTCAATTTCCAACAAAAATTTGCTCTAAGATGTTTCAAATTTCATTTTTCTTGAATTGGGATACATAAACTTCAACTATGTAAGTGGATTTGTTTTGGAAAGGCATTAATACCGTCGGAAAAAACTTCCGCTTCGTTTTCAAACAACATTTTTCAAGTTAGTCTTGAAAATGGTTGGTTATTAATTGAGAATAAACAGTTTTTTGTAGATTCTGTCTTGAAGATTCCAGGCCAGGATTAAAAAACGTCAGTGCAAATGAATATTAACCATACCAGTTACCATAAATTCTTGAGGGTTGAAATTATTCTGAAAGAAACTTGTTCACTATAAAAAGCTTCGGATTTTCTATTTAAATATTTCTGTTATTTCGATATGAACATTGCCTTAGGTTCTTCAACCTCAAATTTCGTCTTTCATTTCCCAATAATTCTTGCTCTATTGTATACAAATCGATACAGCCGTCATAAAACTAAACTAAAATTAATCAAAATTTTAATGTAGGAGAAATAATTTTTAGATCATTTAGCACAATCTGGTATGACTTTCATGTTTATTGGAAAACAAAATAGCTTTTAGACAGTTGAATGAGAACACTTGTCGTCCCTAAAATCTGCCTCTACAATAGCGGTTTGGCCAAAGAATTATTGCCCCTTGAAGGAGACTTGATAATGTCTTAAAAAGTGTTATCAACCAATAACCTCAAATGAATTCAGTTTATAAATAAGGGGTTTACTGGATCAAACATCCTCTATTAATAAGTATTCTTCCAAAGTCAAAACGTAGAATGAAAGCACTACAAATTTCTGAATGAGTAAATTGGAAGGGATAGCTGCTTACTTCCCCAGTTTTTAATTCAGGAAAGAAGCATTTCCGGACCCATGTTTATATATTTTTTCATTATGTTGTCGAGTACAAGCCCACCAAGTATTAGTAATGCACATAGAAGATTAAAATATGGTGTTTTGAAATAATGCTAGTTGCGCTTTCTATCATTTAGTTCCATAACAGTCTATTTCAACCCAAATTCACATTTTTCTATCGTGTCTGCTTGACATTAGATAAGAAATACTATGCAAAGTTGGCTTCCACTATTGAATTTCACCGACATTCAGAAATTCATATTCAATTTTGCACTTAATGTTGAAAGTATACGCTGTAGCCTAATTATATATTTTCAAGAAATAACTCATTTCACTAACTTTCATTCAAACCCATATTTTTTTAAGTGGAATCCTAACTATCTAAATAGTACAAAAAATAATATCAATACCGATCTATATCTTTCGACGCCAATCATCAAAAAATAAAATTATATCATATTTCCTGTGCTAAACTAGTATCGATGTGAAGAAACGCCAGAGCTTTAACAACATTAATTTATTAAGGAATTTTTTTCACTCAATATTCAACGCTCGAAATCCTTAAATGTTAACCAACTCAAAAATCATTGTTGGCGAATTAATAATAGCATACTACAATGGCACAACAAATTGTTGGAAAATAAGCTTAAAGCTTACAATCTGCTTTGAAAATTTAATTAGTTGTTTTATTCTTTGAAACTAAATTTTTTGTACATATATTTGTTGGGAATAAATTTCAAAAGTTTATTTTTTCAACAGGTATTAAAGCAAACACTGTACACCAGTTTCATTCATTTTTACATTTTTCAAAACTTCCATAGCCTCATCAGTTCCGTCCGAGGTAATGTTTAGCAAGACTGCCGAAGGCTGTTCGGTCTCAAGTATTTTGATATTCTTCACAATTGCCGATGCATCTTTCAATTCCATTTGATGTTTTCCATGAAGGTGGTTTTTCAAATACCGTCCTTGGTTGAAATTTGAAAAGCAAATATGACACTGGTAAGGTTTCAAACCACTGTGTATCAATACATGCCTTTTCAAATCACTACACCCAGAAAATTTCTTGCCACATTTATCACAGACAAAGTTTCTTTCACCAGAGTGTACTACCTCAATATGTTTTTTGAGTGTATGTAAGAACTTGAATGCTGCATTGCACACTTCGCATACGTGGGGGCGTACATCGCTGTGAGATCTTAGATGACAGAAAAGCAGCGCCGAAGTGCGCACAGCTTTACCGCATACCTGGCACACAAATGGGCGCTCGCCCGTGTGAATGCGTCTGTGCTCATTCAAAGCTGCTTTCATCGCAAAACATCGTCCACAAATATCACACTCTTCATTTTTTATGCCAAGATGAACATGTTTCTTGTGATAATTCAAGCCACCTCTTGTAGTGAAGTATTTATTACACAATTCACAATACCGATTTGGTCTCTTTTGTCTAGACGATCCTCCACACTGGCCAACAGCGGTCATCATATTCCGCTCCTGGGAAATACTATTGCCCCCTGAAGGCAAGTCTGATGAGTCCTCACACATATTCTCTTCATTACCAACTTCAGCCTTTTCATTTACAGATTCATGAGTTTTCATATGTGCTTCAAAATTATGAGAAAATCTGAATCTCAAATTACAGTCTGTGCAATAGTAGCTCCGTTCAGCAATAGATAGCCTCATTCTTCTCAGTCTTGTAGATTCCTTATCAATTTTAGTCAGATTCAATTCACTATTACTTTTCGAACTATCAGTCTCTTCTTGAATACAATTCCATTTCATCGCCAAAGTTTCGTTATCACTCAATCCACAATTCTCCCTCAAGTGTCTCACAACAGCTTTGATGATTTTCTTCTTTTCTTTGAAGTCTGAGCTGACAGGAGAATTACTTGATAGTTCCAAAGTTTTGATATTTTCATTCATATGCAAAGCCATTGAGATCAACTGCATTTGACCAATATCATTTCTCATCACCATAATCCTGAAATCAAATTTTCTATCTTAATTATTTATCAGGAGCATTTGTCTTTTTAATAAAGATTGATTCCACATCAAAAATTGAAAAGATCGTTCAGCGCTAATTCTGAGCATGCCAATCAGTAACATTTTTTGTGACAATATTTCAAGTGTTTCAATTCCTCGATGATTGAAAATATTTACAGAATCCTAAAAGTAGCAAAGAAATATTCTTGCTTACAGAAAATAATTTTTTCACTCAAAATAAATTTGACCCGCCTCTATCTTAATCCCAAAATAATGTTCCATTCATATAATATTCTATTTCTTGCAGTCTATTTCAGCCCAACTCTCTAGCCTGCTTTGCTAAATCAGAGCTTAATACAGCATTTGTGTATTAAATTATTATAAGCATAATCCAATTAATCTAAATCAGAACAAGAAACGTGGAATAGAAATACCAAAACGTTCAATTTTAAAAATAAACTATATTTTTCAAATATACATTGTACAGCTGCAGCATTCCTGATGCAGATAAAAACATCATACAGAACAATCAATGAATAATCAATGTCTCTTTTCAAAACAATAAATTTTAATAAAACCTTTGGATTAATGAACAATGATTTCATTGTCTCAACCGAATGGCAATATATTATATGTATTATTCATAAATACTGTAGGAAATTTGAACTAATATCCTGTGATTTATCAAGTTTTCAACAAAAATTCAGATTTAAGAAGTGCAAGCAAATTCTAGAGCCACCAAATGATCTCAATACAATCAAGATAATGCAAGTTCTTGATCATCCACAATAAAATTTGAGTTATAAAACAAATAAAAATTATAAATTGAGAGTAGTTGGATAATGAATGTGTAATGCAGTCGTGAGAGGTCTTGTGAGGCAAGTGGGGAGGCATTATTGTGGAGGGCAACTGTGGGCTATCATAGATTTAGGTTGGCGGACTACACCAGCCGTGTCTGTTGAAGCACTATACCAATGAGAAATTTCCAACACAAAAATGTGTTCAATTTTCTCTATACACGTTACTTAGTGTCAAAATTTAGTCTTATGATAAACTGTGGAAAAGAAATGGATCTACATCAACCCATATTATACTAGAGAATAATACTTTATCCCTCTGCTGCATTTTAAGCTTTGCTGATACGAAGAGATATTTACTTCTCATTATTTTTTCTAGGAAGTATCTTCATTGTTTGTATCAGTATCATTATCAAGCAACAGCATCTTTCAATTAAAAATAATTCACAAATTAGTTTGTTATACAGTTATCAAAGCTCAAAAATCACTGACAAGGTTTCTCGTTGGAGTAGGCGAGACGGTGACGCGTGGCTTTCTAGAACCTTTGTTAGAAAAGCTGCAGCCGCATATGTCACAGCAGTAATTCTTTGTACCATCATCCAATTTTCATCAGAATTTCCTCTCCTCACCCGAATAGCCAAGTGTCCGCATTTTAATGATCGTTTACTGTATAGATAAAAATGGTTTCACGAAGCGTGTACCACTTCAACGTCTGCCTCAAGTTTTTCAGAATGGTGAGTTTTCATGTGATTTCTGAGGTAGCGTTTTTGGCCGAAGCAAACATCGCAGACTGGACACTGGTAGGGTTTCTCATTGGAGTGGGTGAGACGGTGACGTGTGACTTCGTCTTTGACGCCAAAGCTCTTGCCGCAAATGTCGCAAGAGTGCGGCTTTTCGCCAGTGTGCGTGCGCATGTGATGGATCAGTTGTTGTCTTCGACGGAAGCATTTGTCGCAATTAGTGCACTTGTGGGGAAAATAGTCAGTGTGCGTTCTGCGATGCAGATAAATCGAATTGGGCGTTGGAAAGGATTTGCCACAGGTATGGCAGACGTAGGGCCGTTCACCAGTATGTATTCGACGGTGATCATTTCTAGAACCTTTGTTGGCAAAGCTGCGGCCGCATATGTCACAGCTGTAGTTCTTTATACCATCATGGACGCACCTTAAATGCCTGCAAAGATCGGTGCTTGACCGGTACTGCTTCCCACAAATGTGGCATGTGAACGGACGCTCTCCAGTGTGGATCCTAACATGTCGAACAAAACCTCTTTTAGTCATTATGTTTTTATCGCAATAAGAACACTTATAGACTATCAAACCATCGTCCAAGCGCACCTCACATACCTTCAGCAATCTTTCATCTTCGTCATCTTTAACGGTGCCCCTCTTTCTTATTACGTACGGTTGACCATGAAATTTCTCATTATGTTTCAATAAACCAGCTTTCCTTGCAAAATATTTGGAGCACAGATCACAAGAGAAGCTATTCTTCATTGTCCAGTACAGTGGATCTTTTTCAGCGTCTTCGGGAGTATGACTAGTTTGCAAATGATGGAACAAACCATGCTTGTTTTCAAACTTGATTGTACACAGGGAGCAGATGAACTTATCAAGACTATGAAATTTCTCATTATGTCTTAATAAGCTTGCTTTTCTTGCAAAATATTTCGAACAAACTTCACAACCGAATCCATTTTTCATCAACATGTATTGGGGATTTTTTCCTGCATCTTCAGGTGTATGATCAGTATTCAAATGATTCAACAAATCATGTTTGTTTTCAAACTTTACAGAACACAAAGAACAAACTGAACTCTGAGTACCATGGAATTTATCTTTATGCTCCAATAAACTTGATTTCCTTGCAAAATATTTAGAACAAGGAGAACAAAAATAATCATTTCTCATTGACAAGAATATGGGGTCTTCTTCTGCTTCCTCAGGCGTATGATGTGTTTTGAAATGATTAAATAAATGAGGTTTCGTTTTGAAGTTAATTGAACACAAGGAACAAACCAAAGCATCATTACATTCTGCACTGCTACATTCTTCTGCATTGTCTTCGCCTACAGTTTCACAAATTCTTTTCAATTTTCCTCTTTTTTCACTCTCCTTGTTTCTATAAATATAGTCATGATCCTGATTTCTATCATCCATATCAGCAGCTTCAAGATAGTCGTCGTCATCGTCGTCCTCATCAAACCACTTGCCAATAACGGTAACCACTTGATTGTTTAAATCTAAAGCATTCCTAGATGTACTTTGCACATTACTCGATGGGCAACCATGCTCTTTCAGTCGATGGGTTCCTAATTCCGACAACGATTTGAAAGAAGCGTCACAATTTATGCATTTCATGTCTGAGACACAAGGTATCCCATGCTGCCTTTGCTGATGGAATTGTATGCAGGCCAGTTTAGTAAACTTACTATTACAGATATTGCATACAAATCCTGACCCAACTAATTCTCTAATACTACACTTATGCTGGTGCAGAAGGATTTTTTTAGCAAAATGTTTGCGACACTTATTACAAGAATTAGAATTTCTCATTATATAAGTACCCTGCTCATTACTGAGGGAAGCATTATTTGTGTCAGCCATACTCAAATGAGTGTTCAATTCAGATTCAGTTTGAAAAGTCTGGCTGCATTCAGAGCAGCTGAATGCGTTGACAAGGTTGAGGTGGTCTTGATTTACATGAGTCCACAATTCTTGTTCGGCCACAAACATTCGACCACAATACATACAAAATAAAGGTTCTTTATTGTCTTCTGAGATCTTATTTGAATGGCTCATAATATCGCTTTTCACCTGAAGGATGGTTTTAAACTCTGAAGATGATGGTGACGAGGACATGCTCAAACACCTGCAAAACAAATTGTCCACCGTTACCTTCATAATTTTCTTCTACTTCAAGTCTTTGCTAAAACATTATATCAAAAATTCATCTTCTAAAACATGACCCGTAGATTTTCAGATTTTCCGATAACTTACTGAGATAAAAATAATTCTCAAACGCAGGATTGAAAGTTTTCCATTCACAGTGGAACAAGTTATTGGTTCAAGTTCTTTTTTATTTTGAATTGCATACCTTCTATATAATATCGTATAGCATACGGCAAGCTTTCATGACGAATGCATAGAACAAATAATTTTTCAAACTGAATCCAAAATTAAACACTATTTTGATTACGGTATCTAAGAAATAACGATCGCAATAATAGATACCTACGAATTACGTATATAGTTTCAATTCGCTATCATGTATGAAAAGAATGTTGTTTCATAATTCTAAGCAAATCAATATAATAATACTTATTGATTTATATTTAAAGTCAGTGACCGTGAGAGATGGCTTCCTAGCTCCTAGGTCCCGGATAGAACCCCAGTAAATGTGATAATAAATACCATACCTATCAGAATGTTATCTATTACTGTTTTCATTTGCAACATCTGAATGGTGGCATTGGGAAGGGTCAAAACAATCTAGCCAGGTTTTGAGTGATGAATCATAGTTAGAAGGTTCAGTACAAATAAATGATTCTCACCCATTCTCACAATAAGGCTCTCTTAATTTTAAAGTTAGTCTCACCCCTGTTGAAGAAAAATATTCATCAAGCACTCCATTGGCCAGTTGCCCATGTTAATATTGCCCATTAATAAATATTGTAAAAATTTATGTATAAAACTTGTGTAGGTACTTTTGTTATATCATGCTCCACTAGGCAATAAAACCATTTTTATACTTATTTTTTATTTTTACTTTATTTTTGGATTTGATAGAAGAATAAAGCAATCTTTTTTATTTAGTTGAATCAAAGACCTTCCGTACCGTATTTTACACTAAGCATTTAGTATCAATATTTCCTACAATTTTACATGAACATAACATAATATGCTTACATGTTATAACAACAACGAATAGTATAACTAACCATGACAGAAGATATATCTGAGATAGAATTTTACTATTTGCAAATGAAAAAGTGACACAATCCGGTAGGTAGCCTGTTATATTGATAACCTCCATAACGCAATTTTTTTATTTTTTTATTTGAGGATGAAGCCCACATAGGTCTGAGACCTGTGCGTGGGTAATGAGTTGGATGATGGTGATTGATGAGTTGGACCTACAGTTTTAGGTGGGTTCCGAACCACCGGGAAGTGATTTTCAGCAGAGAACAGTGTCTTTTTTGCTGGCCAATCTAATCGGTCACCGTTACAAACAGGACCTACGAGAACTAATTTCATTTACGATTGTTTCAAATAAATTAATCCAAAAATGATTTTTTCTACCTGAATTCATTTTTTTAATTCTTATTTGTTAAACGTTCATTTTTATATTTCTATGGTAGCATAATTCTATCCAAGTTAATGACGCCTAATATTATTCTATTGAATTTATTAGCCTACATAATCGGATTAATATCGAAAATTGAGTTCAAGTGAAGTTCATGAAAATAACTTTTTGGCAGCCGCGGCGGTATAATCGGTTAGACCACTTGACTGAAAGCTACTCCTGCGGTCACGGGCTCGATTGCCGTTTAGTCAAGTCTGACTCGTGCGAACTTCAGCAAAAAATAACAAAAACAAGCAAATAATATCGTGGTAAAAGAGAATACTTATGGCAGTTATGTAATGAATACACCACTACATATGCACTAACTCAATTCCAGTTTTCAGATTATAAGAGTATTATTTATAGGTCTATTAGATGCACAATATCAGATCTCAACTATAAAACCATTCAATATCTCATTAACGAGGATATCTAAGCTGCACTTTTTATCTCATTAACTTACTAGCCAGCAGTATCTGTGATTGTGTGTAACCTCATGGTTTTGTAACCTTTGAAGAAACTATTATTGTATTGTTGAGTAGTGGAAATAAAAAATTTCAATTTCAATTTATGAGGAGTATGTTTAACACAGATGGACCCTTTATATTAAAGAAATTATAAAACAAAAGTTCAATATAAAAACTCAAGATCAAGTAAAAACAAGAACTCAGATCCCGTCTGTTATCAAACAAAACGTTTGATATGAGCGTGTGTGTATAGTTGTTATTCTTCGGTTTCATCAATTGAATAAATTGTTCCAATTCACTCCATTCAATTCCCCTTTAATAAAACTACCAATTTTCAGATTATGAAAACAAGTTATGACACAATAACTTTATAACAATTTATTTATAACAAAATAAATAATTATATATCAAAAATTCAATATAAGAATTAAAGATTGAGTAAAAACAAGAACTCAAATAACTTTTGCTACCAAGAAAATAGGCTAAAACGTTTGATTTAACAGTGCAGTAGTTTATGTAATGAGTAATTCTTGGTTTTCAATAACAGATGTGCCATTACACTAGTGCTTAAATAATAAATGTAATGTTCATTCATTGCTGAAAATGTAAATTAATCGATCATTGTAAAATAGCAGTGAATAGTTCTTGTTTGAGGGAATGATGAGCGTCCATGTGCCGTCTAAGGTATTTCCTTCGTTTAAAGGTGCGGTCACACAAACTGCATGCATGGGGTCTAGCGTCTGAATGAGTCACCATATGAATGCGTAACGAGTCTTTAACAGAAAATCGCTTGCCGCAAATTTCGCAAACAAAGAGCTTCTCGGTGCTGTGTTTGCGGTTGATGTGGTTCTGCAACTCCTGTCGACGCGAGAACCTTCTATCGCACTCTGAGCACTGGTGTGGCATAAAATTGTTATGGGCTCTACGATGAAGGTAGATTTGGTTGCGTGATGTGAAAGACAATGCGCAGATCTCGCAAGAGAAGGGCTTCTCTCCAGTGTGTAGTCTTTTATGCTCAATATAGTTTGACCTGTCACCAAATTCCTTTCCACACAATTCGCATTTGAACTCTCTAATGCCATCATGAACGATTTTTATATGATTCTTCAGTTGATAAGTTTTTGAAAACTGTTTACCGCACATTTCACAGCAAAACGGTAGCAGGCCATTGTGGCGTGCAGCATGAGTCAAGTACCTTCGACCGCACATGATGTTCATACCACAATGTGGGCATTGATAAATTGTTGGACCATTTGGCACTAGGATTTCAACTTGTTTCAACTGTTCCTCTTCTTCTGGCGTGAATTCCTTTTTTTCTGGCACGTAGTCAATTCCATGCAAATTCTTTTTGTGCCTCCTCAATGTTCGGACATTGGTGTAAAATTGATCACAAACGTTGCAAGTGTGCATTTCGTTGAATTTCAAATAATTCGGATCAGATTTAGCCTCTTCAGTTGTATGATCATTTCTCCAGTGTTTAATCAACGTCAAAGTGGTTCTGAATGATTCAGAACACAGGGTACAGGTTATATTCTGTTCCTTCCTGGTATATCTCCTTTTATCACTGTTGCCTTCATTGGTTGTATTTCCTCCATCAAAGTTGACAAGATTCTCGAAATTCAATTCACCATCATTGGAGAAGGAATCGCCAACTGAATGATGAGAATCATCATCAGTAATCATTGATGAATCTTGATCTCCACATAAACTTGCGAGAAACTTCGATGACTCTCGCAATTGACGTTTCGTTATACCCTTACTTCTAGTCTGAACCAAGCGACTATCATCATTGCCCTCATCAACAGCACAACCTGGGTGATTTTGCTCAACATGCATCTTATATTTCAAACAGCATTTGAACGCAGCATTACACTCTGTACACTTGTAGAGATTTGTATTCTCATGCATTTTCTTTATGTGGAATAGCAGACATACTTGTCTTAGAAATTTTCTTCCACATACATCACAGGAAAATTTAATCTTCAAACACTTTTTCACGCATCTCTTCACACATTCAGAATGCTGGTCAGAGCATGTCATTCTCTCTGGATTCTTTTGTGATACTGAGGCCGATGACGCTTTAAAACACCTGGAAATAGATTATCTTCTGTTATCTTTTTTTCATATTCCAAGTTGTCAATTCAATTTCAATTTTCCAATACACACTATCATTCCTAGCTTCATAGAATTAGAATAGGAATTCAATGTTCATTTGCCAAAATTTATTGACAACTTTGAAGTTTAAAGCAAAAGAAATGTTTTAAAAAGCAATGGTGTTCATCATGAGAGAGAATATGATCCAGAGAATTTATTAATCCAATTAATGCGACACATAAGTTTTCATAGCTTTCAACAATAATTATTTGTACTCTGATAAGTGGCAAGTTAATCGTAAGATTAAGATTTTTCGATGTAACTAAAATCGACTTGAGTGACTAAGAAAATAAATAAAAGTAAAATCAGAAACTCTCGAGGACTAGATTGGAATAAAAAATTAGCATTTAATTTCAATTCGAGTTTAGCAATTATTTTAGTTTATTAGAGTTATCATTTGAAGGTTTGTATTACAAACAAGTCTTCACAAAGTTTAACCAGGAATTCATCAAGAACATTGAAGTACCTTCTTGTCACCTCGTTAATAATAGTTTCAGTATAATAGTATTTAATCGCTTTTAAATTAAGCGAAATATAATGTTAGTTACAAAAAATACCCAGAGTTCAAAATTATATACATACATATTTTCAAATAATATGAAGTCATTATATTTTAGAAAATAGGATTGTATGCGCTGGGTATAAAACTAGTAAATATTATATTTTTTTAAATATACGAGAATATAAAGTTGAACTTCGGCCTAGCGAAAACTGTTATCAAGGCAAAATGTTCATTGAGAGGTATTCGTCAATGACAAGAAGTTGTCTTGCCAAAATTGCAATGTGAAGGGACTCCATGAAAATTCTTTCCAAATTCAAGATTTAATCGGCCATGACGTACAATATCAAAAACATATTAGCGTACAATAGGCTTTGTCACTGGACAGAGTCCAGTGAAATAAATGTTACATGAATGTCATATTTGCAGGATCAGTTACGAATACTACATAGTCAAACACATTCATATAATATACATACAGACTACAAATTAAATATTATGGTAAAACTATTCAAGCTTTAGCGCAACTTTCTACGTTATAGTTGAGGTACTCAATTGAGTAGAAAGCTTGTCGCCCACATAATAACGCAAGCATAAATTTATTGTATGTAGACTTTATACAGAGGATATCATTATTCGTTATATAGATGTTTGACTATATTATTTAATTTCTCACTGTTTAGTATTTTTTTAAAAAATAGCATAATATCAATAAACTGTCAACTGATTCCAATTTTGGAAGAACAGTGAGCAGATTTCAAATGATTTCTAAGATATCGTTTCATTTTGAATGTCTGTGCACAACATTCACATTTGAATGGTTTTTCGTTGGAGTGCACAGCCAGATGCCGTGTTAGTGAGGTGCAGGCGTCAAACACGCGTCCACACTTGTCGCACATGTGAGGCTTTTCGCCGGTGTGTTGACGCGCATGAACAGTGAGAGCCGCTTTGCGTTTGAACGCCTTGTTACAGACGCTGCACACATGCGAGAAATCGTTCAAATGCAGACGCTGATGCAGATGGAGAGCGGCTCTAGTTTTGAACATAGCAGCGCAAGTTTCACAGATGTAGGGACGCTCGCCGGTGTGCGTGCGACGGTGGTCGTCTCGCGTCACCCGATTGGCGAACGATTTGTCGCACAGGTCGCAGGCGAAATGCTTTATACCCTCGTGCACTTCTCTAGTATGCCGCAATGCGTTGCTTCTATCAACAAACAACTTTCCACATCGACTGCACTGGAATGGACGATCATCAGTGTGTGACCTCAAATGCCTCACTAGACCACTTTCATATTTCAAAACTTTTCCACAATAATTACAATTGAAAAATTTATCATTTTTCCGTTTACTTCCATCAATTGCACTATCCACCCTATCCTCCTGCACTGTCTTACCCGAATCTGCCAACCTTCTCACACTGTCACGATTTGTTTCATAATTACTCAACTTATAACTAAGAATTGACTGTTTAAAATCTCCAATTTTAGGGCACACAATATTTTGTGGTGAGACTTTGTGTTCGACTATTGAACATCTCTTTGTCTCAACGTTATTTTCGAAATATTGAGATTTGGAATCGCACCTGAAAGAAAAAGGTAGATTCTAATCATTTCTTCTATAGTCTTTCAACTTTCGAATTTCTATTTTATTTTTATTGATGAAGCCCACATGAGTCTGAGAGTTGTACTTAAGAATGATTACAAAATTTCTTTAATTTCTTTGTGGCAACTTATTTCCAACTAATGATTTCTATGTAATTTTTTCAATAATTTCTTATTTTTGAAATACTACAGGCTTAACGGGAATCACATCCATTACAGCAGTAGTAGCTGTCAGTCATATATAAGCTGATTACACCTCTACGGCTGACGCTTAGAAGAAACTTCAAGAGAAAATGAAGAAGAACTTGAAGAAAGGAATGGTTATAACTTTCCTATTATCAAGTGATTAAAATATTTTGCATTGAATAGTTACTGCATAATGGATCTGTATTTGAAATCCGTGTCTCCTGGTTCTATTTCATATAGGAACTAGAAATTCGAAACTGGATGTTTTATAAATCCGTGTATCCGACATTCGTATTCTAGTAATATACTTCATGAAATCTCGTATCAACTAATAGTTTAGTTTTACAAAATAGTTGGATAGAATTGTGTGTAACACACTTTTATTTCATTTTCAAACATACCACCACCATTAAGAAGGAATCGGAAATAGATTTTATAAACTTGGTTATAAGCCTGTTTGAAAACAGGAAAAGACATAATTGTTCAAATTGATTGTGATGAATGCAAATAAACATTTTTATATTGAATCAGATGGCAAATCACATCAAGGACCCACTAGGCCTTATTGAAATTGTGCCGTTGTCCGTTCGTCTGTGCTCTAGCGATTGAAAGGAGATTCTAGACTTGAAACTTGGTATATAGCTTCCTCATGGTCCAAGTGAGATCCCTATTGATTTGAGTTTTGGGGTCGAATATAAAAATAATTATGATGTCAAACATATTTTCACTATACGCTTTAGATTAGTTTTGGCTAGTGAAAATCAAAACATTGGCCAGCTGGTTAATTTCGAATACAAAACAAATTTAAAGAGTATCAAGAAGGCTGATGCTTAGCCCTATTATCAACTTTATTTTTACAGTGCAAGCGTTGACGTTTTTCATATTTGTGTTGAAATCTTTTCTTTCATTATTTGAAACCATCGAATTGAAAAAAAAACGGAGAGCAAATATTGAGGCATGATATATTATGAGATCTGTGGAAGAAGAAGAAACAAAACTTTTTCAAGAACTGGCGGTGTGCATTTTTTGTGAATTGAGAAGCATTTATGATGTTTATAAATCTAAGAGGTTAAATGGTGCATATGCCTACTAGCAGAACTGATAATAATATTACAGTATTATTTTCTGTAAATTCGTAGGATCCTCGGATGCGCCGAGGTTTGGAGGTATCGATATTATCTTTCATGGGAAAGAATCTCTTTATCTTTGGGAAAGAAAATACATTCAGATAAGAGTGAGTAAAATAAATAAATAACCAGTTTGCAAGCGATACAACCTCACGAACTAAGTAGCTCATATACTTTTACCACAGGTTATTGGGTTTGGTCGAGGCCCAAGGTAGAGTTTCTACTTGAAGCTCTTCAGTAACAGGTTTTCGGGACAGGGCACCTGATGTTGATGCAGTTGCAAAGTCAGAACCTGACAACTATACTTCATTCTCAATTATAATTCTTTTTTTTATAATTATATAGTTTTAAATAATACTAAAAAGTTGAAATTCGAATTTTCATAGCAAAAATTCCGTGTTTATCAACAATTATCAGTATTCGATAAAAGTAATGAATTAATTTGAGCCATAAAATGCAATCCTTCTTTTTCCATAATCGATGTATTTATTCTATCAATTTTACAGTTGTCTACATTAATTAATGAAATGTTTCCCCTAATATAACCCCTAAATCTCGTTAATAATACCATCCTTCTGAACAGCTTTTCTTTGTTTGACGTTTTTGTAAAATTATCGAACATCATATAATTATACTCAATAACCTGAGTAGGGAAGTAATAGCGTCGAGCCATGGCAGGTATCTGTTCAGTCAGACAAAATACGCTATGAACTCCTGGATTCTCTTAGTGAGGGTGGCCGATTGCATTAGTCGGCATTTTTTACGATTGATGATTTTTTAAAATCTTAAATATTTCTGAATTTTCTTAGGGGATTTTAAGACGTACACAATAATGAATATAGTTTGTCCTCAACAAACTGCTAAATACTGTATTTGCAAAAAGCCTCTAGTTTTGTCTTCTTCCCTTGGCCCGTGGGCACTGCCACTGGGTCATAAGTACTAATGAGTCATAAGTACTAATACTACATAGACCTAAACGTATAGCTAAATGCTGTAAGAAACGATCTTTCCCTGTAATATTTTCAACAGATTTTTGAACATTCATTTCTTGATTTTTCGTTTAGAAATTCCACAGATGGCCTACTCCAAAATGTGCACCTTAAAATCACTGATGAGTTCAAATATCCAACTATTGTGTAATAATAATAGAATAGCCCTTTTCTATTGCAACAACCTGTAGCTGGAGAGCTCCGGGTAGTTTAGACCCACACTGTGAAGCCGGTTATGGTGTACAGTATATTGTTTACTTATTTGTTATTTACAGTACGGTTGATAATAACCACTACAACCGTAAAATATTTAATTTCTGATAAAATGATGAAATTATTCCTCCCAAGCAACTATTTATCTCTGAGCAGTTAATTCCTTTCACACATTTCTTCAAGCTACCCTGGTTAAGAATAGATTATTCAACATAAAGTTGTTTAATGTGTGAAATGATTGATTCATTTGCAATCAGATGCTAAAGACTGTCGGCCGGTTGCAAAAAGCCAATTAAATAAAGAGTTTAATGTCAGTTAACTAACTTTGGTAAGTGTAACGGGTTAATTTCTGTTGCACAAAGATCCATTAGTTATTTTTCGTTAACCGAACGGGCACAATCTGGCAACACTGTAATTTGATCAAAAGCTGATTCTGAAGTTGAGAAAAAAATATGAATTAGAATTATTTCATTGTGAATTATTTGAATCACTATTTAACTATCTCAATATTATTATATTCTTAATACATTTTATTCATTTTGAAAGGTTTTCAACAGCTACAACCTAATTTGCAGTTCCATGTTCTGGTACAATAAGCATAACCTATAAAATGTAACTTAATGGGCATTAGTGAGATTATTCAATCCTCGGTGATCGGGCGGTTAAATTCTTTTACGCCGGTTAGCCTAATCGGCGTTATCGCTTGTAATTGTCCTTTATGCAACTAAATTCTCTCCATTAAGTTTAATTTCCGTAGAATGACGTCATTCTACAGGGATTAAATTTAATTGGCTTTCGTCAATTTAATCCGGCCGTGTGAAAACAAAGGTTAAACACAAGATTGATGGCGGAGCACCAAGCGACATTAAACGCCACATTCATAGTGGAAAAACGAAGATAGACAAATTTCATGTCTTCAATAACTCACAATTCTCTTGCCCGATGAAGCAAAAATGAACAAGAGGTATTGAATAGATAACCTGTTATTAGAGCAAAGAACAAAAACTATTTTCGCGAATGAACTACACAAGCAATGAAGAATCCGCCATGTCCAAAATAATTTTATTCACACTTGATTTCTAGGCTGAAAATCAACAATTGATAAATGTGGTAGCTATGAACTTTAATGGGCAACTGAAAATATTACTGGTGAGACCAGTAAAAATACAATACAGGCTATGTATAATGAACTAATTAAAAATTCCAACACATACAGAGTTTCTTCAGATTAGTATTTGCGATATGACACGTAAATGTCAGCTCAAAGAAAAAAAGGAAATGAAATACATACATGAATATATAGAAACTGAAAACAGTCAGATAAACAACTAAGTGAACTTATGAACGAACATATTCTAAAACTGTCATTTCGGCTTCAGCAGTTCAAGTATTAGAAAAAAATTGAAACAATTATAAACTATGTATCTAAACTATGTATCCTTTTAATGTGATGTTTCAAATAACGATGTTGCTTAAACGTCATACTACAATAATTACAACTGAACTCTTTGAGACTAGAATGACAAAGTAGATGACGCCTAAAGCCTCCAGAAGTGGTGAATGATCGATTGCATACGTCACAGGTGTAAGGCTTCTCACCAGTGTGCAAACGTTCATGAATTACTAGATTATGTTTCATTCTGAATTGCCGTCCACACGTGCTACAAGTATGCTGCAGCTCGCTCAAGTGCGTTTTATTGTGAGTGAAAAGAGCTGCTGACGTTTTGCATGTATGACCACACACAGAACAAATATAAGGTCGTTCGTTTGTATGTATCCTTCGATGGTCATCTCTATTTCTCCTAGTGGTAAATTGTTTATGGCAAATATCGCAAGGAACCGTTTTAATTTTTTCGTGTACCTCACGAACATGACGCTGCAAACCTTGGTTGATTAAAAAGGATTTACCACACAGTTGACAAACGTAAGTCTTTTCACTGCTATGAGTTTTCATATGCCTTCTCATATTATATTTACTTCTCACGCATTTTCCACATACCTCACACGCTAAGTAGCTACGCAAAATTTCAAAAGGATCCACTTCAACCAGATTGCTACCACTACCATTATTTTCCTTTTTAATTTCAAGGATTGCATCATCTTTACTTTCTAAATCTAATGAACTCGCAGTATTTGTTCCCGATCTTGCAAAACTATTATCCCTTCCCACATCATCACTCATTTTGTTGGAAGATTTTAACTGGCCATGCAAAAGTCTGTCATGTCGTTCATCATTCGAATCTTTTTCAAATTTATCATTACAAATTTGACTACTTAATTTCAGTAATTCTCTTTTCTTTAGAAAAACTTTTTTTGAATTTGCAACTTTAGTTTTTTGCGAGATTAATGGCAGTTTTTCATCTATTTCCAGCACTATTGCAGATCCGTTCAGCTCTGATGCCAGAAGATAATTTTTCAATGATACAACGTTTTTTGACCTGGAATCAAATTCAGTTGCATCACAAACTCACTTTTTTGACATTCACATATGTTTTATTTCAATTTCATTCAATTCTCTTCATACGACTGTTATGAACATCACTTATCATTCCCAAGGTTCTGATATGTAATCAAAATAGTTTCGTCAATTGACAAGACTTGTTCAATACACTCAACACAAATAGTACCTCCTCCATCCTGATTATTAGTATAAACTGATTTTTTGTTTATAAGTAGGTACTTTATGAAATTCATCATTTTATATTTTTCAATCAAATAATCATCTATTGAGACATCAGTTATTAGTTATTTATGAATTAATTTGCACCATGGTTTAAAAAAACAAATAAATGAGTTACTATGAAATATTACGATTGAAACTTAGCTAGTCAATGAAGCAAGAGCATCAAGTTCATAACCAGCGTAAGCAACATCTGGTTTGCATTTATGGATGGATCCTGCGGGGTCGATAAGAGTTTCTCCATCAATGAAGACCATACCATTGTAATTATTATATGATAATCTATTATAATTTTAGTTGGTGAATTAGACATAATGAATTTTATACAATTTCAGACAAGTAGAAAAATAATAATGACTATAGCTCAACGACGACGCCTGACGCCCACTGATTTCCAAGTAGTAAATTAGGTAGATGCGAAAAATGATAACAAAATACCCGAACAAATGCAACTAATTACAGTAACGCCAACCTCTGATTCGTCTATATTGTGAGAAATACTCCAATAAGCTATAGAGTTGATGTTGTACTTACTTAGTGAATATAAAAAATTACTTAATATGTGTGACGGCTATTTCATACTATTGTAGTTCTTTACTCAGACATGGCTGAAGGCCTCCTCAAGGTACACAAGTACTCAAGCTACACTGAAACGGCCTCCAGACGTGTCTGAGGTACAACTAGAACAGTGCAAAATGGTGTTGATATTCACTAAGAAACTATAACATTAACAGATAAGTTTAAATATGTCAGTAAAAAATAATAATCGAATAACACCAATATAACTTTAAATAATCCAAATATATAACTACTGCTGCTTCCTATACACAATAAGCTCAAAAATACTTTTTTTTCACTAATCGGGTATATGAAACAATGTGATCAAGCAGTAGAATGGCATATTCTGGAAGTTCTTTGACAAAGAAATAAATCCATGTGTAACGCACAGATCTATTCATTTATTTCTCAAAAAAGGAAGATAGAACCTGTTGGTGATTGAAAAAAAAAACGTTGAGGTCAGTGAGAATTCATGACAAGTAAAATTGTGCTGAAAAAATGAGTGACTCAGGGCAGTCGGCGTCGATTACGGGAGCTGGTTACATCTACGGCAAATTTTCCCTGCTGAGCGAGTAAGAATTTGTGAGTAGAATAAATATTTCAATTCGATTATAATAATTATTGATCAATTTGTCTTCATGAAACTAACCTGAAACACCTCTTGCCTGCCAAGCGTAAAAACAATTTTATTGTATCTGCTTTTGTCATGGTGGAGCCTCCCCTCTCCCAGCAAAACCCCCCAATTCTATTACATTATTACACGCGGATGTGTATGTCTCAATAATTAAGCCTTAATGAAGTTAGCAATTATTATCTACCTCTGATAATTGAAATAAGATAGTGTATATCAAGGTAAATTTAAGTTTGGGCAAAGACTTCAAGAGAATTAACTATCTTCATTTTATTTTCTTCTTTATTAGGGAGAAACCGCCGAAACCAGAATCACGAAAATTTCATAACAACATACGCATTATTCCTCTTTTAAAAGTTATAACCCTAAGTTTTAACATCCTGTATCAAAACTTAATTAAAAGGAAAACCCTAACACCCTTCTATATACCAACTAATAACTTGTCAAATGCATTTCATTCTAAAACACCTGATACACTCAACTACAAAAATAGAAACGCAGTCTGCGCTGCCTAGTTTATGTGACAATGGTAAATGCTACTACAGTACTAAATGCTACAATGGTAAACACTACCCGATGTCACGATTTTTATAGCGAATTGATTTATATGAGTCACAGGAACATACACAGCGCCAGTTGTGTTTCAATTTGAGTAGGGCTCAATAACCAACACGTTCTCGAAAATATTACACAGTGCTCAACAGAAAATCATGCATTAACAAACTTTCCAACTTAAACTTGACAGAATAGGAACATCAGGCAATTTTAAAATTATGGATCGTTCCACCTTTGAATATCTTACGTTCTCAAGACTGTAGTCATCAATACTCAATAATAAAAATATTCAGAATTCTCGCCATCAATATTTATAAGAAGCATATCGTGAATTTAAACGTAATTTGCAGCTATTATAATTGATTTCCAGACACCTGACGTTTATTGAATTTCTTCTAGCTCTGTTGATAAGCAGACATACTCTTTTCTAGTTCATAATCCGTAATTCCATAACATACCGGGTGTTTCATAAGTCAGTTTACCAAGTGTATTTGTTAGAAGCAAATAATAAATCAATTTTATTTATATTGTAATTTAATTGAAACTGAATTTACACTACACATAGGTTGTAAACTTAAAAGAATTGTTCAAAATGCTTTCCACTAACTTCAATGCATTTTTCACAGCGTTTTTTTACACTTGTAACAATCTGTTTGCATAGATTTTTATTGCTGTTTAAGGCTTCAAATTCTCTTGCAATGGCTGCTCAATTACAGAAAAGGGGCCGTTCGGCAAAAACTTTATTTTTAATGTTCCCCCCAAACAGAAAAGTCTAATGGTGTAAGATCGCAGGACCTTGGGGGCCAATCAATCGTGCCGCATCTTCAGATCCACTTGTCGAAATTGTTATCAAGAAATTCCCTCACCAATAAACTGTAATGTGGTGGATCACCGTCTTGCTGCCAAATGAGGTTGGTATTTTCATATAAAGGACTATTTCGTAGCTCCAGCAAAACCGTATCTTGCAACATTTCAAGATATGAATCTCCACAGTGTCAAAAAAAAATATGGGCCTACGATGCCATCACTCGGTGAACTGACTTATGAAACAACCGGGTATTTTGAAATAGTGAGGTAACTAAAATTACATATCAATTTATATTCATCATATGTTGCAAATCTGATACTAAGTGAAGCGACAGTCGTGTTTGGTGCTGTTGCACGCACAAATACCAATTAAATGAATCACGGTTTATAGCTAAGGAGTAAATAACAAGCTTCATTATTCTGTGCCAACTGTACAAAACATTAACGTCGAATATTTTCTAAAGTGTCGCTCTGATGGGAAGTATCCATAATTTATATCTTCTTGAAGCAGATTTAAGTTTGGTAGTTTCCTTAGAATCCGTATACGCATTTAAACAATCGTTTTGCCCCAGAAATACCACGAAATCAGCATTTGGATAGATTTGCAACAGTAATTGAGCGATAAAAAGTTAACCACTTTTGATAGAAATACCTATCCAATTTATTACAACACTATTGTATCTATAGCAATTTCTTAGGTTGTCCAATGTTGTCAAGCAACCAAACAGCCCTCGATCGCTTCAGTAAGTTCCATCAAACTAAATCAAGATACACCACAAAATTTCAATAGTCTTGAAGTTCCAAACACAAAGACTTTGACAATATAAAGTGTTTATTACAATATTATATCGTTAACATACAGAATACATATTTGACAAAAATTATGTAACAAGTCCAATATTTGACATAAAAGTTTGATTTATACAAGCATTTGACAAAAGAATGGCTGATTAGTCCAAGTATCAAGTATCAAGAGTGAGCAACCATTCTTGAGTTCTTGACCATTGGATCAGGCGCTTATGAGCCAAGTAATGTTTTTATTATAAGTTTTTCATCATGTAAAAACAACAAAGACAACGCATCACGAGAAACCATGCTCTATGTCCCAGGAATCTAACCGAATTGCACTAAGAGCCTATCCTAACGATGACTTTTTTTCAAAAACTACGAAGTTCAGCATTTATAAGCAAACTACTAAAGCATCAATAGGTAGAAGCACACAGGACCGCGCCCGTCCCGATACATGCAAAATAAAATTCTTTGTGTCATATTATGTGTTAAAGTACGCCCACTATAGACCGTTCCGTCACGAGCAAACTCATGACCGTGCTATGCCCAGCAAACCTAAAGAATGGCTGACTAGAATATTCTGTCTGACATGATAGGTGATGCCGGCACACCCCGTTGCAACCGCGCTTGCTCCACGTTGCCATACGAATTCCTCAAACAAAACGAGTTGCTTTTTGTTATCGTACGCGGTACATGCCCGTTGCATACGGGCACAAAATAGGTACAAAAGGTATTCTAGATACGGGTATAGAGCGTGTTTGATACGTTCAAGTGAGCAGACTAGTGATCGGCACGTTCTTTGCCAGGCCTGACACGGTTCTAGTAGTGTGCTTCTACCTTAAATATTCAAATACATTTCTACAGAAACTATTTTCGAAATCGTTACTTTCACAATGGTTACTTTCTATTAGAACGTAGGCAGAAATTCACACACCAATAATTGGTAAATAAGTCCAAGTAGCGATTGGAAATGGGTTGGGAAACACTTCTGTTTATCATAAAAACATTACTGAATTCGGTCTAACTCAATGCATATCAAAACTCAATAGTCCTTCATTAGGACGTATATCACAGATAATTTTTAGAATCAACCAATGTATGTTAAATATATTGTAAAATGCAGTAAAACCTCATTCATCGTAAGATTTCAAATGGCTTTTGTTCAACTTCTGAATCAGAAACTAATGAAGAAACTTATAACAGAAGTGAGGAGTTCATTTTTAGTATTTCATAGTCTAAAAAGTAATATTAAATGAGTTTAATATAGTTGGGCAGCATACAGTAACCATTTCGTGACCTTTTCAATTTTCTAGTGACACCGCTAAAACCATTGGCATGGTTCTTTTGGGAAACACGAATTTTGTCTCAGCTATCAATAAAGTTTCGAACCATTAAACTTCTATTGAACTACAATTTCTACATTCAAATTTCTTGCTGATGATGCTGACGCGCGAGTAATGATGATCGTGCTATGGACGGTGGACCACAAGTTTTAGAGATAATTCATCAATTATCACCAGATAATTGATAATCAAACAGATATAACATATACATGTCACCTATCTAAGCCAAGTCAAGATCGTTCGTGGCTTAATATCAACATGGATTGATATTTGATTCAACATATTTAAAAAAAGAATATAAAAATATTGATGAATGAGATTTCACTAAATAATAATTCATGTATATAGGCACTTACTGATCGCGAATTGTAGTTCCCTTGCCGCCTAGTTCGACTGTATTTTCTTTTTTCTTTGCGTCTAATTTATGAAGTACAACTTCTTCAGTTTCTATTTCGTCATCACCCCGATCGTCATCGTCGTCATCATCATAATCGTCATCAACTTCCATTTCACTACCCTGAAATTAAAAATAAAAATTGTTGTAGTTATACTGGATAAGTCTTGCCCTTAATCAATGTTGATCACAATCACACTTGGAGCCTGTTTCCTAACCAAGTGAAAAATTAGTAATTTTTATTTACAGCAAGTAACCTAACTGTAATTTGTTATGAAATTGGCGACAAAATTAAAATTGTAAGTCTACACTCAACATAAAGTGTAGACCACACGGCATAAGTGAAAATCCCGTTGACCCGTTAACAAAAAATGTATTGTAAACATTAATCCTATCGAGCTTTGTTTTCAAGAAATATCGAAGTTTTTAAAATATGCTTAATTCCTGTCTCTATAACTCAAACCCTAATTTTCATATTAGAATTCTGTAGCTATCGTTGAAAGAAAAATTTGCAAATTTTGCAAAAAAAACTATCTACTTTCATTGCTAAACCACATCATTTACTATTTTTATCGGCGGTCTAAGTTCAAAAAGTTGGTTTTCCAATTCCATGCTGAATTTCAAGCAGATTTTTCTGGAATATTTTTGAGGTGGTAGTAATCAACTTAAAAACATGAAAAACAGCTCCAAATCATAATCTTTCAGATGAGTCCAAAAACATGTAAATTACTTCATGACATGAGGTCGAAAAGTGTGATTTGATTAACTGGGGGGGAAATAAGGAGATGTTTTGGCCAGTAACATCGTTTTAGTGAGGAAACTCATGAAAGAATCAAGTTATTGAATTGAAATACTCACAATATAACCAAGATAAATATGATAAGAAAACTGTATTTTTTCAGCAGTAATTTTAATATTGGAAGTAAAACATCCGGGAAGGAATTGCCAGCCGTATCTCGGTTATTTATCAACCGATTTTCAAAAATGAGATATCATTTTGTTCACAATAAAAAGCATAATATTTTGTATCGAATAAGTGTTTCCGAACTAGAGTAAAAATGTTTAGGAAATTTATTTGGCCAACATTTTGAAAAATTTAGAAATCAACAAATTGATAATATTCTTATTTATTGTGAGTTACATATTTCAAATTTCAATACAATAAACTTGATTGATTCGTGAGTTTCCTCACTAAAACGATGAAACTGGCTAAAAATAATGACATTATTAACAGATGACTTGTGCCTCAAGTTGTTTGCTTCGGATAAACCTTTCTCATTTTGTTGGTATTTTTACTAAAATGGATGAATTATTAAAATATTCAACACATATCAGGAGAGCATTGTCAGGTTCATACCGATGTATCAGGTGTAACATACCGATAGAAAGACAACATTTCGAATCTTCCATCCCCATATAATAATTATAGGCGATCTAAATTTGAACGCTGAAATGTCTGAAGGGACAGAAGTTGGCAAGTCGGCATTCTAAGCTAGAATGCAGAGGACGTAATATAACATCCATTAACGAAGGTTTTTGAAATTTTGTCGAAAATACGCCTGAATTGAACGTTTTCATAGCGTTTTATATTTCGTGGCCGAAAAAGTTGAAATTTTACTGAAAATTTTAGTTTCCATGCTGGTTTTGGATTAATTTTTCCTGGCTAGACAGTTACGGCAAGTAAAGGGAGCCTGCCGGCTAGTAAGTTATACAAAGTGCAGATCCTCGTTAATAAGCTATTGACTTAATAGTTAAGATCTGATATTCTTCATCTAATAGACAGAAAAGAATTGTATGGAAGATATCTGTTCAGGAACAATTCATTACAATACTCACTATTTTTCGCTGTGACTTGGTCTTTCCAGACGCCAAATCGTCACAAGTGACAATAGAACTTTGAAATCCCTGAAATCAGTAGAATCGTTGAGTATCTTTTTAATAAGATAGAGCTTGAAAATGTTTAGCATTTCAAAAGACTGTATACCCAGCTATCATAAGAGCCGTGGCAGGAATCCGTTCACTTAGAACTGGAACCTCTTTGAAAGGTTCAACGATTGGTTTGACCAGCAAGTGTAGTAAAATCACTTCCCGGTGGTTTGGAACCCACCAAAAACTTACGGTCCAAATCATTATCCACGCACAGGTATTAGACCTATGTGGGCGTCATCCTCCAGAAAAAGAATACATAGCAATTTTTGAATAATTATTTTAATTTCAGAAGTATGCTAAAAATGCCAGCAAATAATTTATTCATGTAAAAATAATTTTCTTGGAAACAGGCTATCATTACTACAGAGGGAAGATAGAAGTTAAAAATGTGTAAATGTGTTACCTCACTATTGTTATTCAACCTTTTGTAGCTCATGCTATTCAAGATTCTTTATTTATGTTTTATATATTTCTAGATGAAATGGTGAAGAATCAATGTCATACACCATTGGAGGGGATCCAGACCCATCTTCACCTACCTCTTCCTTAACTTGTCCGCCATCTTCAGATTTTTTCAACAAATTCTTTAGTTTCTTTTCAGCATCTATACAGCCTGTATACATATCATGCCAGGCAACCAATGTTGAAGCACATTGGAAACACATCTGATGAGGAAGTCCATCATCTTTTGATATCTGGAAGGGAATGGAAGTCATAATATCAAAGTAGCAGAACATGTAGACGAAGATTAATTACAGCTGATTTTTAACAATAAAAAATGACAAGTGAAATCAACGATGAATGGACATAAGAACAGTAAACTATCAATAAATATTACTTGATATCTGGATCACAGTCATATTTATGATGTGAAGAAGATGGATTGACAGATCGCATAAATGTTATTCATCAACTTTGACATCATATGCAATCCGATATTCATCAATCCTAAGACTTGACTACATCAATATGGATTTCATTATGCAAATAAGGCGATACACTTATTGAAAGTGTAAGGTGTCCCAATGGCAATATCTATTAAGCAATACCTCAGTACTATAAAATACTCAGTATCTATAAAAGGCCAATATAAAGTGTTAATTGGAATTAATATTTACGATAAGCGAAAATAAAGAATTTGAATAATTCATAGATCATACTTATGAAACAATAGATGCAAAAATGAATGAAAAGCTTGTGATTTGTTCTCACATTATTTGAGATATTATGTTAACACTACTTTAAGTTTATGTATGTGATTATTATGCTTGATGCCACTAAAATTGATAATAATTATCAAATTAGAAACACAACCACTTACATTTATAGGAAAATGTTTGTCTATCTTTGCTTGCAAATCGTGCTCAAGACCATCGCCTTCAAATATTGGAATCATATTTTCATGAGTATTAGCACATGCTCTGCAAAGTTGATTTATGTCAGCTTTCTCGACCCATGCTTCCAATGGGTCATTGTTTGCACCAATTTCAACACACAACTCGACTTCTTCTGCCATGTTGAAGTATTCTGGAATTAATTAATATGATTTGATTAAAAATAATAGAAGTTTTCTAATCCGGCAACTCAGAGTCCCAGTCGTTCTGGATTAGCAATTTTCCGAATCATCCAAACTCAATCCAGTTTTTTATTTCATACAAACTGGTGCATTATGAATTGATAGGATGAATAATGCGAGATAAAATTGAATAATTCTAAAAAAAAACCTAATGAAATAAATTGAGATTGTAGAAAAAATACAAACTAGGGCTATGGAGTCAGATTGTAGAATGTGCCAAGTCACAGGTTGCCAAATATAAGAGCAGTGAAGTAGTTCAGTGTAGTAGTCCTGAATATTTTTCACATTAATATGTACTAATGTAAATTTTCTTTCAGTTCCAATAAATCCATCTAGACTCTACACTATTCCGAATCATTAGACACCGAGGCTGATTTGAGTATACTAATTTAAGGCATACGGTCCACTTTTATTTTTACTTTTAAAAATCCGTAATTCTCATCAATTTTCAACTTGGTGTTATTTTAAAGACAAAAAACCAATGAGTCATAAGTTGAAAACTTAAATCAGACGTCTGATTCAAGTGCAAGGGTCGATATTTTGTAGGTGGCCGATTAATGGTATACCTTATAGAGTGGGTGCTTAAAACTTTTGAAGGTCTTTAGAATAAGGTTTACATCAAGTCTGTTTTCTCGAATGATGATCCAATCGATTTGTACACACCGGTGAAAACGTTTTGGCGCTTACTTATCGTCAATTTATAAAATAAATCTATAATTCACTAACTTCACTCTAGTATTTCCTGTTATTCTCATCTCATTTAAAAATAGATTCTCAATAAGAATAGCTTACACTTTCACTTCACCACCATAGTCCTCGCGACTAGGTGTACGTCAAATAAAACCCCAAGGATGAGTTTTTTTATGGTTTTGTTTTGATATAGAAAGAAGGTTCAAGATTTATAAGGTTTAAACTTTATATAAAGAAGGGGTTTTATGTCAGCTCGATGTACAGTACTCTTTTATTGAGTATAAGGGTTATTCAATAAATAAATGTTTGTTTAAATTTTTTCTTGGATTTGTTTGGATGTTTTTGAGGTTGTTTGGGAGCAGGTTGTGAAATTTACATCCCAAGTAGTTAGGGTGTTTTTATGATTTGTGTAGTCTAATGTATGTTAGGTCGAAATTATTGTTTGCTCTTGTGTTGTGTATATGAATATTGTTTCTGCATTTATAATTTGATTTGAATTTGGTTATATACATAATTGTTTGAATATATAATTATATAATTGTTAGGATACGGTCTTGTTTAAAATGTTGTTTGCAGTGTGAATGTTATGGTAGATCATTTATTATTCTTGTTGCTTTTTCTGTAATATCAGAATTCGTTTTAAATAGGTATGTGGTGCTGCTCCCCATGAAATAATTCCAAACCCTATGCGTGATGCAACATGAGACTGGTATGCTATCAGTGCTGTTCTTGTATCTGCAACTTGTTTTATTCTTTTGATACCATAGAGAGATGTTGATAATTTACTTGATAAGTTGTCTATGTGTTTTTGCCATGTGAGGTTTGAGTCAAGCGTAAAATCTTGCTGTAGATTATATTTCCATGTATGTTAATGGGTTCTCTGTGGTTTTTGAGGGTTTTATTTGGAAGTTTATCAGTGTGCTTTTTGAATTGTTTATATTTAATTTGAGGTTCTTAAAGGCCGTTTTTGTTGAAGTTATGGTTGCGTCGTTGTTAGTCTGTAATTTATTCATTCTGGTTTCTTCCATTTATTAATAGGGTTGTATCATCTGTAGACTATACATTTAGAAGACGTTGGAAACGTTTTAGGTTAACTGTTTATTACATGATGAATAAAAGTGGCCCTAGCACTGATCCCTGTGGTACTGCGTTTTGCATTGGTTTTGACCAAATACCTATTTAAAACGTTTTTGCCTATGTGTTCATGTTTCAATTCTACAATTTGGTGTCTGTTTGTTGGGTAGTCTTCTAGCCATTTCTTTGCTTGGCCTCTTATTCCCATCAATTTCAATGATAGTATGGTCCAGTCAAGACAGTCAAAAGCCTTTTTGAGATCCAGAAAGACTGCTGGCACTTATTTTCCTGTTCCCAGTTTTGTGTTATAAAAAGTATCAAGTCTGCAAAAGCTGTTTCTATTGATTTATCATTTCTGAAGCCGTGTTGGTTAATATGCAATTTATTGGGCTATACCTGATCTCTGTCTAAACCAATTTACATAGGAAATCATGCCACTAAAACTCTTATTCATTATGAATGAATAAAAGACGAAATTGTCACAACCACATTTATTAAAACTTGAACTAGTTTCGGTTGTTACACCATTATCAATCTCTATCAGACTCACATTTATTAAAACTTGAACTAGTTTCGGTTGTTACACCATTATCAATCTCTATCAGACTCTGATTGAGATTGATAATGGTGTAACAACCTAAACTAGTTCAAGTTTTAATAAATGAGGTTGTGACAATTTCGTCTTTTATTCATTATGGATACCTTGCACAATATCACCTTCGCCACTACAGAGAAAGTTCTTATTCATTACAATAGATCCGCTTCTTAAAGTGCAAAAACTTCTACTCAGAGTTATTAGCTATAGGCATCGGTTATTCCCATCAATTCAGTTATTCTGGGATTACAAGGTACTTAGCGTTAGGCAGTTATACATATTAGTAGTTAGCACATATATAAAGAAACACCCAAGCCAAATTCAATTCGTTGATCATGCTCACAATACCAGAGCTCGAAATAGAGATATTTCAGTTCCCAGAGTAAACTCAACATTTGCTCAAAAATCAGCATTATATGTTGGCTCTAAAGTTCTGAATAGAATGCCGAGTCTTTTGAAGAACGAGACTAACTTGAAAAAATATAAGAGTTCATTAAAGAAATGGCTAATAGATATAAATTTCATTGAATCCGAAAAAATTTTAGCAGGTAACTTCTGAATGTATAATTAAATAAATTCAAGATATAAAGTGTTTAAAACGTTCAGTCAATTTTCCAGACAATAACTATAGCATGTAATGTTTCATCATATTGTTTATGTAAAAATACTTATAATGGTATATGACATTGTCTTTTGTAGGGTGTTTTTTATTGTTGTATAGAGTTAGCAGTGATAAGTTTGTAGAGTTAGAAAGGTGGTAGATAGTAGTATGTAGTGCTAGGTAGTATATAAGTAGTCATTTTGGTGTTAGTAATATTAGTGTTAGTTATATAATGTAGAATATTTCAATAATAATTAGAATACTAACATGGATAATCAACAATAATGTTTCAATTATTTTAAAAGGAATTTTGCATAAATTGAAAAACTTACTAGACTGTTTCACCCCAGCACATATTTATATAGTGGGGTGTTCACGAGTAATCAATATGAAAATATTTATACACAGACATTGTAAGAATTTATTATTATGTATCAAATGAAAATAAACTCCTCTGGACAGGGTTGTTCAGAGAAAATTGATTGAATTACTAATTTCTATTTCATGAAATACATTTTACCAGCATGTCAAGTTTTATTTCGTAGGTTGATGCATGAAAGTTGATGTTCAAGTACGAAAATCATAAATCGAACAAAAAAAATCGAACTTGAACATTGACTTTCAAACGATTAATGCTATCGTTATCAAATTTGTCTACATTCTGCAAGCCTTTCCAATCCGTTTTATACAAAAAGTGAATGCATTGAAGAGGACTCTGTAGCATTTGAGGTAATCATTTCCAAAAGAGTTTTTCACTATCTAACCTTTTCTGGCCGAAAACCAGAAAAGCTAACCCACACAGAAATAGTCATTTGACAATTTACTACCAATAAGTCGATCTTGATTTTGAGCGATGTCAAAAACACCTAGTTAACCTGAAATTGAAGGTATTTTGAACTTAATAAAACAAAGGTGAGCGCCAAAATATTTTCCTACAACTGCTCGTAAAAAATTACATGCTGAGAACCAATCATAAAACAGCTGTTTACTGATAAGCGAGCAGTAAAGAAGTACTCAACTCCTGCTAACGTCATAGCCTCACTTACTCTCGCCAGTGCTGCCAACCGTTCATTTTACGATTATCGTACATGACGTTCAAAATTATCATATATTTTACAATTATTCATGTTTTAATAAAAATAACTATCTTTTAATTATTTTAAATAACTTACGGTAATTATCTTTCATATTAAAAATATTTTTTTTGAAATTATACAAATTCTAGATCCTTAATCTACAAATTATCGTACAAAACTATAATAATTATCATACGGCTGGCAACACTAAAGCATGCCAGCTGATTCCTGCCAGGTAAGTTTATCATAACCTTAATGATAGCGCGGTACGTGAATAATTTCATACAATTTTTGAATCCAAACCACAGTTGTAGGAAAAATGTTGTATGTATTTTGAGTGTAAACCTTCTTCATCCATCTCGCAAAATTACCGTAGCCTGCTCAACTATTAACTAGTGACAAAAGTTGCTCTTTACGCTCTATACATAACCATTTTGATTTAGTCAGAAAAACATGACAAATCGATAAAAATCATAAATCTAACAAAACGGACCTGGTATTTGATCTACACTTACGCTTCTTTGCAAGAAATAAAGGCTAATCAAAATTTTTGAAAATCAATTTCCTAATTTGGCCTACTCAATGCAGTCAACTCCCAGTCATCCTGGATTGGATTATCCGCGTTCAGAATTAACTGAGATCCTGCTGTGCTTAGTGGGGTGTCGTGTGGAAAGCGAACGCTGCTGGACTAGTTACATTGCATTCTAAACATCGTACTATTTTCAAGGATAGTTTTATATTCTCCGCACGATCGCTGAAAACCCTGAAATGCCTTGTATGTAAGCCATGTTTACCCGTGATTTTCGATTGTCCGTGATGGTCCTACCAGTGATCATCCAAGATAATCGGGAGTTCACTACAAACATTGTTCAGACAGAAACAAGCTCACCAGCCTTCCATGATATAGGTTGTTTCAGACGTAATAAGATTGGTCCGGAATTTGGATTTTACGCAAGAATTATGTGTTTATGTACATTGATTCAATGTACAGATGACAATAATTTCGAAGTGGATAGCTCTGCTGCAATAAGTGGGTAGCAGTTCCGCCATCTTGGATATATATATATATTATATAAATTATTGACAAAATTAGTTTATAAAAAGTATTTTTGTGATAATAGGCATAGCTGGACTCGCTGACTCAACGAAAAATTCATTTCATTAAATTACATAGGCTAGATAAATCGTTACCAACCACTGAAACGACGCCTATTTTTTACTTTTATGCATTGCACTAATGTACAAAGTACATTGTACAACGTAGAGTACAAACCAAATAAGAAAAATGAGAAATTAATGACTAAATAAATGAATAACACATTGAAATGTTAGCATATCATCATAATACAAAAAAACAATGCTTACCTGAAACGGACTCGATTAACAATGTCCTAACAGTTTGCAGTAAAATGTAGAGATGGATGCAGTTGATTTCAAGTCAAATTCGATTGAATTAACTAATCAAACGAAAATAACTTAGGAGGTGCATGATCCTACTTTATCAACAATGCAGTACAACTCTAAATAATTGAAGTATTTGAATGATAGGAGCCCAAGCCATGTTAACACAGAGCGACAGATCACAGGATTCAATGAGTATTTATAGTTCAAAATGGCGGATGAGTGGCAAAACGGCAAAGGGATTGCAATGCGGATTGTGCTTTTATCAAGACCTTCTAGATTATTTAGGCGTACACACGGAAATCATGGCGGACAATCCAGTCAATTTAATTATTATCCCCATTCGTTTATTCTATAAAAACCGCTCACGTTGATGAAAACCTCAAAATAATATTTGAGCATGAGATGGTAAAAGGAAATTTATAACAAGAAGAACAAAGTTTATTGTGAACTGTAATCATTTCATGTACCATAAGATATTTTTTGAACAATCAACAACAAATATTTTGTTCCCCAGATTCATAGACCACATACCACAGAATCATACGATTTGATACAACATGTAGCTTGTATCATACATGCCATTGATATAAATATACAAATGATTTTTTCAAGTCAATTGCTAAACTCTTTGAATAAATAAATTCAGTGGCGTAGCTATGGAGGGGGATCGCTAAAATCTTTGAATAAATAAATTCAGTGGCTTATTTATAGAAAAAGATTTCGGGGGTGCCCCAACAACAGGCAGTGGCGAACCCAAGATTTTACCATGATTGTGGTGTTCGTGACTACCAGGAGATATGGAATACCCCCATTGAAAAGGTGGGTCCAGGGGTCCTCCCCTGAGAAAATTTTTCATTGAAGTGAAAATCACAGATTTCTACTAATTTTCCTATTTGTGTTTGAAATTTCGGGGGGGGGGGGCTTAAGTTCCCTGAGCCACTCCCTTAAGCCCTCACTGAGCACATGGGCGTGACTACGGGGGGGGGGGCATCATCTCAAAGACAAAATAATAAAAAATTGAATTTTCACAAGCCTTAAGAAACAATTTATGACAAAAATATTCAAAAAAGGTCTGTAATCGCTAAAAATGTGGTTTTAGAGAGATTATTTTTACAAAAAATATTCTGGAAGACAAAGCTGGGATATACCCAAGTAAACCGGTATTTAATCATGGGCAAATATAAATATGTTGCATTTAGCTGGGTTAAATCTCCAGAAGGAATCTAGTTTGTTTATTGAGAACAGCAACAAATCAACAAAAAAGACTGTTCTCACACAAAAAATATAGTATATGTACAGGGAAATTCTGACACATAGATAATTAGATTATAACAGTTTGTTTGATTTATAATAGTATAATGGTTTGTTTTATGTATTAGTGTTTTTCTTTAGAGGCTTTTGCCCCTGCAATCCACTAGTAATGTTTATATTGCTTGAATACAGCACTGTACTGTATATAAGAAGGAAGTTCATATTGATGCAATTTCGCTTTATTTGAAAGAGATTTGGCCACCATATTGAATTTGAAAAAATATATATACATTGCTGTGCCTATAAGGAACACCCATATGAAAAATCATAACAATTGGTCCAGGTGTTCGTCTGTAGCCTAATCGTGAGACAGACAGACAGAGAGAATTCCAATCATCTTGAAGGACAGATTTCACTTAGTTTAGTCAATCAATGCATTATTTTGGAATTGTTAAAGTAAAATGGGTGGAATATTTTAATCTATCAAAAATTGTGTTGAACCCTAAAGATTCCCAAGAACTCAAGGTTGCAAATTCCAAATTGGACCAAATTTAATGCAATTTCGACTGCCCTGATTTATTTAAAACCCAATAGCTGATAATATTTAAAATCTGGGCTCTCACTTGCCATAAAATTTTGTATCATTTTTATTTGTTTTTAATAGTAATACAAATTAATATTTCACATCATTTATTTATTAAAAAGTGCTATTAAAATGTTTTTTTTCATTTTTATTCTACTTAAGTTGATAGGCTACTTGAGTCTGCGTGCTGCTGCTGTAGTGGTTGTGTTCCTGGGTGTGGCGACCAGCGGGTGACCCGATCTCATGTCTTTCCAGAGGTGCACAGAACGCGGGTGCATTCGAAGTCTTCGAAATCTTATTTTAACGTAGATAATACTGGATGAGTAGGGACAGAGCAAAGGAAGCAGGAACACAGCCTAACAATGAAGAGATTTTGGGAAGAGAAGAAGAGGAGGGATAATGGATGATCATATTTGATGTATTCAAGTTAAACACTGTCCTGAGGGCAATAATGAATAATTAAATGAATATGATATTATTCGTTAAAATAAGATTTCGAAGACATCGAACGCACCCGCGTTCTGTGTGCATCTGGAAAATACGAGAGCGGTTCACCCGCCGGTCAACCACACCCAGGAACACATCCATTGCAGCAAGCAACCTCTTGATACTTGAGTATCAAGCGATGCCACGCAGAGGTGATTAAACTTTTAGCCTGTAGGAAGCGCTTATGCTGTAGATCGCGGCAACTATTTTCCACTGCCTTCTATTCAACGTCGTCCTTCGCTTCTGAGTCCGTCGTTCATCTGCGTTGTGTAGTGTTGGAAATGGAAGGTAGTGGTTGTACTAGTTTGATATGGCTTCCATCTATGTTTATCTTCATCTGAGTGCTTTCTCTACTCTTCTATTCTACTGATATACGTTTGCTGTTGGATATTTCTACATCATCGACCTTTCTATCATACTGTGCACTGTGTTCAATATTTGAATTTGTGGGTTTGAACTTTCAAAAGCATGAAAGTTCTGCCTCAATCGATTTTCAACCAAAATTTATGCTAGAGGACTAGATTGATTTTGACGTAGAGTATATCAGATATAATTATTGCAAAGTAAGGAGTGATTCACTTCCTTGTGATGCAAAATGATCAGCTTTGATTGCTGTGTGCCGGGCTGTGATAACAATTTTGATCCTAGGGTAGCGAAAAACTCTGTCACTTTTCACAGGTAATTGTACTAAGAATGCCATCCATTTTTTGTAACTACTATGCGTCCCCTTTGATAATTTGGAATCAACTGCCAACCTGCAAGTGGTCGGGGTCTGATACCTTTTAAATATCTGCCAATCGAATTACTTCTTTAAGCGCTTGTAGGCTATTTTAAACTCAACAGGTATGCAGTCGGTAGTAGTTAGCTTTGTTTGTGTAGCTACAACTCAAATGAGAAGTGAGGTACTGTCATTTGCGATTCCTGAAAGAAAAGTTGGTCACTGAAAGCTAGTTAGCCATTATTAAAATTTGCTTTTGATCCCTACTTCACTACGTGTTCTTATATATTAGAAGTTAATATGCGTTTATGATGTCAGTAGACTACATCCTGACTAAAGACCCCTTATTAGAACCATCAATATTATATCTCGGCCCCTTCGCGCAGGCCATGGCCTTTGCAGTGACCTGTTTTATTACTATTTTCCTCAGTTTTACTTTTTTATTCAAGTTTGTATTACTCAGATGTATTTTTATGTCCATATATATATATTTATGTTATAAAGGATAAATAAATGATTTGATTGATTGACATCTTTAGAAGTAACTGACATCTGACAAAGCACTCAAGGATGCACTTAGATGGGTGACCGTGCATAAATGACTAGATGTTATAAGCTTTATTATCACTTACCCGGTTGTTCGAAACTCTCCTGGCCACCTAAAATAATAGTTCCACCATGCTCCCCATAACATGGCTCGAACTGCGAGGTGGAACTACCCGTAAGGTCTCCCCAACAATAAAAGCCATACGCTTATTATTATCATTATTAGTGTAAAAAGTTAATGTAGATACTTAATTGAGTAAAAGAGACAGTCAATATTTATTTAAAAGAAATACAGTAGTTAGGCACATATGGTAAAACTGAACAGGAATTTAACAATCATCGCCCACAAATATAGTTCTAGAATAGTGTGCCAATCAATGTTCATAAAGATAATAACGTAATATTATGTGGATAATTTTATCTTTACAGATTTCCAAGATATGACCCACTCCGAACTGCTTGGACTAACGCTATCTGCAAACCGGGCTTCAGACCTACCTTATGGTCTTCGGTTGTGTGTTCCAAGCACTTCAAACAAGATGATTTTGTAATTAATTCTCAAACAGCAGTGTTGCAGAAAACTGCAGTTCCAAGTATTTTCACCCCTGCTCAGTTACAACTCATGGATAAATTAAAGCAGTGTTCAGCTCCAGATGTAACTCAACAAGAAGGTAAGTTACTGGAAATCCTCTACTGTGTTTTAATTGCTAGAATTGTGAGCTGAAGGAACGAGTTGGTTTACAAAACCTTGAAAATCGGAATTGTCACTTGATCATTTTAGTAGAGGAAAGCAGTAGTTTTTATTGGAAGAAAGTAGAACATTTGTTTTACCGCTGTAAATTAAACTTGGAAATATAATGTAGGTTTACACCTGCCTTTGGATCTGAATCTCTCTGTAATCTGGATTTGAAATGCCTGAATAGAAAAAAACCACTGTAAAAAGCAAAATTCAGAAGTTATAAGTTATATCATTGTCCAATTTCTTACTTGAATACGGACGAGTTTTCATGATTGTTTTCATAGTATGAAAACATCAAAATAATCTTTCTAATTTATGTGATGATAATAATAATACCATCATTATTATAACATACAAAATTGACCCTTCAGTGTAACGCAATTCTTAACTATACGATATACATGTAGTGCTTTAAAAACCAGATTACATATTTGATGCATAAAAGTAGTAGCCTAAATTCCTTTTGGTAGACAGATACTCCATTATATCTAGGGTGCTAGGGAAAAACAATATAAGTCAAAAAACCACATTTTTCAGGAAGTGGAAAAAACTAATTTATCAAGTGAAAAATTGGAATCGACAATGTTTCAAATGCTTAAACACCTGTTTTTCTCACAAGAAAACAATGTATTGATTGTTGGTAAAGTAATTCCACTTCATTGATAAATTACATGACTTATGTTATAAGGACCAGTCAAATATCATGACTTATACTATTAGGAGCAGGCCAAACTACATATGTCCAGAATCAGTTATGTTGGAATATTGGTTAGAAATAATCCAAATATGATATGAAAATGATACTACCAAACCCAAAAACAATATTTTATTCTACAATCACATAAATTTTCATAATAAGTAATAGAAAATAATAATAATTATAAGTAATAAAAAATTTAAATTTCAAGGGTAAAAGTAAATTTATCTTTTTAAAAGTTTCTATCATTATTTATTAAAAAATTAAATAACTTATCAAATTTATTTAAGAATCAGTATTAACTATTAATATAATAAGTAGCAGGAAGTAGCTCAGAGGTGTGCTAGATAGTTTACACACTCACCTGTGCAGCCAGACCCTTTGTAAAGGTGGGAGTGGACTGTCAAGCATAGAGCTTCAGAATTTGTTTCGGTGGGCTTGGCATACCGTACTGATACAATTCTGTTAGCTCAGTGAGGAAAGCAATCACAAACTACCTCACTCCTCGTTTGTGTAGTACGCTCTTCAGACTAAAACCTAACGTTAAGGTCTGAAGAGTCACCTACAGTCGTATCGGCTATGGTACTATCTACATACATACATAATAAGTAAATTCTTTATTTATTCAATACATTCTTCGATGTCAGGAAGAATGTTAGGGACTGACTTCAACTCATTGTAGGAATGATGCAGGTATGGTGTAATGAGCTCCAATAAATCCATGTTTTTTTTTCTCGTTTGATATTGGTTGAGTTTTGTCATGAATTTTTTGGGGTCCAGTTTTGCTGTTTCCGCACATACTCCTCTTTGAAGGAAAATCAATGTAATGAATGGTTAAATTCAAGAATGAATTTACGGTTCTTTGTACCGAATTTCCTTTTTCTTGTATAGGCCTACTATGGAACACAATAGTTCACTAAATATAGCATTCGTCATTCCCAACTTGTCATAAATCATCAGCCTCTCTCCTTCTTCTCCATATTTCCTTCATTATCTCGCTTTGAGCCAATCTTCTCTCTCTGGACCATGTTTCTCGCTTCTGTTCTTCTGGAAAAACACTAACCTGTAATTTATTCCTCAACTCCATTCTCTGACTCTGATATCATGATATTTTTTTGTTTATTTTAAATGTCTTCCACTTTTCTAGCTGTAGAAATCTGTTCCTCAGTCAAATCAGATGAAGATTCAGAGAGACTTCCATAATCAGATTCTCCTGTGAACATAATAATAAATAAATAGTGAAAATATTATTAATAATTTTGCACAGAAGTGTGAGAACAGTAGGTGAATATGATCTAAGGACTATACCAGACCTACAGCCTAGTAGGTCTAGTTTCTGGACTACTGCAAGCTATATACAGTTTTTATACTGATGCATTCAATTTAATCAAATAACAGGAACTTAATAACTGTAAACTTGTAATTAAACTTTCAAAATCCTCTAGTCTCAGTAAAAATCATCTCATTAACAAAGGATATTATGAGATTATCATTAAAAGTATATGATGCTCACCATAATTTTCATTTCCATTGTTGTTATTCCAAACTTCCTCCATTCTTCTTCTGGTTTGACTTCTCTTGATAAGATTGGAGAGAGTATCATAATCATTGCAATTTCCAGAAGTCCCTGAGAACAAGAATGAATAATTTTGCAATGGCCATGTTCATGAAAAGTAGAAAAATATGTTGACTCATTGATCTTACCCACAGTAGTAAAGAAGACGAATCAAAATAACTCCCAATATGATGTCGGTTGAGGTAGATCAAACATACATTCAATGAAAAATAACAGTCTCTAAAACACTTGACCCAGAAAAATTTCAAATTTGATGGGAGACGAATAGTGTGCAATGAATTGAATAATAATAATTAGGGCAGTTCCACCTCGCCATATGGCATTTTATGTGAAACATGATGGGTTTACTGTTCAGGTGGGTTCCAAAACACCAGGTAGGTAGATGACAATGAAGCAGATAACAGAACATTTTTCTCTGCCTGTCTTCCATCAAAGTGCAAATTTGTATATAGTCATGCTTAGAATATACAGAACAGCAAGTCTTGAGGAATCAAGAGAATAATGAGTCTGAGAAGATAATGTAACTTACCTAGTTTTTGTGCCATTTTCAATATCAGCTCAGATGTGGACGCCATCTCCATTTCTGCATTATCTCACCTCACTTGGTTTCGATTGAACAATGAATTAAAAATTCCATGAAAGAAATCACCAAATACAAATTTTTGTTGCACGTTGTGTTTCATGTGATCAAACACTCAGCAATGCCACAGAAAGGAAACAGCTGTTTGAATAACATTGTCAACGAAAAGTACTAGAATAATGAAAGAATGCTCATTTTGGCATTACATCTTCATATAAAAATTCATATAATATTGATTTTGATTGATTTTTGATTGATTGATTTTGAAGCTTCTTTATTGTTCAGTAACATGAATACAAATAATCACAGTAAATTATAAAATTTCTCCAGAACAATAAAGCCCAAGGTCACACGACCTGTGTGGGAAACAAAGATCTATTTAAATACAAAAAAGAACACTCGAGAATACATCAACCGGCCTTAGGAAAACAACAAAATAAACTCAAATAATACCTATCTAACACTGTTTTAAAACTAAATTCATAATAAAAGGTTTCCTATCCACACAATTATAATAATATATAATGATAATCATAAATAAAAACTTCTGTTATAAGCAAACTAGATACTTATGAAAATACCTGAAAATAAACAATACTGTATGATAATTACTGATTTTAAATAAAACACTAGTAGAGAACAATATTATACAAAACATTTCATACACATTAAAATTCATCTAACAATATTAAAATATTTATCAATATCATTTTCAAACAATATGTGCCTACGCAGTAGTTTCAAAAAAATATTTTTTATTTGACATTCCTTGATATTACTTGGTAAAAAATTAAAACAAGTTGGAGCCAAAAAAAGGTAAAATTTTCTGAATGCAGTGAGATTGGGCTTTGGTACAATAACATTCAATCTATTTCGAGAAACTCTGTAAAAGTCACAAATCCTTTTCTCTCCACTTCTGTCAAAAAATATTTTCAATATCTTGTAAATATATAAATTTCTGATTGGCAAGATATTGAGGTTTCTAAATAGTTGGAAAGTGTGATCAAGCCTTGTTCTATATGAGATGATCCTTATGAATGCTTTCTGCAGTATGATTATTGGATGAAGAGTTGAGAAATATGTGCCTCCCCAGACTTCTAATCCGTATTCAATTTTTGAATTCACCAGTGCAAAATACAATGATCTCAACAGCTCCGGATAGCAAACTGTACGAAGCATATAAAATATTCTAATGTATTTAACCAGTTTACTCTTCAAATAAGACACATGCTTCTTCCAATTCAACCTACTATCCACCCAGAGACCTAAGTATTTAATTTCTTCAACTTGTTCAAGATCCAGACATTTGCACTCATTCGGCTCAAATGAACAGTTTGTTTCATGGTACTTCAGTGGTGATGTAAAAGCAACATTTTTTCTGAGACTAAATATAATATATTTAGTCTTCGGACTCATTGCCATTAGATTAGTTGTGAACCACCATCTAAGTGCATTGATATCATTTTGCATGTTATTATGCAATTCGACCATTGAATCAGCCTTATAGAAAAGGGCTGTATCGTCGGCAAACGCAATCAACTCACCCTTGAATACTCCATTACATAGACTATTAATATAAATTAAGAAAAGTAACCCAGATAGAACAGAACCTTGGGGAATACCAACGTTCTGCTCACCGACACGACTACAAACATAATTTACTCTTGTAACTTGTGTTCTCCCAGTCAAATAAGATCGGAACCAGTTTTCAGCTACACCTCGTATACCTGCTAGTCCCATTCTATACAATAATAAGTTGTGATCTACGGTATCGAAAGCCTTCATGACATCAACAAAAATTCCAGCACACATCTTACCTTCATTAACTCCTGTAAAAGCCTTTGACATAAAGTCTATAACAGCCGCTCCTGTATTCAATCCACTTTGAAAACCATACTGTTTTTTACTAAAAAAATTTTGTTTCTCTAAAAATCCAAGCACTCTTACTTTGACTATTTTTTCAAGTAATTTTGAAAAAATTGAAAGTAGTGAAATGGGTCGATAGTTGGTTGGTTGCAATTTGTCATTTTTTTTAAATAGCGGAGTAACCACTGCTTTTTTTAGTTCAGAAGGAAAGTCACCGGTACTCAAACTGAGATTAAATATGTGTACTAAAACATCAACAATGTGCTCTGAAATTGACTTTATGATGACTGAAGTAATCTTGTCATAACCAGGTGCTTTATTATTATTTAAATTAAAGATTATTTGCAAGATTTCATCTCGAGAAGTAGGATAGAGAAATATTGAATCTCTGTTGTAAGTATCTTTGAAGTTATCATTAAATCTACAGAAATTACCTTTCATATTAACATTATCTTCTAATACTTTTCCTCTTAAATCGTTTGCAACTGAGCAAAAATATTCGTTTAAGACATTTGCTACTTCATTTGGGCTGGTTATGAGAGAATCGGCTTGATCTTTTAGTATTATTTTATTTTGTTTATTCTTACCTCCTATAAGTTCCTTTATGCATGTCCATTGTTTTTTAATATTATTTTTATTTTTTTCAAGGATATTAGAATAATATGATTTTTTAAACGATCTTATTTTGTTAATCAAACGATTTTTGAAATGTATATATTCGTGTTTCAAGTCCAGATTGTGAGGTTGCTTGACATACTTTTTATAAAGTAAGTTTTTCCTGTCCACTTCTTTTTTTAATTTAGAATTCATCCATGGTTTTAAAAAATTTTTTTTTTTTGTTGTTACAGTTATGAAAGAATTTTGGACACACTCTTCAATCTTAGCCATGAATTTTTTAAATGCCAAAGAAGCTGATTCACATGCATAAATGTCACAACAGTCAATATTTTTAATACGTAACTTCAAAACATTCAAGTCCATCTTATCATATACCAAAAACGGTTCTATGTCATTCACAATATCAGTAGATGTAATGTAAGCAACGGTCATCATATGGTCAGTAATACAAGTTTGGATAACGCTTGCACTACAAAGAAATTTACTATTAATCTTGGACCGATAAAAAATATGGTCTATGCAAGTTTTAGAGAATTCTGTTACTCTGGTCGGCTCATTTATCAAGGATATCAGCCCATGACTAGCTAAACTAATTATATACTCGTCCGTACTAGGATTTTCATCTAAAATATTGATATTCATATCACCATTGATCATCAAATTGGGAGATTTGATGAGAGAAAGAATAAACTTAAGCTCATTAGTAAACGTAGATATTGACATCTCATGTAATCTGTAGACTGCCAGTAATTCCAATGGCGAACCACGTGATACTGATATTTTTACGTGAATATAGTCCGCAGTTGTCATACGATGGGTATCAAGTTGGACACAGGTCAACCGATTTGATACAAGTACAGCTACTCCACCTGATCGATAATCATTGTTACATTTAGCATACATTGTATAATTCGGCAAATAATATTGGTCAATTTCGCTGTCACCTACCCAAATTTCTGTCATTATAATTATATCTGGCATCCTATCCAATCTGTGTAATTCTACCACAAATGAGTCGAAATTAGCTCTCAAGCTACGAATGTTTTGTTGTATAATTATAATACTATTCTCCAAATCGTTGAATATTTCATTATTAAGATCTAATATACCCTAAAAATTGTAACACACTTGCATAACATTCTAAGTTTGATCAATTCACAAACATACACAATATACACAGTTATATCGACAATTAAAAACAACCTGATGAAAGAGACAAAAAAATACAGACTTCTGCAATTTATGTAATTATTCCTACTGGAGAACTTGAGGCATTGTAGAATTTATTGCACTCTGGCGTCATCTTCAGCTGCAGCTTCGACTGGCATTCCATCATTAGGTTCCTTTTCGACAAGCATTTCTGGCGCAGTCGGTAAATTTTGCAGTTTTTTCAAGTCTTCCATCGCAGTCACAGCAATTACTCTTGCTCCTTCAGTTGGTCGTACCAAAATTTTTCCGTTTCTCACCCACACGAAACTGAAGCCTTTTTCCTTCTTGAGCGCTCGAACATCCCTGTGAAGATCTCGCCTTACCTTAGTTAGGCTCTCATTAATGTAGATTACTTCTCCAGGACTATTCTTCTCTCCAATGTGCGTGGTATTCAGGTTTCGCTTCACACGTCTCTTATGTAATATGTCTTCTTTCGCGGCTCTTCTGGTGAATTTAACGATAATACCACGATTAGTCCCCTCACGCTTAGTTCCCAGTCTGTGGCATGCATCGACCATATCATCTGTTATATTCATTCCCAAAGCCTGTCCTACCTTTTTAACTTCATCCAGAACATATTCGTTTGATTTGTCGGGTACCCCATTTATCTCAATGCAATTGATACGGGAATACTGTTCCGATTCATCTAACGATATTTCTAGTGCTCTCACTCGTTTCTTGAGCATAGTGTTCTCTCCTAGTAGTTCGTCAATCTTTTTCTCGTAGCGAATAATTACCTCAGTTTGCTTTTCAATTTTAATTTTCAAATCATCAATGTTCTCATGGCAATTATTGACTGACTTACCCAATTCTATTTCCAGGTCCCTGGTTTGCTCCTTGTTTTCCGCTCTAATCACGTTCAACAGTTCTAACACATCACTCAGGTTTGGACTGTCCTTATTGAGTTCGGACTCCACTAACATACTCCTTTTTCTCTTCTTCGTACAATCAGCACATCTCCAAATATGCTCTCCACTCTGGAAGAATTCAATGTCATCCTTAGATAGTTTGACACATGTTGCATGAAAAGACGAGTCACAGTCATTGCACTTAATTTTCGAGCTTTTAACGCCTATGTTTTTATTACACAAATTGCATTTATCGGCCATTTTTGCTACAATATTCAAACAAAATAAAAACAAAACTGTCACTACAAGGAATTTGAAACTAGAAACTTAAAATTTAAAAAAGAGAAACCACACGCATATCGAAACTTGAAAAGAAACGTTAATAGAACAATCTTATCAGTCCAGATAAGGCCGGCCGCTGTAGGTCTGTTCTCCTCGAGCTCTGAATCATAACTCAAACAATTAATGTAATAATAATATTTTATTGAATATGAAGATTGAAAAAACATTGCATATTTTCGACTTGTCTGCTTTTTCCCTATTCGTTTTCCCCAGCAGGCGACCCGAATATACATGGGTTACAGAAGTATAACTTGACTTGTCTGCTTTTTCCCCAACTCTCAGCTGATAATAACAAAGTAAACATAGTACAAGATTGACTTGTCTGCTTCTTCCCTGTCACATATCAGAGCTTTCTACTTATACTGTTTTGAGAAAACCTTATAGTTCCTTTGGTAAGCAAGATTGACTTGTATTACTATGACCAAATGATAGATCTTGATTTTGTCAGTCTGGGTATGGACTTAACATGTTTTGACCATTTTGTGACTTATATGCTTTTTCCCTGGCACCCTAGATATTAAAAGAGAAATAGAAAAATTGAACTTTTTTTTAGTTTAAAGTTAATTTCTGAGGCAAAGTACCAATTTTTAACAAATAAATGCAAATATAATCATTTATTTGTGCCAGATTACATGACTGATTATTGTAGCCTACTATGTAGAATATCTATTATTTACTATGTAAGTAATGATCAAAATTATTTCAAGTTTAAGGCTCATTGAATTTATTACTTTTGTCAATAGCCCTGAAAAATGCTATTTTTTGAGAATTCTTCATTGTGATAATAGCAGATGAAATCAAGGAGATGTTTGAAATGATTGTGAACCTTTTAATGATAATTAAAGGCTCACAATCATTTCAATTTAATGAACAATGAATGATTCTACTAACAAGATGAGAGACAAACTATATAACAAGATAAATTAATGACTGTTCCAATAGGTACTAAATAGCTACAGCTGGAAGTCACAAACTAATATATCATATGTTAAACATCATCACATTCACTCCACCTAAGAAGAGAATGAAGTGAGTGTTCATAATCGGCAAGGTAAGAAGGAAGTCGTTTGTTTCTTCTGCTTCTCCGTTGTTCATTTTGAGATATATTGGGAGTACAATTATTTTCTTCCAGAGATTGAGAGGGTTGAATTCGATCTTTTTGATCTTCAGCTTGATCCACTATATCTTGAGGTTCATCAGCATCTTTTATGACTTCTGATTCTTGAAGTTCAGTGGAGGGTTCCTCTAAACTAGCTACAGGAACAGTTGGTGCTAGGTCTCTCGTTGACACTGTAGTTTCTCTTCCATCTGGAAATTTTATATGAGCATATTCACCATTTCCTTCAAGTAAATCAACTTCTTCAATCAAGGGATCATATTTTGATGCTCTTACATGTTTCTTGAGTAGCACAGGTCCTGGTGAGATAAGCCAAGAAGGAGTAGAGCCACCATTTCCAGTACGTCTGATGAAACGGAACATTCTTTCATGAGGAGTTTCATTAGTAGTTGTACATAATAGAGATCTAATTGAGTGGAGTGATTCTTGTAGACTGTCTTCCCAGTGCGTGATTGGTAGATTTCTAGTTTTTAAAGCTAACTGAACAGTTTTCCATATTATGCCATTATACCTTTCAGGTTGCCCATTGCCTCTTGGGTTGTTCGGCTGGATGCAATCCCATTGATTGCTAAATAATCTTTAAGTTCTTGCGACATAAATGATGATCCTCTGTCTGAATGAATATATGCTGGTGTTCCAAACATGAAGAAAATCGATTGTAAAGCTTTAATAACAGTTGTAGATGTCATATCAGGGCAAGGTATTGCTATAGGGAATCTCGAATATTCATCTACTATAGTCAAAAAATAGTTATTTTTGGTCTTAGATGGTATTGGGCCTTTAAAATCCAAATTGAGGCGTTCAAACGGTGAGATTGCTTTAATGAGATGTTTATAAAACCTTGGTTTAATTTCTGCACACACTCTACATTGATTTACTGTTTGTCGCACTTCATCAAGAGAGAATGGGAGATTTTTACTTCTGATCCAATGATAGAATCGAGCTGTTCCTGGATGGCACAGTGTTTTATGATAGTTCTGGATTCTCTCTCTTCCATTTGTTATATTTGCGCACATTCGGGATAAAGCATCAGCAATTACATTTTCCTTACCAGGACGATAAGTAATATCATATGAAAAGCAAGAAAGTTCCAAGCGCCAACGTTGAATTTTTTCATTTTTAATTTTACTCTGGTGGTCTTTCGAAAATATAAAGGAAACAGATCTTTGATCTGTGATAAGTTGAAAATGTCGCATTAGAAGAAAGTGGCGCCACTTACGGATACCCTCAACTATAGCAGAAGCTTCTTTTTCTATTGCTGGATGATGTCGTTCTGTTCGTGATAGTGAGCGGGAGAAGAAAGCAACTGGTTTGCCCGATTGTGATAATGTAGCACCAATAGCAACATTTGATGCATCGGTTTCCACCACAAATGGAGCTTCTGGATCAATGACAACCACCATTGCATCAATGATAGATTGTTGCATTGCTTCAAACGTTAAAATATCAGATGCGGTCAATGGAAATTTAGCTTGAACTAAAGGATGTATTTTATCAGAGAAGTTGGGAATAAATTTTGAATAGTGTGAGAACATTCCGAGAACTCTTTTCATAGACGCAGCATTTGCTGGAGGGGGAAATGATCGTAATGATTCTAATCTGCTTGGGTCAGGTCTGATAGTCTTGTCTTTGATGATATAACCAAGAAGGTTGATTTCAGATTTTGCAAACGAGCTCTTTTCCAAATTAATAGTCAATTTGTACTTTTGTACAATGTTCATGAATTTTTTTAAGTTTCTATCATGTTCTTCCATGGTAGTTCCACAAATTGTAACATTAAGAAGCTTTCTTAGGAAAATTGTTTGTGTGTTAACCTAATAATTGTTCTTAATTGTTGCTTGTGTGATATCCGCAATAAATACGATTTGATATTGACTAAATAGGCTAACTTATATATTCATTATGAAAGTTATTTCAATTTTTATAGGAAAATATTTATATATCAGTATTACATGAAAAAGTATGTTTTAACTTTCATGGTTTGCTTTGTTGTTATAGATAGTAGAAACGAGAAAAGTCTTGAAGCGACTACCAATGGTTCTTTGTTGGTTGGTTCAATGTCCAAAATGAGGAACAGCACTGTGGCAGATTTTTCTCAACTTTGTAGAATTTGTGCTAGAAGCAGTGACAGACTGATACCAGTTTTTGAAGGTGACGGACTTTCAGCAGAATTAGCCACCAAAATGCTTCATTATCTATCTCTAAAAGTGAGTTCTATTTTGTAACAAATAATTTAGCATAAATTACACATCAATTATGAATTTATCAGTTATGATCGCTATTAAGTTTACTCACTTTAAAATTAAATGAAAAAAAATCTTTATCGGCGGAATCAACACTGAGTCTTTTCTACCATTCAAACTCAAAATTTGTTTAATCTTTAAAATGTATCGTAAACTCGCAATAAAACGATTTTGAATAACGTCACGATATCATGATGTGCCAGTAAATTGACTTTCTGTTGATGCTCACATAGCTCATTCCGCTATTATGACTGGTGATTCGCTTACATGCAGTCAATATAGTCAATAATATGTATGAAATAGAGATGTGACCAGAATGAGCTAGTCGTTGAAAGTAACTGACTCTTTAAAATGAACTACGAATTAGTACTTCAAATTCAGAAAGTAGTTAGTTCATTTTTGAGTTTTTGTATTTCCGTGTTTGCACGGAATACAGTCAACATTCCATCTAGTGATCGCTCCTTGAATTAGCAGAGCAGTGCAGCGGCCTGCTATTGGCACTGCTAGACAAGAGCACTCACCTCCCCGCTCCACGATCATTTTGAACTGTGAAGTGAACTAACTACAACAACAGCTGGCTCACTCACTCACCTCTCTCAGCTCCACGAGCTTTGTGTAATGTATTATAAGTACCGACCGATAGCAACTGACTGACTACTTCTGGAAAATAGAATAAGCTCTGTGCTCTGGAACATTAAACTGATGACTCAGCTTCTGAGAATTATTTATATTGAGGCGCCAGACATACGACAAGGCTGTTTACTGTTGTGTGTGTATGAGTGCTCAGTGAACGAATGAGCGCTGAGCGTCTGAACAAGCTATGGAAGTGAATAAGCACGAGCATTGCTGATGACTCATCTTTGAACTAGTTCAAATGAACGACTCACTTATAAGAGTGAGGGCGATTGAACAACTCATTGAAGAGAGTCATTATTGCCAAGCCTAGTATGAAAAACGTTCAACAAAACTTTCAAACCAGATTCAAATGCCGTGAGTTGAAAAATATGTAAAAAGCTATTTTGAAAAAAATATAAAGAGTGTTCCGCATAGAGTTTTCAATACTTCGTTGACTTGTTCTACTCAACAGAATAATAATAATAATAATGAAAGAATTTCATATAAGCATAAGTTCAGAAATACTTTGTTACAGAATTAAAGATGATGGAAGTTAGCAGCTAGCCCGAGCCCCATCAACTTATATAGAAATTTGTGCCTTCATTTTACTTGTGGTTTAGTCAGGTCCTATGTGAAATAAGCTGAAAACTCGAATAAAAACAAGTTAAAAGTCGGTAACTTTAGTCATTTTTTATGTTTCAAGAGAAATAACTTGGTAATTTTACTATAGTATTGTAGATTTTACTTGATAAAATTTAATCCTCTACAAAAGAATGGTGGATAACCGAATATTTGATACCACACCTAAACTTTATAGCCAAAATAAAAGTAAAATGAAGGCTCTACAAATCTGTGAATGAGCATTTTAACTAAGCATTTTTGCACCTATGTATGAACTTTATTCATTATTTTGCTGAGTACAAGCCCACTCTTTGCAAAACACTGTATATGAAGCTTATTTATTTCAAAAATAGTCTGTAACTTTACCTTTTCGTCTTTTATAGGTTACCAATTGTGACAATTTACCAAAAAATGTTTGCTTGCCGTGTGCAACAGCATTGATGTCATGGCATGACCTCGTTCTGATGTCTATCGAAGCAAATGACAAACTCAATGCCATGACAAGTCATGACAAACTGAATACCTCTTCAAAAAATAACAGTGGCAACAATCAGAGTAGTACCTCAAAGAAAGCGACTAAGGTAAACCTCTCAATTTTCTTGTAATAATGATTACACGAGTTGAATTATCGTACATTTTCGTTTATAGATAATGTGGTCTGTTTGAATCTGTAGATAATAGATTTAAAACTACTTTTAAACTCAAATTCAAATTCATTTATTTGCCGTATGCACAAAAAACATTAACAATGAAACAAAACAAAGAACATACATACTTAAAATTAATTTTAAATCCAAAAAAAAAAAACTATCTATACATTAAATAGGTCACTATTGGCAGAAGTAGGACTTGATCGCCAGCAGTGAGTACAAGATTTAGGTAAGTTCAGAAAAGCAAGAAAGTGAAAAAATAAGAAAGAAAATTCAGGAAAAGGAAGGGAGACATGTTATTAAGAATACATTAAACTATTTTGTATTAAATGTTAGTGTTTATCCATTCATCTATTGCATTACCCGGCAACCCGTCGATCGCGATCGACCGGTCGATCGCGTCGATTTCTTGAATTTTTGTCAAAAGAAAACAATGTGTGAATTGTACGCGAAGGGAAGACATATATTCTAGTTTAAAAGACTATGTTACAAATGACAAAATACCCTTGAATGAATTAAACGGCTTTATAGCACTGTGCCAAAAAGAGTTCCCAAATTTTTTGTCATATCTCGGTGTATAATTCATCATCAACCTTAGGGCGGAAAATTTTTTAATCCTAATAACGTGATGTTATGACGGCAGTGGTAAAACTTGTGAACGGAATAAGAGCACGCTTCAAATGAGACAATTTTGATCTGCCGGCCGGTATAGAATTTCTGAAAGAGCGCAAAGAGACTATTTAAAACAAGACTTAAAAGATACGCTGTGGCTGAAAGATTTAGCATTTCTTATTGTTGTTACTGAGTTGAACTTACAACTGCAAGGCAAGAATATGAATATTTTGACACTGATGTCAGCTGTGAAGGCAATTTCATCAAAACTGGGAAAAGAAAATCTGTAAGTTTGACCTCAAACATTTTCCTACTCTGGAAAAATTAATCCAAAAACAAGCGAGTAAAATCATGTTGACAATGAAGAAGTAGTTGAGCATGAAGACCGCCTGGGTGAAGAATACCAGTACTCTGACAATGTTAGACACGTTAAAATATTAAGCCAATTATAGAAAGAGTTCGAAAATCGTTTCTTTGATTACTGTCGATGTTGAACATGTTGCTAAAAAATGCCAAAAACATTTTCAAAGTGACGCCACCGCTATTGAGCTAGAAATAACAACCTAAAAACTGCTTTAACTGAGGATTTTTCAAATTCCGGACTCTTGTTCCCAAAGAAAAATACCCGTCACTTATTATCTGTGCAGTTCTGAAACTTATGTCCCTATTTTCTTTGACCTATTATTGCGAGTCTACATTTTCCAACATTACCTTTACTATAAACTTAAAAAACACTTTTGAATGGAAATTGACTCACGTTATGGCGTTGTCTAGAGCATCATCAGACGACCCACAGTACACTGTGTACTGTGGGTCGTCTGATGATGCTCTAGACAACAGAGCGAAATGGCCGTCACGCCATAACGTGAGTCAATTTCCATTCAAAAGTGTTTTTTAAGTTTATAATACATATTAGTGGAAACAAGATGGATCTTCAACATCATTACCTTTACGTTACCTATTGGGCCTCATTTACCGATGAGCACTTGGACAACTGCACTGTCCACGAGCTACAATCCAGATTTTGCAAAGCTGTCGAGAGAAATGGAATGTCAAACTTCTCACTGAAAGTGAGGTTGGAACATTTAAGTTAATTTAGTAGAAAGTTTTGCTTGTTTTTTAATAAAGATGAAAGATCAGGCCATTTTATTTAAATTAATAAAATACTAAAATCTTTAGTTAGTTAAACAGATAGTATTACTTAAATTATTATTGAAAAATCTCCTTCACATTCTAGCCACCACCCCTCCCCCACCCAACCACTAGACTTAGCCAGTTTACTATTCAAAGAAAAAAATAATGTCGATCGCAGGGTATGCTATTTTGAACGAAATCGATCTTGAGTCAGAAAAGGTTGCCGGGCCCTGATCTATTGCATTGCCGAGTTTCTTAGTAAATCTAATATTTATGAAGTGATTGGGGACTTTATTGGCAAGGTACTCCATGTAATATGTGAATTGGTGTTTATTTATAGTTAATCTGGTGAATGATCTATTATAAACATTGAATGCAGATGGAATTATATATTGTGTAAGTTAATATTTAATGTGAGATCTTTATTTTTATTAATGAGAGTGATAATTTTTTAGCAAAGACCTGTCGTAGGAACTTTATTTAACAAATAGACATTATATAATAGATATAATCTGGGTCTTCTTAAAGCTGATCTAATCTAATGCTTCTGTAAAGTGAATATCTTATTAAAATGTGTGTCATAGGTGCCCCCCCCCCCCCTCCACAACTCTATCTCATATTCAAAGGATATATGGTTCTTATAATATTGATGTCATTCAACGTATTAATTTTATAAAATATGTAAATAAGATACTTTAATTTAGATATTAGATGCTGTAGATGAAAATTCAATTTTAAATTTACATTCCAATTCAATAAACTGTATTTACATGTAAATTGAAAAACGTGATCTCATTTTCATTTGTTTATTTCAAAAAGTTCATTTTGATGTGAAAGTTTTCTCTTATTCTAATTTGAGTGAAGACTATTTAAATTCATTAGCTAAGTCAGGGCAATATAGCTTTTTAAATTGTCAGATTTAAAGTTACACCTACACCTACAGTCAATCGTTTTAACAAACATTCAATTATTGAACGCTATCAATTACATTTTCCATATCTTACCTTCATTATTGTCGAAGAACAATAATTCAGTAATTTAAAACGATTAACTGATTACTGATAGCTGATAGAGTGATAGCTGTGAGCCGTAGCAGGTATCTGTTCAATCAGAGAGATAAGCTGCGTTCTCGTAGGTCCTGTTTGTAACGGTGACCGATTAGATCGGCCAGCAAAAAAGACACTGTTCTCTGCTGTAAAATCACTTCCCGGTGGTTCGGAACCCACCTAAAACTGTAGGTCCAACTCATCAATCACCATCATCCAACTCATTACCCACGCACAGGTCTCAGACCTATGTGGGCTTCATCCTAAAAAAAAAAAAAAAAAAAAAAAAAAACGAAGTTCCTATTAAGATGAGAATTTGGTTTCTTACGTGGAATTGACAAACCATCAACCTTGTTTACTTTCATTGTCGAGTTCCACAATATAAATCAAAAATTTGCTATTAAAAGCTAAAATCAAAAAATACAGAAGATAAGTAATTATTCATTAGTTCCTTAGCCTTATTCTTCTTTTCATAACATTGTCTAATCTAGTAGGATTTCATATCGTAATTGAACGCGTTTAATAATGAAAAATGGTTTGTAGTTTGTTTACAAATAACTAAACAAAATTTTTAGTTTCATTGTCATCACTTATTAAAGCTCGATCTGAATCGAAATTAGTTTTTTAAAACCCTAAATAATGATAAGAAAATATTTTTTCTATTCAAACTTATAGCAACGGAAGGAGAATGAAAAATCTACTCGTAAAGATGGAATTCAGCAAGACCTGGAACAAAGCTCGCCAGATGACCGAGAAATGGACAACTCTGAAGAAGACGTTTCCGAATTGGATGGAACATTGTACGTATACATTGGCACTTTTCAATTATATTTTGCTAATTTATCAGTGAACAAGGCATCCATAATAATTTTCATTACGGCCAATCTAATCGGTCACCGTTACAAACAAGACCAACGAGAACGCAGCTTATCTCTATCTGATTGAACAGATACCTGCTACGGCTCGCGGCTATCACTTCCCTAACTTGACTATATGTAATAGATTTCTCCTTTATTACAGGCCCTGAAAGTTCTATGAAATAGGGCCCAGGGCCTGTGATGAGGTGAATGATGACACCAAAATGCCAGTTGTAAGTCTAGAATCGCACCCTGAACTTGGGTAACAGGCAGGTGCTCTAACCGCTACACCACGCTGGTCGCATTTAATATTATTTATTTATTCATTCATTGCAAGGAACAATATCAAGAAAAGATACAACAGGCACCGCCCACTACTGCTTTCTTTACAAATTTACAACTTTAAAATACAAATTTTAGGTTATATCCAAGTTAAACTAGAAATTTCATTTCAAAGTACAATTACCAATTATTTCCAAAACAAGAATATGAATTTAAAAGTTCACGTTAAAAATGAAGCAGTAAAAGTTCAACAGTCCAAAGAAAGTGGATATAATTCAAAAAATTGTTAATCATTTACTAGTTTGAAATTTGTATAGAAAAAATAGATATTCTACTAATAAATGATGAATTTTACTAAAATACTTGAATACTCATGAGTGTATAAAATAATAATGTGATTTTTATTTGAAATTGAGAAAAAGATTGAGTCTGTCAGGACAAGCAGAGCCCAACTTAAATGGGTATCAAATTTATAGGGTGCCTATCAAGTGTCATAAGGAATGAGACTAATAGTGTGTTAAATTCAAAAATGATTTGATAGAGTTATCATTTTACAATTTTGACGAATTCTACAAAAGGTTGTGTTTTATCTGTATGTTTTAGGATAGGATTTTGACAGAATTGTAATTTTACTAATAGGAATGATGCTAATATTTAGTTGTAAAAATTCAACGACGCATTCGTATACTTTTTGTGTATTTCATATGCATGGAAATTGATTGATTACTGATTTTTTAAGTTTATGTGGAGGATAACAGATTAAATGTGTTCTTATTATGTAAAATATTTAAATGATAAGATAAAATTGGAGATAAATGGTGACTTTTCCAAAAGAAATTAGGTTTTCGGAAAAATTTTACAAATGATTGGATTTTATCCTAAGCAGTTGAATTTCTATTGCCTCAAGAGCACATTATCAGGGTGTCTACTGGTCGGGAAAAGTCGGGAAGTCGGGAAAAGGTCGGGAATTCTAACAGGTCGGGAAAAACCGGGAAAAGGTCGGGAATTTCTAATTTTTTGTGAATTTGGTCGGGAAAATAAGAAAATTGATTGTAACATGTATTTTGACGTACTTTTGTTACGAGTGCATAATTAAATTGGCTAACAAGGAAACAAAAATAATTCGATGAGTAGCTGGGAAAACTTTTTCAATAAATTTTTGCAATAAAATAATCAAATTCCATTTTGTACATAGTGTGTGTACAAACTGGAACAATTGCTATTGTACTGGAACAAACAGTAAAATTGCTATTGTACTGTGATTCTCCATACCATTAGTTCAATTTATTTGACCTTATATATTTTTTGTCCAAGGTTGTAAAAACTTGAATTAGGTAATTTAAACAAGTATAACGTAATTTTGCAAGCAACTGTTCAGTCTCAAGCTATCTTTAATTTTTTCTAACCATGAATATGATTACAAAGCCAACTATGCTTTTTTTAATATAAGGAAAGCTCAAATTGTGTGAAATAGCCCTTTAATACCTGCCATTACTGCAGTTATTCCAGATGATGACGATGATAGCTTACCAAAGATACTTATAGAAAGGGATCAGAACTCCCTGGGCTTAAAAATAATGTTATTTAGAAGATAAAAAATTTTAAAGATTTTCTTAAGTACAAGGTCTAAGTAAATTAATTTAATGGCTTGAATTTCTAAACTGTCCTGTACTAATGTTATAACAACATTCCTTAACAACTTGCAATATGTAGCTACTTGCTATTTTGATAGAGTCATCAGCCTACATTGCCCTGAAGTGAGTGATTTTCTTTTAATTGGCAAGTCAATTCCCCCGAAGGGTGGCTGTTACATTTTTTTTTGTGTGTTTTATAAGATTCTACTATTATGTTTTTGTGTGGAAAAAAAGAAAGCAGACCTCTTGTATACGCAGTGGCGGATCCACGGGGGAAGGGGAAATCCCCCCCCCCCCCCCAACGCAGAAGAAAAAGAAGAAGGAAAATTAGAAAAAAGAAGGAAGAATGATAAAAGTAGAATTCTTAACGAATGGAAATAATAAAAAAAGTGGAAAAGAGATGACAAAATGTTGAAGGATAGAAATAGGTGGGATAGAGATGAAAATTTAAAGATACGAAAAATGGTAAAAAGAGAAAAAAATAAGGATAATAAAGTAGAAGAAAATAAAGAAGAGTTTTCAAAGTTGCTGACAAGGGAGGAAAATGAGACAGCAATGCCTAACCAACAATTGATTTTCTATTGCAAATTATTGTATTCTTCAGTACTTGGTCAAAAAATGATGCCAGTTCTGAAAGGTTTTTCTGGATTCTGCAGCTTATCAATACATGGCTGAGGATTACCATGGCAGAAAAAGCAGACTTGTTTTATTAGCACTACTTTACATTCACTCAGATAATCACCCTAGAGCCTAGATCCTGGATCCTCAAAAAATTGTTAGGAGATTTTGGCTGATTACAGAGTAATTTTTCAATTGCGAATAATATACGTACAGTTAATTTTTCTTTTGAATTTAATTTTTCATTAACAATTTGTGCAGTGGCGTAACTATAGGAAGGAATCAGGGGGGATATTGTCCCCCCCCCCCGACAAAAAATGGAATTTTTTACGGCCATTGTGCAACACTTTTTGGCAAGAGTCAAAGAAGATGTGAGGAATCGCAAAAATGTGGTTTTGGTATGAATTGTTATTTTAAAAACGTTTTCAAGGAGTACACCTCATTTTTTTTATATATAAATGTTCAAGTATCCTACGGTACTCTATGGTACCCCAACAGGAGCAGTGGGGGATCATGTATAGAAAAGTAGAAGCTTCAAGTAATGTTCGATCTCCCATTGACAATAATACAAGAACTAGATAAAATTTGCATTGACATATAACGTGTGTTGAAGTGGTAAGTTTGAAGAATTAATCCCTAGAATTGGCTTTAGAGAGGTAATTTTCAAAAATTTGCTCGGGGATTAACTTACCCCGAACCCCCGTTTTGGAATAAATAGCCAAATTTATCTTTAGAGGACTACTACTCCAAATTATAAACTACTATTGTAACTATTGTACCGAGAGTAACTCTCCCAGCAACATCATTGGTCATCCTCCACCCTAGACTGACCCTGCAGTTATGTTACTGCTTTGTGTGATGTAACGATACACATTAAAAGAAGGCTATTAAAATTTGTGTTTCGTAATTTTTATACTTTCTAGGTCAAGTACCTCATAATGTAATTATTTTTTTAATAAATCTATTGTTCATTGAACAATAGTTTTATAGCAGACAGTAGACAGTCAAGAATCCCACATTTTTGGACTAAGGATTTAGGGTGATCAATGATTGTGGGTGAATGTAAACAAAGGCGGATCCAGCAGCAGATTTTGGGGGGAACACCTGAGTGGGGTAGGGTTACCAGGGAGGGGGGGGGGGGTTTATGATAAATAAAATTTTAATAGCTTTTTGAAGTGTATCGTTACATCACTCAAAGCAGTGGCATAACTACAGGGTCAGTTTAGGGGGGGGGATGTTGCCGGAAGGGTTAGACTCTCGGTACAGTACAATAGTTACAATATTAATTTGTAATTAGAAGTAGTAGATCTCTAACGATAAATTGAAGCAATATACATGGCTATTTATTTCAAAACGGGGGTTCGGGAAACTCCCAGAGAAAATTTTGGAAAAATTACCTCTCTAAAACAACATGTCATGTAATTCTAGGCATTAGTTCTTTTAACTTAACACTTCAGCCCACGTTATGTGTCAAAGTAAATTTTGTCTAGTTCTTGTGTTACTGTCAATGGGAGATCCGGGACCTTACTTGAAACTTCAACTTTTCTATATTTGATCCCTCACTGCTCCTGATTGGGTTAATGTACAGTACCGTAGGCTACTTGAAAATTTCTTTTAAAATATTTGAGGGGTACTCCTTTAAAACTTTGTTTAATTAAACTCCTACAAAACCACATTTTTAGCGATTCCAGACATCTTTGATTCTTGCAAAAAAATGTATCCTTATTTTTTACCCTTTTTCGACTTGAAATTTGAAATGAAATTTTCATCTCTCTCCTACCAATTTCTATGGTCATCTCTTGTACACTTCTTCAATGTTTTCTATCATTTCCATTCGTTCCTCTTTTCTTCTTTTTCTCCTTCCTCTTCCTTTTCTCCTTCTTTTTCTTTTCCTTCTTCTTCTCCTCCTCCGTTTGGGGGGGGGGATTTCCCCTCTCCACCACCCCACCCCCCCGTAGATCCGCCCCTGAATGTAGAGCGAGGCTAAAAGGGAACAATGGTTATCCCTGGGAACAAGAACTCTGCCCAATAATAAATTTAAAAAGAGGATGATGGGATTTTTCAGAAATAATTCTTCTGTGTGAAATCTAGTCAGCTCCCAGGATTCATATTATCTATTCATAGAATATCATCTTTCAATTCAATTGACAGCTGCTGTCTTAAACAATAACATATTTTTTTGTAGTTAAGTTCATATTATAAGCATTTCATTGTAATATTCCCACTTAATGTTTATGTGAGATACAAACATGAAATTATGCGTTGAACTTGAAATTTTTGCTACATTGATTGTTCTATTTACACTCAGAAATTAACTTATATTCTATTTACACCCATTTGTTAAAGTTCCTGGTTTTTTTTTTGGCTGTATAGGACGTTGTGAAGGCATTTAATCATGAATAATTTTGTATTAACAGTATAATATTATATACTCAGATACTCAGGTATCCCCCACCCAAAAAAAATCTGCGGCTGGATCCACTCCTATGTATGTAAACAATAAACATTGCAGACTAATTCACGCTATCAGTGTTGCTTCTGCCTCCGCTGTTCTTGGGTTCTCATTCTCGCAAGCCCGAGGAGTCCCTTACAATGTCTAGGTAAAAGACTCTTAGTTACTACCGTCGTTTATCGAAATGCCGTGGAATGTATTACCTGAAGTAAAATTGGTTTTATAGAACTTTAGAGGTCGGGAATTTTGGAAATGTGGTCGGGAAAAGTCGGGAAAAAGTCGGGAATTTTACAATTGGGAACTAGTAGACACCCTGATTTTTCAAGATTTGCTATATAAAAAAAGCTTATTGTGATTTTTCGTGTTCAGAGTGGATGTAAACATTGCTTCCCGTGAAATCCTATGCTCTAAGTAATAACAAATTCTATGAATTCCTTATTCCTGGATGAATAATGAAACTCCTTAGAATGAAGCTTTCTCCATTGTATCTGCTTTGTCTCTAAAAGCTGCAATCTCTGTCATGGTTGGCATAATGTATCATGTATTTCATCTTTTATCCTAAAATACGGTTATTCGCATGTACAAATAATAATAATAATGTAATGTTGAAAAATGTTCTAAGTATAAAATAATTTGCAACATTAAAGTACAAATTTGGTAAAATTTTAGATCATATTATTTTATTGAATTTTTCTATTATTTCAGGGAAGCTGCAAATAAAATGATTAATCGTGGATTAGACGGGAAAGATAGGATAGAAGACTTGCAAGAATACAAATTACATTACCCCTGGAAGTACCATAAGGTAGCTGGATCATATTTTCTTAGAACAAAGGTTTTAGGATTTGAGCCAGCGGCTGAAGCTTTCATGTACACATGTTGTTTGTGTTGTGAAGAAATGAAAGATAGTGCGGTTATTGCCCATTCTAAATCACACTATCCTTTGACTAGTACCGACACGTGTCGTCTGTGCCATTTCAGTTTTTCATCGATAGAACTCTTAAGAAATCACATCAAAAGACATCTTATCATTATTGATGACGAATATGTAGAAGATATGCCAATCACTTATAGAGAATCGACTGGAAATAAAACTGCGAATAGTTCAATATTGCCGGCAAAGCCAGCGGAAAAGAAGAAACTAACTTATGTGTGCGAGTACTGCGGATTGGAGTACAAGCGTAAGGTACTCTATGTTAAGCATGTTCAGAATCATCATTTACAACCATTCAAGTGTAAAACTTGCAATAAAAGATTCGAAAGTCAAACCTCTTTTAATAATCATGGATGTCCAGCTGACGTCAAGGTAGAGTCCTGTGATAGTGATGTTTTAACATGCATGTGTAACAAGACCTTCAATACCAATAAAGAATACAAAGAGCACATCCTGACTTGCGATCAAGATATATTGTGTGAAGAATGTGGTTTAATATTCCAAACAAGAAAAGAATACAAAAAACATAATCTGACAAAACATTCCAAGATTCCGATCAGAAAAGATGGCGCAGCTTGGATTTGTGAAATTTGTGGCTGCAAACTTGGCAAACACAGCGCTAGAAAACATTATCTGACACATTCGTTCAAAGAAAAGAAGTACACATGTGAAATTTGCAACATGAAATTCCGGCAGAAGTGGTCGCTAACTAATCACATGCAATCACACAGCGATATTCGTCCATACGTCTGTGACATATGTTCTAAAACATTTAAAAGATCAGATCATTTAAGAGAACATCTATTCAACAAGCATCAAATCGGAAAATCCAAGCCCAGTGATTTCAAATGTGACGTATGCAGGAGATTTTTCACCAGTGAAACCTATCTCATGAGACACAAGCGACTTCATTCGACTGGCATGAGTTACGAATGCCATGTGTGCAAGGGTAGATTTCCCACTGAGCATAGCTTGAAGATGCATCAAACTCGGATGAAACATGATGGCGGAAATCTTGAAACTGTTAATGTTGTATCCACGGCTGCTTCTGACCGAATTAATAAGTTTAGGTGTAAATTTTGCTTTCAGCGTTATGGCTCTATGGCAAGTCTGAAAAAGCATAAACTCAAACACTGTTCAAAATTAATAGTAAAAGATGAAGCTAATGCAGAAAACGCAGGTATTAAAAATGAAACGGAAGTTAAAGAAGAAAATGAGGAGATGGAAAAAACGTATGAATGTCCGAAATGTAATTTAAGATACTTGACAGATTTCGGCTTGAAGCTTCATTATGCTCGCTCTAAACACTCTGAAGTAGAATTGAAGTATAAGAAACGACCGAAAAAGGATCCCAATGAAGTTAAAAACCCACGTTTCAAGTGTGTTCAGTGTAACGATATATTTAGTTCACTGGTAAGCTTGAGAATGCACAAGATTAAAAGAAAGCACTTTTCTCAGTGTCCACATTGCGGAAAAAGATTTGCTATGGAATTCAAACTAAAAGTTCACTTGGTTAAAGTGCATCAGCAGAAAGATGTTATTGTAGAGGAAAGCGATTTGTTGACTCAGGAAGAGAAGCTGCCTTATCAGTGCACAGTCTGTTCTCAGTTGTTTGCTATGAGACATAACTTGGAAGCCCATATGGTGAAGAAGCATTCGGGAAATGAAGAGCCCAGTAAACCTCCTCGTTCTACCGCTAAACTAAAGCAGCCGAAAACTGAACCTCTTGATGTATTTGAAGAGTTCACACAAGAAATCTCTGTCATTTACCATTGCACTGAGTGTTGGGAGAATTTTGCTTCCGAAGAAGATTTCAACAACCATACTCATGAAGCGAGAATTATATTGACCGAAGATCTGCCTGATAATGCAATCATTTCAGAAGTTATTGAATCATCATAAAAATCTTTGTTAGATTTCTAGGAATTTCGTGGATTGTTTGGCAATTTATATCTCATTTCATCTTCAACTTGAAGGTACTATTCCACCAATTAGTTGTTTTATTTTCTTTTCATGTCTCTCACATTTGATTTATTTGTATCTTGACTTATAAATGATAATAACGTGGGCCAGTAGTCTACTGTCAGAGAATGAGTGCGTTTCATAGATGTAGTAGGCCACCTTATTGAAAATATTTCCATGTTATGTTTTTTAACGCCACAAGTTTCGTTCGTTTTTCCACAGACCATTAAAAGATGAAACTCACGTTTTTAAATCTGAAGGCAATCAAAAGCATCAAAAGTCTCTAAAGAGTTTTATCCTTTCCTTTGATTAAACTCGTAGAAAGATTAATAAGGAAGTATTGTGAAAGGATATGATCTTGTTTTCCACACTACGATATTTTACTACTTACATTCACTTGATTTATTTTTATAAAAATATGTACAAACAATTCTCTGAAAATTACTCCTATATTGCTTTTTATTTTTACTAATGACTTCTCAAGTTTTCTGATGCATGGGTTGAATTGGAAGTTGAAAGATAATTCAAGATTTCTTGCAAGGCTGAAAAAATGAGCATGGGGGAAAATTGCTTAGGTTAATTTATTACCTTAGTAGTAAGTGGTGTTTCATAACATTCCCACTAGCTGTCTTGCCCAGTGAATGTTGAGCATCCACATACGTAAATTTTATTATTTATATAAAATAATTAATTGAGTTGCTTTCACAAGTAGTTGATAATTATTGTGAAGTTATTTAAGTTGTTTTCACAATTAGTTAATAATTATAACGAATTTATCTAAGTTGCTTTCACAAGTAGTTATTATTAATTATATTGTCTGAAGAAATTGAAATCAGATTCGGTTGTTCAGTATCTATATATACATTGAGTTTGTATCGTACTTCTATTGTGAATTCTATTCTTATTTCCTGATTTATATTTGTTGCCATTTCACTTGACCTTTCCCAAGAGCAAAAATTACGAATTCAAGCAGCACCCATATGCAAAGTGCCGAGCTAGTAAATCTCAGCTTAAACATAATTTTATGGTAATACTCATATGCCTATTTTCTACAAAATAATTGTACATTGTATTCCGCTGGGGATACCCGCTGCAGCGAGGTATATTCTAGGTATTCATCTAATATCTATTTATTTTTAAACTGAATTTACTATCATGCAGCTGATTTACTATTTTAATATTGTTAATCTTGGAGCAACAGTCTTAATTATAAAAAATAATAAAATGATTCTCATTGTTTCATAGAGACAAAAACTATTACAAAGCATTGATTGCAATTAAGAATAATTTTTCCTTCCAGTTATAATGGTCTATAAAAGTTCAAATGTAATGTTTTCAAGTATGTGAAGAATATTCGAAAATTTGTATTCTTAATTACACAAGAGAATTTTAAATACCGTACTATGTTTATTTGGAAAAATAGTGTGTCATGTGCATATTTCAATTTTGTCATTTGCTAGAGCTCTGTCAATTGTTGCTCCAAGATCCCAATCAGGCTTTTACATAGCACCAACAAGACATTCCAATCTTATTTGTCTATTTCATTTTTTTGTATAATGATGTAATAATTATTACTTTATTTTTACCGATTGTCGGAATAGCATTTTCATGACTATAGTCTTCACAAAATGATTTACTATTTCAAAATTGACGAAAGACAGTTCTACTTTATCTCATATTTCAATTTCAAGTAGATACTATTGTATTTTAAATTAAAGCCTATGAAAAGGATGCATGCATTACAATTAATTATAAGTATAATCGTGTAACTACGTTAATGCAATGTAATACTAAAATGCTATTTTGTTTGTATTTATTAAAATATTCTATTTTGGGAAACAAGATTTGTTATCTTAGTCTATCTCTTTCTTCCGTAACTTGATGTAATTTTAAAATCTTAATAATTATGATTCTCAACAAGAATTGCACTAACTGCGATGTCTGTAAACCCACATTTTTGCACCGAAATAAAATTTTGTTTTCAACTAGGTACTAAATATTGTAATTAATTGCATTATAACTACAGAAATTATTCAGTCATTCAGTTTACCTATGTTATAATATAGTGTATTGTACATTATTTGTTTTTTTGCGATGCATTTTATTGATGTGGAGAATATATTTGTGAATTATGATGCTTTTAGTTAACAAAAATATGTATCTGTGTAAATAAAACATTGTTTCATGAAATAATCATTCTTTAATTATTGTCATTTGTCAATCCCTTTATAGAACCTATAATAATAAACCGATACAACGGAGTATCCAAGGACCCGACGAATTAAATAATAATATAATAATAATTATTATTATTATTATTAAAAGTTGTACTGATAGACAAATGCACCACTCAATCAAGGTGCATAGTAGCCTTTCTATTTTAATCTTGTCATTCAACTGCTTCGGTATGAAACATCATATGCTTCCCAATTCACAAAAAATGCACAATCAAAAAAATTGTTTAAAAAAAAAATCAACACAATCAAAAATTAAAAAATCAACACTTGCACTGTAAAAAAAATGTTGATGATTACAGCCTTTGTAATTGCCAATGTTTTGATTTTCAAATGTAAACAGCAACTGCTGCCAATTTTTTGATTTTTACTAGCTTAAACCACAGATTACAGAAACAACTGTTTAGTTGTCTGTGCTTAAACTAACCTAGAGCCTATAGTAGAAATCTGTTTTACATCATAGTTATTTCTATGAGCGACTCTAAAATCAATAGCGATCCTACTTGGCCTATGAGGAAGCTATACCAAGTTTCAAGAGTGCAATCTTTCTTTCAAGCGCTAGGGCACAGATAATGGCACGAATTCAATAAGGCCCGGTCGGGTCTTTAAAAATGAGTAATAGCATAGACTAAGCAATGCTTAGTCTAGACGGATGGACAACGGCACGATTTCAATAAGGCCCGGTAGGATCTTTAATTATGAGGAAAAGGAAAGGATTAATGGTATTTTGTAATTAGATCATAATCAGCTGTACCATTGGTGAAGGTCGGCCATTGCTCTCGATTACTGGTATCTGTAGCCCAGTCAATAAAGGTTTACAAACACCGTTTCAGGGAAAATATATATAAATCTGTATTTTACACCATCGATAGAACACTACTAAAGGGTCATTTTCCACCCCTTAGCCACCCTCAAAGTTTCAAAATATCAGTGATGACGCGAATTTAGATAACTGATGTAACAAATATCAGATATAGTAGATTCTTCTACCATCTTGTTAGTCATATAATGGGCCACAACAATGGTCCTATTCATTTTCACAATAAACCTTATAGTTTTCCTCAAAAATTAAAAATCCTTAAAAGTGGTAGTCTTTTCAACTAGATATGTTCTTATTTCGCAAGGGACTTTCGTTTTGCCATTTTACAGGAAAAAGTTTCAATAAAAGTTGTAGTACTTTTCTTTCTGAATCCAATGATGTGCATATAGTTACATACGGTACTTATACTATCGTGCTATCGAGGACGATGCTGTGGGAGGGGGACTATAGCGGTTCGTTACGCTGTGACTGCTGATGAATACAAAAAATTGCTTGATAAAATTGTGCAGGATTAATATTTCTATTATAGCTTAACGCATCACAAGATAGCCAAGAAAGATTGACCATCCGGAAACTAGTAATTTTGCTTCGGGCCATCGACCTTGAAAAAGCGCATTTTATGAATTATATTAATAATATCAGTTCAACTTATTAATGATGGGCTATTGATCTTATTTAAAGCACTTTTATTCTTGGATTTCTTGTTTCATAACGATCTGCGTTGTTAATATTAACTTTTTGTTTTAAATTTAACGACTTTCAGTCTGTTTTATATTGTGAATCTATATAAATAAAATTAGAGTTTTGTCTGTACATTTATCAGAATTATATATTTTTTGTTATTTTTACGTTTTATACATTAAATAAGCCGAAAATAGTCTTATCTCAATTTCTGTCTGTCTGTCAAAGCACTTTTATTCTTGGATTTCTTGTTCCATAACGATCTGCGTTGTTAATATTAACTTTTTGTTGTAAATTTAACGACTTGCAGTCAGTTTTATATTGTGAATATATAATAAATGTACTCACATAAGGCCGAACGTTTTCGAGGTATTGAATATCATCTTCAAGGTGAACTTTTATTCTATTCCTATCAGAAAATGAAATTTTTAAACTTCTTCCAAATACACGGAGTAAATGTAGAGGATATTTCTTGTGCATCGTCAGTCTATATACTAGTTGAGTCAAAAAATTTAATGAGTTTTCATTTTACTGTAACAATGAAATATATACTGTGATGTTATTACAAAAAATTAAAAACTAACTGAGCTTCTATTTTTTATCAGGTTTAACAACTCGGTTTTTAAAAATTGAAAAAACAGTTTGGTATACGTATTAAGAAATGTCATAATCTTCTTTTTTGAGTGTTATAAATGGGAATATTCGTCATCACCTGTAATGTACTCTATTGTTTAATTAAACTCCAATAATTATACTTTGTAGAACAATGTTTAGATTAATATTATCAATTTGATGTCATATATTTTTTGTACACAGCCGTATTCCGAACATTATAGATTATAGTACTGTGTGATGTTGCATGTCTAGACCAATCTTTATGTCGTTGATCCTTGATTAGGGTACAAAACTACAGTTTTTTTTTGTACACCTCTACTGACTGACTTCTTGGATATACGACAATGGGGGGGGGGGGAGATTAATTTGGAGTAGATAAATGTGCTAAATAAAAATTAATAATAGCTACTTCAAACACCCACATTTCTTTGGAAGCTTATTAAAAAAGAAAAAAATTATATGGAATTAAAAATGAACAATTGTAAAATCTAGTACCAGCATTATCAGGAAATATCCTAGAAGTAGTATTAGAACAGACAGGGGCGTATTCAAGGGGGGGTCCCCGGGTCTGGACCCCCCCCCCCCCATTTGAGATGACTAAGCACTAGATAGAATGCTTTTTTGCTGTATGAAAGGTTCTTGAGAATAATTCTATATCAGTGATAATAATTCTATTGAACAAAATTTAATCTAGACTAGACGGAATTAATATTACAATATTGGAGTGTTGAGAACTGAGCATGGCGTCTGTTATTGTAGCATGTTTAGTCTATCTTTATACGATAGAGGAGAGAACTTTAATGTATGGTACATTATCGAAAAAGAGTGGGTTAGAATTTCTTAACAAAACTGGGAGAAGTCATCAGTCTAGAAAACCCCTATTATATATAGTAGCGTAGCTCGCAAATGTTGACATTGTGAATTCTTTTTCCATGATAAAATAACAAAATGATTTTATAGACTTGAGCTTTTCAACTGTCTAGAATCTCAGTTTCTGCGTGGATCACGGTCGGTGTTGAAGTAAAATTAATAATATCGTTCTCGGTCCTGGTACAATGCCATACAATCGTGCATTTATACAAGTTTTAATAGTGAATAAAATAATTACTGCCGTTTAAGATTAGTTTTTAATTTTTCAATTGGATTTTTGATTTCTCGTTTTAAGTTTGTTTTGGCTGAAAAAAGAAAATACTCGCGTATAAAACAGCTAAAACATTAATAATTAAAGTAACATCGACTTCATCCTCAGTATTGAGATCTTCATCCTCAAACAGAACATCAATCAGGCGTGGGATTTCTTCATTATGTTGAAACAAATTGAATCCAATCTCAGGGACTTGACTCATAATTTCTTTGAGAAGTTCATACTAGTCTCGCTGGTGAGATTTGGTAAGTACATACATAAAAATGTAAAGATTTAAAACCATTATTTTCTGCAAATAATAAATTAAAAACGGTATTGGTTTTTCCAACATTGGATGGTCCACACACAAATCAAAAGTACACTGTGTCTCATTTGTAGCTTTCTGTTCTTCTCATTTAAATACTTATCAAAGTTGATCAGTGGTTGTTTTGATCTGTGCTTTTTCAACTTCATTTTTCAATACAGAAACATTATAATTATTTTTTCAGACAACACTATTATTATCAATCCATGAATTGTATTTCGAATCAAAGCCCAACCATTTCAGATACAATTTGTTACCATTCTTCTCTAGTACCCTCTCAATAAGATACGCATCAGGGTATTTGGTTTCTTCATTTCATACTCATACTCATTTCACCCTTTTGATGTATTGTCTTTGTCTTCACCTATTCCCTTCACCTTTCATCTCACACGGGATGTGTGTTGAAAAATATGTTTTCTTTTTAAAAACATGAAGTTTGGAAATTGCAAAATGGGTTTAGCAACTTTTTAACATCTTAAAAAAAACATTAGTACAGTATATGTATTGTGTAATAAGTAGTACAGTATAATACTTAATTAATAAATTGAATTAGGTTAAAATTGGTGAATACGGCTGCTGTGATACAAAGTGAATAAAAGTTTTAGAATTTGATTGCTGGTGGTGGGGGGGTCAAGGAGTGTTGTATGTAGGTGAGATTACAACTCTGGTAAAGTGGACCCCCCTTGAAAAATTTCTGGATACGCTTATGAGAACAGAATTTTTTCTTGGTATTGATCATAACATTAAAGGGCTGAAATCAAAGAATGTCATGATTTAGGAAAGTGTTGTTTTGGAAACGTGTGCTCAAAAATACATTTAATATCACAATCCATAGAGAAATTGAATCATTATTTTAAAACTTTCTAAAAAGGAAGGGAAACGAAAATGCATACGGTATACTTACAATTACCCGAGGAAAACAGCAGTACAATTTTAAATTTAGCGCTCTAGTAGGAAGCACCAAATTCTGCTATCAGTAGTCACAAGACTTTATAGTTTACGATTTTATTTCAAAACTTTTCAAGTTTCATTGGACTTTTGGCTCTTAAAATGTTTTTTCATTTTTTTATAATAATAAAAACATAATTTTTTCAGAGATCTTCTAATATTATAAGGTGATAATACTTACAGTAATTTAGATGATTGAACAGCTGTTGTACAATTTGGCGGGAAGTATTTTTATTTTCGCTCATTCGGCTCATTCTGTCATTCATTCTTCAGTATATTATTTTGATACTTCATGTGGCAGTTCTTCAAGAAATATTTTCTCAACAATTTACTTCTTATTTGTCTTTATAGAGCTGTTTATTCGTTTTAATATACCTTTTGGAAGCCCTTGTCGTATGTTACAATATTATATTGAAACCTTTAAATTGAGATCAAATTAGGATGTTTGTTTTCGCTAACCTATAAACTTGATCATCCATGCTTACATCGTAATATTTTTGATTAGAGACAGAATTTCCTTTATTATAGTGATTTCAATTACATGTATCGTTTGAAAAGTTTGTAATCTTGAAGCTTCTTGAAATCTTCAAGATGGTTCTTCAAAATACAGGCAAATATCGTCCTCAAAAGGACGGACAAAGTTCAGGATCTAGGTGAGTAATGTTGGAAAATTTGAAAGTTGATGAAGAATTAAGTGACAGTTTTAAACATATTTAGACTTCTGTATATGTTTAATAGTTTTTCAGGTAATTATTTAATATCCAAACGTTTCAAATTTTCCGACAATTTTTGTTTTTGTGACATCTACACACCCCAGGAAGCAATAATCCGTTGACATTTTTTGGGGGTCGCAATTTTTTCACAAGAAAATTGAAATTTTTGAATTTTTTTTTATAAAAAATCATAATTTGCAAACATATGAGCAGCTACATAAAACGATATAAATCAAGAGAATAAAATATTTCCAAAACATAACCGCCCCCACACAGTGCCCGCTCCGCGCGCCTAACCAAACCTTCCCTGGGTGGCTAACAAGGCTAGATATGACGGAACCACCACAAACCTTCAGTACTTTTATCAAATTTTTCATTAATGTTTTGCCTGCACACTCAACACATACTAGTAAGTAATAGTACCCCAACAAACATTGAAGTATTGAAAGGTAGTAAGCTTATTTTTTGTTGTTTTATGCATGAAAGTACTAAAGGTATTAGGTGGTTCCGTCATATCTAGCCTTGTTAGCCACCCAGGGAAGGTTTGGTTAGGCGTGCAGAGCACGCACTGTGTTTGAGGGCGGTAGTATTTAGGCAATCTTATATTTACTTGATCTATGTCGTTTAATGGTAAATTAGCTTGATCTATGTTGTTTTATGCAACAAAGTACTAAAGGTATGTGGTGGTTCAGTCATATGTAGTCTTGTTAGAAACCCAGGGAAGGTTTGGTTAGGCACGTGGAGCGGGCACTGTGCTTGGGGGCGGTAGTGTTTTTGAAATGTTATATTCACTTGATTTATATCGTTTTATGGTGCTGCTCATATGTTTGCAAATTATACATTTTTTCGAAAATTTAAATTTTCTTGTGAAAAAATTGCGACCCCCAAAAAATTTCAACAGATTATGGCTTCCTGGGGTGTGTAGATGTCACAAAAACAAAATTTTTTGGAAAATTTGAAACGTTTGTATAGGCTACTAAATAATAACCGTTTTTCTTGAATCTGCTAGTTTGTTGAAAATGGTAGTTGAATTACTCGTATTTTTATATTTATTCTAAACCCTAGTAAGTTATTAGTTATACTCAACTGGGCTCAGAATTGATGATTACTTTTCATAATAATAATTATGTCGTGTGACCTAGCTGGCTCATGCCTGGTGACAAAGTTATCTGGTCGCACCTGATAATTAGTATTAATGTTCATATATTTACCTCATGAGTTTAATATCCAAGTATAACCTAGTAACTTGGTGAGTTATACAATTATTATGAAATGGAATGTCCTTTTGGATATCATAATTAATTATCTAAGTATCATGTAGTACAATAGGTCGAAAAAAGTTTCGAATGTACGGTACATTTATCTTTTTTACATGCTCAAACTCACTCATCATAATTTAATATTTCAGAGAAGAATCATCAGAATTCAGAGTTCGGCAGGCAATCGAGAATAATGCTGTTGATGAAAAATATGGATTTAAGAGATTGAAGCATCATGAAGAAAGAACAGGATATCTCATCAATATGCATACTGTAAGTTTTTTAAAGAGTTCACTTACCCATTCAAAGTCTAACAAGACGGAATTTAGATTGACTTGGATTACTATTAGTGCATTAGATTGACATGGGCCAATAGGTGGTTCACTTCTATTAGGATTTTCAATTTTAATAAAGAATGGACATTTTTAATAAAATACAAATACATTACACATAAAAATAGTTTAATAGTTCAGGGCTAATTAAATAGGACCATTTAAGAGGCGTTGCATTTACTTCATATTACTGTGATACCGTTTTAGATATTATTTACAGATAAGTTTAATTCTCTTTCATATTTTATTGGAGCAGTCATTGTGCTTTTAATTCAGTGATTGTTGAATTAATAATTCGATTGCATGATCGATATTCTGTCATATTTTAAATTTATGCGAAAATCCTGTGCATCACCTTTATTAAAATTATGACCCATAATTCTGTTCAAATTAGAATAGATAATCGTTCCCTTGATGCCACACCGAGCAAGATAAGTTGTGTTCGGTATGTTTCACAAGAAATAACTGGAGAGGGTTCTAATTTTCGTCAAATTAAAAAAGCATTTTCCAGTCATTTGTGTGAATCATATTTGTTTCTAGTTTTCTTCTTCAGTGTTGCTCTACCCTTGAGGTAATTCTCCATCTCATTCTCTGTAATAGTTGTTCAAATTTATAATTTTTTCAGACTGAAATACTGAATGAGGACAAACGTCTTGTAAGTGCTGTCGATTATTACTTCATGGAGGAGGACGCGAAACGATTTAAAGTTTCGTATATTTTCAAGCCGTATTTCTACGTTCTGGCTAGAAAAGAATGCATAAAAGAAGTTTCAATTTTCCTTGCTAAAAAGTATGCCGGTGTTATCATAGCTCTTGAAGAAGTTTCGAAAGAAGATTTGGATCTGGTAAGTTTTCTTCCAATTAGCTGTAAGAGTTCTGTGCAAATTTTTCTATAGGCGGTTGGTTCAAAAATTATAGGGTGCTTTTGGTGTTTAAAATTAATTAATTTAAATTATATAAATATATATAAATGTTTTTTTTTTTTTTTAATATATATATATAAATATTTAAATATCTCCCATGATCAGTGCCAATCAAAGTGCTTTTAGTTATTTATTTGTAGATAGAATAACAATGAAGAAGAGATGCAACAGACTATTCCAAAATTACTCTCTTCATAAATTTTGACTGTATTGTCCTAAACATTGAGGTTAATTTAAACTAAAAATTTATATTCACTAATAAACTACAATCCAAACATATAAAATGGTTATTTTTCATTGGAAGGCTATGAATTTATAAGTTCACTCGAAATGGAACACTAAAAACAGTTGAAAAGAGAATAATATATTTTTTGTTAAAAGCTTTTGAACCGTAAAATACTTATTTTTATATTAATTTATAGTTATCTCTAACCTGGGCAGCAATTAACCTTGATTTCATTACTCTAGGTGGAAAATTGGTGTGATTTTAGTGACCTTGAATGTGTTTATAATTTTTTTTAATAACTAGATGATAAAAATAATAGATACATTTCTTTTATTAAGGGCGTACTTAGGACTCGAACCCCTCTTTTCCACTCAACCCGTAATACAGAGAAGTATCTTTATATTGCTCAAGTAATTGCTAATGATCAAATATTTTTCAAATCACTTACTTTTCTTCAAATTCTGTTTTTCAGCCAAATCATTTAATAGGATTGAAGCAGCAGTTTCTCAAGTTGTCTTTTGCAACAGTAAGTGACTTGATGAAAGTTAGGCAGGCGATCGCTAGTAGTATAAGGAAGAATAAGCATAATGAGGATAATGTTCATTATACAGAAATGTTGAAATCAACTATTCGTGGAAAGTCTGGATTTGAAACTACAAAGAAACAAACAGAGCAGATGGAAAACATAATTGACATCAGGTTCGTAAAATTATATTTTCAATGTAACCTTCATAAAAATAACGTACGCTATTCTATTTAAGAAATAATTCAAAATCTCGCAGATGAATTACCCTTGAATTTATTTCAATACTGTACATAGGAAACCATAAATGTTACAATTAACAGTTTCCTCATAATTTTTACGAAGCAAAATTAAAATCAATTGGGTAGTCACAACAATATGTAGCCTAACATTTTATGTCTTATGACATATGTTCAAAATGGCTGCCTTGTTCATTAATACACGCATGAATTCGTTTTACCACGTTTGTTGCACTTTGTGGAGTACACCTACACTAATGTTGTTAATCTCCGTTGTAATGTTCATATTCAGTGTATGAAGCCTATTTTTATAAGCCCTTCCTTTAAGGTAACCCCACATGAAAAAATCTGGAGGCGTCAAATACTGGTAAAATACTGTTGAAGAAGGAACACTCGTTGCTCTTGGGATAACGACATGTTAACCATATCGTTATCTAAAGAATACTGCAGACCTGTTGTAACCTGTACACACAATAATGGGCTTTACATCTGTTGTTTGTATTACCAGTGGTGCTATCTTGCGGTAGCCACTAGAAATAATATAAAAAAACCTACAATTTCTAGATTCGTTTATTTGGATATGCGCGACTTGATGAACGCACTGTATAATAGAAAAGTAAATAAGCTATTTAATGAATGTTTTTCTGATAAACCAAGAATAGTTTGACATAACGTTTGCAAGGGTGGACGGTAGAATACGTTTACGCATCGTCAATACTAATTAATGTAGTGTGTTATTGTGGTGTGTGGGACTACTTCCCTCAAGTCATTTGTACAACCATGCAAACATAATTACGCACCTGAAGAAACGGTTAAGCTAACTAGAGTTACCAAGAGAATCTGACTGGGAAGCCTCACTCATAGAAATTGCTTTAACCGTCTATGGTAAAACTTTATATATTTTATATTAATTTATAGTTATCTCTAATCTGGGCAGCAATTGACCTTGATTTCAATACACTATATGGAAAATTAGTGTAATTTTAGTGACCTTGAATGTGTTATAAAACCCTTTTGAACAACTAGATGATGAAAATAATAGATACATTTCCTTTATTAAGGGCGCACTTAGGACTCGAGACCATTGCATGTTTGCCTGATATTGATGTTTCTTGAAAACTAAACGATTTTTCTATTGTTTTAAATTTTACAGAGAGTATGATGTGCCTTATCATGTGCGTGTTTCAATAGATATGAAAATATTTGTTGGTTCATGGTACAATGTAAAAGATTTGGGACCAAATAAAGACATAATTATAACAAAAAGAGAGGACATGATCGATAGGCCTGATCTTATTGTATTGGCGTTTGATATTGAAACCACTAAATTACCTCTTAAATTTCCTGACTCAGCAACAGATCAAATCATGATGATATCGTACATGATTGATGGACAGGTGAGTCGATTTCCATTGCTTTTGAGTTTAATCTCACAGCCCATTATTATTATTATTATTATTATGTTATGAAGGGACGGATTCAAAGATCCAAAGATTCAAAGATCCTCACACGTCAACCGAAGCTTATTGTGTGTCCCTAGTACGTTAGTTGGGCAAACCAATACCTGTGCCCTTTACAAGATCCAGGAGTTTTTTCCCTATGCTAACGTCCCATTCATCACCTGGTTGTTTGCAGCCAAACAGAGCCCTTCTCCTTGCCCCGAGTCTCTCGCAATCCAGTATGATGTGCTTGGCAGTCTCTTCAGACTGATTGCAAAGCCTACACATCTGACTTTCATTTCTGAGTCCAATTGTGTGGAGATGTTTCCTGGAGTGGCCATGTCCAGTTATCAGAGCAATCAACTGCTTGACCTGACCTCTACCCAGCCTCACCAGCCAGTTGGTGAAGTAGGAGCTTGTGTCTGCTAGCAGCCTTTTGCTAGGTCAAATCCCTCTCTGAGGAAGAACTGGCAGAAAGCAGCCGAGGCTGCTTTACTGTGATGTAAATTGATCTGAAGGACCCTGGGCATTGTCCTTGACTGTTGATTCAAATCGAGGAACCTGCCCTGATGGGGTGGAACCTGATAGGTTTGAGGGCAAGGCAACTTCTGGAGTTACCTTGAGGTTTGGTTCTGGTTCGTATTTGGAAATTCATGTGGTTCCCACGAGCAGCTAGGGAAGTGGAGTCAACCCGGACAGAGCCCCGCATGCCCGGGCAAGGCTACATACTGCAGGAGGTCGCCTGGTGTCCTGCAGGCACCGTTAGATAGAGGAAAGGGTGGAGGGAGGGGCTGGGATGAAGAGCAGGATAAAGGATAGGTTTCTAGGATAATGAGGTCAACGGACAGTTGCCCTTTTAGTCGCCTCTTACGACAAGCAGGGATACTGTGGGTGCAATTCTACTACCCCCACCCACTGGGGGTTCACAGCCCATAGTGACCAATCAGCCATTAATTACTTTTTACTTGATTAAAAATTATGCTTTCTAAAAAGATGAGTATGTATTAAAATTAGTTGGGGATGGTAACCTTCAATGTCAATGCTCTTGGTGCTATTCTATCGTTATGTTTACCAACCACAGAACATTTGTCTACGGTTCCCACTGTTGGTTGAAATTTGATCTATGATGTGACCAAGTTGATATTAATTGGCTGCTTAGAACTGGATTTATTTTAAATATAGTAGCTATGATTTTTTATAAAAAAATTAAAAATACAATTTACAAATTTTGTAAAATCACATTCTACAATAATTTTTTCTCCTAGTTATTTTTTTTCTCTCAAAAGGAATTGATTTTAATTGAATGCTGATATTTCTTCTAAGAATCTCATCTAGAAGTGATTCAGTAGTAAAATTTTGAATTCTACAAGTTTGTATTAGATTAATAGTAGGGTATGCTATATTGTTTCAGGGCTTTCTTATCACTAACCGTGAAATTATTGCCGCCGAAGTTGAGGACTTCGAGTATAATCCTAAGCCAGAATTTGAAGGATTCTTCACAATTTTTAATGAACCAGACGAAGCAGCGTTATTGAGAAGATTCTTCGACCATATTTTGGAGGTTTGTTCCGTAAAAATATTGTTACTGGTTCTATCTGTAAAATAATGCTGGCAACACTTTAAATTAACACTCGCACTTTATTTACACAAATAATCCACAACACGCACTGATCAGTTATATCTTACACAAAATAAAGCAATCAGAACAGATGAATCGATAATGTTCAGCTAACAAATATTTGCTATATTAATGTAAAAAAATCAATCAATAACTGTTAAAAGACCGATCTAATATTGAATAATAACTGTTCAATAAACTGTCCAATAATTCAAGAAGAAACTTATAAAAAGAACAATTAAACTTACGTAGCACAAGTCCGTAATATAATAATAGCTATGAGTAGAGTCCACTCGTATAAATGTAAAAGAATTCTCACTAATACAGTCACAATATACGGCGATTATCACTTTAACAACAAACGTTTGTACTATGAACAGAACTGCCACTTGTTTTGTCAACGAGATTCAAACCGTGAATAAAACTAATGTTTACTTAAGAGTTCGCCTTAAATCGATTTTAATTGATCTAGAGAGATGGAGGTCTTCCAAATTGTTCTATAAGATTCTAAATTAACAGATAAGATATTCTAAAACTTTTGATAAAATTCCAAGAAATTCTAATTAAACATTCTACACAGAATGTGTCACAGATAAACTACAAGGCGAGGAGATTAATTAATCTCTTCTGAAATCAATATTGATACAGGCAGATAACAGAAAAATTACTGCCCATTCTTCAACAACAATATAAAAAATATAATCTGGTTTTATATATTGCCTATTCGCATTGCAATGTTGCAATAAATTAATTAACTTTGTATAGTTCTCTAATATTCAACCTTTATTTTGGTTCAGTGAAGTGTAATATGAATTGGCTCCCAGCTAGTATGCGGAACATATTTTCGAGGCTCAAAGAGTCTCACAGATGAGACTATAAATTCTATGATGATTTTATTTTGTTTCAGGTTCAACCACACATTTTTGTCACGTACAACGGTGACTTCTTTGACTGGCCATTCGTTGAGACAAGAGCGGCTACTTATGACATGGATATGAAAACTATTATCGGATTCTCAAAGAGCAAAGATGGTGTTTATAGTTGCAGACCTTGCATTCACATGGATTGTCTTTGGTACGTATTACCGCAAATCGATCCATTTAGCATTGTTCCTTGATTTGTAATCTTGTTTATTTCATGCCCATATGTCTAAGACTTGTGCATGGGCAATGAGGTGAATGATAACATAAAATATCCAAGGCTCAACGAGAATCGAACCCGTGACCACAGGGGTAGCAGCCAGCCAGACGAACTTATCAGAGACAAGCGCTCCAACCGATTGCACCACCACGGCTGCCGTTCTAATCCATTAACTTAACCTGTAGCATTATAGACTTGTGCTTATAACTTTCATGAACAATGAATTTTTTTTGTAGATTACTCTTGGAGACAGTAGTATAAGACAAGTCAGATCAACAATTATACTCTTATACACTAGTTACCATAATTACTATATCAATTTGTTGGGATGAGGCTTAATTTTGATGTGAAAGGAACCCTTGTACACTATAAAAAACTTTATCAACTAAATAATTTTTTAGTTGATAATGATCATGTCAATTTATAAGTTCTGATCAATGTATGCTCTTATTGATATTCTTGACCTCTTCTTTTGTGTCAGTATGTGGGTAGTTTATTAGTTCTTGAACATATATCTTATACAGTTGGTTATAAATGTTGTCTCTAGAGATGATAATAAGGAACATCGCAGTTGTCAGAAGATGGCATTACGTCACCAATCCATATTAAATCAGGTCGGGGTGGTCGAAAAATACTGAGAACAGCCCCATAACATATAGCTCCTTCTCTAGGTTTGGGCATCTCCAGAAAGAAGTTGCATGGAAACAAACCTTAAAGTTTTGAAGCTTCACTCTTCTCTTTTCTATTGTGTCCATTCAAAGTTTCAGCTTTGCACTTTCACGTCTACTTATTTTTAGAAATCACAAGCAATAATTATTCTCGTTCTATTATTTTGACATTATACTGTCTGAGAATGTCCAAATTCTATTGTATGTTACTGTAATTAATTTAAGGATGATATCGTAAAGATATTAATGTCTTAAGCTTGTTGAATGTAAGACAGTACAATGTGTCCTTTAAGAACATTTTTCCAATACAGAATCATCATGGTCCTGTTCTTGAAGTTGAACTTATGCAATGATTGTATTAATAAACAATGTTATTCTTACAGTTGGGTAAGGCGTGATTCCTATCTACCAGTGGGATCGCAAAATCTGAAAGCAGTAGCTAAAGCGAAATTGAGATATGATCCAGTGGAATTGGATCCTGAGGACATGTGCAGGCTGGCAGCCGAAGAGCCGCAACAGCTGTCCAACTATTCAGTCTCCGACGCCGTGGCCACTTATTATCTCTACATGAAATATGTGCATCCTTTCATTTTTGCCCTTTGCACCATCATTCCTATGGAGCCTGACGAGGTACTACACCTTTTTTGTTGACTCAAATTTCTACTGAAGACTGATTCTCGTGAACAAGCAAAACTTTTGTTTACTCGGATTCTATTCCTTTTACAAATCTCTATTTCTACTATTCTTCATCAGAGTTCAATCTTGTAAACTATTTTGAAGGATCAATTTTATTTTATTTATTTATAGAATGCGAAACATACATATACAAGTCATGCCAAAAATGAAAGATATTAAAATACGATAACAGAAATCCCAGAAAACACGAAAATAAAATCATTAAACTAATCTAAAATAATAGTACAGTACTAATATATGTGGAGATGGAAACCCTTTCCAACTATGGTTGCTCACGTACTGGGGAGGGGTTTTCATAATATTACGGTAGGAGGAAGAAGTAGAAGAAAGGAAAGGTTGACGATTTAATGAGCGAAAAAGAAAGGTAAAACTGCTATTATTCCAAAATTAAAGATGAGAATAGTAGTTGCTCTTGACCCAATTGCTGATGTCATTTTTCATTGATATTACCCATATCAATGTATTGCTATTGAATTTGAATAACCTTAATGTACTGTAATTCCATTGAATCACGCTTTGCCTTTGAATGAATTAGTTTCTTATGAACAATAATTACATCATATAACAATTTATAATACTGTAATTATGTTGTACATTATTGTGTTATTGAAACATTGTGTGTTTTAGGTTTTAAGGAAAGGCTCAGGAACACTATGTGAAACTCTTTTAATGGTGGAAGCGTTTCATGCGAACATCATTTTCCCGAATAAACAAAAAACAGAATTGAATAAGATGACTCCTGACGGACACATTCTAGATCAAGAAACTTATGTTGGAGGTCACGTCGAAGCTTTGGAATCTGGTGTTTTCAGGGCAGATATTCCATGCAGATTCAAGATGGTAAAATAATTTTGCTTTCTAATAACTTTATCAAACAATTGTTGAAGTTACTTAACTTATTACTAAATCATATTAAAATTATTAGTAAAATGTCCAATAATTTCAGAATAATTTTTTTTGTAAGTTACAAAGTACTTCTCCGATTTTCCTCTTGATATTAAAAAACTCTATATTACTCACAAGGGATGTAAAATTGCAAATAAGCCCAAGCGAGCAATTCTTCAACAGTAAGCAGTAATAGATCAATAAAAATAGTAGATAATAATAATAATTAAGCTGGTTATTTTGGAAGATGTTTTATTTTATTTAATCTCTGAATGTTCATCACATAATTCATTCAAAATTTCTTCTTTTGCTATTCATGCTGAATTCCTCCGAACTTCGAGTAAAGTCATTGGGCCAGGTGAATAAATTTTATATTACATTTTTTTTTCAAATTTCTCACCACTAATCATAGGGTTGAGGTTAGCACTTATACTTGCCGGTCATAGAACCCTAAATGTGCGGCTATCCAATCTATAAATAGTCCAACTTTAAGAACTAAGTTGGATCCATGCGAATAGAAGCGTAAAGCTTTTATTACTTTAGTAAACAGTGGGGGGTTTTCTAGTCATGTCGGGTAGAGCGAACTATCTTTATTCACTCCAAAGAGGCAGTTTACTTTGCCACGACCTTCGACTAGTTGGAGAAGACTACACTAATGTAGCGCGGACTCCTTAGTGTTGACTAGGTTTTATTCACCTGGCCCATTGAATACCTTATGGATTAATACCTCTATACAAAAATATTCAGTCAGCTCTGCAAGAAGAACCGTTATTAGTAGATTTATGGGTGAATTTCTGGGCGCTGACTGTATATTTTAGTTTAACGGAACTCATAGATTTCCATAAGTTATATAATGCAGTTGTAAATGTCCGCAGTATCATATGTTTTCAGCATGATTTTAGTTACAGAATTAAAGAAAATTGGAAAGTAATTATGTTTTGATAATAATAAAATTGATTCAAGTTGCTGCACATCATTGTTTATTCGTATTTGATGTATATTATATTTATCTGAAAATACAAATACGGAAGCATACAGGATAAACCCATTATTTGCTTCCATAACCAGTATCACTTCATGTCCAGTATCACTCCAGTGATAAGAACTTTTATATCAATTAAGAATACAAATTCATATGACAATTCACTATTATCACTGAATACAGGTTCCCCAAGACCGATTTTATTTGGTTCTTTCATATTTATGTTTCTCTAATTTTTTTGTGATGACTGTGTTGAGGTTTTTATCATGTCTAATATCACTCCAGTAATAAGAACTTGTTTTCCATACACCATACTTTGAAATGCTCAGGTACCTGAAGCGTTCAACATGTTGATTGATAGCATAGAAAATGCTCTGAAACATGCCATTGAAGAAGAAGAGAAAATACCTCTGGAAACCGTAACAAATTTCGATGAAATAGCTCTTGATATTAAATCGAAATTGGAAGATCTGAGAGACACGCCGTGCAGGATGGAAAACCCGGTTATTTATCATCTTGACGTTGGTGAGTTCAACTACATCATGATTATTCTGTAGCAGCACTAACTGAAATAATTGAAATTTGATTAATTTCCTCTTAGTTACAAACATATAAAAAAACTTCCTCGCATGGGGGAATACAGCTTGTTGAAACATTTTGAAATGCTTTCTCAACTGCACAAATCAAAATATTTCTTTATAATTACACAAAATAATTCTCTAAACACTTGAACCTCTCTCTAATGCATATCGAATGGAGGTCGGGGTATAAGGAATTGATCACTACCTCAAATTATAAATGATTTGATTGATTTAAATTTTATTTTTGATTTGATTGATTTATTTGATTTGATACTTGGTCTTGTCTTCTTGGTGATAATTCCCCTTATAAAGTGAGGGCAGTGGGTGCCGTGAAGGGAAGTGATTTTATTTAAAATATTACTGCCGGTTGCAATACTACAAGAAATTGTATACTCATGACAGTATTATTCAGTACAGTATCAGGGCATTATTGTTCGTTTTCAAGCCGCATACACACTGCTTTACGCCCAGACCTGGTTTAGATAAGTGAGGTTTGGGTGAGATGTAGGTTATGGTCAGATTTAATTCTTTGAGCATTTTGAAATGCTTTTTCAACTGAACAAATTGAAATATTGAAGCTCCCTAAAATGATTCTTTAAACAATTTAAGCTCTCTCTAATGTATATCGAAAGCAGGCCAGGGCATAGAGTGTACCCAGCTTGAAAATGATTGACAAATTTAACCCTAAATGTAGCGCTTAGATCCATTTTAAGAAAAATGAATTTGCATTTTCATTTTTTTCTCAATAATAGAGCCTAAGTTTTTATTTCCAATTCAAACTTATTTCAACAAGTCAAATCTACAATATGCATGATAAGAATTTATAAGATTTGGAATATTTAAGCCAGATTGAATTTTTTGTAATATATATATAATTATTGATGAATTATTTGTAGAAATATTAATACATTCCATCTACAGGTGATCTTTTTTTAGCTCTATGTAATCTGTTATATTATTTTTCGATGAAGACAGTAACAAGGTCTCACATAAAGCTCAAATTGTCACTAATTTCAACAGTAATTGTATTTCCCGGTATGCCTAAGAAATAAAAAAGAGAAAAAATAATATGAAACAAAACATGAATAACAAATTCTACCCTAAATACGTGATTTTTTGTAGTGTACCCTGATTTGGGTTAAAGATATGCATCCCTTTGCATTGTGTCATGTTCTCATTGTTCAAATTCATAGAATAATATGAAACAAAACTTATAAAATAATAAATAATACATACGTAAGTTTTTATGAAGTGTGCCCCTTTATGAAGTTGAAGATACTCATCGTTTTGAATTGTGTCATGTTCTCGTTCTTCAGATTCATTGTAAAAATTAACTGTAATTTATTTGGAATTTTCTGTTAGTAAACCAATGTTCACAGCTTTCAAGTGTGATAAATCTAAAAAGCCTGATCAAATTGTAAAAACCGGCAGAGAAATTTAATCCAGACTTCCTTCCACACACAGGCTTAGGCCTTCGTGGACGATTCGCATGTATATTTATAATAACAATTATAAAGTTATGTTTTTTTAATTTTATGGTATGTGCTGAATTTATGTGCTTTTATATTTTGTATTCTGTTTCATTTTCATGCAAATAAAAAACAAATTTGATTTGATTTGTATTCAGTGAGTCAGGATATATTTTGTTAACTATTTTGGAATCTTTCCAGGCGCTATGTATCCGAATATTATTCTCACCAATAGGCTACAGCCATCAGCTATGGTGGATGAAGCTATGTGTGCTGCATGCGATTTCAATAAGCCTGGCGCCTCATGTCAAAGAACAATGACTTGGATGTGGCGTGGCGAAGTCAGTAAGTAGACATTTCTTAGCTACTTATTCGCAATTACTATTTTATTAACGGATACGAAGAATGTATGAGAGAGTCAGTGTATTAATGGAGAAAAGAGGATTTGATCTAAACGAGAATTTCGATATTTCTACAAAAAGTACAAGAATTGATAAAAAAAATTAGTTGGACGTTTGAGCTGGTTGGGTCATTTGGAGGATATGAGTGACTGAACGTCCATCAAGTAAGATTCCAGAATTAACACAGGGTCTCTGAAAGGTTGGTTGGGAGTGATAAGGAAAAATGATCATTGGTGGACTGAGATATATTGCTTGAATACAGAAAAGAGCAACAACATTTTAAAAGGAATTGAGGAAAATCAATGCTCCATTCCTTGGTATTATTTATTTATTGTATTGCACAAGACGCATCAGCACAACGTGGAAGAACGAAACATTCCTATGTCAAAAGTTAAAGGAATAGAAAAACATTTATGTTGAAAAAGAAAACAAAAACTAACAATAGAAAACAAACGGATAGGAAATCAGATTCGTCTGTGATGCATAGAAAGTTATTCAATCAATCTATGATCAGATACCCAGTGTTTAGAAATAGACATTTGATGCAAGACAGGAAGTGGTCAAAGCAACTTTAATAATCGTTGATTCCCTTGATAATACTAAGCAAGAAATTAGCCATTATTCAATTCAATAATCAAATAATTGAAATGTATCAATCATGCTACATATTTTATGGAATGATTACTAGCATTTGATTATCATTATTTAATCCTAATAATGTATACAAAATTGTTTGTTGTGAAGTTGAATTGTTGAAATAAATGTTCCCATTGGGTATCCAATGTATTTATGTTTGTTTGAAGATGAATAGATGAGATACCTTTGAGCTAGTACCGTACCTCCGTTGTTTGGATAATAGCCAGTAAAGAATATAGTTATCACGCTTTGGGGCATGTCATGACTCGTAATTTTAATGGTTTGATATATTAATAAGCTTATTTGTTTGATAGTTTTTGAAGAATTCATTTGATGAGATTTTAAAGACTATAGTAGTTATCTACTCATGTGTTGAAAAGCTCTTTTTAATTCAGTTTAGTTTATGAGGTTCTAATTCAAGAGAAGCTTTTCTGAAAATGATTTAATTCCAATAAATATTGTTAGGAACGCAAGAAAGAAGAAAAACATTATTCATTGTGTCAACAGCGCTCCCGGTTTGACTGAAAGCACGTACAGCTAAGAGGTCGTAAATTAACTCTTGTTGTTTCTATTTTTTTCGAATGTCTTTCTGACTTCTATTTGTCAAATGTAGTTCTAGGGGTTTTGAGAATTTTCCAGATTATGCTATCAGTTTCCAGAACTTCCTGGAATACTTTCAAACAGGATATTAAGAGCAGTCCTTGTGAACAGTAGTTAAGTTATTGTTCAAACTTCCTTTACGTTCATATTGTAACGAGAGACAGTTTGTGGTGGCAGTATAAAAGTTTACAAATAGACTAATGTTATAAATTGTGATTACACATACTCAATGCTATTATTGTGATTGATAATAGTGTGACAGACCACTGTGCTTTGTAAGTGTTCAGTTTATTTATTCAGTGTTTGAATGTTTTTGGATTTTTTTACACCTTTGAACAGTTTATTGGATAGCTATTTATTAAATAAATTATTGATCGGCCTATTGACAATAATTGTCTACTAATTATTAGTAATGAGCTTTATTTTACAGTGATATAGTAAATTCATTATTAGCTGAACGTTATTGATCTGCTTGTTTCTTATTGGTTTTTCTTGTGTGGTGTAACGGATTAGTGCGTGTTGTAAGTAATTTGTGTAAATAAAGTTCGAGTGTTACTTTTTTAGCGTTACCAGCATTATTTTAGTGAAAGTGCCTGTAACAATATCTCATAAATTTTAGTACTTTTTTTTCAATTTTTACAGTGCCTGCATCAAGAAGTGAATTCCAACGTATTCAGCAACAGTTGGAGATGGAAAAATTTCCTCCTGCTATTCCTGGAGGTCCTCCAAGAGCATTTCATGAAATAACAGACGAAGAAAGAGCTACTATTGAAAAGAAGCGACTCGCCGAATATTGTCGTAAAGTGTATAAAAAATCACATGTTACAAAAATGGAAGAGCGTTACACGACAATTTGCCAGAAAGAAAATTCCTTCTATGTTGACACAGTTCGTGCTTTCCGAGATCGTAGATATACGTACAAAGGCCTCTGTAAAGTGAGTTATTTTCAGTGTCTTGATATCTTTGGATTATTGGCGTGCCGGTAGCGTAGTTAGTTGAGGCGTCGCAACTTCAGCTTGCGGTCGTTTCAGCGTTCGTGGGTTCTAATCCCGCTCCTCCGTCTGGCATCTATGTGTCTCATTCACCTCATTCTCCACGCACAAGTCTCTGACTCATGTGGGCATCATCAAAAGAAAATACAAATAATATATTTACAACATGCACACGCACATATATATTTAATGCAGTGTTTCTGTTTTCAGTTTCTTGCACTATCTAATTCTAATGGATTTCTGATCTTATAATTTTGTCTCGTAATGAGCATTGGCGTGACATCTAGGTGGCTGGGAAATACTGCATGCAGATTATCCATTTCAATTGTGCATTCAATTTGCATAAATGCCGATCAAAATTTGATTCACGATCTCTGGTCAAAATGATCAGGAGAGTTTTTTTTTTTTGCACAAAGGGCAATCAAGAGATGATCTCTGATCAAAATCGATCTCCGGTCTGTTTTTAACTGGTCATTGTTTGAGAAACAGTTCATATTTGTTAATTTTTGTAATCCTAACTGAAATTATTGTTTTTTGTACAAAGGGCAATCAAGAGATGATCTTAGATCAAAATCTATCTCCAGTTAGTTTTTAACCGGCCATTATTCGAGAATCAGTCATAATTTATTTTTAATTTTTGGAGTCCTAACTGAAATTATTGTGTACGACTGTACTTTTCCAAGTACCAGGCAAACAAGCCCTGAAAACTTGAAAACTGTATTCAAATTATTTATTACATTGAATGCAATTTTTCTCTTCAATAGTAATAAATTTTACTTTCAACACAATTTATAAATCTTAAGTTGTGTTTTTTGTTTAAGAAGTTTTTTGTATATTTAGGTAGCAAAGAGGCAGATAGCTGATGCCATAAAGGTGGGTGATGCGGCTGAGATTAAGATTGCAAAGAACAGAGAGGTTCTCTATGATTCTTTGCAGTTGGCTCATAAGTGCATTCTCAACTCATTCTACGGTTACGTCATGAGAAAAGGGTATGTAAATATTTTATTAAGTTAATTGTCATGTATTGAATTGAACGCTGTCTAATCTATTTATCTGCATCACAGAGCTACTTTATAACTAAGGAATTTCCACTTTATTATAGAAAGAATTATTGAAAGATTATTGAAAGAAGTTCGCATAATTGAGAAATTTTAGACACATCAAATAAATAGTAATTGAATCCTTCTATAATAATATCATACTCAAACATTCATATGCTTGAATAATTTTAGGTATGAACTACAAGTTTCAGGATATTTTTCAAGTAGTTTTTATTGGCACTAATGCCATTTTCGTCTTATTATTTATTAATTTTTCAAAATCTCAATAAATCGAAAATAAAAGTTGAAACAATTGTATTTCAGTGCACGATGGCACAGTATGGAGATGGCAGGTATTGTGTGCTATACAGGAGCTCATATAATTACAAAAGCAAGAGAAATAATTGAGCAGGTGAGCTTATATTATAAATTCGCCATTTATTACGTTTTACATTGTTTTGGTATCAGGTTGAATTGAAATTAAATTGAAAAATTTGAATTAAAACAAGTAAAAACTCTGAGTTATATCTCATCAAGGAAATATCAATGGATCAACAAAAATTCTCTTCAATTATTAAAGAGACAAATTGCTGTGAAAACAGTTGGTAGTACAAATTTGGTACTTTTAGGATTCCAAGTTTGAATATTCTAGATGAGTTCTATCCAGATAATGGGTCAACTTTGATCTTTTTATAACCTTAAAACTAAGATTAATGATGTAAGGTCTTCTTGGAAATCCCACATTCGTTGAACAACGATCTGGGATTCGTTTTTTGTTTACTGAATGTGAAAAACTTTCCATTATATCAGGGGTGCCCACCCCCTAAGCCTCATGACGCACCCCCCCCCCTAAATTTAGCACCAACCCCCCCCCCCCCACCATAAATTAGGCCCTCCAAAAAAATGCGAAAAAGCCCCCCGTATTCTTTCTAAAACTAAAAGAAGATTTTTATAGCTATTGAAAAAATTCAAACCCAGTCGATAATATACAAAATGTATGTATATTTCTTGAGATTCTTTACATAGGTAACATTTTTTTGTAAAGGTAAAAAAAAAATATCAATGAAATGAATATATGAACTTCTGCTCAATAAACTTAATTGCAAAATAGCAAAAAAAGAATTTGAACCTAAATGGTTTTTAAACAGTAAAATATTATTACAAATACACAATGTTCAATAAAAATGAAATACCTATAAGTTTATGTTCTGTGTACCAATTACATTAAGGTTAAATAATTCTACAAAGTTGTTCCTTTAAAGGAAATGAAAACAATTCAACAATTCAAAAACGAAAAATTCAAAATACTAAGTCATTTATTGGACAGTAGTTAAACAACAGGTTATTTACTTAGTGTAGTATCTTGGAAGAATTTATGTATGGATGAAGTACATAAAAGGTACACATTTCATGTGTAGTTATTTACAACACACTCGAAAGAAGTGTCTTTCAAAAGCAAAATAAAGACATAGTTATGAAAAATTACTGAATTTTTAGTATTTAGTAAGTTTTTCAAAAGCAGTTCTTACTTATTAGTAAGTAGTTATCGTAAAATACATGAAAAACATCAACAGTTTGAAGTCAAACATTTTCAATTTGTAGGCTGTGACCATCTACAAGTTAGCTAGGCACCTTCTAAGCTTGTTAAATCTATCTCTCTAAACCCCACATAGAAGTTATTGTCTTTGGGATGAGGAAACAGAAAACCTTTCAATTATTTCTTTGTTAGAAATAGACTCAAGTGCATCTTTTTCTGCAGCTAGAACCATTAGATTGGACAACCATGAGTCTCCCATAGCTGATCTGAGGCTGTTTTTGATAATTTTAAATCGACTAAGAAGAGTAAAGTTGTATAAACCACTTTCAGAGAACTCGCTTAGCGTCTTGCTAAGTTTGAATAATAACTTCCTGCACAAATCCTAAACATAACTGTTTTAGCTAATTCATATTCAATTATATAATAATAATTATAAATATATTTTCATTAATTGACATTCTATCTGGTGACTTCGTAGTATATTTTTGAATGTTGTCACGTTAAACACGGTTTCAATCAACTTTACGCCCCCCCCCCCAAACGTTTTTGGGGAACCCCCCCCCCCAGAATTTCAATGACGCAGTCTGCGTCATAGCCCCCCCCAGTGGGCACCCCTGATTATATTCTCTAAAATGACTAAAGTGTATGATGAGAGTTAATTGAACAATTGACATTTTTACAAGTAGGTAGAACAAATTTGATGACATTTCTACTAGGAAAAATGTCAAAACCCAAGCATTAGCAGAGAAAGTAATTTTGAAACATTGAAAGTGTAATAAATTATCTTGAAGGGCAGCATACGATGAACGCTTTAGTGCCTTGTGAAGCCAGCTGTAATAGAGAAAAACATCAAGGATCACAAATTGGAGGTTTGATTCTCCAGCTAAACAACGCATGGCCTCACGTTGCCAAATTTACCCGTGAAACCGTAGATGAAATGGGCTAGTAGGTACCACCTAATTCTTCTTACAGCCCTGCTTTAGGACCCTTTCTAATTTCCATTTGTTTTGGTTCACTGTTAAGAAGCATTACGTGATAAGAAATTCCAAGATAACGAGGATGTGAATAAACTTGTGGGAAATACTATGTGACACCAAGGAAAAGTGCATAAAAAAGGATTGTGCTCAAAAGTAGGAAAAATAAACGCTTTTTTCTCCACGTCGATTTGTCTCTAATTATTGGTGGCGTATTTTTCTTCTCTGAGCTTTGGTCCAAGCTTTGTCAGGTCAAACAAATGAAAAAATCATTTAATTTAAAGAAAGGGGAACTTTCGTACACATCTCAAGTTTATTAATCTGAAATGAGTGATGCATTGAAGTTGAACGATTGTGGATTGTAAAGGCACATGTTATTTCAAGTTCATGGTTTTTCTTTCAATTTTCAGTTTTTTTTTTTTGTATTTCAAAAACTCAAATGATATTTTTATGTGTGTATTATACATTCAGCCAACTCCTGGCAGGCGGTCTTAGGCTATTGCTACATAAAATTTAATATTATTTTTCAATGTATGTAACGTTGAAAAATTTAATGAAGATTTTTTTTTACTTCTACTATTCAGAGAAAAGACATGTGTCATTTTCAAACTTTTTATACTTCTTATAGGTTGGACGTCCTCTAGAATTGGATACAGATGGAATTTGGTGTGTGTTGCCTGCATCATTCCCTGAAAACTATGTTGTTGAGTCGACCCATCCAGGAAAATCCAAAGTTACCATTTCTTATCCAAATGCAGTCTTGAACTCCATGGTCAAGGTATGTAAATCATTCGATTCATAAAAATAATGTATTTGATATGATGTTATCAGCTGCCTGAGGACATTAAGTTGTCATAGTTCTTCTTCTTCTTCTTCTTCTTCTTCATCTGGCATTACAGCTCTGGGTGAGCTTTAGCCTCTCCAACAATTTGCCTCCACACCAAACGGTCACCTAAGTTGTCATAGTTACGAAGTTGGACTTATTGTAGGAATAAACGCTCGTATTTTGGTAATTTTCAACCACATTTTGGTGTCAAAATATGAGTGTGGTTTTATGCTCATTGTGTACAAAGAGTTCGTACACTAGAGTGAAAAATCCGTCTCGCCAAAATATGAGAGTTCTACACAGCAAAATCAAGTTGAAAAGTGCATAAATATTTCTCTATGCATTTAGTTGACGGTCCATACCTTGGTATGGTGTTAGCGTAATAATTTTGAACAGTTCACAGAGAATTGATAAATTTGTTCACTACCTCGATGTAAAATTTGAGTTTTTGAAGCAGAAATAAAAATTTCTTTTGTTTGTCTTTTAAAAGATTGCATGATTTAATTTAAAACTAGTGTTTCAATCCAATTCTGTTGTCACATTTGGCGAATTTCTCAATTTTAAATGACCCTTTCAACTGCCAGTGATTATCTTAGTACTTGGTTTTTTGTAGACAAACAGAATACTGAATATTTATAAAAAATGAAAAATTATGTTAATAAGCTTCTTATTACTAGTTGTATTCCACTTGAATTTCTATTTTATCATGATTTTCTAGGATAATTTCACAAACGATCAATATCACGAGCTAGTTGATGGAAAAACACTAAAATATGAAAGGAGGAGTGAAAATTCAATCTTCTTTGAAGTTGATGGTCCATACCTTGGTATGGTATTACCTGCATCTAAAGAAGAAGGCAAAAGGCTGAAGAAAAGATATGCAGTTTTTAATTTTGACGGATCCCTGGCCGAATTGAAAGGGTAATTGTTGAAAATTTGGAATTTGAATTTAATTCAGTATAAGAATTTCTTGAACCTAAAATCATTACTTTTTGGCCTGTTACACATGTTAATATAAAAATATACTTTTCTTTTTTCGTCATACACTTTTTTCTTCTCAGTGCAGTTTTGTTGTTGTGTATTGAACAATTCTTTTCTTCCTCATATCATTGTAAAGTTATTCTGTTTAAATGATTGTTTTAGAACTTTTGGTACATTTCAATCTTCTTCAATCAATTCCTTTTTACTCCTTCGTTCGTCCTTTGTTCCCTTTTCACTCCTCATTAACTTTATCATTTGGTCTTTCTTCATTTTCGTTCGGCATTTCTTAAGCAGGAAACCCACTAGGCCGGCACTGCGGCGACCGGTGATAACCGGCGACGGCCGGCAATTTACGACAATAACCCACTTGTCCGGCATAGCTGCGGCAGAAGGCGGAGCTGACAGAAGAAATACAGCAGTTGCAATGGAGAGTTCGTCAGATGAGGAGTTTTTGTGATAGTCGCGGTGTGTGCTGAGAAGAAAAGAGAAAGAAACGGAGGAAGCAGTTGATAAAAATAAAAATTAATTAAAAATATAATTGAAATAAAAATTAAAATTACAATAAAATAAAGATAAATAAAATAAAAATTAATTTATTATTAATTCATAAAAATAATGTCATGATACTTTTTCAATTTAATTTGAACCAATAACAAAAATAATCATTGAGATCGAAATTCTGTCGCTGGATCGCCTTTTGTGACTTCATGTCAACTGTTTAATTGCCTGCTATCTCGTCCAGAACTCAATAATATTTTTACGGTACATCACAAAATCATATTTTATTTGTTACTGGTTCAGGTAAATATTGATTAGTAAGTAAAATAGTGAAGATTCAATGATTAAATTGCTGTTTTGAAAATACTACAGATAAATAAGTCACATTGATCTCAAATTGTGTAGTAATTGTTTTGTTCTCCAAATGGGATTATAATTTAATTAATTCAACCATCAATATCTTCAATTCCAAATGGGATTTAACAATCAATTTACAATATTATTATAGAGTTTGAGATCAATGTGACTTATTTATCTGCAGTATTTTCAAAGTTACAGCTATTTAATCATTAAATAAAGTCACAAAAGGCGATCCAGCGACAGAATGCGATCTCATGGATTATTTTTGTTATTGGTTCAAATTAAATTGAAAAAGGAACATAACATTATTTTTATTAATTAATTTTTATTTTATTGTAATTTTTCATTTTAATTTCAATTTTATTTTTAATTAATTTTTGTTTTCATTAACTGCTTCCTCCGTTTCTCTTTTCTTCTTCAGCACACACCGCGACTATCACAAATAACTCATTGTACCGTTCACACAGAACACTTGCGATACTATCATCGACTAGAGAAATGCCGGACAGGCTGCCTGGCAAGAATGCCCCCAAGAGCTTCTGTCGCCGCCGGCCGCCGCCGGTGCCTGAATGCTTCTGTCGCCGCCAGCCGCCGCCGGTGACGGACAGATATAGTGGGTTGCTGTTCAATGAAAACAACGCAAAGCAATGTGGCCGGTACGCATCGGTCCCCGCCGGTTCTGGGCTAGTGGGCTTCCTGCTTTAACCGTATCCTTTCTTCAGCTTTTTAGTGTAAAATAAGTTATCTAAGTATAGTATTGCAGTATAGTATAGCACAGCTATTAAGTAAGTCTCTATATTTAATAGTTCTGTACGTAGACGTATCAATTTGGTATTATATTCCAAATTTAATCAATTTGTTCCCCCGTTTTGTTGTCTGTTTCATAGAATTCAATCATTTATAAATATTTTAATTTAAATCTTTGATAAGAATTGTAAAAATTGATAAATTCTTAGATTGATGTTTTTTTTAAATTTTGTTCTATGAATGATGTTTGGTTAGACAATAAAAGTCAGTCACAAAAGATAGTTACCATAGATCGAGAGTTTTAATTGAAATGCCTCAAGTAGTAAGTGTCTGAAGACGATTAGTATGCAAATTAATGAGCAAGAAAATGAGTATTTTCTTTTTTATTTTCTATTGTATAAACATAAAGTATCCTTCCTCATCTATCTTTTATCCACAGTTTTGAAGTAAAAAGACGTGGAGAACTGCAGCTGATAAAAAATTTTCAATCCTCTGTGTTTGAAGCATTTTTGAAAGGTGATACGTTGGATAAGTGCTATGCAGCTGTAGCAAAGGTTGCAGACTATTGGTTGGATGTGCTCTACTCCAAGGTGAGTGTATTTATTCTTCATAATCTTGAAGGGAACTGAATCTTGAACGATGAACTGATTGATAGAAACATTACTTTTGTTTATTTAGTTTGAAGTTTCTGCTTCACAAAATATTGGATATGGTTATACTTTTGTATCTTTCCATTGCCTTTGTTTCATGACAAGTATCATTCGCCATTCTCACTTCTATGATTATTTAATTTTTATTTTTTTTTGGAGGAAGAAGCCCACATAGGTCTGAGACTTGTGCGTGGGTAATGAGTTGGATGATGGTGATTGATGAGCTGAACCTACAGTTTTAGGTGGGTTCCGAACCACCGAGATTTTACAGCAGAGAACAATGTGTTTTTTGCTGGCTAATCTGATCGGTCACCCTTACAAAGAGTGCTTAGGTGAACGCAGCTTACCTCTATCTGATTGAACAGATACCAGCTACGGCCCACGGCTATCACTTCCCAAATTTATTTATTTTGTATTCATTAAAAGCAAAGATATTGCAGTGGATTTATCAGTAAAGAATATTTGAATTATGTATTTCTATGATAATTAGTATTGATTTTACAATCACAGTGTCATTGTCATCAATAAATACGTCATTATCTAATAATTGTTTCTTGTAAGGCTTTGACAGCTGAACGATAACTTAAAATGACGAAGCATCTGTATAGAGCCAGCAGGTTGTATTGGGTTTCACGCTGAATGATATTAAATTCAGTAGGATATGCATTGTTAGAATAAAATAATTAAATAAATAATTATTTTTGCATTCTACAAATTGCTGCACAATATTCTTTGTCTATAATGTAACTTTTAAGATTTTTAAATTGATTGATTTTTCAGGCAGCAGACATGCCCGATACAGAATTATTTGAGCTCATCTCTGAAAACAGATCAATGTCGCGTAAACTTGAAGACTATGGTGCTCAAAAGTCGACATCAATCAGTACAGCCAAGCGATTAGCCGAATTTCTTGGTGATCAGATGGTGAAAGATGCGGGCCTTGCTTGTAAATTCATCATCTCACGTAAACCAGAAGGGTCTCCGGTCACTGAAAGGTAAATCATGATCTTGTTCCTGTACTTATTGAATTATGCTTCTTGATGTGCTTTACCGATATAATAATTTATATTGGTAAAATTTATTGCCTAGGTGTAGCATCTTTGTTTATCCCCAACGTTTCGTCTTTATTTTATGAAATCTTCAGGGCTTGGTCATGCATCGTATTGGTAATGGTGACGTGGTAGATATCCATTATGAATAAAATCTGATATTATGACAACCAAATTTATTTTTAATTAACGAGATCCTGTAGTTTCGGCAGCATAGTTCATTTGAGATTGTTGTGAAGTGTTACTACCAAAACTATAGTATGTCGTTTATTGAGACAATATGAGATTGCGACAAAAACCAGTCTTAATCATTTAGCTTCGGTATGTGATAAGTTACATAATTTAATAGTGTAACATATTTGATCATTTTATTGAGTACGTTAGTAAGCTTTACTGGTTGCTTGATGCTTGACAATAAGAGTATGAATGATAAACTTCAAAGTTGAAAAATTAACATCATCACAGAGTTTTAATGAATTTATTATTCAATTGAGTTATTTCTAGTCTGAAATTACGATATAGAAAATTATGATTTCTTATAGATTTACATCTTTGCGCTAATTTCCATTGTTGCATATGGTTTTGAACAAAATTTGTGTCTAGTACATTCATTTGTAATAATTTGAATATTAGTGTCTAGTGTATCAAATTAGTAAAAATTCTGGTGTATAAATAATATTATTTTTTTCTTTTTCTTTTAGAGCAATTCCACTTGCAATTTTCCAAGCAGAACCTAGTGTGAAGCGGTTTTTCCTGCGTAAGTGGTTGAAGGATAACTCTCTGGATAACATTGACATTAGACAAGTTCTAGACTGGGATTACTACATTGAGCGTCTTGGTGGTGCTGTGCAGAAAATTATAACGATTCCTGCTGCCATGCAAGGGGTGAGTTATTGCTTTCATTATACTTGTACTATTAAGGCGACATTTTAAAGTTTTATCAAGACATAATTTGTTAATACTTTTATCAAGATATAATTTTTAAATATGTACTTTTATATAATTATTATTATCAATATTATTTGCATCCCAGCTTCGTATTCAGATGTATATTTTTAAATTGAACAAATCAAATTCTTTTACTTATGTACAACATTATTTGTTTTAGTTTGTCAGATTGTATTACATAGGCACTGAAGCTCCTCTAAAAAACGTTTAGCTCTAGTAATTTTTATTATTTGACATAGAGTTGTAAAACTTGCGAAAAAAGTGTTAAATTGTTTGTAAATACGTGTGATGTTCAAGTTGTGTTGAAATAAATGATTTTTTTACTCTTATATATTAGTTCTTCAACAATACCCCAATTGCGATACAGTACCTTAAATTGAATGCTATTGTCCTAATATTCTATGAATTTCATCAATACTTTATTGCAGTAATTGAAAAGAAAACTTTCGGTAGGCACTTGTCACTATGATTATCTCCAATCAAGGAATTCCTTGCCACTCAGTTGAATTACAGCTATAATTATTTAAGCTCACGTCAGTCCGTCACATTGTGCTTTAAGATTGCTTGGTTCCAATATTAAATGTTATTTATTTTTTCTCAGTTATCAAATCCAGTTCCAAGAGTCCGTCATCCAGATTGGTTACACAAGAAGATGTTGGAGAAAAATGACACTCTCAAACAGCGGAAGATCAATGAACTATTTTCAGCTAAACCAAAACCTATTGAAACAATGGACCAAGATGATGAAGTAAATTGATTTTATGTTATACTGTAGTAAAGTGTAGTTGTATTACTATTTATTACTAGCGATGGATATAGCAAGCAAAAACTTGCAAGAGTAATATGAGAGCTCTATGATTACATATTTCGAATTGAAAGTAATCCAATAATAGCTAGCTCTCTAAATATTTGCTTAAAATAATATTTTCTTAATAATTTTGTTTTAAAGTTCATTTGTCTCTTCTTTTTGGATTTTTGTTGTAAAGCAGTGGTATCAAGTCATTTCATCTTATTCATATTTTTATTTGGTACTGCTTGATTTCTGAGTGACCATTTTATGGTCTTAACATTCAATGACCATTCACTGTAACCCCTTGTTTTTCCTCTGTTATTCATAAAATGCGTTTTTTTTAAAGTACATTTTCCCCACCCCAACAGCTACCACCAAATGTTCATCAAAGATGTAGTATATACAATTCCACTCAGCTCAAAAATTCCTACCAAAACAAAAAAAAAGATCTCAATATTGAAGATTTTAACGATTTTGAACCCCCCCCCCCTCACTCTAACGGGCTCAAATTTTTGTCTTAATTTTAATTTGAAACTTCCGCACCCAAATTGGGTCCCCTAAAAAGATAGGGGGTATTTTTTGAAGAAAAAAAAAACCTTATACAAACATCGCTGAGCCTAGGAATAAGGAGCATTTATGGAAAATTTTATGTCAATCGGTCAAGGCCCATTTGGCCGTAATCGTGTAACAGACAGACAGGCAGGCAGACAAAATGCCGAGTGCGGTCGAGTTAAAACTGAGCCCTCACTACGTTCGGCCAATAAAAATAATTATTATTAAAAATAGGTAGACACTATAGCAAATGATTAGTTTCAGGCTTATCCAAATCATAACATTGGACGGCAAGTGCACTTCGAATAAAACAAAAATGTTATATTAAGCATATTATGAAGGTTTCTGCTCAGCCAAATTATTCCCTTCTATTTTTACAGTGTAAGAGCGGCCGTTTTATTTTTGTTTGCGTTGAAACACTGTTCCTAAAAAGTTCCTTTTCTTACATTTCAAATCATCAAATTAAAAAGAAATGAAAATATTGAGGAATGCTATAGCCTATCAGATTTGTGAATCAAGAAGAACAAGAACCGCATTATTGTAAGAACTGCTGATTTTCTTTTCTCGTGATTCGGAAAGCATAAAATATGATGTTAACAAAAATCATAGAAGTTAAACGTTGCATAGGCCAATCAGCACAACTACTACTAATAATAATTATTATTTCTTATAAATTTATGGGGTCCTTTGATACTCCGTTGCATCGGTTATTTATTTCAATATTATAATTACATTCAGTCAATAGTGTAGTGAAAATTTTGAAATGGTGGATTAACAGAGATTTTGGGGGTCTAGGGGGTATTCCCCTGAAATTTTTTGATGAATAGTCGCTCTAAAATCGTATTTTAAGAGATTCTAGACTAATGTCTAGAAAAGCTTAAATCCATTCATTTTAGTCCACATTAATCGAAAATTTTAAGGTTTTCGATGCTGGAAACTTGATTTGAGGCTCAAAAATAGTCATTTTATACGAGTATTTATCATAATAAAGATTACAAATTGGGTAAAGTGAAAGTTAAAATTTGATAAATCATTGCTTTTAAGAATCGTTTGCTTCACAACTTAAACCCACTTTTAGTATATTTTTAGTTCACTAATTAGTTGTGAAAAATTTTAATGTATGATATATAAAAAATATTTTTTTTACAGTGCCTATTTAACAAGTGATAGTGGTTTCAAATTATTATTATTAAAAAATCAGGGCCACGCAGAAATCTTTTGTGGCCCGAGGAGAGATTTGGCTGGAGGCTCCCTTACCCCTCTCCCTAAATACCAATTTTCAATCATTGACACGATTTACCAACTAGCATTAAGTCTTCCAGCTATGCCTAGTTGCCTACTGTACTCAAAAGTCTCTGTAACTAATTTGAGTGTAAGCCATCTGAAAACCATTCAATGAAAAATTTGTGGAAGCTAGGGGAAAAGGCACTGAGTGGCCCCAGAGAGAGCCTTGAAAAATACAATAAACTTCTATTCTATTTTAGTGTAATATCTTGAATCGCATCGAACTATTCACTTGAACTGGTGTATATAAAATTTGTAAAAATATAAAAATTATTATTACATTGAATAGAACTTGCAACTTGAGAATGTTCAAAAAGCAATCAACATTTTTAATTTTGAATAAATAACACATCTAATTCGAGATTCCAACTTTTTACATTTTGTAATTACATAAGGTTGGAAGCAGAACCCTACGAAATTGGGGGGTCTGAGGGGTTTCCTCCAGAGAAAAAAATTGTTTTCTAGGTCTTGAAAGTGCAACTCAAAGTTCTTTGTGGTTCAAAATCTTCCCCACATTATTTGTTGATTGATTCATGACGTGACAAATACTACGATCACAATATGGCGGGCCGCTTAGCGCAGTTGGTTGGGGCATCGCAACTTCAGCTTGCTGTCGTTTAAGTGGTCGTGGGTTCGAATCCCGCTCCACCGTCAGGCATTTATGTGTAATCATTCACCTCATTACCCACGCACAAGTCTCGGACTCACGTGGGCATCATCAGCAATAAACAAATAAATAAATTCTATGGGGCGCGTTGATCATGAATAAAATAAGATCAAATCTGAACAGACTTAGAAATGAGCATTTGAAGCCCATCCGCAAAAATATTAAGAGATCTTTTCTCCTTTCAAGCTTACTTTGTCAACTTCATTCAATTGGCCTGGGGTCCCTTCAAACTCTTGTTTAGGGGTTCCGAAAATACTGGGACCCAACAGCATCGTGGAGTCCTTGAAGGTCCAAAGTCGATGCAATTAGGAAATCCTGGTGTATAAACGTTGAAATTTGAAATATTCTAGATGCAGCCTACTTGAATCTTTACTTCACATGACTGATGTGGCAATAAAAACGGGCCCGAAAAGTCCGAGGTGCCAGAGGGCCTCTAGGGTCTGTTAGGCTTTTAAGGTGCCTCTAGAGGTCTAAACTGGAGCAATAAGGGACCCAGGAGGTCCATAGATGGGTAATTTGGGCCCCCTTATTTTACTTTGGCTCCTTGACGTTGTGGCCCGGGGAAACTTGCCCTGTTTGCCCTAACCCGTCTGTAACTTTTTTTATAAATAATAATAATAATTCTTTATTTGCCATAATATAAAAATACATCAAATCATAATAGACAATGACAAAGCTATTCACAAATAATAAAAACAAAACAATTTCTGTAAGTACTGTATACTCGTATAGAATAAACTTTGTCAATAACATTTTTAGGCGCTGCCTGCAAAACCTAGGTTTGAGTGCTGGCAGCGAGCATCATTAACAACTTTCAAGATACAATACAAATAATTTATTGAAATGAAAGTATATATGGATATGAACTGAAATGAAAATATATGAATAAGATGAACAAATGAATAAAATGGCTAATATGAATAATATGAACCAAATCAAATAATAACATGAAAACAGACTGAATTCAAATGTATAACAATTACGAAGCATTTTATAGTACAGATGCAGTAGGCATTCTGTGCTTTATACATTGGATGATTGATCCTGAGTTGTGCTACGAATTAAATATTATGCTTATTTAGGACTTCACAAAATACAGTAATTAATAAATTAAATTTACTAACAGTTGATTATGGTTGTAATAGTGGTAGTTAACAGTTATTTATTTTTTAACTTCAACTACAGTAGGATATTCTTTTTTCTAGCTGTAAAATTATTTACTCTTTTCGTATTAAAACTCACCTGCAGTTTTTTTACCTCCAGTAACCGATATTATCAGGCTCAAGGGGGTATGTAACATATAACACCCCCTCACTGCGACAATAATGCATTCAGTTCAATTTAGTCCTCTAGCTAATATTCGAGGTGAATTTACATAATTTTACATAAATCATATTGCTGTATGCAAATAATTATTGCAATATAAAAGTTTATTTCATTTCTGAATTATTTATTTGTAAATGCTCTTTAAGCCAGGATCCAATGCTCTTCTAATTTTCTGATTTTAAGGAAAACAATGCTGGTGACATTGGAGACATGGAGGATATAGGTGGAGCCGGACAGGCGAGTGGTTCAGGCAAAAAGCCAGTTGCACATGCCAATAAAAGAAAGCGTAGCGCATCTGCATCTGACTCTGTCTCGCAGCAGAACGCTGGGCCTCTCACCTGGCAAGAAGCTTTAGGGCCTGCCCCTGCATTTGGAAGTACTAAGGTATTTTACATTGTTTTCTATTTTAAATACATTTAAGCAGTGTTCTAAATTCTATGACATAGTATCAACTATTCTTATGAAACTATGTGTTTGCTTGTCTGAATTTTATTTGGTATTTGGTTTTCAATTGTGGAGGATTTACACATTATCTAGATAATATTGCATGGCTGGAATAAGTTGATCACTGAAGTAGCAGTCAACCTAGTAGCAGCATAACCTGTAGTAGCATTCAGTTGATCACTAAACCATGAGTTTCACGGATTATTTCAGCAGTGATTAAATAGTAGAAAATTAATACTAGAAATATGTAGTGATATTGAGTATCTTAATCAATTGAATATTTCAACATTTATCATATGTTATAAATGTTCAATATGTTCTGAATTCCCATATTCTTGGTGTGGTGTTTATTCGATCGTGATGTTCAGTTACGAGCGCTCAAGAATGCGCTTGGATGAGTGACCGTGCTTCAATGACTTGATGTTATAAGCTTTATTATCACTTACCCGGTGGTTCGGAGCCTACCTAAAATAGTAAGTCTTCCAAGCTTCCCATAACATGGCTCAAACAACGAGGTGGAACTACAAGGGTCTCCCCTCCAATAAAAGTAATACACTTATTATTATTATTATATTCTTGGTTTTATTGTTTAGAGTTAGGTTGAGTAGTGACAACGTGCATATATTTTATACTGTATATAATACGCTATCGTTTTTGTTGCCCACATTATTCTAAGACTTGTCTGCGGGTAATGAGGTGAATGATGATATAATGACGTTATGAATGGTGAGCCTACCGTTCTAGGTGGTTTCCGAACGACCGTGTTAGTGATAATAAAGCAGATAACGTCATGCCATAGCAGCTGGTTACCCTTCCAAGCACAGTTTATATATCAAGTACATGGGAGGGCCATAGAATCTATTAAATAAGTTTTTTTTTAGAACATATGTCTACTTTTTTATGTTTTCCAAGTCACAAGGTTGATTTTTGTGAATAATATAGCAACATATCATATTATTAAAAACCATCTACGTTCAGATATTATTCTACGGAGAAGGTCTGTACAGCAAAGAAGATGTCTAATTTCAAGGATATTCTAATTTAGGATACACACTAACAACTGGACTTATGTTACAAATTAATCAGTTATGTTAAGTAATAATTTACTTTGTGTAAGTAATAATTTCAATTACTAGTGTAAATACGCTTTCTTCAGTATTGTATGCAATGAGAGCTTTATTTTCATCTACATCAAATGTTATGTTTTATGTTCTAATGCTTTATGTTGTGCATTACAGGAAGAACAGAAAGCGTGGCTTACGTTCCATAAGAAGAAATGGGCATGGCAAAAGACTAACATGAGGCTTCTAGATTCTGATCTACCTGACAAAAGATTCAGGTTTGATGGAAATAAACAGGCAGTGGCAGGAACGAGACAGCCGAGTGGAACCATTGGAAGTTTCTTGAGAAAAGCTCAACAGACCCTGCTTTCACAAAAATGGCAGATTATACAGGTAAACTTCTTTGAAGATATTAGGCTATACAGATTGATTGATTATAAAGGGATTTATTCATGAAGAAAATTACAACATTTGTTGACTATTTATATAGATAAAACGTTTAAAATGTTTATAACTTTCAAAATTTGCAATAAATGCTCTTTATGACCGCCACCAAAAGAACGAGCTATGTCTATGAAGTAATCTAACTAATCCTACACTTGTAATTATGGAGGTAAAAGAAAGTGGAGGGAGCGTAAAGTCAGAAAAGTGTAGCCGACGCCATCTTGAGCGGCTATCCAGTGACTTCCGCGGCTATACTCTACTATGGCTATCTTTAAAGATGGCTACATCATTTGTTACTCGCTGGCTTGTGGGCTTGTTATCTATTAAACAGTATCTGGTGACCATGGCTGCTAGTGGACTAGCTGTGACTATAAAGTTATGATATAAATCATTAGCAACATTTGATTCCAACTTACTATACGTTGGCTAACGATTGGAACATTTGTGTACAATGTGTCATTAATAGCGTGCCAACTCGTTGTTTATTTATTTATTTCAAATACACACATGAAAATTACAAATAATAGAGGCTTACAGCTAATGCCAAAACAAACCTCGTTGAATGCATTAGATTGTCTCAAATCAAACAAGGAAATCACTAAACAAAAGTTGAAACGCTATGCTAACAAAGAAATAAAGTCAAAATACATACAATAAGAAGATGGCATGAAATAACAGTATAAAGAAAAATAACCCTAAACAATAGTTAACTTTAAACAAAGAAATGCCAAAATAGCTAGAAAATGGCACGAAATAACAGTATAAAGAAAAATAACCCTAAACATTAGTTAACTCTAAACAAAGAAATAATAGAATAGCTAGAAGCAAAATAGAAGGTAGATATAGAAGTAGAGGAAAGAAGAAAAAATATAATTTATGGTCTGCAAAACGATGTTAACATCTAAAATTCCAGAGCTTGAAAACATTTTCTACTAAAACTGCACAAATTATCTGAGAAAGGGTCTAGAACCGGATTAAATCTATTGTACAATCGCACAGTTCTTTGAATGAAGCAATTCGCATGGTGAACAGTGTTTATTATTGGCAGTTGCATGAATTTGACTCGTGAGTTTCGGCATTCTACTAATGACTACTCAATACTGTGAGAGGCTCTCACATTCTTCGTCATAGTAGAATCACTAGTTCTTAGTGCAGCCGCTTGTTACGCTGTGCAGACAAAACAAAATGTGTTTCTGCGCTCTGCCAAGAATTGGCTGACTGAATCTAAAGGATCACTATCTATTCGAGTAAACTTGTCGAATGTAAAAGAGGCTTAAATTGTATTTACTTCCCGGATACACCGAATTTTCAAGAATTTTAACAGAGGTGAGTCGCAGTTACAAATTCCGCTGAAGATATTTTATAGGAAAGAGCTGGAAAACTTTCAATGTTTTTTTTTTCAAACAGATTGTTGAGGCGGAACCAGGCGTGATGCGTGTGTGGGTAATGGCTGGAAGCGAACTGCACCAGGTGCGACTGATCCTGCCCAGGATATTCTATGTCAATCAGTTGACGCCGCGCGAGGAAACCTCCGGTGCCCTCTGGCGTAAATGTAATCGCATTCTGCCTCGCGCCCATCGCACTCACTGCTTGTACCAGTTTGTCGTTCCCGAACGTCTCTACAGAGAGCACAGTGTGTAAGTAAATAATTAATAATACTCGCTAGTACTTCTGTGAACAGTACACCCGCGCCCAACGAACGAAATCCAAACTTTAAACTGTAAATTGACAAATGTAATTTTATCTATGTCTACGTTATAAAGTTATTATTGAAGTTAAAAAATGTCTTAACAGCTGGCTTTATTCATGCTAATAAAACCCGTTGCACAATGGAGCTATTATATTGCAATTAAGAAAATACAAATTGGCATGATTTGACTAGACAAAGTATCCTTGTGAACATGTTTTTCTCCTGCACATCTAATTGAATCTCAAATATCAATTGAAAATAGAAAGCAGGGTAGCAGGTATCTGTTCAATCAGATAGCGATAAGCTGCGTTCTCGTTGGTCCTGTTTGTAACGGTGACCGATTAGATTGGCCAGCAAAAAAGACACTTTCTCTGCTGTAAAATCACTTCCCGGTGGTTCGGAACCCACCTAAAAATGTAGGTCCAACTCATTAATCACCATCATCCAACTCATTACCCACGCACAGGTCTCAGACCTATGTGGGCTTCATCTTCAAAAAAAAATAGTTTCAAACAAATAGAGGAATAGTTTTAAAATATTAGTTTCAAAATCATTAATTTTTTTCTGCTGATGATGCTTACAGCAGTCTGAGAATTGCGCATGGTTAATGAGGTGAATGATAACGCAAAATACCTGAACGGGAAATAGCTGAACGGGAATCGAACACGTGACGGCAGGAGTAGCAGTCACTTAAAAATGAACACTGTATCCGATATTTACACTGCGGCTCTTTCAGCTAACGACCAGTTTTAAATATTATTAATTTACCATATTTGATAGCTTCAAATAAATCATTGAGACTTGAGTGCTGTGAATGATATTTGGAATACTTTTCAGCTGATTAGTGTTCAAATTGTACACAATAAGACTACAGACTACATTATGTATGGTGTGTAGAGGTAGTTAGTTAGCTGTATATACCAGCCTATTATTGTTCACCTGCGCTATCAACTATCGCGCGTTCACTCTCTCTCTCTCTCTCTCTCACACACACACACACACACACACACACAATCTCTCTCTTTCCTTCTCATATCCTACTTCACCCTAGCGGGCCGGGGTGAAAATCATCTTTTCCATGAATTTTCTGGTTCGTCTCGATCTTTCCATAGACTTCTGACTACCTATTGTCAAACGTATCTACCTAGTCAGCTACTAAATATTGTAGTTTCTTCCAGAATATTGTAGATATTTATTGTTTGTAACCCACATTACATAAGGGACCAGCTCAGTTGATCTGAGAGTCTAATTAACAAATAATACAATACAATACACACAATGAACAAAACATTCTCAACGAACAACTAAATTTTAAATCACACAAACTTTTTGATCACATTTTACAAAAACCACAATTCTTCTAACCAAAAAACTGGATAGATCTGAAAATGGATCTCAAAGATTCGAAAACGTTCGGCCTACAGAGTAAGTAAATTCTACTTATTCTTAATGAAAATTTGACTGCAAGTCGTTGAATTCACTTAAAAAGTTTATATTAACAACGCAGTTCGTTATGGAACAATAAATTTAGGAACTTATAATTAAGTCAGTGTATTTTGAAAGAAAGTTCAGTTTAGTTGTCACTGTGTGAGTCTGGGTTTGCAGACAAGTTTGTGAGTTATTAGTGTTCAATGATCAAGTTGTGTAATAATCGATTTATTCACGAATGTAAGTACTGTGATTTATTCACTGAGTGTCTACAGTGATTGAAATCGTTCCAATTAAAGGTTGGTTTCATCAAAGGAGTGCTGTGTGTAGATTGATTTGTATAACTCTAACTGTAAGGTTAGCTGATGAGTGATTTGTAGTTGTGTAAATGCTTGTTGTAATTATTCATAGTATTGATTTAGTGATTATAGTGAAAGTGTTAAGTTATGTTTATAAATACTTACCTGTTAGAGAATTAATTTTTAGCTTCGGAATCTGTTTTGGTTGTAGAGCTAGTAAATTCATTAACTTGTGCGTTTCAGTTTGAAATATTGCTAAGTATCGGTTTTATTGATAAAGCTTTTTATAGTGTACAAGAGTTCCTTTCACATCAAAATTAAGCCTCACCTCAACTAATTGATTTCTAGTAATTATGATATCTAGTGTATAATTGTTGATCTGACTTGTCTTATACTCCGTAACTGGAGTCTCCAAGACGTAATCTACAAAAAAAATGTTTTTAATGTTATAAATTGTCTTCTTAATTAATTGTTCTTACCCAAATAAATCCTCAGAAACCCCGTTGGAAAACGTTACTGTATGTTTACAATTAATTCCCTTGCAATGTGAACTTGAATGCTCTTACTAATTTTATAAGCAGTTGAATACGGTAACTGCTTTCAAGTAGCAAGAATTCTACATTGACTCATTATTAAACCTAGAATAATTAATGGATTTTGACTTGTTTTCAAAACTCTTCAAATTAATACAATATGAATCATTTTCCTTTTCCAGGGAACTTGCACTTGACCTGTCCAGTCCAGATATAGACGGTATCTATGAAACTCAGATGCCACCAGAATTCAGGGCGCTGTTAGCTCTCGGCTGCCTTTGTCGGGTCGACCGCAACGAGGCCAGGAGAATAGCCGCATCCGGCCTCCGTGAAAACAACACATTCACCTTGACTCAGCTTTTGAGCTGTAGCCCTTCTGAGTACTCTTATTTAGAAAAGGTAAAACCCTTATTTGATTTTAATTTTCTCAATTTCAGAGAAAGAATTCATCCTTTGAAATGCGGAATCCTAGAATTTTACATTAGAGAGTTTGGTCAAAACTACGTCTACAGTAACGCTTATGCTAACCTCAACACTTTATACATCTGCCTGTTCTAAAAGCAAGATACTATAGATCAGGCAGATGCATAGAATGTTCAGGTTAGCATTAGCGTTATTGCTAATGTAGTTCTGTTCAAACTCTCTAACATTTATTCAAATTAGTGAATTGAATCATGACCTGAAAACTCTGACACCAGATCTGAGCCAGCCCGGTTACACGGTATTATAATTATTATCAGCATTGTTTTGTCATTAATCTTTGAATTTCAAGAACAAATGTGCTTAAATTTGTATATATGTTTAATGAAAACAAGTTCAATTTGATTTAACAAGACGAGGTACAGAACTTCATTTTAAACCCGCTGTTATTAATTTATAAAGAATTTAAATTTTTCAAACCGCAGTTCAGAAATTCTGAATTCTTTATGAAGAGCTTATAGAAGCTTGAGTCTGAAGACCTTTTTTATTCTTGGGGCTGTCATCATAATTTTTACATTGTCATGGGGAAAGATATCTATAATATCTTCTACAGTTGCTTATCACTTTTCAAGTGTATTTTGTAGATACAAACGATGCCGTACATAAAGAAAATAGATTCTGCATCTATACGTCTGTACAGCATTACCATATTTAGATACAAATTATTATTAAATATTTAGTTACAAATATGGTATAAAAACGCTTATTCATGATTTATTTTTAATGAGTATACCGTTTTGTGCTTATCAGATTGTTTATTTTTTCCATAAAAATGTCAAAAATAATTTAAGTTTCATTAGGTTATGTTTAGTTTCTATTATTTGTTACTAAAGATTTTTATGCAGTCCATGAGTCGATGAGTCAGCTGGTTCATCATTTGTACTGCCTGTAGCTGAAAGCTCATTGAGCGCTTTGAATGTAAATCTCTTATCTTCTATGTACTGTTTCAAAATTCAATTCAATAATTCTTTATTGTCACAGCAAGCGCACACAAATTTATACAAGTTCAGTACCAGTATGTTAGCATACACTTATTCCGATTGTTCTACATAACACAATGTGGATGTCAACAGCAATTATAACTTGGAGTACCTACAAGTTATTATCATGACTAACACAATTATCAATTACGGCTCTCATCATACAAAATAAAACCTGCACAAAACATTAGTAATATGCACCGACAGCAACAACAAAGGGATAGTCCCACATGAGTCATAGACTTGTGTGTGGGACGAATACCATTCTACTAAATTAATTCATTATTGACTGAAAATGTCCAGTAATTTTCCTATGAAAAAAAAAATTAAAAAGATGAGCAAAGTACATACGGTAATAAGAGGGGAAAAATATATCTATGTAAGTAAGTATAGGCCCTTATGAGAGTGAAGGAGTCAAAGGGATGTTATATTATATAGAATATATACACAATTCCAGTTATTTATGAACTCATATGCCGCTGTAAGAGATGGCAAACCAAAAGTACAAATTAATTTGGATGAGACAAGCACAGGCGTGAGGTTCAATCAATATTTCATGGGAGTGAATGTATTTTTATCCTTGCTTCTAATCAGTGATTTTGTAAGACTATGGGTATAAAGGCTCCAGCAAATGTTCTGCGTTATTGGCACCGATCTCATATAACCAATTGCAAACAATCTTTTTGTAGGCGTAGACATTGACAGTGGGTTTTCTAATTTCTCTGGTCGGCGCTTTCCTCAATAGAATGTTTAAAACATAAAATGGGTTTGTGCAATTTATCGCTTTGAAAATTCTAGGGACCTGTAGACCAACATTTTCAGAGCCTCTTGTATTGTAGTTATGTGTTATCTCTGTGGCAATACAATTCCTATTTCTGTAAGTAAACATGAGTACTTTTTTATGTATATCTGCCTGACAGTCAGCAATCGTGAATAATTGAAAAGTGCCTCTGTGGGGTATTGTCTGTCCAGTTTCAAGCCAGCTTTAATTATAAGCTTCTGGATAACATATAGTGGCTCCAGTGCAGTCTTAGCGGCGCCCCCCCATTCAATCACTCCATAACTTAAAATTGATTGAACATAAGCAAAATAAATGGTCTTAATTTCTTGTTCGTTCAAGATTAAGCTCAACTGATAAAATATAATAATAAATAAATCATTTTATTTGTACACGGAAAACCATACAAATGAGATTGAGTTGATGAGACACATACACATTTTGATAAAATATATAAATCATTTTCCTAAGTTTGCGTTGTAATCTGATTATATGATTCTCATATCTCAAGTTAGAGTCTATTATAACTCCTAGATAGTTGTAGCTTTTAACCCTGTCAATAGTCTGGCAATTACAGTCAGTTCTATGAATATCATCACAAGAGTGAAGTTTCAGCACTAAATTTGCGGGAGGCTCACTAGAGGGTCTAAGTGCAATAGGAAGACATTTTGTTTTACCAACATTCATAGTTAGATTATTTTTATCAAACCATGTCTTTAGCTTTTTCATTCTTATTTTCGCTTTTACAAATGTTTCATCCCAGCTTGCACCCCTGTATATAACTGCAGTATCATCCGCGAACAGGAAGAGCTTGCCCTCAATATCTAGCTTATCTATATTATTGATATACACAAGGAACAAAGCCGGACCAAGGGTACTTCCTTGTACCACACCATAGTCCACATTACTAACCCCACTAAGGTTTGGTCCAATGGAGACTACCTGCTTTCTATCCCCAAGGTAACTCTTGAACCAGGCCAAGGCTATGCCACTCACCCCAATAAATTCAATCAATAAAATCAATTGAAGTTAATGACATGTTAAGATACAAGTCTGCAATTAATATTATATTATTAATTATTGTCATAATTTTTTCAATTTGATTCTTTTTGTACAGGATGAAAGCTCAGTTCGCCATATCTACCTCTACTACCAAAAAGCTAGAACTGGTCCTCGAGCTCTCATTGGACTGTTTATCTCCCCAAGTAAGAAAGCACAAATAGTAGCCTTGGACACTGTTCGCACCAATCAGATGCCAGCACTGAATAATTTGTACAATTCTGAAAAAAATTCGAGAGAAACTGATGATCAATTTGATGCAGCAGAAGTTGAAGAATATCCTCCAGAATTTAAGTTCGATGTAGCAGTTGAAACCAGTGATCAAGCCGGCTGGCGGCAAATACATAGGGCGCTGCAGGCTTACAGAGATGAAAAGAAGGGGCCAACACTCATTCTACTGCAAGCACAAAAAGATTATGACACCATCAATCAGCTGTGTCCTGTATTACAAGAGTTCCCTGTCGTTCAATTACAGACTCATGCAATGGAACCATTTCAAGATGGACTCGATTGGCAACGCGTGGGAGCAAAAACTATGATGAAGCATTTTCTTGGCAGTGAAGCCGGCTACAACATTCTTGTTGAACAAGCTAGATATTTTCAAATTCCGGTCGGAAACATTCCCGATGATCAGGCATTGTATGCTATTGATCTCTGTTTTGGTAGACACCTAAACAAGAACAACTTTGTCACTTGGTGTTCGCCAACTAAAAGGCCTGACCTTGGCGGCAGAGAAACGGACGACCAACGACTTCAAACCGAAGTTCAAGAGATGGCCAGTCTCGAAAATAACACTTCCGGTTGTTATACTAGTGTGTGCATTCAACTTGGAATTGACAGTTTGGCAGTGAACGCATTACTTCAAGCACATCATATTACTGAACTTGAAGGCACAACTTCAACCACATCTTTTGATTGTATGCCTCAGTTGTCTATTGAAGAAATGGTTTCCGGACAGGGGCCTATTCTTTCCAGCTATGACGAAACAGCTCTAACAAGTGCAGCTTTCAGAATATTGAGGTCAATGGTCAATTTATGGGTGCGAGACGTTTCAATCAAAAGAAACGTATTTGCCGATTATCTTCTGATGAATTTCTACAGATGGATTCGATCTCCCCAAGCTTTTCTCTACGACCCAGCCTTGCATCGTACACTGCATAATTTGATGAAGAAACTTTTCATGCAACTGGTAGCAGAATTCAAACGGTTAGGGTCTACGGTCATTTATGCCAGTTTCAACAAAATTATATTGTGCACCAAAAAGAATTCAACCACCGATGCTTTAGGATACATGGAGTATGTTGTATCGAGCATTAGAAATAAGGAAATATTTCATGGTGTACAAATGACTTATCAATACTGTTGGGAAAACCTTATGTGGCTTGACACAATGAACAATGGAGGAATAAAAGGAACCCTGCCAGAAGGCCTGAGTCAAGCGGGAGAAGGCCAGTTGAAAGAGCTCAGTCAGCTATCCCACAGTCAAAGGAGGTTGAAATCGTCGCAGCAAAATGGTATTGATTGTGAAGAAAATGGTGACGATGAATTGGATGAAGAAAGTGTAAACACTGAAGAACCAGAAGTGGTGATGACTTGGAATTTGATGGATCATCTGCCTGATATCCTCCGCAAAATCAAATCAGAATTTATAGCTGTTGTTGTGAGTTATATTTGCGCCATCTATAAGTTTCTGAAAGAGAAAGGGACGATTTCAAACACGCCTAGAATGAGATTGAGTGGCATTATTGGTTTAGATGAGCAAATACAAACACGCGGATTAGGCATCGGTGCTCATGAGGAAGCTCCTGAATTTGCTAAAAATCTGATCAGTGAAAAGCTTGCACCCAAACTGTTCAAGATGACACAAAACATCAACTTGAAGTATCCTTCAGTAGAAGTGGACGATGGAATTGAGAAGAAAACGTTGCGACCAGCCCTTGAGTTTGCAAAAGCAATTTGTCGTGTGTTGAATTTGGATAAAAGTGTAAATATAGAAGTGGAAAAGCTTCAAGCTAATTTGTTTTGGTTATTGAAAGTTGGCGAATTCAGCGAGCAAGGCCAGTGGCAAGAGTTTTTTCCATCGTGTGTTTTGACCGAAGTCATTTGCCGTAACTGCAACGACTGTCGCGATATTGACCTCAACAGGGATCTACACAAATCAGTAATCGACGACAAAGTCATGTGGCTGTGTCATTCCTGTGAATCTCCGTATGACAACACTGAACTCGAATCTCTACTAATAGATATTGTTCAAAGAAAATTAATGGCCTACATTATGCAAGATTTCCAGTGTAAAAAATGTCACCAAATCAAAGACAACTATATGAAGGATTCCTGCTCTTGCGCAGGAGAGTTTCAGACTGTAGTTCACAGTGAAAAAATCTTCAAACATTTGAAAACGTTTCGTAATATCGCTCATAATTCTCAAATGGAGGTTTTGGAAGAAGCTATTAATTGGATTTTAGATAAACAAAACGCTAGTTGATTGTTTTATTCCCCATGTAAATATAGTAATTAATTAATGTAAATTCAAGTATTGTTATAATTCTCTTTTAATTTATATAATAGGCTACTAGATATTAAGTTGAATTTTCACACAATATAAAGATCCATGTAAAGCATTACGTAATCTTATATGATTCAATGACAATTTTCCAGTTTCAAAACCAAAATTCTTTATTATGATGAAATTTATTATGATTTTACCGATTATGTATGTATTCTACAATGTGACCTTGTTTTTCTGTGTTTCATTTGCATGTAAATGGAGTTTTATTGGGAGATTATTTTTTAAAAGCATCATCATTGTGAAAATTCAGTCAGCCGCATTGAAACAATGTGAAATTTCGACAGGACCATTATAATAAAGACTATAATATGTAGCCTAATAAGAAGATATAATGTGAAAAAATAAATAACGATGTACATGGTATTTTTGAAATTACCTTGTAGTTTATAGTTTCTTTTCAAATGCATTTGAGAAAATAGACGTAGTCAATTATTGGAATTAACAATCCAGTAATTGATACAAAATATTCAAGGTTGTCCTAAAAGTTGGACTCCATGGATTGAGGCTGTGAGCAGGGTTTTTGGTCATAATTTTTTCGAAGTTTCTTGCAATTGATATTATTAGGACTTCGAAACGTTATCTATTGCTGTGAGAAGAAAATTTCTTCAATTATTTTGTGGAATATGAGGGTTCAAAGTTTTTATAGATTTTTAAAATTTCTATCAAAAAACTAATTGTTTCATTGGAGTAAAAAATATGTCATTTTATTTCTCAATCTGTCTTTTAGTTATAGAAAATTTATTAAAAGTTTAAAATCACTCGTAGGTGAGATCAGTTGCCCCCCAAAATCTGAAAAATTTCAACTTTGAACCCCTACATTCTACAAGATAAGATGAAAAAAAAACTTTTTATCAAGGCATTAGATTTTAAAGCGGCATTTCAAAGCCCTAATAATATCCAATAAAAGAAACTTCGAAAAAATTATGACCAAAAACCCTGCGCATAGCCTTATACAGTTAAGGCCTTATACAGCCTTGTACAGTTATGCCTTATCATGGACGAGTGCAATGGTGATGGTGATAATGAATTAAAATTTAATGAATTAAATTTTTATTCAACAGTTTATAATCAGGACTACTAGGATCCCATAGCCCTGGCCTTGCTTTGTACTCTTCTATCAGATCCAACACTTTGTCATCAGTCCACTCCATAGTTAATAGGAATAATAATTTAGTACAACAAACTACAAAATAATAAGCCCAACAAAGTGATCCGTTAATTCCCAACAAGGAAACTACTTATGATGTTAGTAGCAACAAGTTATCATTGTAACGTTGCGTATATGGAAGACACCAGATCGTTCATGTAGCCCGAGCTCAATTTGCACAGTTAAGAGCCTTATTATACAGATCAACTGCAGAGCGCCCAACAATTCAAGGCTAAATTATTATTTTGTCATATGAAAACGTATTTATCTTGAGCGTAGCTCTAACGGTGTATGACACGTATTGTAGGAATAAAGAAGAAATACAATTAATTATCCTACACAGGACACTAATTTCTCCAGCGATAATAGAAACTGTTAAATTACTACAGAGAACCGTGTCATTTCGATAATGATAATGATCCCTGCTGCAACCATGTCTGGGAGAAAAAAAAACATCAATTAGCCTAATATTTAATTTTTAAGTTGAGAATTATAATTGATTAGCACTAGGGCCACTAGCCCAACACATTAAAAGTGATCTTATTCGAAACTGGGTTGAGATTAAGTCTGCAAGAAAAATTGAATTTTAATGTCATGTATTTTTAATATAAGTCAAAGCGGATAATTAGTGAATAAGTAACATTCTCTCATCGAATAAGGACATGCTTCAGTTAGAGTATTTAAAGCCGCTAAACATGTATTGTAGTTGTTCATACTTCTCAATTCATTCAGCAAACAATTAAAAACGTTTAGCCCAACATAATGTGCCTCACCCCCAAGTGACGTTAGACTAATCTCAACCCAGTTCCGAATTAGATCACTTTTAATGTGTTGGGCTAGTTTCAACTTAACAAGTAATGTTAGCCTATGTTTATATTAAAACAAAAGAAACTACCTCAAAAAAAAAAATAAATGGCTGGAACGGTAAGGAGTCAGGACCTATTTATGAACGTTTGAAGCGTTCTTATTGAAGTACGACTTGGAAAGGCTCTATTACGGTACATTGAATGTGGTCACAAGTTAACCTTAGCTCGAATCGTAATTTCAGACACTAACAAACATAAATTAACATAGATGAAAAGATAAAGATCATCGTATGTCAATTTACAGTAACACATTTAAGTAGTTATTACCTCACCAATATCCTTTATTTTAATATTTCATGTTTTCGAATTTGAAAAACAATGGAATATTGATGTAGGGTAGTGAGCGCTATCTGACAGACCAAAGAACATCGCGTTGACTCCAGTTATCTGCATCTCGTAATAGTTATCCCAGAATAATTCAGGTTCCAAAAGGAAGAAACAAGGAATTGAAAGTGGTAAAACAATATTTAGTTACCTAATAATTTATTATCAACATAACATCTGATATAGAACAGCTAGCCAAACGTTTCCACGCATATAACAATACACTATCTTACTTTCCTGAATCAATTTGTTCTTCTGCAAAAAAAAGAGAAAATTATGACAATAATAATATTTCTCAATAATTACACAAAGTATATTTTGGAACAACTAAAAATACAGCTACTGATATAGTGGACAGTAGGTTGTTTCTTCTAAGTAATACAGAATGGAGAATTTTGTAGTAACATAAACTATAGTAATAGAAGTTTTTTCATTAAAACAGGTGAATTTTTCTGAGTTTCATAATTTATTAAATTCATTTATATAGTCTATTATGATTAACATAATAGATTATAGTTTACTCTTTTGTCTAAGTCCGTAGGGTACACTATTATGATAATATGCAGAATCTTTCAAAAAGAAATTCACCATTTCAAAATTGCATTTTTCTTTATTAGTTAATACAGATATGGGATAACCTGCAAAATTCTTAATAGAATACAATATAAAATAAATATCCTACAGTTGAAGGTGTGTTATCTTCTTTTTGTTGACCGCATTTAATTTATCATGAACTTTACAAAATACATCTGAATTCACAGAAGTGCGACTGCAGTTTGATTTTGCTTCAGAACTATCACGTAACGAGGGAGAGAGAATCTTAAGTGTTGTAGAACTTAAAAAGAGAAAAACAACAAACAAACGTTTTGTAAACGCAAATTCATTGTGGAAATTTCTAAATGCTGTTCACGCTGGTACTACTGATAGTGGAGATATACAGAGAATTTTGTAGTAACATATCTTTCACCCAAAATTCTCTACTTTCAAGTCACCTAATAATAATAAATTGTAAAGTTTGAAATAATTTACCTGGAAAGGTGATTGATGGGAACTTAGTCATATCTTCGCCTTCCTTTCCTCCATACTGAGCATTTAACCTGGCGAGTTCAGCTTTCAATTCACGCTGGATCTCATGGGTAATATCCACTAACTGTTTGCCACCACTAGAAACAATATAATAGTAGTTTATGCAACGATTTTATTTCGACCCGAGTTAGTTAGGCACGAGTTAGATGTAAGTTATAACACGAGCGAATGCGAGTAGATATAGTAGATTGTTAGGTTAAAGCAGCTGGTGTAGCAGTTTGATCAAATCAGCTGATAGTTTCACAATATTAAATTACGATATTGATTCCATCAAAAATGCTTCTGATTGGTCCAGAACCCGTGTTATAATGTAGAACCTGTTCTATAATGAGCTCATTATGCAACGGGTTTCAAAAAGCATTTCGAAAAGACAGCTGTTTTGGCATCAATTGTGAAACTTTAATGTATACATTATGACATGGTCGTAGATAAAATAAACATTATAACACAATAAAGTAAATAACGTTCTCTAGTAAAGCTACAAGTAATGATACCGAAATTCTGTGAAATTTACAAATCGTAACAAACACACTAACGATTTCAGCTCTCAGACGTCTATAATTTATGAATATATTGATTAACTTTCAAGTGACAGATCTTTTCAACCGTAGCCTATTTATCAGAACAGTATTCGATTTTCAATAATTCAAGACCATTGTCTTGTCTTTCAAATTACTAGTTCGGAAAGTTTCAAGCTTGACGACAATTAATTCTGTAATTTATATTTTAATATTTTGCATGTCTTGTATGATATGTATGTTATTAATTAAATTAAATTATAAATAAAATTAATTTCAAAACAGGCTACCGTGTATATTCTGTAAGAGTGCGTTGGTTTATGGTATGCTAGCAAACTTGCGACAGAAAGTATTTTAACCTTTCTAATTTCACTAGGGTCACTTTAGAGTTGAAATGTACATAGTAAATAGATAAGTTAGTCACTGGATTAAATTACTTGTTTGACAACCAAATTTTGTGGAAACTGAGGTTATAAATGATGCCCATTCAACTGATTTTCATCACAAAAGTATAAGATTCATTAGTCTTGACAATTGGCTAGAAATAAGTAGTTTCAAAGCACGTTGAAGTAAAATTTAACTAATAATCAAGTTATTCAATTTTAATACTCTTCTCTAGACAAATGTTTCAACCGCCGATAAATATACAAAAGAATTTCTTTAAACGTCCAAATATTGGCTCAACAGCTACTTACTCGCTCTTTGCTTTGTATTCACGGAGTTTATCGAGGAAAATTTGTTGAATTGGGTCAGAAGCTTTCTGTGCTGCAACATAGGAGACTGCCATGTTGCGTTTCAACACTATCGGCAGGAAAGTTCTCAATTCAGAGAAAAGTTGTGTGGTCAGCATTCTGAAAAATTGAAATAATCATGTTTTATGTAGGTCTAATGTCCAAGCAAGTAGGTATAAGCTTAGTTATTTGCTTATCTGATACACTCGACTAACACAAAAATATCCAGATTTGAATATTAGAATAACCATGGCATGAAAATATTTCAAAAGATATCAATTCAACCTGTCATAGCCAAAACATAATACAGAGCTTTGAAATACAGTAACACTTCAACTGACGAATTGGCTAGTCAGATCAGGAGTGAACAATGTGACTAAAACTTGGTCATCCCTCATCAACCAACACTAAGCTATTGCTTTGCGATTACTAAATGGCTTGAAATTGATGAAATGTCACGCTGATTTGCAGTTGCAAGATCAGTCTCGGAAAATAAAATACGGTAACAGTAAGTTTTGGCCTATGTAGGCTATTGCTCGTTTTAGAATACTGTAATGACCAAGGTGATCGCCGATTGTTCCAGATGAAATATAACTTGAATGTTATTTGGTGTCCTCTTAGAATTCAACATGTACTGATAATCTAGCTTTTCTTGTGATATAACATCTAACTAAATACAATAATTTATTAATTTCAGCAGACACCACAACAAATTTAAGGTTAGGTGAAGTCAAGGGCGAAAGGACAGTATTTATGAATTCGCGAGCAATGTGGCTTTTTATAAGTAGCACAATATCAGGGATATCATATTCAAAAGACTTGTAAAAAGAATACAAAATACTTACTTTTTGGTAAATTTGGAAATTCAACTTTGCTCTTCTTGGACTACACAACTCAGAAAACTTGGTCAATTTCTTCTTTCTTCCAGCTGATTCTGAAAAGCCGATCTCGACTACTTAGTCAAATTAGAAACCTAACGAAATGAAATCGAAACAGAAAATGGATTTTTCTCACCTAAAAATTGCATTAGATGCTTAAAAATACCAGTTATATATTTATATTGATTAAAATAATGACATTTTATAAAGTTTTTGTTTTCAATCAATATAAATTTATCAATTTCAAACACTGTTTTGAAAACGTAGTAGGCCAGAGTAGTTTTCATACACATGCGCAGAAGTCCACAGAGCTATGATACTTGTGCTGCTACCTTCAGGTTATTTTTTGAACTAGATTTCGTTCACAAGTACGAGTTGTTTTCATGAATGTAACGTAAACCGTAACTACATTACGGCAAGTACATGACTACGTACTTCGTTCTGTAGTTAGTCGTTCATTTACTCATGGTTATCGTTCATTCATCTGTGATCAAGTGAAATTAGTGTCTTGTACTTTGTTTACTTTCGTTGCCTTTTAATCAATCACATTTTGATATTTGACGGTTATTTTAGTGGTGCGAACAGAACTTTTTACTGTGATTGAAGCGGACATAAACTTTTCCACTCACCTGTACCGGCAGGTCTTTCTGCGAGCGTGATGTTTAGAAGGTGAGTAGCTGGTGCATGAGTAGAGGGTAGCATGCTTTCAAATTGACGTTTAGTTTTGTACGTACCATTGAGGGAAATATGTTTGAGCTGGACTATTTTATTTTCCTTACTGAACTTGGCAACAGCTCAAAATTAATAGAATTTGATGAGAGGATGATACTTTTCCTTAAATTCCATCCTTATCCTTTACAGTAGGCTTATTGCTTATTATCAAAAGACTTTGGTTGAAGTTAACCTCTAAAATTCAGGTGAGGATTCAATATTTTTTTTAATTGAATTTATTGGAAAATTATTATTATGTTCCTTTTGGGGGAGTAAACTACTAGAGAGGTGTATCACGTTCACGTACCGTATCACCCCCATTCTCGAAATTTTCAAATTTTCAGAATTAAACATGCATGTAAAATGTAGTATTCATATAACTTGGCAGCGTGTAGAAGATGGAAGGACTCGCTACATCTGAATCCAACTGCTGCCAAGTTATATGAAAACTACAGTACATATATGAGACTTACATGAGTGGTGAGGGTCTTTGTTGGTTGGTACCCACCTACACAAATAATTTCTTAATTGATATCCCTATACCTTCCCCCCCCCCTCCCAAATTCTAGATTTGGTAATTCTGAAGCAAATTTAATGCGAATCACCTCCGATTCTCTTGAGATTTACATGTGTTAGAACACTATGTAAAACACAGAAAACATATTAATAAGTGTCGTAAACACCGGGAAATGTGCAGAAGCGTTTTTGAGACTATGTTAAATGTTGAATTAGGAATTCATCCCGATTTCTGTTTATGAAAACAGACTTATGTACTTGTAGTTGTAATTCACATAGATTATGCAGAACACAAAAAAATGTAAATAAATTTCGCAAATACCAGCAAGTGTTGAAAAACAGATTCAAGGTTGCGTTTTTGTACCAACGTTTTTGCTAAGTAATTTCTTTGCTTGTGCCCAGGCAGTCAGGGGACATGGGGCAGTCAGCACAATGAGGGGACATGGCGCTTTAGAGCGTCATCGAAACAGATTGGGGGGGGGGGGATTTTGAAAAATGTAGATTATGATAATTTTCTCAGAAACAGATTATTCGTGCGTGTACAAAAATATTTATTTTCATTGGCGAAATTGCATTTGATGAATCTCTCAGAGAGGGGGGGGGGGGGGTGGCTCCTCACCACGAAAGTCACAGCGCAAATAAACACAGCTTTCAGTGGCCGAACACCCTAGAAAATGACAGTGTTCTGTCAACTATATGAATTTAGGTGAGATACGAAATTTAATTTTAACAATTAGTTATTCATCTTTCCATTGATCAGCTATGATCATTCTCGCATGAACTTAAAGTCTAAAAAACACCTAAGATAAGAAAATACTGCAAATTAATGATAATAATATTATATTGTGAATAATTAGACACGCTTATGGCTTTTTAATGTTGTTATCGTAATTCCGCTGAAAAAATCAAGACGATTTCTATTCTTTCAAATGGGCTATCGATAAATAAATAACTAGTATGATTTGATTATTTATTGAAATTATTGCTCAGCTTGCATAGAAATTTATAGTTAGCCTAACAGTAACTGGATATCTAATAAATTTATGTATTTTCCATTGACTAGTATACCAATATAGTTTGTACATGCACCAGCAAGGGTGGTCCTAGGGGGTCATGGAGACAACACGACCCTTTCCTAAACAATCTTAGGAAAAGGTGCAAACCTCCAATTTGTGTCCCCTGCACCAAATTTTCCAGCAAGGACTATCATTGTTTATTAGTCTTCTTAGTCTGTAGTTATTCTAAATTATCAGCAGATGTTGGGCTGAACAAATTAAAAGATTCATGCAAAAGTGTTTATCCTTAAATTTGCAACCAATTTTCACTCGACTCAATTTTTTCTTATATGCTGTAGACTCTCTTTTTAATGAACTGTTAACAGAATAGATGGAACAAACCACCCACAGTTCTGTACTTTGCTCAAACATAAAAAAATCGAAATATTTTGATAATTTCATGAATCTATGAGTTGCAGAATCTCACAACTCACAGCAAGATAGCAGAATCAACTACTGTACGATATGTTCTTCAGAAGTGTGCAAAATTAGAAATTTTTATTTTTATTGGATCTTTCAACAAGCATTGCATTGGTTAGGCATTGAACATCGACTAAATGACGAATACTTTATGCTCAAAATATGACAAAAGCGCTGTCCACATTATAACAACTTTCATTCTGATGCTTGGACAGGATGCAATGGACTCCAAGTGCTAAATTGGTGGTAGAATATCAATCAGGGTAAACGCTTTTTTCCTTCTAGTCAACAGGACGTCATGCACAAACTACTCACTACTGTACTTGATACAAGTATGATATCTTCTTCAATTTGACACGTTCGCATTAATAATTCATGGTGGCTCTTGCGTTTTTTATTTTTTTGTAATAGTCCATGTGTTGCCAATTCCACCCAATTTATTTTCTGGCCATATATCTATGATCAGAAAGCAGATACAACTGAAAAAATAATACCTTTCTATCATCTACTAGTAAGCAGTCGAACATTGAGGTTCTGACTTGTCTTATACTCCTTAACTGGAGTCTCCAAGACGTAATCTACAAAAAAAAAAAAAAAAAAAAAAAAAAAAAAAGAATCACTGTTCATTACTCTGTGCCTTGTAAATATATTTTTAAATGCAAAGCTTGTTTTCCTCAAATTCGCCCACAGCCCTTATTTAGAGTGAAAATAAAGTCAGTTATCTACCTACTGTTACCAGAGAAACTAGGCGTTTCAAGCATTTATTTATTTGCATACAAAAATTGGAGAGTGCAACAGGCATAGCCCAAACTCACTCATAAATAAACTTGATAAATCATATAAGTTTTACAAAAACAAAAATTATATAAAATTACATAAGAAAAACAATACTATGAAAGAAATTACAACAGCTGAAAAAATAATAAGAAAAGAAAAATAACAACTTTGGAAAATAATACTGGGAAAAGATAACAAACAGTTAACAATTTGAGTCAAAAAAACACAGGGTCAGAGAAAAAGGCAAGTTTCATAGAAATACTGGGTAACAATGGAGAGAACAATGGACAGCAACAAGTATTTCTTTGTTTATAACATACATTTTTTAAACTTATCAATCTGTGAATTATGTTACGGGACGCAAAGTTAATAATACTTTGATAATAATAATGCTTTTCTTAAATAGATTCCTTTTTATGTCCTGATTGTTTTTGATCAAACAATATAATACTCGAGTTTTCTATTTATCTTTTATTGATCAGAGTTATTTATCTGTCTATTTATTGATCCAGCCATAAAAACAATGCCAATCACACGTGGCATTTACTTATCAGTCCCCACCAACCCGTTTTTCGTGTGATTAGGTAAAGGAAAAACAGAAGAAAAAGTAGAATTTATTAATCTTTTTTAACAAATATTAGTAGTTTATGCAACGATTTTATTTTGACCCTCATTAAAGCACGAGTTAGATGTAAGTTATAACACGAGCGAATGCGAGTGTCATAAATATCTCACGAGTGCTTTAATGGCCAAATAAAATCGTTGCATACACTATTTTATCTACGACCACTAGTATACATTTAATTAAAACAATTTCATTTTACCTGTGACTGTCAGAGATACCTAACCTCTCATCTCAAATACGAGAAGTTATAGTAGATTGTTAGGTTAGCAGCTTAGTTAGCAGTTTGATAAATCAGCTGATAGTTTCACAATATTGAATTATGATATCGATTCCATCAAAAATGCTTCTGATTGGTCCAGAACCCGTGTTATAATGTAGAACCTGTACTATAATGAGCTCATTATACAACGGGTTTCAAAAAGCATTTCAAAAAGACAGCTGTTTTGGCATCAATTGTGAAACTGTAATGTATACATTATGACATGGTCGTAGATAAAATAATTAATGTTATGAGTTGATGTTCTTCCATATTTATTCCACTACTATGATAACACAAGAATTATAGTTGAAATAAACATTCATATTTTCTTGGATTTCTTCTAACCAAAAATAGGACGCCTTTGAAGATGAGTCTTCATGACTCGAAAACAGTTGGTCGAAAAGTGAGTAGAAATATTGTTTATTCACAATTAAAATTGACTGCAAGTCGTTGAATTTATTAAAAAAAGTTAATATTACCGTACTCATATTTTATTTTACACATTATCTCCAATTGTTAGTTAATTTTATTCCCATTCTAGTTAAATTATACCAGAGGAATAAAAGATGTTCTTTTATGTTTAAACTATTTAATTTTATTATAGATTATTGTGATTAAGTGTTGAAAATTATGAAATTCAAAAATCCTTGATTGGTGTTTGAGAATCTTTCCCCTCCTAAGTTTGAACAATGAATAAAGAGAAAACTTTGTGCTCCAAGCAGGATGAAATGGATCATATTCCGTAACGGGCGAAACAAGACACTGCATGGTGATGCGCTGGTATAGATGCTATAGATGCTTCGTGCCTTCTGAGCTTATTATAAGAACCGTGGGATAATCTGACCACATGGACCATACTTCCTTGTGTGTAGTAAGGTGATGAAAAGGATGTAAAAACATTTTTTTTAAACTGTTAGTGTGCTTAGAATTGAATTTTAAAATACAAATAGTTGACCGTACGTAGTGAGGTCTCAGTTTTAACTCGACCGGTCGGCATTTCGTCTGTCCGTCTGTATGTACCGGTATGTTACGCGATTACGGCCCGATCGTGACCGATTGTAATGAAATTTTGCATGAATTTTTATTATTGCTATAGCGATGTATGTATAAGGTTTTTTAAAAATTGCCCTACCTTTTAGGGGGTCCAATTTACCTCCGATTTTTGGAGTAGGTCTGATACATACTAAACTTTTTAAAAATTGAGCATTAATTTTGGGATGGGGTGGAAAAAATTTACTTTTTCAAAAAACACATTATGTGGATGATTTCTGCTTTTTTCGATTAGAAGTAGACGATAACTGTATAAGAAGAAGATTGACTACTGAACTACTTTTTAAATATTAGAGGGGCGGGAGGGTGAGAAAATTTTAAAAACTCGAATATTGACATAATTAGGAAATACATGTTTTCATCAGGTAAAGCATTAAAACTAGGGACTTCCATTCGAGGAATTTATTAAACGAATCCCCTTTGAAGTTAGAGGAGGACATATAAATTTCACTGGTAAATGGGGAGGGGGTGAACAAATTTTGAACTTTCTGTAATGGATAACTTTTCCTTTTTATGATTGGAATTTAATATGAAGAGCTGCTAAAAATGCATAGTAACCTTTTATTAGGTAGGCCTATAAGGGGTGATTTCTAGGGGGGCATAAAAAGTTTTGGACTCTTCAAATATTGATTTTTGTAATTTCTATTATTAATGAAAGAATAAGCAATAAAAATTAGTCAAAAGTGCTCTTGAACTTTTTTTGAAAATTTCATCCCGTTTTGAGAGAGGAGTGTTGGGCAAGTGAGAACTACTGTTCACATAACTACTAATAAACTGTACACTACTATAAACTGTACTGTTCAATTACCAATTAGTATATATATTGAAAAAAGAAGCAATTGTCTTGGACTAAGTCTAGATCTAAATTGTTCTACAAGAGTGATTTATCGAAATAAATGTAACATGTAAGTACAGTTAAAAAAGTTGTCGAATAAAAATCTTAACCAAACTCTCTGAAGTCACTCGTGATCTAATCAATCTTTATTTTTTAAATGGAAGGTTCAAGGTCATTCCGAGCTGTACTCCATGCAACACTGTTATTAAATAAGGGCAAAATCGGCAATTTTTATGCATTTGAGGTCACTCAAGATAATGCATAATTCTTGACATAAAATTTGATAGTTCAGTGCTGCGTCGTCGTTATGCTGTATTGGGTGAGCTATCGGATGTATGATGGGGTCCATCAATAATGTTCTGTCTTGACGTGAAAAAATAAATTTCACTCCGTTTTCGAAGCTGTATGTTAACTCTTTTTATGTTTTTTTTCTGAGGATGAAGCCCACATAGGTCTGAGACCTGTGCGTGGGTAATGAGTTGGATGATGGTGATTGATGAGTTGGACCTACAGTTTTAGGTGGGTTCCGAACCACCGGGAAGTGATTTTACCGCAGAGAACGTGTCTTTTTTGCTGGTCAATCTAATCGGTCACCGTTACAAACAGGACCAACGAGAACGCAGCTTATCTCTATCTGATTGACAAATACCTGCTACGGCTCGCGGCTATCACTTCCCAAAAAAATCGTTGTTATTTATTTAATGTGAATTATTGAAGAGACAAACTTCATGTTCTTATGGTAGTAATCTTTATTTTAGGAGTGTAAATTCTTTTTAACGCCTTTGACGTCACAAGAACATAACTCAAGTGCAATAAGTGATGCCAGAGTTCAGTCCAGTCCAGGTGAAGCCTTTTTCAGGTCCACTCCTCACTCCTCGGGTCAGTCTCCAAGTAGAAAGGTCTGTTGAAACCGGATCGCCCGAGTTGTACGAATGAAACCGGTCGTTCCGGAGGCGTTTTTCACAATTACATCTCTTACATGCTCGCCCTCATCCTTGATGAAGGTGCGTTGTGTCCGGAGTTCGGGATGAGGTTGTCATCTGTAACATCAGCGTACCTCGATCGTAACTGAAAAGGACGTTTTTAAATTTAGGCCTGTATTGAGCACCTATCATTATTATTATTTGTGTATCGTATTTCGTCGCTGATTGATGTTTGCCATCTGCCATACCCTTTTGATCTTAGATTGTTGGTAAACAGTGGAATCGCTATTCTTATCTCGTTTTTCTTCTTTCCTTTTTTCCTCCACATTTTCTCCTTTCGTACTTCTATTTTTCCCCACTTATTTCCTATTACATGGGAAACCTCAGTTGGACAGGTATTCTAATCCCTTTCCTCTCTCCAGCACAACCATAGAACTATAAACTTAAGTTTATAGTTCTATGAGCACAACCCACCACAGAGCCATTTATTTATATTCTGTTTTTTTTTCTTGTGTATATTCTGTTTATTGTTAAACTTTGTTGTTCATTTTTGACTGTTATATATATGTCCAATAAATCAATTGAAATTTTAGTGATGCTAAGAACTTACTTATCAGCTACGTTAATTTTACGATGTATGTACGGTGATGTTACGGTCTTTTTTGCTGGCTACCAGTTTCCAGGCGCCGTTCTACAAGCTCCCAACGACCCGCTTTTCATCAACCTCAAGATTTTCTCCCACAGCCTTCAGAATCATCTCCATCATTTACCGCTATATTTATGCAATATTTGCTCTCATTCATCAAGTTACTATTAAGTCTGCCTGTGATGGAGCTTTTAAACGCTTCTAATAAGAGCTGTTGATAGCATACAGTTGATTGTTATTCAACTATTATTGTTGTTGTTGTTGTTGTTGTTGTTGTTGTTGTTGTTGTTGGTGGTGGTGGTGTTGTTGTTGTTAATCAGTACATTAATTATTATTTAAATTATCCATTGGTTAAAATTGGTGTAAGGCTATTACTGCTTCATTGAAAAGGATTGATTAGGTCTGTACCTATATTATAATAATATACCTATAATACAATATTGTTTGTATAGTAATATAAAAAGTTAAATATTTCTCGCATTGCTGATCATTGAAAACTAAAACTAATTATGTTCAAGTGTAAAGTAGGGATTTAAAGAAAGACTCCTCTCGGTAGCTTCTAACATATTAATTTTCCGTCAATGTGACGAAAATCAATTTATTTGTTTTAAAACTCAAGAAAATTGTAGGAAATGGTATTATACGTTCATTTCACATAATCATTATCGTTCATCTCATAGATGGAGGCAGGTTGAGAAGGAGCTGAAGCTGATAATCAGGTCTGAATAAGTGGAAGGAAATTGGGGCCAATATTTTAATTGGCCAATATATTGGGGCCAATATTTCAAGCACTGAATAGGTTCTTTCATGTATGATGATAAATTAGTACATGAGGAAAACAGAAGTGCTTGATATTATCAACATTTGAAGTGATCATTATTTTTGAGAGGATGGGTTGTGAAAGGGAATTAATTAGTGTCAGTTATCTCCAATATTATCTCTAATATACTGAAAATTTACTGGGACTGGGTCTGAAAATTCACTAGTATATAGAAATTCGGGAACCATTGATTTGACAGTATCTGTATTTATTATTAAATTCCTCAGATTAGTTATTGTGTAAATTAGTTTGCTTTTAATTAAATTTTTAGCAAAATTTGTGACCTAATTTTCAGTTGGATGACATACATTTCTTAGTCAATTAACCAGAGTTTTCCCCTCTTAATCTACTGAATGCAAGTTATGTGTGTGTCCAAATGATAATTTTGCACTTGCTGGCTGAGCTGGCTCATCCATAACCAGTTCTAGAGATTTTCCCTTTCCAATATTTTTTTTTCTTGGAGCAACGCCGAAGTACTTTGATCACAAGTTCTGTTCCAGTCGACGTATATTGAAGGCAGTTGATGGTATGGATCATGTAATTTATCGGGGTTGTCTGGTTTATTTTTGTTTGTCTCAATCGTAGCCAATAGCGCCTCATGATTTATTTAATTTTCCACTTAGGAAGGGTTAAACCTAGAAATAAGTACGAGTCTTGACCATACAAGGATATATAAGTGCTGTAAGAAATAGAATCAACTAGAAGAACTTTGATTCAATAAAATTCGTACTTACTTTCGTTTTTTCGCCCTGTCAGCATTTGCTCTTTTAACGAGTATTCTATATAGAATGCAGTTCTTCCACTTTTTCACCATTCATCAGTGCAATATTTTCTTGTGACAGGTAACAAACATGTAGGCTACGACTGCCTAATCAAACTTCAATTCTCATTCTCATTATACAGTCTATTTCAACTTATTTATGGCCGTATTAAATGAGCTACAGTATTTTAATTGAATGTAACTTATATTATGGTGTCTGGTATCTCTATAATAGGCTATAAATACAGTTTGATATTTTTGAAAAAATTATTACCATTCAATTTGGTTTCAAGTAATAGTGCCGCTCATAAAAGTTATTATATACTATACTTTGACATTTTCAAATGAATTTATGATGAATAAAAAAATATTTAGTTGGAAGTCAAAACATCTTGCTTTTTAATTTCTGGTGAAGTGGATTTGATAACTTGAGGAAAAATCGCTGCTTTGATAAATTACATTCCTGGATTTCTTATTCCATGACGAACTGCGTTGTTAATATTAACTTTTTAAGTGAATTCAACGACTTGCAGTCAAATTTTTATTAAGAATAAGTAGTATTTTACTTACTCTGTAGGCCGAACGTTTTCGAGTTGATAAAACCCATCTTCAAGGCATCAATCGATATTGGTTTGTTGGTTAGAACTGTGGTTTTTGAATAATGTGGTCAAAACGTTTGTGTGATTTAAAATTCAACTGTTCATTGAGGATGTTTTGTTTATTGTGTGTGGTGTGTTTGTAAATTTCAAATTGTTCCAAGGTTCGTGTCCTTTAGATTTCATACATAGAATGTGTAGGTTGGTAGTGATTTCAGTAAAACTGTGTCTCTTAATAAAAATTTGACAGCAAGTCTTTGAATTTACTTAAAAAGTTAATTTTATAAATTGTCCTTCATATTATTTATTCTTGTCCTGTATACTTACTTATATGCTTACTGTATATGAATTTCATCTTAGTCTCCTCTAACCGAGTTATCATGCAATATTTCTTCGAAAGAAAGGAATTAATATTACTCTTTCCAACTAAATAATCTTTTATTTTTGTCTCAAGTGAACAATTTGTATGTTTTAAACAAAATACAGATATTACAAATCATAATTATTTTTATTCTGTGTCACTTTATGATACTCAGTTATTATAAAGCACTTGATAGTGAAGTAAAGATTTTACTTTTCTTGAAGTCTCAATGATATCTCATTGCCTTGTGGTCGTAAAAATGATGATGATTTTATTGCGTCAAATGTATGATAAATGCTTGAATTTTCCTGTTGGTGTTCATTTATTTCTTGAAAATTAGCAAATTATCAAGTGAAACCACTCAAACTGATAATAATTTGCTTCGCTCTCCATTCCAGATCTAATCAATAACAGCCATTTTTCATCTCGAAATTGAACATGTGCATGAAAACGGCATTGTCTGTTTCATGTAGACTTTTTTTGTTTTTTAATTCTTCACTTGTCTGGTAGACTTAATACCACTAACCATTTGCTAAATTTAGAAGATAATGTAATCTTGCATTGATTTCATCTGTGTAAACGTACTCAAGCATTCACAGTATCTAAATAAAACAACAAATTTAAAAACAAAAAAGAAACCCACTTCAATTAAATGATACTAGAAAATCATATACTCATGTAGGTACTAAAATGTTTAAAATAAATGATTTACTTAAACTGAGAACATTTTAAATTTAATGCAAGTAATCTTTTAAAGTCGGCGCCAAATTTTCCATAAACTTCTAAAATATAACAGAATTTCTTATAAACTACATAAAATATTTGGCACCGACTTCAAAAGATTACTTTTATTAAATTGACAATTTTCTCAGATTAAAGTAAATACTTTATTGTAAACTTTTTAGTTCGTGAGTATGTAGTATTTGAGTATCATTTAATTGAAGTCGGTTTCTTTTTCTTTTTAAAATTTTTTATTTTAAGCTTTCTATTTGAATTTTTTAACCTTTGAAAACATGAGAAATTTCTTATAGCCTACATCATGAAATATATATCAAATCAATAAGATTAATATAACACACAAACTAAAGTAAGTAAAAATCAACCTTTAAAAGTTAATAAACTAAGTAAAATTCTACAACTCTCTATTTAACGTAAAATATTGTATTTAGGAAAATTATAATAGCGAAAGACTTCTTAAAAGTGGAATGGCCTTTAATTCGTCATTTTAATGCAGTCCCTTTCAGAATATACAGTGAAAAATTAATAACTTTGCAGAATATTGTCCAATTATTTTTTTTTTTCAAATTAACAATCTCAAAACATTTTTCACTCAAACTTATGATTGAAACTACATATACACCTTATTTCTACGACTCCATAATATCAACTAAATTATTTACAATGTTCATAGTATAACAGCAAGTTTAGTATTTTTTGGACTCGAAAGTTTAAACCAAAATGTTACATTCTTAATTCTTTTCAATTGTTTTAGTGTTTTCCGAGTGAACATTTAAAATCAGTAGCCTTTAAGTGAAAACAAATGTAGAAACAAACATTTTTTCGAATAGTTTTTTTTAGTGAATCCAAGTGTGGACTAACCTAAAAGTTTTGGATGAAATAGCTTAAGCAAAATTTGTAAAAAGATCAGTTTTGGACTCTGGTCTGTTGCATCTTTGCATTTATTGTTACTTTGTCTATATAAATAAATAAATATGCGAACAAAAATATTATATTCTTCTTATTCCTAATTCAAATTAAGTTCACCGGATTGGTCAAAACTGTGCATTAAAGGCTTGTTTCACACATAACCGGCTTTGGGTAACCGATGTCGTTCACCCGGTATAATTTATTACATTGCATCTTTTGAAAAATCGGGTAGGTGTGAAGCGATGTGATAAGATGCAATGATCAGCCTGGTAAACGACACCGGTTATGTGTGAAACTATTCTATTCGAACAAAATTGAAATGAAGACATCGATGAATGTTCCTTTTTTTTAATATTGGGCTAGGTATTGGACCGATCCTTGCAACCTTGGATGGAACCACCGCTGATTAATGCTCTTTCATTAAAAAAAAATTATCGCAATCAGTTCTATAATGTTCGAATAATTAATGTGCAAACATTGAGAACCTCCACCTGTTTGGAAGTCGGTTAAAAACCAACATTTTTTTGTTGCAGGCCTAGAGCAATGGATATGGAGTCGATTTATGACCTGGGTCAAGAAGACCCAGAGGACTTCTATGTGCCGGGACGCATCTCATACGATCAGAACAAGGTATGAATAAAAAGAAGAAAAATGAGTAGGCCTACCGGTAATCGATAGAGAAAAGTTAGCATTTTGTGTATGTTCAGTATGCATGTACATTATGCAATTTTTGTAGATTACGTCTTGAAGACTCCAGTTAAGGAGTATAAGACAAGTCAGATCAACAATTATAATTATACTATCTTATACATTAGTTACCATAACTACTATATATAATTTCATTAGCAATAAATTTAATACTTTAAAATTAAATTAATAAAAAAATTCTCTTTAAAAAGCTGAATTCATATGGATTCCAATTAAATTTATCATATTATATAATTTTCACCTTATTGTGTTTTGAACATCAAGATTATTAAGTTGAAAAAGTTACAGCATTTACTTGACTAACATTACGTGTATAAAACAATTACAATTAATTTAATATTTATTTTTTGTGAATAAAAGAAACTTTTTCTTGAGAATTTTCACTTTTTAACAATTAAACAGTCAAGCAGTTTAACAATGTCTGTAACAAACAAGTTCTTTGTGTAATCGACTGTAGACTCTGTTGCACGGTAAAGCAGACTCAAGCACGATAATAATAATAATAATCTTTATTTCCGCAAATACAAACAAGAAAAATACACAGAGAAAAATGATATATGATAAAAAATAATTATTATAAAACAATCAATTCTTAGGAGAGAAAGTAAGAAGTTACAAAGAATAAAATATATTTTAAAACAAAAAAAGAAACCGACTTCAGTGAAATGATAAAATACTCACGTACTAAAAAGTTTAAAATAAAGTATTTACTTTAAACTGAGAAAATTTTAAATTTCATACAAGTAATCTTTTGAAGTCGGCGCCAAATTTCCCATAAACTTCTAAAATATAACAGAATTACTCTGTGATGTCTTCCATGACGAAATAATTGAACAATCTAATATCAAAACTGACACTATATTTCAGTAAAAGTGAGTGTAAATCACATATTTAATTGAAATACAGTGTTAGTTTTGATATTAGATAGAATTTCTTATCAATTACTGTATTTCAGTAAAAGTGAGTGTAAATCACGTACAGTATTTAATTGAAATACAGTGTTAGTTTTGATATTAGATAGAATTTCTTATCAACTTCATAAAATATTTGGCGCCGACTTCAAAAGATTACTTGTATGAAATTGAAAATTTTCTCAGTTTAAAGTAAATAATTTATTTTAAACTTTTTAGTACGTGAGTATTTTATCATTTCACTGAAGTCGGTTTCTTTTTTTGTTTTAAAATATATTTTATTTTAAGCTTTTTAGTTGAATTTTCAAACTTTGAAAACATGAGAAATTTCTTAAAGCCTACATTATGAAATATTTATCAAATTAGCAAGCCAATAATTAATTTATAACATCGAAAATTGAGTAACTAAAAATCTACTTATCAGAAAAGATAAACTAAGGAAAATTCTACAACGTTTTATTGAATGTGGAATATTGTATTTAGGAGAATTATAGGCCTAATAGCGAAAGGCTTCTTAAAAGTGAAATGGCTTTTGATTCATTTTGATGTGGTCCCTTTCAGAATACCTACACTGAAATAGTAGGCCTATATTACGTTACAAGTGTGGAAAATATTGCGCTTACTGAAAATATGATAAGTAAGTATCATACGAGTATGGTAAACATCTTCCCGGACGAGTTATGTACGATATTTTTTGTGTTATGATTGCAACTAAATAACCTTATTCCTATGACTCAATAACATCAACTAAATTATTTACAATTTTCATATGAATATATGGACAGAAATATTATATTCTTCTTATTCTCGATTCAAATTAAGTTCACGTGATTGGTCAAAACGGGACATTAATGGCTTGTTTCACACTGAACCAGCTTTGGGTAACCGATGTCGTTTACCCGGCATAATTGCATTGTATCATATGATTTCGAAAACCGTCTAGATGTAAAGCGCTCCATATGATACAATGATCAGCCTGGTAAACGACACCGGTTATCCGATTGGCGGTTATGTGTGGAACTATCCTATTCAAACTTGATTGAAATGAAGACATCGAAGAATGCTCCTGTTTGTTTAATATTGGGCTAAGTATTGGGCCGATCCTTGCGAAACTTTGATGGGACCACCGCTGAGCGATGCTCTTTCATTTAAAAAAAAAATTCATCGAAATCGGTTCAATATTGTTCGAATGATTGATGTACAAACATAAAAAAAAAAAACAGGTCGAATATAGTAACCTTGTTGTTTTTGGAAGTCGGTTAAAAAATACTTAGTTCAACTTAAATATCATGTACAAGAAATGAAATGTTACAAAAATAAAAATATGTTCTGAACTTTTTAAAAAATGTTTCCACTACTAAATAACAAGTTTGCTTTTACCTTCAGCAAACGTTCTTTCTTTATGGAGTTCAGCTGTTTAAATCAAGGCTCTGAAAAAATAGAGCATACACATTGTAACATTAATATGGATAAAATGTGTAATTGACATTTACCAACACGTTTGTAAAGTCTGCTTAAACAGGCGACGCACCCAAAGTGTGTGTGACTGGTCTTACATATATAAATCATATACCGTATGTAAAGATTAACGGCCTTGCTTCAACTTGTGATTGAGATTTTAGACGCAATCAGTTGTAATGTTCCTGACCGGTTGCTTTTGAAGTGCAGCAGGTATCTCTTGGATGAGGCGTAGCCCTGATTTCCGCCAGAATAGGATTGTCAGTATACATGCATATACATACTGACACATACATTGTCAGTAAGGGAGTCTGAACTAAATTTTAATAATAACGAGGGAGAGAATGATGACACGGTAATAACAACTATCCAGTCGAAAGTGAGGCTGACATTTCCGGCCGGGGGCGAAGCGAAGTACAACTTGGTTCCTTTGTCAGGCAGGTTGGAGCAAGGCTTGTAGCACTAGGCGTTGAACTGAAGAGTCCTATCCCGCCACCATGAACAGGTGCACTGTGCTTAGTTCCTGTCTGCACTCTCATCGCTTCTTTTCTCTCTAGTTTCAGAAATAGTAATTTCTTCTCTTTCTCTTGTCTCAGAAATAGTCCGCGCCCCCACTTGTAATCGCGCGTATGTCAGTCGCCAGTATCTTTCAGTTTCCTAAATAAATCTGTCCTATAATTGGGCGCCACCGACATTCAGCCGAATTTATAATGTTGAAGGTGCTATGACATTCTGTCCAAATAATGTATGTGTTTTAATCAATTGTTTCTAGAAAGTTAAAGATGTTCTAGTCGGCTTATTGTTTTACTGTTCTATTCTATTAATGGATAGCTGTAATCAATGTGTAGTGATTAGAGTAAATGACTATGATCTCGTTGCTTCCGTGTTCGATTCCAGGTCATGTCTAAAATTTCGTTTTCATAATTTCATTTCATCACCCACGCTCAAGCTTCAGCCTTATGTCACTTCTGTGGGAATCATCCCAAAAAAGAAATAGAATTGGATAGAAAACCCTTCAACATTGTATTGATTAGTGTGAATTTGTTATCTAACTGGTAGTAGGGGCGTAGAAAAACCAATTCATACGCATAGACCAGGGGTTCTCAAACTGTGGTACGCGTACCCCTTGGGGGTACTCGAAAATTTCCAGGGGGTACGCGGGGCAGTTTAATGAAAAATTAAACCATTTTTTCCGTTTTGCAATCACGCAAGGTTTTTATTTAATAATGAAATCTAATTGAATACTTTGGGGTCAAGTTACCAGGAACCAGCAAGTGCAATAGGTTTGTATAACTATTTCGTAGAAGTTCAGAGACAAGGTTAATGTTGGGTACGATTTAAGGTTTAACCTTTACCATTGAGGAACTATGTTAAGAAGCAAGCTCATCCTTCTCATTAATTTTTTGCAATGGGTTTCAAATATGTTTCCGAATGTATTGTGTTTTTGATGTAAAAATGTTTTTAATTTAAACCCCCCAACCCAACATCTCCTCGCCGTAACAAGTGGGTACGCTAAATTTTATTTTTTCATGAAGGGGTACAGTCCTTGAAAGAGATTGAGAACCCCTGCCCATAGACAATCACTATATTAATTTATCTATAATAGAGGTCTAGGCCTGCAGTCCAATTCGTTATTTGACAGTCCCAAATAATATCACTTGACACAACGTCTTTAAACTATTAATAAGCTGCACAAATAGTAAACACTTGTCACTGCACTTTACACTGGAATCAATCACTGTTTACTCCAATGGCACGAGATCTGTAACACAATTTGACACGCGAGCTTTTAAGACTAACTCACTGGTTCATGTGAGCTCCTTTATATAGTTGTCATAGTTGTATAATTCCAAGAATCTAGATGCTTCAAGAATGCCATGGAAGGTGATAGAATATAGTAGAACACGACCTCGATTGTTCAGGAAGTTTGTAGAAATCTCGAGAAATTCAATTGAGTAAAAGAGTTGCATATTTGAAGAATAAGAGTGACAAAGACATGTGAAAAGCAAAAGAATGAAGATCAGATTTCAAGTAACGTTTGACCATGAATGGAACGATGTAAATAGAACAAGTGCGTAAATAACTGCTTTGTTTGCTTTTGTAACACTCTTGCAAAAAATATAATAGATTTCACTTATTATAAACTATTTCACAATTATAGCACTCCTCAATTCTATAAAATGTCTTATTTACATGGATGTCTCTTGAATCGCTTAAAAGTCGTTTAAATGTTGCATGTTCAAATGCCCAGCTAGGAGTATGCAATGAAGTCAAATACCAAAAGGATAAGGGATGGTAAAATTTTGATTCCAGATTCCAATTTTTAGATCTATTATAGGCAGAAGTTGGTGCACACCTTTAAAACTAACAAGTAGGTGGAAGATGATTTTCATTAGGTTATTGCTGGCTACTCCACTTGCTGGCAACTTGGTAAAACTGATGTTGGGTTTTCCTACAAGTGTTAGGCGGCGTTCACACCGGCACGATATGCGATATGCGATTTATCTTATTGAAAACATCGTTAAGATATATCGCAAGGAAGGTTCATACTGCAGGCGATAAATCGGCGCCACCTCTGCGATAAGAATGTGAAGGGAGGGAATATCATGAACCGTAAAAAATGTTGAAGTGTGTACTGTTTTATTTGTATAAAATTGATTTTCAAAATAACCGAACTTCCTCGTTCTTTATATTGTATGTTCTTAATACAGTACCTATATTCTCTATATGTAATTATTCATACAGACGAAATGATTGAGTTCTTGAAGGATTTATAGAGATGATAATACTATGATGAATCATGAATATTGTAAATGCCTGATGTTTTTGTCTCTGATATGGATAGAATCTTAAACGATGAGATAATGACGAAATTGTAATTCTTTGCCAATTCAACTAGAAAAGTTTGAGCTATTTCTTGTATCAGATTTAAAAAATATTCACATTTTGAATTTGTAATATAGCAATTTGATTACTTGTTTGTCTTTTACATACTGAATAATATAAACAATGCATTTACTTGTGTCTTTCACTTCTGATGCAATTTCCCTCCATGCAGCACTGGTCACATCTGTCTTGCTGTATTCGGCAAGGGTATAGTTCCAGATGCACTGACGAGATTTTACTAATATAAATTAATAAAATGTAATACAGCCCTGTCTTCTCTTCCCGACATGTTGACTACTCGAAGTCAATATGCAACTAATCGTAAAGACCGATAGAATGAAGGAGAGAGGAGAAAGAATATTGGAGTAGTATATTGTAGGCTTGGTATGACGCTGTCTGTTTACTTAACAAATTCCTTCCTCGTATCGTATGCAACTAATCGCAAAGACCGATAGCATGCAGCACTTGGTGCGATTCATCGCTTACGATATATTGCACAATCGCCTCGGTGTGAACCATTTTTATCGCCTCCCTCTACATTTCAAGTATCTGTCCATGCGTGTCACGTCTCACGTATCGTTTAAGATAAATCGCATATTGCATATCGTGCCGGTGTGAACGCCGCCTTAGACTCACCACTATGTGCAACTAGAAGAAGATTAGAAATAATGAGAAGGTAAGAAATGAAAGCTCCATGCAGAGGACATTGTTCTCACAACAAAGGTACCCAGATTTCAACCAAGTTTTTTAAAATAAAAAACATGTCTCAGGTGTATTCTTGAGGGTTCGTTTTAAATAACGTAGTTTGTGCCGTTGATTAATAATGTTTTACATCCGGCGTGACAAGAATGATGTGTTTCGGTTGTTCTGCACTCTTGAACAAAATTTCCGTTGTCCCTCCTGCTTTTTTTCTAACGAGCTAATTTTTCTAAAACTTTTCTTTCACAAGCGCTCAAATGAGTCGAATGGGCACGCGCGCCTATGGCTCCGTACATGCGCGTGCACGCGTCGTTTTGATTTGTGCTTGATTCAAAGGATACAGAGCTATGCTTCGTCCAATTAATGACCACACCATTGTTCAGTGTTATTATTTCCCTTTCTTTTCGGTAGTCAATTTGTTTGAAGGGTGAGGAATAGTGTCTTTCACCGGATCTCAAATTAGCCTACTTCATTTCCGGTCACATAGCATCTACCTCCCATTTAAATTGTGTGTTTTCATGCGCCCCATATGTTAACCGGAAAGGCACATTTTTCGATGAAATGTTTTACTGTAATTACGTTGCATAACTAAGATTTTTGTATTTTTCATTGGTTGAACTCATCTTGTAATTGGAAATAATCGTATAAATTTTACGATTTTTACTATAATGCATTTGTTAGAAATGTTTATTATATTTCAAAATTCTCATTAAATCTCACAGTTTTAATGTTTAAATTTTTAAGTATTTATGAGACATGAAAATTCACTTTTGCACCTGTTACAACTTTTTTGATCTCACAGCTAATCTATAATCCAAAATAATAATAATCCAATATTCTGTAATCTACTATCCAACAACTACTTCACTTAAAAGTGTAGTTTACAACTTCTTGCAGCCTTGATAATCGTAGCAAAAGGCCTTTTTTGAGGATGAAGCCCACATAGGTCTGGGAGATCTGTGCGTGCATGATTGGATGATTGTGATTGGTGAGTTGGACCTACAGTTTTAGGTGAGTTCCGAACCACCGGGAAGTAATTTTACAGCAGAGAACAGAGTCTTTTTCGCTTGCCAATTGAATAGGTCACCGTTACAAAGATGGCCTAGGAGTTTCGTAGCTTATCTCTGATTGAACAGATACCTGCTACGGCACTCGGCTATCACTTCCCTTCTCAGGAAGGCTTTTCCATGCTTTTTTTTATTAACTAGAATTAATTTAAAAATTAATGTGAACATTACACTTTTGTATACGTTCACCGTTCACCCGGGGTTTTTCTCTAAGGTTTCCTCGCTTATCCAGTTATTCTTAATTCTCCATCCTCAAACTATTTTTACAATATTTTTTTAGTACAACTGCAAACTATTCAATTTGAAATAATAATAATTATTTTCTTATTTACAAGAGAACTTTCTTCATGTCGGTGAACTTTTGAACTTGGAAGTATGATTGTAACAATACCAATTGTGTTTGAATTGCACTCTCAACTAGAATATTGCAGGCAGGAGGCAGGACTTCATACAATCCAGTGGTCATTCAAAGAGAGTTCTGAAGAAATCTTCAATGAAATAGTTTACCAACAATCACGTACAGGTTATTGCCATAATTAGGTTTCGAAGGCTGTTCTACTGGATATTGCTTGTATTATCGCTAGCTGGAGGATTAAGTCGCACTCCCACTCAAGATCTAAACTCGTTAAACTCAATCTCCGTTGCACGCCCGTCGATTCATCTTCTCCATATTCGTGATAAGTTTAATTTTAGACCTCTAAACCGGCTGATCGGATTTGTTCGTGACATTCAGCTATATTCCGGGTGGAAGGCTATTAGAGGAGAGCAACTAATGATTCAAGTGCGACCAATAAAGGGATATTGATGTTCAATTATCTTTTTTGTAGATTATAGACGTGCTTTAGGGAACACTTGCAGTGAGTGGCTATTGATTGGGTGGCTGGCTATAAAGTTCTGGCCCTTAAATTCCGGTTTCAGTGAAAAGATTGAAAATCCAAGAAATTTTAATTCCAAGGTCCAGTCAGATTGATTTTTCTGCTGTCGGAATCAGTTCTTAAATTTGACTGAACTATTGTACAAAGAAAAAAAATGATGAAAAAAGAGCTATTGTAGTACATTTTAAGAAATTTGAAAAGAAAAGAGTACAGGCTATATATAGATTAACTACCAACCTATTGAGCTATGGAATTACTGTTTGTAATTCTATGATTTTACTATTCAATGAAGAGACTGTCGGTTGATTGAGTGAAATGGAATAGATGAACAGATCGATTAAACTGATTCCAGCATGAACTCTGATTGCAATATCTAACTTTTATATACATAGTATGAATTTACTCTAAAGGATCCAGGAATGAGGAAACGAAACATCCTCCATTAACCATGATTTTTCAGAGAGACCAGAATGTATACGAAGATTGTCTGAGTCAATAAACGAAAGATGGATTGTCATGGTTTAAATTTCTTTCACTATTTTAATTCATACCTGTAGTTGGAATATTTTTTTGTGCCAATCCACCAAATCTTGCTTAGTTTTCCATCTTCTGATAGACAATCTTAAAAAAAATTCACTAATAATGGATTTTTTTGCCAATTTTAGCTGAGATTCATGCACTTTTAGTCTGTTCTTTTCAGGACTTATTCTATTATCTAGAATCAAGGGCTTTTAATCAAAATCACCATTTTGACCGCTTATTTTTTGACCACTGTTACCCGGCGACTCAAGCGTTGTCTTATCTTCATAATAACGAATTTTTTTTCGGAGGATGAAGCCCACATAGGTCTGAGACCTGTGCTTGGGTAATGAATTGGATGATGGTGATTGATGAGTTGAACCTACAGTTTTAGGTGGGTTCCAAACCACAGGGAAGTGATTTAACAGCAGAGAACAGTGTCTTTTTTGCTGGCCAATCCAATCGGTCACTCTTACAAAGAGCGCCCAGGAGTTTTGTAGCTTATCTCTAAATGAACAGATACCTGCTACGGCACTCGGCTATCACTTCCCACAATTGTTTCAGTTTTTACGATAACCAATGTTATTGTGTATATTATATAAGAATGTGTTTCAAAGTAACCCATAAACAAATCTGCTCAAGTGAGGAAACTAATTTCTCAAAGAGCTCAGATTTGAACTGGTCATCAATACAGACTTGAGATATTGTTGGTGGCTGGCTACGTTTTGGTAGTGAGTGTACATCAATGGCTAGTTGCCAGCTGAGAGCGGAGTCCTGAGCGAAGAACTCACTTGACTGAGACTCTGTGTTGGTCGCGGCTGAGTTGTTCTTCATTCATAATTCCAGCCTGACGAGAACCGCCTGCCCTGTCTCACTTTTACGTAGCTACGTCTACACTCACCGTGAAATGCTTGAATGGGGACCTCCAACGATTAAACCAACAGACCACAATGCTTCGCTCGATATTAACCCATTTTATACGTATTTTCGTTAGTTGTTTTTAAAGGAACAGTACCGCGTTTGAAAACTATGTGTAGCGTATAGGCTTGTCAATCTGCAACTACTCCAGGGCAGGACATCCTAATTTCTCAAACAAAGAGATTCAATTTAGAATCGTTCTTATTACAATCGTAAAAGATCTATTAGCATGCCCAGTCACTGCAGATGCATAGTGTATCCTAATTTTTCAAACAAAGCGATTCAATTTAGAATCGTTCTTATTACAATCGTAAAAGATCTATTAGCATGCCCAGTCACTGCAGATGCATAGTGTATCCTAATTTTTCAAAGAGAGGTAAACTGGGGTGAGAGGGCAGCAATTGGGATGTCTCATTGCTCTTGGCTCATACTTAAAAATACTTATTAGCACGCTGATTTATTGTAGAATTTCTAAGGGGGCCACCAAGTTCAGGATCTGAGAGTTTTTAAGTTAGTCCGTTTTTTTAAAAATCTCATAAGATCTCATGAGAGCTACTGTTATTTTTTATACTTAAAAAAGCTCCAGTAGACAGGTCAAGGAGGAGTATATGATTCCGAAAGCGTAGCAATCGGATACTTACATTAGACGTGAGCCTCAGAAGTGAAATTGAGTCAATATTGACGGTAGCAGAATGATGTTTGCAAGAGCCCATTGTATGAATCTAATAAGCTTCATTGAACGAATATTACGATTACGAGTTGGATTCGAACTTCAGGATCTGACTGTGAGAGTCAACTGTGAACGTTTGGATATGTGGACTGCACATTGCATTTTTGCTTTTTGCCTATGAAGGCCACACGAGTCTGAGACTTGTACTTGAGTAATGAGGTGCATGATACCATGATTTCCGAAGGTCCAATTCATTCATCTGGTGATTATAATGAAGCTTAAAATCTCATCAACTCATCGACTTCTAGTTACGAATTGAAGTTTGATTCAAATTGAAGTTACGTAGTTTCAAATTGTTCTCAAAACTAGTTTAAACGAAACGTTTTTATATTCCACTCAAGACTGGACTTTGAGACATGAAAATACTGAAGTTCTGAACCACAACCGCTTAATTAATTAATATTGACGACCATTCATTAGTCTGGCACAGTCAATTGCATAACGCTTGTAGACTGTAGAGTTCGACAGCCGAAAAAAGACGTGCTGACATCATCAAACAAATGCAATTATGGAGTAAGTAACCAATGTCAACAACCCAGTGGAAGGGCGATGGCGATGATTCAACGCATCAATTAAAAATAATGTGCGTTTTGCTGCTTTCTATTCATGAATGAGAAGCATTTTGTAGTTGCTTATTGAATTGAACGAGTGGACAATTTGGCCACTCTTTAATAGCGCCAGTTTATGTATGGTATATAATAGTCAGTCAGTCATAATTAAAAATGGAAAGTGACGGAAATTTGCTTATTCAACTAACATGAAAAGCGTTCATTTCACTTATAAATCTTGTCATACCCTATCAAAGATATCGATGTGATATTATTAATAATTATTTAAATAATAATTTATTTAAAAATAAATATTATGAATCATTTTAATCGTAAATAATCAAATCGCAATGCAAGTTTCTCCCCACTTATACTAACTTCAATATTTCATTTATAGTGTCATTGCCATATAGGACAAATGTAGGTAAAATGAATGTTTTTTTGAGATCTGTTGTAAATAGGCATTTATTGGTTCTTTTCATCTTGTCAAATCACCTCGCAACTATCTTTTTGTAAATATTGTGTTATTCCAACTATTAAAAACTATTTTTTCATAGGGCTAAACCCGTCACTGCATCTTTGAATATTTTTATTGTCTCCACCATGTTTTTAAATAATAAAAGAGTGGATACAGAAGTAGCCTATCTTGATGCTACTTTATTGCTGTTAGAGCGTCACCTGGTCTTCGGTGAGACCTGAGACAAGACAGTGTTGAACTGTACATGCAGGCAAAATGATAAGCAACACAGAGGTGTTTAGTATTCATCTGTGAAATCTGTCCTCTCCCTTGTAAGAAGCTTTGGTTCCCTGACTGAATGAATAATACATGTCCGTATAGCTTCTCTGCCACTTATGTTTGTTGTTTTATTCACTTTTTTCCTCCTAGCTGGTAGGCCCAACACTGTCAGAATACTGACTGCATAGATAAGTAAGTAAATGCCTACAAATAGTGCGATGCTTGCTGTAATATTCAGTATCTTACTAGGACTCACTAGCGTCGTTCCAAAAATTATTTATTTATCCAGGTTATTTATTGTTCTTGATCATTTACGTATTAAAAATTCTTTTGTGCAATAAGGTGATTTTGGGTCGAGAGATCACAAAAATACTCAAGGAAAAGTGTAAGTTTCATAAACAAGAAATACGGGCCGCTTAGCGCAGTTGGTTGGGGCGTCGCAACCAGCTTGCGGTCGTGGGTTCGAATCCCGCTCCACCGTCAGGCATTTATGTGTAATCATTCACCTCATTACCCACGCACAAGTCGTGGGTAATGAGGGCATCATCAGCAATAACATTTTTTTATAATCTCATCTCTACCAAATCATTACTTTTATGTCTTGAATAATTATACTACCTTTTAAACATAATTGATTTAATACTCTGCTATTTAAATGATTATTTGAGTATGTTTGTTTGACACTTATTGTACATTTTAACAGTACCTTTATTTCTGCCTCTCTCTGAAGACATATTTAAAAAATATTGAAATAATTTAAAAAAAAACCGCCCTTTATGTGGAAGTTGTAGGCGGTTTCCACTTTGTTCCAATAAATCAGTACATTCACAAGTTAGTTTGAAGTAACTGACTATTTAGCAAACTGACAAATTCAGAAACAGAATTTATTAATTTCGAACTCTTTTAAGTGCTATTAATTTATACTGAAGACTTCCGCAATGGTTAATATTGACAACGGTATTAAATAGCTGATGGAAATCGATGAATGCTACTGTACAAAAATATCAGTCACTACCGGGAATCGAACCACAGACCTCCCAATTGCCGGTCGGGCGCCTTAACCACTAGACTATGATGACCTTTCTGCACAGCAGCATTCATTTTAAACTTGATCATATAGGCTTGTATCTCACAAGTTAGTTTGAAGTGACTGACAATTTAACAAACTGACAAATGTACAGAAATAGAATTTATTAATGATTTAGAATTCCTCTTAATTAATAGCACATTGAGAAATTCGAAATTAATGAATACATTCACAAGTTAGTTTGAAGTAACTGACAATTTAACAAACTGACAAATATGCAGGAACAGAATTTATTAATTTCGAACTCCTTCAAGTGCTATTAATTTATACTGAAGACTTCCGCAATGGCGGATATTGACAATACTATTAAATAGCTGGTAGAAATCGATGAATGCTACTGTAAAAAAAGAGTCACCACCGGGAATCGAACCACGGACCTTCCAATTGCCGGTCGGGCGCCTTAACCACTAGACTAAGATGACCTTTCTGCCCATTCATTTTAAACTTGGCCATATCGGATCGTATCTCACAAGTTAGTTTGAAGTGACTGACAAATTAACAAACTGAGAAATATACAGAAACATAATTTATTAATTATTTGGAATTCCTCTTAATTAATTAATAGCACATTGAGGAATTCGAAATTAATGAATGAATTCGAAATTAATGAATGCTTTATTATTGTTTAATTAACAAATGTTTGATACAACTGTATCCATACTGTATCAAGAGATTACATAATATGCATAGTGGAACATGATCGACCCCACACTGTCTCAACTCAGGGGTTGTATAATAAAATATTTTTCCATGTTATCAACTGTATAAAAAAAAACTCAAGTGTACTGTATTGTATTGGAAGAATAAATTTCAATTTCAATTTCACATTCAATTTATTACCATTCAAAACAGATCCTGATTCACCTTCCAAACGTATTTATTCAAATGCTTTTATTGTTGAGGTGCTGATTGAAATCCTCTTTTATTTTCAATTCATAGGATAACCATGTGATTTAGCTATCCTTGAATAGCTAGACACAGTAGATGCCTTGATAAATTGCTCTATCTATAGATATTTGGGCAAATAAGTCTATGTATCACTGCACTTATTTTATTTATCACTTCCCTGTGTACCGTATTCAGTTTTCATGGATTTCTCATATAAGCATTAAAAGGTGAATTGAATTATGAATCCTAAATCGAGTACCTAAAACTAATCTAAACAAAATGTATTTACAAATTGTGAATCCACCATTTCTTGGCATTGCTATTTTCAATACTGTACGGGAATAGCTTACTAGAAGATAATAGTTTTCAGTCATTCTCAGGTAAATACACTGCAATTATGTTGGTTATTCTTGAAACGCACTGTCTAAACTTGTCTCATAAAGATATCACCATCATTAGAACCGCGAAGAAAACAGCCTATCCTTGCTCAGGACCTTGAAGCTCATTAAAAGTTGCTCCACATTATTTATACACCTGATTTTAAAAATCGAAAGATGTCATTTAGTCAGCAACAAATGATAATTTTTGAGACCGTTAACAATTTATGAGTGGTAGCTACATTTATTTATTTATTGTATGCCATTGCAGAGGTGTTACAAGATGCATGCGACTGTGGGCTGTGCCGTGTGACAGTCACACCAGTGTTAACAAGTCCACTCAGCACTCACAATTGCTCTGAATTATTATGTTTCCATCTGCATAGGCCTTACCTTATTACCTTCTTTCGTAGCGTCTTGGATGAACTGTCTGAGGGAAGTTCTGAGGAATAAATGCGTTACAACTTTCCATTCATTCAGCTTGTGGAATGTGTAGGTAGTTTGTCCGTTCCTACGTGCTCAAGTAAGTTGGTGGGCGATTCTGAACTCCTCTTTTTATAATTAACGTAGTAGGCTATTATCATCTGATAGCTGAGGCACTTGCTATACGATAGCCAGATGCAAATCCCATGTAAATGCATACAAGCTGTTGCATTAAAATTTTTTCAATAATTTACTGTCATTTGATTTTCTCATGTGAACACACCATTGCAGAGCAAGCCATCTGTTCATTTTAATACTGTACTTAAACTACAATAATAAACCGATAAAGCGGATTATTCAAGGACCGACGAATTCACATAAAATAATAATATTTGTTTATTATTATTGTCAGTTGTGCTGATAGGCATATGCACATCAGCAGTTCTTGAAAACTAGTTTTGTTTCTTCTTCTTGTTCAACAGATCTAGGGGAAGCTATTGGCCAAGTTTCAAGAACCTAGAATATTTCTTTCAAGCGCTAGACGGATGGACGGACCACCGAACACATTAAGCCGCGTCTCCATCAACCGAACATGTCTGCCGAACATTGTTGGCTAATATAAAAAACGGACAAACATTAAATATATGGGTCACCGAACATGTTCGTGAGTTCAATTGAAATGTTCGGTCTGTGAGCGAACAGTGACGACCAACAACAGGTTCCCGCCACTACTCCCACCACACCGATCATAATGTTCGAGAAGGCGTCCACACCAAACCAACAGCACCAAACAATGTTCGGCGTAAACAGATGATTCCAGCGCACACTGTTCGCCGAGCATGTTCGTTTGATGGAGACGCGGCTATAGACGAACACTTATGTGCTCGCTAGGACGAACGGACTGAAGCACTATTTCAATAGGGTGTAGATGCACAACTCAACATCACTTCTATCTATAGCCTTTACAAAGCATATATAATAAGGATGCTGTATTTAAATCCATGAAAATTTGCTCGCTATTTATTTACTTCTTCAAATTCTCTTTTATGAACTTTGTATCCAGGTGCTTATCAAGTAAATGGTGCCTATCATCACAGAAAGGTCTCTCCATATTCTGTGGCATCACACAAATACCGTAAAGTTGTAAAAGACTCATGGAAGGCTTTCAACTTCTCAAATCTGGTAAAGTCATACATCTTGAACGTGGCATTTCTTACCACGCATTGCATTGGAATCATCTGAGAAAATTACCAGCACTTCACTTTTGTCAGTTGAACGTTGAATTAAATATTTCATTCTAAATCACTCACTCACTTCAGTGTGTTTTTCAAGTGTCTGGTCTACTTGAAATTTCACAACTATTCTCGTGCATTTTCAAGTTTAATTCAACTGGAAAGACGTACTTTGTCTAGATGGATAGGAGGATAGTTTTCTTCACGGATAACATCCAAGTGTAATAATGAAAACTGCTATTTTCGAGAACAAATCAGGCATAAAGTTGGAGAGGCTGGGATGGCTCCGTTAATTTATTTTTCGATTTTGGGGGAAAGTGCTGCTTTAATTGTTTCTGGCGTCTTCAGTCTCGAACCAAGCCTCTGGAAGATCTATTCTTGCTATTAGCTTTTACAAAACTAACGTTCGCCTCCTCAGTGTATGTTTCAACGTCAGCATTCAAAAATTTGAAGCGCGCCAGAAAATCTCAATGAATGTTGACTGCATGGGTCCCCAAGGAAGATTGTCAAGCTTCTGTACGAGTGGGTTGTGAATGCATTGAGTCGTAACTGTGTTTCAATTCAAAATGCGTGGTAAGATTTTGTTTTCATCTGGAACGAAGTACTTGATCACCATTATTTTCATCAGCTTCTTCTACTTGGAGTTTCAATGTGTCTATTATTGAATCAATATACCACATCAGTTAAGTTGAAACCTAAGGGTAAACCAAAAATATTTTCGTGTTCTAGAAGAAATTATTGAAGATAAGAAAATGTCAAATGTTTGAAGTGGTCAATTGGTTATGGATTGCACATAATCAGCTTCACATTGTTCGAAAACTCTATTTTGAAAGAAAATTCCATATTCCATTTTGAAAAATTACTTCAATTTGTTTTTAATTGCAAGCTTTGCAGTGAGAAATGAATCTTTTATATTATTCTGAAGCAAGGGCGGATCCAGCAGGGGGGCGCAGGGGGCGCGCGCCCCCCCCTTGAGGTGGTGTGAAAATATATTTTATGGTTAATACTAGTGAAAATGAAAAATGATACATCTTTACATATTTTATACATCTACTAAGTAATCCAACTGATTCTAAACTGTTATTTTCCTTTAACATCCTTTTATAATAATCTAATTTGTATTGGTGATAGTGATGTTATGGTAGATATCTAGAATTGATAAGACTACTGTAAAATAACATTGTCATTAGTCATATTTATTTAAAAAAAGTAGACATGTTTCTCCATTTGGTATCCCCTCACCAGGGCTGGATTAAAAATATGCCCCAGACAAGAGGCATATAATGCTGGGGGGGGGGGGGGGGGGGGCGCAAAATTTATCCGCAATTTTTTATGATTTATTAGAAGAAAATTTAAGTTTTGTATATTAACATCACTTTAATTTGAATGATTCACTATGCATAGTTGTAGGTTGTATGATGTAGTGCCTATGTATAACTAACTGTAAGTGCATAATGAGTACCAATGATTTTTTTGTAATGTTATACACGTTTTAAAAATCGATTAATTTCCATGTATTCATTGTTCATGTAACATCACAGTGGCGTAGCTATAAGGGAATCAGGTGGATAGATCCTCCAGAGACAAAATAAATTTTCAAATTTTAAGAAGCCTTTAGAGACAAAATTTGAAGAAAGAAGATGTCTGAAATCGGTAAAAATGTGGTATTAGATTGATTATTTTTTTAATAAAAAAACCGACTTCAATAAAATGTTCCTTAAAAAATTAATAATAAAGAGCAGCCCCAAACTCTCCTTTTAGACGAAATTTTCAAGTATCAGGAAACTACAGTACCAGAATCAGAAAAGGCGAGGGATCAAAAAGAGCAGAGTATAAATACCCGGATCACACTAGTATAAATACGAGTATAAATACCCGGATCCGGGCCCGGATCACACTTTGACAATAATGCAAGAGTTTGATGAAATTCACTTTGACACATAACGTGGGTTGAATTTTCAAAATAGATTAATTCATATCTAGAATCGCTTAAATGTGGTTTCAGGGAAATTGTTTCATTCTCAAAAAGTTACAGCGGGTATCCCAAAACCCTTTCAAGTGAAATTTTTAAGCACGGTGCCATATTTGTACGGAATCACAACTCAGGAAAGATAAATGATCAAACCTAGGGTATGGGAATAGTTTCAAGTAAGCCGGCACTTATTTTCTTACTGAAACAATAAAGGTCCGGATCACCCATTGACAATGATACAAGAGCTAGATGAAATTTATTTTAACGTGGCCTCCTGGTTTTTTTTCTGCTTATTATTTTAAAACATTCTTAAACTTGATGCTTGACTACTATTAATTTCAAATACATAAATAATATACCTAAAAGATAGCGATGTTAATTACGATTATAAACTTGCATTAAACGTACTTACATTTTTGTGAGTACTAGCGCACGCGTCTCAAGACCCGAGTACTATCTTCAGCAAACAGAGAATACATAGGCCTAATTCCTTTCGCTCTGTATACTCTATGTAATGTACTCTGTACAGCAGTCTCTATTCTCTATTCGCTGAGAATAGGACTCAGGTCCTTAAACGCGTCTGATACTACTTACAAAAGTTAAGTTCTGGTGTAAAATGCAAGTTCGAATTGTCATTGACATCAATAGTACGGTACAAACAGTTCATGTACGAATGAAAACCACTGAGGAAATTGAAAAAAAAAAATATATATATATATATTATATCCCTTCTTACTGGCTCTATCCCCTTGAATAAATGATTATTGTTTCTTACTTTCAATAAGATTTCAGGTCTGAACACTTGTCAGATCATGATTATTTTCAATTAAATTTGCTATAATTCAATAATAATTTTTGTACAAAACTAACAGCAATTTTTTTAGTGTTAGTGCTTCAAAAAAATAATCTCTAGGCATTTTCTAAATTTTTTGCTGAGGATATCCCCTGGACACCCTCCCGTGGGGGGTTTTCCATAACCCCCTTACAAAGATATTTCTAGCATTAAAATTTAAAAAAATTTCTGGTGAGTACCCTGGACCTCCTTTTTGTGCAGAGTACATACCACCCCCCCCCCTTACAAAAATCCTAGGGTGCGCCCCCCCCTTACAAAAATCCTGGATCCGCCCCTGTTCTGAAGTCTCCGTTCATTTGTATGATCGAAATACAGATGACAAATGAAATCAAAAGAAAGTTTTCAGTTTTAGTTTGTATTGTAGATAGTTTGTTACAGTTTTGTGCTCCGAAGTTTTGAAGTTTGAAAGGTAAAGAGTCAGTAGCGTAACGTTTTCCAATTGGGCCCCCCCGCAACCGATTTTCCAGGCCCCTCTCCTCAAAATCATATAAATATCACCCCTCACCCTTGCTACCCCTCTCTGAAAAACTTGCATGATTATTTTGAGGGCATTTATAATTATTATGTAAGAACTAAACAACTTTTTATCTATTAAATTTTAAAATTCAATCATGTTTCAAGTGGGGCTAGTCTAATGATTTTGGCTGTAGCCTACTGGCTCCTGAAAGACGGGAATAGTTGTGAGTTGATTATATTATAAATAATTAATCTTGAAACCTAGAAACCTTGAAATTGATGTCTTCCATAGGATCCACATTCACATCCTCCTTCTTAGCATCTTCGCTTCTTTTCCCAGAAAATGTGTTCTCTCAGAATTCGCCTCGTTTGCAGACACGGACACAGGTTCAATTTTTAATAAAAAGGAATTTTATCTAAATTACTGCGAAATTACTAAGTCAGGAAAAGAGAAAAATTTAAGAAATTTATTCTTAAGAGGCAGAAGAGAGAAAACGTAAACTACTTAATATACAGTACTGAATCCTATTATAAGAAAAAAATTCAACTGCGTTGGGAGAACTGACACAATTGAACCAAAACTATTATTTCTTCATTGTTCCTTCTGAACATTATTTAAAAATGTACTAGTCGATAAAAAATAGAAATAACTAAACAATAACTAAATTGCATTCTCGACACTGAAGAAAACACACATCATCTCAAAATCTTTAACATGATAACAAAATCATATGGAATATGATAATTTATATAGAAGTTGCAAGTGAAAGGATTTTCCATTTTTTGTTTTTTTTTTTTTTGTTTATTGAAACAGGACATAACATAATTTACACGGTTCAGTTTTAAAATTGCATTCTCGACACTGAAGAAAACACACATCATCTCAAAATCTTTAAAATGATAACAAAATCTTGTCTTGCATGGTTTCTCTGGATTTTGGAATCAAACTGAGGACTGCAATTAGCCACACAAAAGAAAGTTTGGCGATGTTGGGCGTTTCAAATTGTATTGCTTGCTCCAGCGCCGCTTGATCTCTGAACTCATGCACCTATTTTCATCTCTTCACTAAAAGCACTCAACTTTTTCCAATACGGTCTGCCCTTTTGATGTCATATGCTTCTCTTACTTTTTCAATTCTCTGGTTTCTTTTTTACTTTTGTTTTCTTCTCCCGTTTGGATTGTGTGTTGTGATACAGATTGTAGACTGTTCCCCCACCTCCTGTCTTGTCTTTCTCTCTCCTTTTTCTTCTTCTGCGGCTGCGGCTGCTGTCGAGACAGCACTGACTGTCGACCAGACAGACCTTTGCTTGATTTATTCCAAGTTCCAACATCCACCGCCAACCTGCTAAGTTATAGTAGACGATGAAACTGACTTTCGGGCATATTTATAACTCATCTCGGCGGTATCTTTTTGTACTGCGTGTGCTGTTTAGCCACCTGAACGATCTAAAACTAGATATCTTGTCTCTCTGTCACTGTTGTAGCTTTAGAAGCAACGCCCGCGCTTCAGGTGTTGAATTACAATTATTTACTGACTACTATATTATAGCTTACTGCTTACTCCAAAAAGTAGCTCTGAATCATTTTCAAGATCAATCTTGTTGAATGCCAGCCAGTGGCTCTTCCTGACGGCGCATAGGGTAATTTTACGTAAAAGTACATCATTTACATGAGTGGATAACAAGCAATTGGCATTATGGCTACCATCCCAAATGTCGAATGGAAAGAAATCTAAGAGGGCCACCCTTTTTATTATATTGAGAATTTAATCAATGTGTGATGAGAATAATTTTGGTGGAAGAAATATGGGTTAGAATTCACCAATATTGAATAGATGGGTTTGGTAAAACATAGAATTGTCTGTACAACAAGTTGTAGGATAAATGGTTCGACACCTTTAAACTCATTCAGAAATTATGATTAGATACCACAATATTACTTTTATTACAGCAGATTTGAATAATTATATTAAATAATAAAATATGTAATTATTACTCTCCTGACCCGTGTATAGTCAAAATAATATAGTAATTATTGATGTACGACTGAAATATTCTGACTTGAAGTGGGTGAAATACATTGACAATAGCCACTCTACTAGTAATTATTCATTGTATCTATGTGTTTAACTTGGTGATAACTACACTTACATGATAGATTTCAAAGAATTAGCCTAATTATAAGTTGAGACAATGTTGCCAATTATTCTTAGTTCATTATCACAAGCTCATTATTTCAATTCATCCTGATATCGTTCTGATTTTCTTTACTTATAGCCATAGACTATTGAAGGCTAGCCGCAATCGCCTTTCATCAGTCTTGAGAATGTTTTCAGGATGAGTTTCCTAGTGCGGTGTATTTTTTGAAATTAGTGTTGGCTTAGGTAAAGGCTCTGAGCTTTGTTAGTTATCTCTATTGTATGGTATACCCTGATTACTATTAAGTTTCTCTCAATTTATTCAAATTTTCTTCTGTTTGATTCTTCTATTATTTTCAATTTTACCGAGTCTTTCTCAGAGATTTTGGGTTTTTTTGCTTTGAAAATAAAATCAATTCAAAGATAGCGTAACAATTCGGTTCAGTTTTTGAATATGCACATCTAGTATAATTATTATTCTAATACACAAACTCAAATCATGAGTACAAATATTTTAGTACTCTATAGATCTAAAGAGTATTCCAGTTCAGGTCTTGGAATAATGTTATTGTTTCTGTTGAAAAATAATGAAGGTTTAAATAAAATCTATGATGTTTTCCATGACGAAATACTTGATATTTATATATTCAGATAGAAAAATATTAGAAAAATTAAAAGATCTAAAAATATTATAATTTTAATATTTAAGATGAAACAAATGAAAATGAATGTCAATTAAATTTTTTGCAAAAAATCTAATATCAAAACTGACACTTTATTTGTATTTAAATTATGATTACTCACTTAAATAAAAGCTCTTCATTTAATAGGAAATGAAGTTTTACTAGCTATCTGCCTGATCTGTTGTGGCACTATGATGACACTCAGAATGGTATTACTGTCATTCGTCTATATTCTATATAACGAACATATACGCCAACTGTTGCCCTCATGTTCGTTATGGTAGTATACTGTATACTGTATAGTAGGCCTTCACAACGACTAGTTGACTCCTAGCGACCCTTCACATGTTCTGGTTACGATTCGATTAAATGCTATCTATCTTCATTGCTATCTAACCCATTAGATCTAAAAATTGAAGAATTAAATTTTAACATGCTATCAACACTATTAGTAGGCTTACCATTGTGGGGAAAATGGTGAAAACAAGTCAGGCTTTCATAAACTTTTTATGTCTGCGTTTTCCATTAATTTTATAAATAGTTCTGCTTGAGGATATCTTGTGAAAATTGATTTTCATTCATAGCTTAAAATGTCCAAGCAGTACTATTATGCACTTCAATTGACTTATGTGTCAATCGAACTCATTTTAAAGTTACCTGACATTTTTAATCATAATTCGCTCATTAAGTCTTGGGCTTTTCGAGATGTTCTTTTGTCTGTGCTGAAGCACGTCCGCTTTAAATTTTTATTAGGCTGGTTGAAAGCATTTGTATTCAAAACTATTTGAACTATTACGCTTAGTTCAAATGTATAAATGAAATGATTAATGATTATAAGTACATCAAATAGAAAAATTCTTTATCTATTCCCAAAAACAGAACAGTACAATGAAAGTAAAAGAAAATTGACACAGCAGGAATACCCCCTACTAAGACTTTAAGATTGTGTGTAGGAGTGAGTTCTGTGGATGCCTTACATACTATATTTCTACGTCATTATTTAAAACTACATATACAAGTTTCATGCTACACCATACTTCACAATATTTTGAAATACATTTTGTTAATGCAATTGAGTAGAATTGATAATAAGAGGTGATCTACAGCTCAGTTAAGAGAGTTAACTAGAGAAATGACAGGTCTAGTACAAACATTATTAGAAAAATTTGTCACAGAAAAGGAATTTAAATTAATGTGCTAAATGAGTAATGGTGACGTATGGTAGACTATTAAAAAAATATTTATTAATTTTTTATTCAACTCTGGACATTCTGAATTCATATATTTTTTTAATAAGAAACTGAGTTATTCTAATGAAAATTAAGCTTTTTTTAGATTCTGAAAATTTTGTTGGCCATGGTTTTTTATTTATCATAGACGATATAAAAAGGTAGAATTACCAACTAAAATTTGTCAAATAATTTAATTTAGGATCATGTTAGTTAAAAGGATTCTCACTTGATGAATCGAATTCAACAACAGAACTAGATAAAATAGCTGTAGATTTATCAATTTTCATGACAATGAAATTCAGTACATTGTTCACAGCACACAACTACTAAGTTCTCAATGCATGAAGCTCACTGTACTGTTAATTGGATAAGTTGAATGAATTGATGCAATTTATGGAGGCGATATTTCCAATTCGAAGTTGAGGTCGAGGGTTATCTGAAGACGAAATAGAAATGAACAAATAATTTTCTATCGGCAGTACCATCTTTCATTCATAAGCTTACATCAGCAGTTCCAATCGTTCATGAACGAAATTTGTAGAGCAATACAATCAGTAAAAGAATAACTATTACTTTAATCGGTTTAATGAGTATAACATTATAATTCGTAAACACTGCATCGGCAGTTGTAACCGCTCATTTGTATTAGAACACTGAAATCGGTGCAACTATTAACTAGAACTATAATTACTACTTTAATTAGTATAATAAGTAAAACAATGGCGTCTTCAAAGGGTGTGCTATAGTCTTGCGCCAAGGCCCAAAGAAAAGTGTGAAGTATATTTTATTTATATTATGTTTAAAATTAACATTTTGTTGAAAATTTAACGACTTGCAGTCAGTTTTTATATTGTGAATATATAATAAATGTACTCACATTCGGCCGAACGTTTACGAGATCTTGAATATTCTCAGGGTGTGCTAGTCTTGCGCCAACGCCGAAAGAAAAGTGTGAATTATATTTTATTTATATTATGTTTAATATTAACTTTTTGTTGTAAATTTAACGACTTGCAGTCAGTTTTTATATTATGAATATATAATAAATGTACTCACATTCGAGGTATTGAATCCCATCTTCAAGGTATCCTAGATCGGCGATGTTGGTTTGTTGGTTAGAAGAAGTGTGGTTTTTGTATAATGTGGTCAAAAAGTTTGTGTGATTTAAAATGTAATTCTTCATTGCTCATTTTGCTCAATTGTTTATTTAAATCACACAAACTTTTTGACCACATTATACAAAAGCCACAATTATTCTAACCAGCAAACCAACATCGCCGATCTAGGATGCCTTGAAGATGAGATCCAATACCTCGAAAACGTTTGGCCCAATGTGAGTACATTTATTGTATATTCACAATATACAAACTGACTGCAAGTCGTTAAATTTACAACAAAAAGTTAATATCAACTACACAGATCGTTATGGAATAAGAAATCCAAGAATTATGTTTAACTTATGAAATAGATTAATGAATAATTACTAGTTGTCCGAAATATCACTATTTTACCTACTATAGAAGCTGAATGAGTTAGGTAAAATAATAGCATTGTATTGGCTGAGTCAAGATCAACTCGTTGCTCTTGCTTTGCTTTGCATAGAGTTGCTCTCTGCGCTTGCTTACAGTATTTGTCATTCTCTTGTTACTGGAATAAGTGGTCAAGGCGTTGCATTTAATTGCAAAGAATTGACAGAGAACTGTCGATCCTTTTTGAAAGCTTAGTAGTGAACGTTTCCTTTCAACTCATTCACTGCTCCTTCTCGACTCTTCCAAACCGAGCTGGCTGCCGTAAAGGAGTGTTGCATTGTTTATTCCAACAATCGGGTTTATATTGAATTAATTGAAAAGTTTCATGAGAAAAAACTAAAATTTTTCCAATTTTTAGATGATAATTGTTGAGATAATCGGCATGTTGATAAAGTTTGCTGAAGTAGTACTGTGCTTGCATTTACAGACGTATTAAAAGTAGCATTTTAAAGGATTACAGTTACATTTATTCTGTCAGCTCGATTAAGTTTTTCTGTTGTTTCAAAATCTGGCATTAATTTCCCTATGATTGGGTCTCATCTAATTAGTTCACGTACAAAAATTTGTGTAGCCCAATGAGTATATTTTTTTGCAACGCCTCAAGATAGAAGTCAGGAGACGCCACTGAAGTAAAACACTATAATCAGTAAACACTAGATCGACAGTTCCAACTCCTCGTGCAGTTTGAGGTTTAAAAACTCGAGTTTGTTGTGGACGCCCCAAAAGGGATAAGTCCTCTGCAAAATAATAAGATTATAATGAAGAGAATGTGTTGCAACCTGTTACATGGTGTGAAATAAAATCTGGTAGGCTAACCAATGTTGCACGTGGAGATTGGAGAGATTGGCGTTATTGGACACTTGACTGCTCACAAGGAAAAATGTTTTTCTGTATAGATTTTCAGCCGAACCGTCAGACTTGACCCGCATCTGTTCTGATGATGAAGAATCCCCTATTATAAAGTGTACGATGCCACCCTAAACTGATGTTGGAAATTTGAGATTTATCTTCAGCATCCAATTTTAGTGAGCAACAATATTCTCAGCTCCTCCGTAATAGTGAGAACCCTTTCAGAAGCCCTGAGGGATGTTCGCCCCTTTTTCTACCAAGGCTCTGGCTTTCTTCTATTAAAACTAATGATACTCCACTCGAATAGTTGAGTTTTTGTACACCTTCAACAATAATCCTCTAATGCTTTTATCTCGCCGAAGATTGTTGATCCCACAAAGACTTTTTATAAACTCTTTTCCTCTTCACATGCTACCGTCAGTCTCAGGTTTTCGATTGCTGTCGCTTATTTCCGAGGATTGTGATAGATATACTTTGAGAACGGTCCATTGAGATTCAATTATTGAGTGGCAGGACTGGCACATTCAGAACCATGACCAGCTTGATCTTCAATCAATTATATTGAGCCGTTTTCACCGTTCATCAAACAGGTTCTTTGGCAGATTGAAAAGTAGTTCATCGATCGCTTGAAGTAGCCATCCAGTTTTGAATATTGATGCTATTTATTAGAATCAGCATTTTGTTCTTCACAATTAACTTGAAGATACTTTGTTCTAATATTGTTGAAAGGAAGTGAACTAAGAATGTCACAGGCTATAGCAAGTTATCACAAAACTATAGTTCAATTCTCAAAAGAAATGGAATTAATACACTACAGAACATTTCATTGCATATTGTAAAAAAGTAAGGACAAAGGAGTTGGACAATTTTCAACTCTTTTTCTAAACTCTTTCAATAATACTACTCTTTTCTTTTTGTCTCTTACTAGCTATAGTTAAGGGGTTCCCCATTCTGGAAAAAGAATTTCGTAAGTCCAAGTCTCAGGTTTTTGACCCATTTAAAATTCTCGCAGCTTTATACGTTATAGTCTACCTATGTGTTATGTTTAATTGTGACTTGTACACCTTTTAAAACTACCAGGTCTACTTTGACTACAAGCAGGTAGTTTTTCTTTCTGGAAGCAGAATTTCAGGGGAAGTCAAAGTCTCAGGTGAAAGTCCTGGGCTGTTTTATATATGATATTATGTTTTGTTCAACTGTTGATTTTCTTCCACCCATTTGCACCTACTTTGACTACAGTTACGCTCTTTATGTAGAAAGAATTTCGTGAGGTGGAGTATCAATTAATAATAAAAACTTGAAAACACTTTCAAATATTCAAATACATCTGTTTATGTATTGATATGTCGTATTATTACTACTGTACTATATATAAATGAAAATGTAAAGAAGAAAATGAAATTATGATGTTGAAGATCCATCTTGTTTCCACTGTAGCAGTTTCCATTATAGTAAAGCTTTAAAAAACACACAAGTGGAAATTGTGACTCACGTTATGGTGTTACAGCCGTTTCACTCTGATGTTAAGAGCATCGTCAGATGACCCATAGTTCACTCACGACCGTGTGTACTGTGGGTCGTCTGTCGATGCTCTTAACATCAGAGTGAAACGGCTGTCACGCCGTATCGTGAGTCACAATCTCCAATCTCCACTTGAAAGTGTTTTTATTATTATATTAGTGGAAACTAGATGTATCTTCAACATCATGTCAATTAATGTTTGATTTCTTTCAAATTATCTATTGTAGCAGACTATTTTTTCTTCTTTTTTTGTATGCTGCTTTATAGAAGCGTTGTCTAAGTTTCTTTGTGGTTGTGGAAATGGTCTAAATTGGGCTGTAGGACAGCACCACATGTCTACAGTGGTATCTGTTGTGGTTTCTGTAGTTCTGTAGAGTAGTATTGAAAGTTGCGATGTTTTCAGATTACTGTACTATAAAATACTATTTTGACTGTAGGACGCGTCAGTCTACTGTGGCTGGCCGGCTGTTTAGTTGTGTGGTTTGTGGCTTGGCGTGCGTGAGTAGATGTGTATTGGGCTTTATTGCTTGGAGGGGGAATACGCGGGCAAGGTTTCATTCATAGCTCGGCTGGCTGCTTCCCCCACCATTGGCGACTGCTCACACAAAGACGCGTCTCACACAAGAAGAGAGAGGGAGTGAGAAGAGTGAGAGAAAGATCATGACGCTGAGCTGTGCCCAGATTTTGTTTCATTCATAAGTCGAGTGGAGCCATCCGTTGAACGCGACTATGTTATGCCCGTAGACTTGTAGATCGTAGATGAGAACGCGCTTCACCGACCTTTGTTGTGATCATGTTGCTGCTATCCTCTCGGTTGTGTCGTTCTCCTGTCTGGAGGATCGTCCGCGGCTTCCCTCCGGTCAAAGTGCAAAGTTGACGTGCAAGGATCTCACTTGTTGAAATTTATTGTGTGTGCGTGTGTGCGATTATGTGTATAGTTTTCGATAGTTTTAATATGCAGCCACACACATCAGACAACCACCTATTGGACCTGTCCAGCAAGAGCGGTGCAGGCTACTCTTCAGATGCGTCCTCTCAGAAACCCTCTAACCTCACTGTCAAGAAAACCAAAACTCTGGTTTGTAAAATTAAATAACGTTATCTACCCTCTAGTATTTTTTAGAAAATAGATTGTCTTCAATAGGCTAAACATAAAGTAGATGATAACTGACTATTTATGCACTTGGCAGATAAGGGTTATGTGGGCGAAGTTGATGCAAACAAGGCCCCTCTACTAATTAACCCACAAAAACAAAATATGTGCCAAAATCTGACCAATTAAGTTTGAATCTAGTAGTAAATACCCTTTAGGATAATAATATCGTGTAACCTGCCTAACTCTAAGAGTTATCAGGTCTCAGGTCGCACCTGAATGAGTTCAGGGCCTCTGTCGTAACTTAACGTGTTTTTTAGGCAGCCAGGATCGACAAGCTTTATCGTGTCCTCTGAAACACGAGAGTGGCCCCACATGATTACACTATTGTTGAATGAAAGTGTAATAAGTTGGAAATAATAAATTAAAAATGAGGGTACTGTAGTTTTCATATAACTTGGCAACAGTAGGTTGGGTTCAGATATAGCAAGTCCCATCTGCTGCACGCTGCCAAGTTATATGAATACTACAATACTTACGTTTTATTAGGCCACTATTTTACAAGCTTGACCAAACCTGGCTAGATCGTGACGTCCCGTTAATTGGAGTGTTCTGAAGGTATAGCTTGTGTTAGAGACTTACAATGTAAGTGGGCTACATTATGTAAGTTAGGCTACATTATTGATTTCGATGTCTAGGAATTCACGATCTAGCGAGGTTAGGTTAGGTTAATTAGCTTGTTAATGGCCTCCGTATAATACGTTAGTACCAAAATGAGTATAAATATGTTGTATAATCCCAATTTTTTGCTGATAATGGCCACATGAGTCTCAGACTTGTGCGTAAGTATTGAGATGAATGATAACATATGCCAGGCTGATCAGGAATTGAACCCTCTAGCATAATGCTGGAGCACCAGCCAGTAAGTCTTATCAAAGATAAACATCCTAACAGATTAAACAGCAATTAATTTAGCACCACTTTATTGTAAACAATACCTAGATTCGGATGCCCTTGGCATCATCCTCAGTTGAGTCAAAAGTTAAGGATGTAAACAATGTAATAATGCAACATTGGTACTATTTTTCTTGGAAATGAGTATAATTTAAATAAATAAGTAGAATTACAACTGTTCTTCGACATTTCTAAAGTGTAAATTGAGAGCCCTCTTGGTTTGGTACCCTTATTTTTGATACCTGAGTAAAACTTAGAAGGCTTTTCTTGGATAAATGGATGCATAATATGGTCTTGTTCTCCAACTGTAGAAGGTACAATAGTACCTATTGTAGGTGGTCATGTTTATCAACATGCTCATGAATAACTACCATGCACAGTTTTCACAATGCACCAAATACTGTAGTAAAGGAAATAACAAATAAAACACGATAGTGCTGCTACCATTTATATGCTGCTATCAACAGCATTATGGAAAACTAATTATTTGTTATAATACTGTGCATACATGCTTCTTTCATTATTTAATCGTATTTTTACTTATCTTGTAATTAATTAGGCAGTTTGAAAATTATACAAATATTCTTATTTGTTTTGTTTTAGACTTGATGGAAACTAATATTGAAGTTGCTACTCTATTATGAGCAGATTTGACTCATTCATCGCAGTCAGTATTAGATTATTTACATATACTTTGAGCTGTCATCTACAAGCATTGTATTTTATGACTTTAAATTCCACATTTACTTTTGTCAAGGTCCAATGACAACAGTCTGCTAATTGAGCTAAACCTTATCTCACCATTTATCTGCAATATTGTTTAATAAACATAATTTTACCAATTATCAATATAAGAAATTGCATGTTATTTACTTTATTATTCCTTCAGATACAATTCTAAATCGTCATTGGGAACTGTACTTTATAAATTATTTTAAATCGATGTTCCCCTCTATCTTTCGAACACAATAATCAATAGTTTTTACTTATAAATTCTTAAAACCAGCATTGCAACATTGCCGTGCCTCTAATAACATAAATTTGTCACCATCAATTCTAAATTAGTTACTCTACTCTAATAGATTACTGAACTCAATAAATGAAATGAATAAATGATTTATTTGAAAATCTCACAAAATCATTGCTTCAAAAGTTGACAGTTTTTTTACCAGATTTGAAAATTATTGATTAATTTTTTGTTAGAAAGAGTCGGCTTCTTTGAACAGCTTCATCATCTTTTTCCCCCAATATAACAATATAAAAATTGGTTGGACTCCAATGGTTTGGTGCTTCTCTTAGACTAGGGCAGTCAACTAAAATATTTCTGCGACTTTTTGAAATTGACAATTGAATTTTAATTCTTTTTCAAAGTTATTCTACTTCACAATACTTTATATTTTTGTTTTTATTCGTGCAAAGTTGCATAAATTTTTCATTTTCTTTTTTTAACTCTTAATCTAACACAGTTAGGAACTTGGTGAGTATTATGTGCTGAATGTAGCCTTCATATGAGTTAGAGAGGTGAGACAAGGCAACCCGCACCCGCACAGGCTGCAGAGGGACTCAATTGAATCAATTATGCTGAAGTGCCAATTAAGAATCAGTCCGAAAAAGAACGGATACTGGGGTGGAACAAGTTGAACATACTGGCAAGGCAAAATTCTACACTGACAATTTACAAAGTAGTGCTATGAAATTGATTTTTGGAAATGTTTTACATCAATCTTCTTATGCAATCATGGGACGTTTAGATGACAGTTATCTTATTTCCATTTCCAACAAGATCCATGAATTCCTGGTAAATATCTCATTTATTATAATAAAATAAATAATTGCTAAACATTTCTTCTCTATTCTTTGATATTTGCTTCATGTCAAGATCGCAATGGGCCAATGTAGAGAGTTTTTTAACGAGTGGTAATATCACGCTGTACTTTATACTGAGTAACCTGTATGGTGTCTATAGTAGTTTATTACCACCTTTAGGGCTATAGCGCACTAGAGCGACCACGACCGCGACCACGTCCAGTTGAAAGTTGTGCGACCGCGACTGCGACCACGTCCAGTCTTATTTTGTGCGACTGATTGCGCGGCCAGCAGCCTCCCTTCTTGGTTTCATAGTGCTTTTTGACTGCAAGATATTCCAGTTGCAAAGTGGATCTCGAGGAGATATGCTGTGGTAGCACATGTGTACAGAAAATTCATTAAAGTGAAAAGAAAAAAAAATACTGGGAACATCCTATGCTACAAGCTAGGTCTACTATGGGGCAGTTTTCCACATTTTTTGGTGAACTACGGCAGTACGAGGAGAAATTTTTCAACTATACAAGAATGTCTTGCCAGTTTTGACGAATTGCTAAAAAAGATTATAGACGATATAAGGGAAATTGATCCATCAATGCGGTCTTGTATAGGTAATGAAGAAAAACTATTAGTCACTTTAAGGTAAGTTTACTTTATTTATGTAGATGAATTTATTGATACAAATTTGCCGTTTTTAAAAAAATATTTCAAATTCTCATATTTTGAACTTTAGTTTGCTTGAGTAGTAATGGAATAAATACGACATCTCTTAATGAAAATATTTTCTGCACTGACAATTATTTTATCATAGTATCAATGGAGTGGAGAGCACAAACCATCTTGAACATCTGGTCGCCATCGGTCGCACACACTGGTCGACAGTACGTGCGCTATGTCCCATATAAATGCATGATAACAGTGGTCGCAGAAATCTCTAGGTCGCTGCGACCAAAGGAAAAATTTCTGGATGCCGCGACCAGCTTGCTCGGTCGTGGTCGCAGAAGCGAAGTGCGCTATGGTCAGTGCTTGGCGGTGCTAAAACTGGTCGCTCCTACTGGTCGCGGTCGTGGTCGCTCTAGTGCGCTATAGCCCTACAATAAATTTGATTCTGTAACCGTCCAAATAAGTTTTCAGGAAAACTTTATTGTTGCCTTTTATCAAAATGTCTCTCCTCTTCTATATCACCTCAATCAAGCTAGTTGAAAATATGATAGAAAAATTAAACAATAGTACTTTCTTGACTATCCTTACGTAATGTATTAATCTATTTTATTGATTTGTAATTTTGAACTATTCTTGACATTCTCCAACATTCAGGCCCGGGGCGAACAAACTTGTGGTTTTTTACTCATCGTGAACATTTTATTGCAAGAACATCAGAATATATGTAAGAGTAAAGAAGTTTATATTTATTTGTTGATGTGAGCTAAGCTCGCAAAATAATACAATCACGGCCCGGCGCTGTGAACTTAGGGGTGCCAAACGTTAAACAATCTTGAGGTAAATTTTTCCTCTACTTATCGAAACAATTTTTAATTTAATCTTCATCAGAATAGACGTTAGAACAACGGAAACTGTTAATGAGAGCTGAGTTCTAACAAATTAACCAAGCGTTCACTCCAAAGGTGCCGAGCAGCCTCTTTGTATTTCTTGTCTCTTGAAAACAAAAACTTATTTAAAATCTAAATTTGCTTTCTCAAAAGCACTTCGTATATAACACCAGTTTGTATAAAGTTATAAACCGTTCTGTTTTGGAATAAGAATACTCAACACGTCTGCATTACAACTTGTGACACAACGTTGTAGACTAGCATAATTTTTTTACACTATTCTCAAACTACACGAGTAACAGCGTTTTCTACACATTGTATGAAATTACAGTGGTTTTGCAACCATGAACATGTGCATTGAACTGTATCATTGAATCATTTTGAAAGATTGATAACAATTATTCATAGTGCTTTATGTCGGCCTACAAAATAGATGATCATTATTGATGACCTTGAGTTTCTTCTTTTTTATCTTTGGTAATGAATGGTATTTGGAGGAAAATATTTTAATTCTATTTCCATTTCACAATAGAAGTCATTCTCAACAATCCAACGTAAATGGCTGAATTAATAATAGAAGCAATATTTAAAACCAAAAAATGTTCTATTTGAGTGTACATTGTAAGTTTCTTAAAATCGGATTTATTTCCTTAAAAATTAAAATTAAAAATACCGTACTCTCAAATTGCTTTTTAAAAAAGAAGATCTTTTCCACTACGTTCATGAATAGAAATATATTGTTTGTTCCTCCATTATCATTGGTTTCTTATCATATCCTCTTATGATCTTGCTATTTCAACTAAAAAATATTCTGATACCAGACACAATACTTCCGTTTGTTGAGATAATGAACAGATTGTTGAATGAATATCCAAAAAATAGTTTTGAGAAACTGTTTCTACGTCATAATGTTTCCTTTTCCAATAAATTTCAATAAACCACTTTTGAATGCTATCAATCAATTTTACAATAATTTGTAAAATTATGTATCGACAGGCGTGCTCTATGACATAGTTTTTGGAACTAACTGATTGGGCTATTGTTAAGTGAAAATTTGACAGTAATAAGACGAAGATTTTAATATTAACAAATAGTCTTTGTCAGAGGTTATCGGTTGGTGGTTTGTAAAATATTAATTCTCACCTATTGAATATCGATTATTGTCTTGTCAATCGTGAGAAAATTTATTCATACTAGTTTAAATTATTGGATTCCTGGAAACTGTTATATCAAAATTGCTTTCCTATTTAAATTCTCGGTGTATTATTTTCAAGACAAGATTGCTGAAGGTGAACTAATACACAAGTCAATTTATCATTTTAATTGTAGCTTTTAATAAATAATAGAATTTAGAATAGATAAAATAATTAGTAAGATCCGGTGAATTTTATGAATAATATTCATACTTCAAACTAATAATTCTTCTAACTCGATATAGAAAATCATATATACTAGTTGCATTTTATATCATTTTAATTGATAAATTTGATTTTGACGAGGCCTAATGTACATTATTTTGTATTTGTTGGACAATAAATATTTCTATTCGATCAAAAGTAATTTTCAAACATAATTTTTATTGATTGACTAGGTTCCAATTTCCTACTTATGCTGTAGAAATCTTAATTGAATTTACCAACAAGGACTTTAGGAATTATTAAGAATTGATTTAATCCAAACTTATTGAGTAATTCCTATAAAGTAGAACTAATTTAGTTGCAATGTTTTTGAATTCACATTACTGCGTTTAATATTTTTTTAACATTTCTGCCCTAAAATGTGGGTAGTCCAATGGCAGACATGGAGTTGTAGGCAAATTTTCGAACGTGATCCCATTAGCAACTTGATTTTATAATTGCGCCATAAGTGTTGTGAGAATCCAAATTCAAAAGACTACTACAGAATTTGATAACTTTATCAGGAACTAAATAATAATTTAAACTCCTACCCTGCCCCAGATTAAAAATCAAAATGAACTATCATTAATCAAATTATTATTCATTGAAACTTGTGTAAAAGTTGCATTGTCATTGTTTCTCACGATTTTTGCTATTGAATCCATTCATCAGAAGAGAGGCATGTGGATCACCGCAAATAATGATGTTTTTAAAATGTGTACCGGTCCAGCTTCCCTACTACACTCTCATCTGACAGGTTATGTGTGTGCTATGGTGCTAGTGCAACTGAACTACTGAACTGCATTCATTGTACTCTGCTTGATCGGCCATGTAATGCTATCCATTGAAGCTCTTATTTCATTGTAAGTCAATACTCAGCTTTAGCATCAAGTTTCCTTTCACTTTGAACAAAAGCAAGTTTTTATGGTAATAAAATTCATTACATTGTTAAATTTCTCCCAATAAAGTAATAGTTCTGCTCTTTATTATTTGGCTGAATAAAGTTGTACATTAATTTTATCCTTTGAAAAATATTAAAACGTTTACTCCCAACATGTTGCAATTACTGTATGTTTTAGGAAAAAAGGGAGGTGTTGTATGTGACATCGTCTCAGGTTTGATATTTCGGTAATCCATATTTTTCAATTATAATTATTATTCAAAAGAAGCACTGGAAAGATGAAAATTCGATTAAATTAAAAAATGGATCACAGGAAAGAAAATTGCTTCTCAGTTTTCCTTCTCGGGTTCGTAGAAATTTGGACCAAATTTTGTTTAAGGATGCTTGCACAATGGAGCATCCAATACTCGATGACTATCAACATCACAAAATCGAACCCGTAATCTAGAACGGTGCTTGCTAACGCTGCTGCATTTCTATCAAACATCATTCCCAATTTTTGTGATGGTGATTATCATCGAGTATTGGATTTTCTACTCACTACTACAAAAATCCATAAGCTACAAATCCTTTTCTATACTATAGAAATCGAGATCGTGAAAACTTACTGAACTGCAGTGCGGTTTATCGAATAAATAAGACTTGTATTGAATGAATGAATAAACCAGTTTAATGGCACCGCCTCTCAAACGCTTTCTCAATACCAAGACGCCGAAAAAAGTTGTAGCTGAGAAGCAAAAAGACATGTGATCAATTCTTCTGGATTCTAGAAGGTTCGTTTCGGTTCTTAGAGAGATAGTCATTGTACTATATTTGAAAAAGGGTAACCTAAAACTGTGGCGGTGCAGCTTCGTAGCCTACATCTATTGTCACAGGTCACAGGCACACCCGGGGCATGGCATGCTCATGAGAATATTTTTGCAGGCCGAGAGATTGGATTGCAGTTGTAGCAAAGTGTTATAATGCATCACTTTTAACCTTCACGAGGTTTTCTCACGAAACAATTTCAATTTTCTCACTGAATCTAATCTTAATATTCTTAGCGCATCTTTTCAGTTGTCCATTGCTGTCTTGAACCTAATTTAATGGCAGTTTTTATTCAAACAGTTCAATACAACTTCAGGCTGATAAACTGGGTTTAAAACTTATTTTATTTAGAACTGAAAACAGAGATGAGTACAAATTAAAAGAGGCTGATAAATCTGAATTTATCAATATTGTTAATGGAAATTAATCTGGTAAAGATTGATCATATTGGCGAAAGACATTATTTTGTCAAAATCTGTCGGAAATTTAGAGTGGTAATTCCGTCATTATCCATTTAAAATCGGCTTATTGCAATTCTAACTTCTTAAAATTAAAACTAACAATTCAAACTAAATAAAAATTAATAATCGATTCGAAATTAATTAATTGACTTACAATCTATATAGATTGAACAGAATATGAACAGTTTGTTAAATGGTCCTAGTCCCAAGTCCCAATCAATATACAGTTTATTGAATGGTGAGTAGAGCATTCAATACATTGACTAAACATTTTTTCAGGGGGAAGCGCGAAGAAAATTTTGAATCATTTTAATTCAGGACGCCCCGATCTTGTTCCATCAGTACATGCAACTAAAATATGAATATCTACACTGTAATGTTTAATTGCAGTGTTAAATTGCATGAGCTGATGGAACATGATTGGTGTAAGTCAAAATTATGCAAAATTTTCTTCGCGCTCCCTCTACACTGTCATTGTTTTTGTAAAAACGCTTTGACCGCAAATTCACGTTGCCCTCCACTCCAAGAATCCATGATATCTAAATGGCAGGACATTGGTGACAGGATGGTATAAGTTGTTATCCACTGGTACTAGCTGTCAATAGCCATCAACATAACTTTCAGAATCTCCCGTTTCTTTGAATCACTCTGTATGAGTTGAATCGTTGAATGTATACAATACTTAGTAACAGCAGTTTATATCAATTTGAATAAAACATTATTAACCTACAATTTTTTTTAAAATTGTGCGCAGAAGATAATTTTCTTGACGTTAATAGCCAAGTAAGTTCACAGATCTCACAAATAATATCAGCTACATTATATTATACGATCTCTACGAACAAGGCAATATTTGTTATGCTTGTTACATTGGATGTTAAAAATGTTTTTTTTTTTTTTGTTTTTTTTTTGAGGATGAAGCCCACATAGGTCTGAGACCTGTGCGTGGGTAATGAGTTGGATGATGGTGATTTATGAGTTGGACCTACAGTTTTAGGTGGGTTCCGAACCACCGGGAAGTGATTTTCAGCAGAGAACAGTGTCTTTTTTGCTGGCCAATCCAATCGGTCACCGTTACAAACAGGACCTACGAGAACGCAGCTTATCTATCTGATTGAACAGATACCTGCTAATGTAAATTATATACCTGCTACGGTAGATACCTGCTACGTCTAAATTTGTTTTGCTTATTGTGTGGCTTTATTCTTTGTTGGAGGTATTGTTTGTGGAGTAAGCCAATGCACTCACTACTAGAGAATTAGGGCTGTTTGGGGTGGAGAACAAAACAAAATTGATTTGAAAAAAATATTTGGTCAATCTAGTATTGAATGCCAACGGCCACCAACAACTTTCAAAATTTCCGGTTTTAATGCTTATATCGGTTTTTTTAGTGAAGTTTTGTTGAAAAATATTATTGTCAAAAATAGCAACTGTTGTTTGTTGCCAAGTTTTGGCATTGGTTGATGAGAAATAGAAAGTAATACTTATGATCCTGAAAGCTTCAGTGTAAAAATGATAAATTTAGATGTGAGGAAAATTGATAAATTTCATCTTATTGCAGAACAAGGTGATGAGAAATAGACAGGTGAATAGGCGAAGATAGACAGTACACGAAACTAGATCTGTACTATACTAAACCGTACTGCCTTCCTAGGAAGATGAGCTGTCATTTAGTCGAGTTGATTGTCCTGTAGTCTTGTAGTTGATGTTGGGGTCCTGTTTGTTATTGGCCACACAACGAAAAGTTTCTTTCCAAATTGTATCTGGCGTGAGCTTCCTATACCTGCCTTTACGCTAAATGGGATGACGAGCTAGAAAAAGGAAAAAACATTCTAATTCTGCAAGGATCTCTGCAGGAGCGAGCGAGAAAGAAACTCCTCTGTTGAAAAAATGTGCCTTGTTTTTGTGGTAGTGTGCCATATGGTCAATCCCGTCACTTCCAGCCTCTTTTCTACTGTTTTTCTGTTCGGGCCATGTTACATTTTACCCCGTCATTTGAGGTTTCTCAAGAAGATGAAACGTTGCCACTACTCTCTCCCAATTTCATCAAGCTTGAAAACCTTTTACAACAAAATAGGCGACCCATTTATGATCTTCCGCCATATTTAGTTGATATACATTGTCTTTGTATGCTCTTCATATTCTATTGTCCGAATAAGAGTTGCTGAAAGTTTTCCAGTTGAGGGAGCCAGGTTGAAATTTATACAGAGTCCACTGATGCTGAAAGAATAAGGATTCGATAGCAATGAATACAGAAACTATAGTAGATAGTGAACATTTTGCAGTTTTTACTCTATTCGGTTTTAATTTCTTCTAATATTGCACTACACAGTACTTAACAATAATTTTGTCTCAACAAATAGAAATTAGGAGCATGACAATAATATTTGTAGTTCCTGACAATAAATTATTTATAAATTAATTTCCCGGCTTTTGTGTTTTCAAAAATCAAAATAAAATTAAAATTAAGCAATTTTCAAAATGTTAGTTGAAAATTTTTTTGTATTCTGAAATTCATACTGTGAGTCTCTATTTATATTATTTTGACTCAAGTATTGAATAAATAAGCGAATAATCTCATTCATTAGCTCAGAACAAATAACGTCATCCAAAGTAGAAATCTATGTACAATAATCATTATTATACATTTTCTCAATACACTCAATTTCTCAAATACACTTTTACATAACTTTTGTAATAATAGATGTTATTCAATTATAACTACATTACACAGAGAAATTATTAATATGTTTCTATTATTATTGTTATACGTAAAACTCCCAAAGTGGAAGACGCTGAGAAAAGATGGTTCATTTTTTGGACTTGTTCTTCTTGTTTGCCCACCACCTTTTTGTGCGAATTCAGCTTTTCTCTCTGCTCCATTTTGTTCTCTTGGAGATTTTGTGTCTGGTATAACCATCGATCTCTATACTACTACAATAGTTGTAGTAGTATAGATATCGATGGGTATAACTTCCCTTTTATTAAGTCTTATTCTGAAGTGTTTTCTATTGTAAATTTATTTGTTGGCTATTTTGGCCAGTACTAAGTCTTTTTTAACATTTCGTATCCATTCTCCTTCATTGACAAGTGATGCTACATAGTTTACAATTCTTTTTGTTAGTCTACGGCCTGGAAGCCTCAAGATGTGACCATAAAATTTCAGGCGTCTTTTCCTCAAATCTGTCTCTATATTAGAATATTCTTCATTACTGTTATTAAATTGTTTTAATTATTTTAAATATGTTATTTATCGTAAACTTGATATATATTGAGAATGGATCCTGTGAATGAAGTTTTAAGCCTATACGGTTGAATAATTGTTTAAATAATTCTTGAAGAATGAATAAACGTTGTAATTTACCACTATCTTGTGAATAGAAGTCCCAAATCGATAATTTGGAATATGTGAGACAGGAATGAATTAGATACAGCCTAGTTGTTGGTTATTTATTGACGTAGTATTATCACTTTCATGTTATGTACTGAACAAAATCACCATATTGAATTGATCTATTTTGATTGACTAAGGAATATAATATCAGACTAATAAGACTGCAATGAATGAAGTAACCTGCGATTGCTTTCTTACTGAAATAATAATAATAATAATAATATTTCTATTCTTACTGAAATGAAATAAATTAATTTATATTTCTTATAGCAGAGGCGCAGTAAGTATATGCCAAGCCCATTGGAACAATGGGCTTTCTATGATTGATACTCTTCCCTCACCACTCTTTATATATTATTACTGCATAATTGACTTATCATTGCAATTGGGACATAATGAGGAACTTTTGTGGGAGTAGTACCTGTATCGTAGTAATGTTGTCAAATATATTGTCAAACTCATAATAATTATTATGAAGCTATTCTCCTTACTGAAGACTAGCTGTAAACCATATTTGTTTGGCTAAGCTAATGTTGCACCAATTGAGCATAACAAACTTCAAGGTACCACCAATTTGTATTCAAGAATCTTTTGTTTTCTATCAGTATACAGATTGTTTGATGTTTAGGTGTGGAAGTAAACTGAAGAGCCAACCAACCTAGCTCATCACGCCTGCTAAACCAAGAAATTCGTTTGTCTCTTGCGTTTTTTCTCTCACTAGTGTCAAGGACGACAACCTGTCTGGTCATTATCAAATTGTCTATTTTAAAGATACACAGCACTTCTATTGCACTTACAGCAAAAATTCGAATCTTTGTTTTGGGTGGTTGTTTCTGATTTTGAAAGTAAGATCTATTTCAGTCCAAGAAATTATTTTTAAATATTTGAAGATGTAAATGGAATAGGTTTGTTTGTACTCTATACAAAGTGGTATTTTTTATGTAAAACTTTTAAAATTTGTGGTGTAGTGGTGATAGAATAAAACTGTTTTCTGTTTCTATGAATTATATAAGATGTTGAAGATCCATCTTGTTTCCACTAATATGTATTAAAAACTTATAAAACACTTTTAAGTGAAAATTAACTCACGTTATGGCGTGACGGCTGTTTCACTCTGTTGTCAAGAGCATCGTCAGGCGAATCACAGTCAGGTTAGGTCGACTGCGCGTTGTCTGACGATGCTCAGGTTAGGTCGGCTGCGAGTCGTCTGACGAGTGAAACGGCTGTCACGCCATGACGTGAGTTAATTTCCACTTAAAATTGTTTTTCAAGTTTTTATTAATTATATAAGAGTTACAGTTTTCTAGATACAGTAATTGATTCGAATTTAGAATCTTTCATTATTTTACATTTATAAATTCAATAAAACCAACAGCATCTTCCTAAATTCCTAAATAACTCGAGGTTCATAGTTTTTAATTTAAAATTAAAGTTTTCAATTTATTGTTCTCGTAACTTCTCTGATGTATATATATTTTAGTTTCCATTTCTATTCATGATATCTTCCGATCCCCACTTCTTATGTAAGCTCTCGGTATCCTCTTGATAATATGAAGCAATCTGCCTTAACTTATGAATAGCTTTCGAAATATTGGCCAACTACCAGATTAAATAGAGAGATTGCTTTGGATAGTCCACTAATGTTGCTCTTGACTTCAAACTGATATTTAGGACGTCAAATTATATCTTTCAACGAAAGATGGCGATCTCTCGATCTCTTATTTCAACTTTTCAAGTACATACTTTGATAAACTATTCTACTCAAGCTTTTGTGGTTGATATTTGGGCGATGAAGGTGAATCAATTTCGGCAAAACTCTCAAATTATCATAAACGTATTGCGGCACACAGTAGCCTAAACAGTAGTATTTAAAGAAATACTTGAAAAAATGTTTTTTTTTTACATTTTTAGGTATTTATTGAATAATAATTGAAAAGTAAAGCTGCTTACCCAATAATTCCAATTACCGTACCTAACAATTGAATTTGTAGTATACATCTTTTTAAAACATGTTTTGCATGCTACAATAATTCAACATCCTCACTCATGATCACATTGCTGCCACTCTTAATGTTCCCCAATTAAGTATTCCAATTTCCTATTTAAAAATCATCTCTATTTACAAGGTCTGAATTTTCTAAAGCAGGACATTTTCGTAGGATGAAAATAAATAAGCTTTGTAAGTATTCAACTCTTGTGCAATCTTTCTTCAAAAATTGTTTTACCTTTTTTTAGAAACAAATCGTTTATACTGATGCAGACTCGAGTACACTGAATTGCAGATTTGTGAACGGTAAAGTAATACGTGATAAATTCTCCTTTGAAGTGGAAATGATAAAATCTGCCATCATTTTGACCATTTCTCTGGTCGTTGGCTTCTATCCAACCCGTTCATTTCAACGCAAAACAACACTCAGTTTATGTGAAGTTTATATATTCTCCTATGTACGTGCCATATATTTGCTGTAAACAATTATTTCATTTAGGAGTAATTATAAATTTCAATTTACCATTTGCAGTTTGCGGTTTAGTAGAAAGTCGAAATTGAAATGAGTAAGTAAAGATCTTTCTAGGTTTATTACCTTTTTTCAAAAATCAATGCACAAGAAAATGAAAAAATGAGGATATGTTTGGTGGTTTATTGCAAATGTTTCTATTACTGGAGGCTACTGAAAAAATTGTTTACTCAAATTATGTCTTTGTTAGAAATCTGAAACATTAAAGATAAAAAATAATTTTAACATGCAGAAGCATTTTTTTCCTAAAAACAAACACTATAAATAATATTTAAATCGATAAATTCATGTTTGTTGTACATAAAATGGTATTACTGTACTCTGATATTTAATTTATTGATCGAAACACATTTCGCAGTTATATTAGCAAATGACTGAATACTTCAGCAGGACGTTGCTTGTGCTATTTTTGATTTTTTATGATCAATTTGAATTGCTGGCCAATATCATGATTCGAGAAATCAAAAGCTTGTGACGTTTTTTCACTTGAAGAGATCGTTTCTTGAAACATCCTATCTAATACAGTATACGCATTTTGCTCTCCATTTTATCTACATTTGAAAATCCATTTTTAGCTACTTTTGAGACATTTTGATGGATTTATAATAATTTTTTCTTTGGCTGTCTAGTATCTTGCCGTAGCGTGGGAGAGTGAATAGCTGTGAAATCAATGTCGATGATGATATTGATATTACGACGTGTTTCATTCCAGTTTAGCAACCGATGTCGCGTCTGCGTCCATTGCCAAATGGTCAAATGGTAACTCAAATCACTAATTTCCGAGTTTTGAAAAGTACAATAATTATAATCATAGGCGTGGCCAGAAATTTCTCAAGGGGGTCTATCAGACGGACTCCCCCCCCCCACAGGTGCTGTTCACAGAACTACTAGCAAAATAAACATTTAAAAAATCATTTTTTAATTTAAAAATTATTTATTCGTTCAAGGGAACAAGTAGATAGTTGTGTCTATTACACAACTGTCTCTGAATATGGACTAGTGTACCACCAAAATCTGATTCTGAACTTGGCTCGTCGTAATTGTCCTTCTCTTTTCCTTCTCTATCACCTGTTCCTTCTTTTCCTTATCACCTACCCTCATCCTCCTCCTCCTCCTCATCCCTCCAATATTTCTGTTTTAGAATGACAATTACTGCATTTGTGTTGATAGAATTAAGATTAACTTGTTCAATAACTGCAATAATTAGTACAATATAGTATATTATTGGCAATCATAAAACCATGCTATACCACGACAATAAGAACTTGCTAACTCACAATGTTAATTTCCCTGACGATATTTGTAGCCTATTTGAAAATTGAATCGAAATGAACTTGAAAACCTGACTTGTCCTTGAAAATAAGTCTTATCATTACAATATTTGGGCACGTTCATCAGGATCTACTTACCGAGTTTTGACTTTCATTTTCAGTTTCCTTTGTTATTGTTCTCCCATATCTATCACCACACATATGTGGCTGTCATCGTTCAATTGCGGCGGGAGTAGTTTAGGCCCGAATATCTCCACCTCCACTAAGGTCAGACGTTGCCTGAGATCTTTGCTGCACTTATTAGCCCCCGTCAAGTTTACTGTTGGGCTTCTATTTGGCACTCGCTCCGCTGCTATTTCCGTCCACTACAGTTCACTCTCTCACTTGTCTATCTTTCTCGCTCTGTATCCTCCCTCTCAAAAGGCCTCTCTACTGTACTGTACAGCTCTCAACTCTTTCTCATTATTTAGCCTTAATATCACAACTCATCCGTTACTCCCGCCGTGTTCTAAATCTTCCCTACGGTTATAACTTGTACTCTGTTTCCGACTTCTTTTGTTACAGATTTATACTTGGTCTACAGCAGCATTTCTTATTCTTAGTTGTATTCATGTCTGATGCCAACTCCACAAACTTTATGTAATATTTGATCACTTGTTTATTTTCTCGTTTGTGTTTGATTTCTATTTTTTAAAAGCTGATTACAGAGTCATTGACAAGTCACTAAAATGAAAATAGGTAAAAATTGATCGATAATAGAAAATAACTCAATATGACTGTAGAGTAAATAACTGAGATGTCACACTGAACCAGGATAGCCCACTAGATTAGATTAGATTTATAAAGCGGCCACTGACCACCTCTCAAAGGGGTATATGGACTTGTCATAACATAAAAGCTTAAAAACAAGCTTAAAAGTGTATTTGGTAGTCGAGATATTATGCTATCAAAAACTATGAATATTTATTGTCGTTAAAACTATATAATCTTCTTCATCCATTTTCTTGTTTTTATTTTTCCCTCCTCTGAATCACTGAAGGTAGGTATCAATGTAACCTCTGTCAGCTTCCTCGATTCTTTCAGATCTTTTGCCAATGGTTACTAAGTTCCTTGTTGATAATTTAAAACAATGAACTCTAAGCTATGCAACTATTTTGCGTACCATAAATCATAAAGTTCATTGAAGTCATCATGTATTTTTAAATGAAATTCCAACCACCAAAATGGGGAAATATAAGACAGTTAACAATTTATAATCTGAACTCTAACTAGTCATATTCAAGTGTGGAATGAATTGATGTCTGCACCACAGTAATTCTTATCATATTATACCATTGCACCAGCACTAAGATTTCCATTTTTACATCACCAACAATGACCCCCCCCCCCCCCTTCTTCATTCACAGAAACAGAGTATCGGTATCTATGATGCATCTCGTACATCATTTCCATTACCCACGCACAAGTCTCAGACTCATGTGGCCATCATCAGCCAAAAATTTATTTTTTATAGGTAATTTTGCTCAATGAATCATCAAATGCAACACCAGTAAAGCAGAGACGTTTCCTCAATTTTGTTTATCATTTTCTAAAGAAGATTTTATTTTTTTTTCATATTATTTATATTCTGTTGTACATTAGTTTGACTGGTACAATATAATGTTATTTTTTGATAACACCTATAAAAAATTATGAGAAGCAAGTAGAAGCACACTTTGTGTGGAAGCTGTCATGGAGTGTGGCCTAGGCCTATTGATTTCAGGTGAGAACAGGGGATTAAAATTGTCTGTCTGCTGCTCTGCTCCTATGCTTCACCATCCAGATCATGGGCCGGTAGCATTACATACATAATGTAATCTGAAACACGACTGTGCTTTTTGTAGGAGCACACACATCGATGAAAAAGTAAAAAGGAGAAAGACTGAGTGACAGGCAGGCCAACGTCACACTCTGACTCCTGGATAAAGTACTCGAGTTAGTACGAGTTTAGTGGCCCCGCGGCCGCTTATTCATTCACTCCGTTCCCCCCGTCCCCCTCGTCTGTTGTTCGTATTCATTCAAAAATTCATCCATTCATGTATCCAGCACGTCGTGCTTGTTCTCCAATCTGTAGCTTACGGCCGTCCCGGTTTTTACTCACTGCTTGTTCCAAATATGTATTGAGATTATTCGTTTCCCATCCTCCAGTTCCCCCCAACCACCCACAAATCTTAGCCGGTTCGCCTACGAGATGAGACCCAAGCACAAGTGTGTGTACGCACATTCACGCGCATGCACCTTAACTACAGTTTCTTTACCAGTGATCATTTTTTTATGAAGTAAAGCACCACCAACATCCATGGGTTGTGCTTTTTCTTTTGTCTATAGACTCTTTAGATCCCCACAGATCTTTCCAGTGCTATTTTTAAATCTCTGTACCGGTTCATTCCACGCTCCCCGACTGTTCCTTCGTGAGTGCAAGCATTGTTTACTCATCGGTATTTCATTCAACAACCATAGTTTACTACTCGATTTCAACCATTCAACTCAATACTACCCAATCATAAATAATTTACTTAGAAAATTAGGATTGAAAAGTAGTCAGTGAATAGAGAAGAATGTGCCTAAGTAGGCCTACAGTCAGATCTCTACTAAAAACACAAAATCAGTGAGTATAGTAAAAAGTGACAAGAGTCTGATCTCTACTAAAAGGTTGAGTTATTAGGGACACTAGGTACATAAAATTGATGATTTTGTCTGAAAAGTCGTTGCTAGGAAACAAACCCAGGTTTTAATTGTCGCTTCTTGTTTTACCCCAAAATTTTCATTGCATTTCAATCTGCCTGTGCCTTCTTGTTCTAATTTGTATTATTGAAATAATTTTCTTATGGAATAGTTGCCAATTAAAATTATTTAAGTTGTCAATTCCACTGGGACAATTAACTGAGTCACATCAGCAAAGATTAATTCTGCAAAAGTTTCCCAAAAAAATCAAAACACCATCATCATTGGAATATTGTCAGAATAATTAGAGGTTTTTACATAGTGTCACCAACACTGTTATGTTACTTGCTTTCTGCGCATGTCTAGAAAACACATGAACAAAATTAGCTCTGTGTGTATTTAGCGGCTCTGGAAGCGCAGTTGGTTGGAGCGCTTGTCTGTGATTAGATGAGACTCTGGCTGGCTTAGTTTCCTGCAGCCTTGGGTTCGAATCTCATTCAGCTTTAAATGTTTCTCATCACTCACCTCATTACCCACGCACAAGTCTCAAACTCATGTGGGCATCATCCGCAATAAAAATAAAATGTAATACTATGTTATCGATTTATATTATATTTAAGGATATCCCATGCAAACAAAATATATTTAAAACCTACTCAACTTCATACTCTATGTAGAGAAAATATTGATATGGGTAGACTAATAAAGTCCAAGTGTTGATATTATATTTGCTATATTACTGTTCCAAAATTAATCACTACCTGTTGAAAGGCCGATCAAATATTAAATAATAACTGTTCAATAATTCATGAAGAAACGTCTAAAAATAACAATAAAAACACTTACGTAGCACAGGTCTGTCACCGTATTACAATAATAGCTATGAGTATTTGTACACTTGCAAACACTGTAAAGGAAGTCTCAATAATACAGTCACAATATACTGCGTTTATCACATTGAACGTTTGTCTAATACAGTCTGAAGTAACACTCACGGATTACTCGGTCTGTATTAACGGAAATACGTTATGAATAAATTCTCACTGAAGACTGCCACTATGTCACTTTATCACTTTAACATTCGCATCACAACTTACCTAATGTTTACAAGAGTTTCCACTTTATATAAGTTTTTATCATTCCAGAAAGAACGAGAGGGTTCTCTATTTTTCTATAAAAATCTAATTACCCAGATAAGAACCGACTAGAACATTCTGGATGGATTTCAAGGCGAGGGGTGAACAGGGGGAGTAAACAAAACATGCCAATTATTGCTTCCGGAAGTTATTATTGACACAGCGTTCTCTTTTATTCCTAGCATTTCATAACAATATAAAATGTTTATTTACTTCTGGCTTGAACTCTTCCAAATTTATTCAATATTGGCCAACGGATGTTTTTTCGGTGTAGGATGTACAGCCTCTCATTACTGGAGGGGGAAATGAAATGTAAGGAATAATAAAAAAATTGAAGAAATGTATAGTGTTATGGGATGATGAATTCGCTATTTAATATGACCTTACATAGATATGCATGCCTCTCAAATTTCGAGGAAAAAATTATCAAAATGTTTCTTTACTCCTGCGTTGGATTCTTCCTAATTGATTCAGCATTGACGAGTATGTTCATTGTTGGTTGAGGGAATAAATTGTCTATTAATTGCTCTATTGTTGCTATGAGTACTGTCTTCAACTCATTGTTGTCCAACAGATGCATTTCTTTAAAGTGCATCTAAAGTATCTTTTAAGATCTTTTAAATAGAGTTGAGAGGTCTTCAAAAAAACAAAAACAAACAATATCGATAGGAGTTGTATATTGTATGTTAAGTACTAAGCCTACTTGTTTAGAGAAGACATTCCATTGACACTTTGAAATTTTGTTATGAGAAATGCAGATAAGACTTTAGGATAGGTCTAGGTCAAATCCATAATGGTATCTGGTATTTCACTATCTTTACTTTCAACTTTATCATTCTCCCATGTTTATTCAGTAGAGTTGAAACATACAAAGTTATGTTGAATACACTGTATTTGGATGTACCGATATATTACCAATATTCAATGTTATATCTTCCAATTATGTGATAAGTAATTTAAAATAATTATTTAATAACATACATTTTATAACTTCAAATTCTTGTGGTCTAGACAAACATTAAATATTCTGGTAATACTGTGGCAATAAAGTGAAACAGTGTTCAAATTTTTATCTACCAAATTTAACTATTAAGATCACTAAATTCAATTATTTGCCAAATAATTATTAGATAATTATAATAACTAGTAGAGCAGTTAACAGTTACCAATAACAGTAGACCAAGAATAAGGGTGCTTGCACAGAGGAACAACTCGATGAACTCAATGATAATCACCATCGTAAAATCAACAATGATCAGCTTTAGACCTACCTAACCCTTGATTCAATTTGCATAGTCTATTTCATGTCTGTTATTCACAAAAAGTCACTATCAAGTCACCAAGGTTGCGTTTCTATTTCCATCCAGTCTGTACTTATGTTGTTCCAGACAGCTGATTGCTCAAAACAGGTCATTTTTTACATGTCTAGAATAAATACATAAAACAATATTAATTGAATTTGTATAATTATCATTTACGTGGTACTCACTTAAATTAGTACATAGAATATTTAATGGAAATATTCGAAATGATTCGTTTCTCTCAAACAAATATGTTATTCTTATGATTCCTAACCATAGAACTATAAACTAGTTCTATAGAACTAAGCTAGTTTATAGTTCTATGGTGCTAACGTAAGGCTAACCTGGTGGATAAGAAGGCCCGAGGGCTATCTTGAAATCAGATTTCAATTCCATATGATGGAGAAGGTTGTTTAAAATATCACATGTTTTCTATAGAAGGAGGCCTGAGTGTCTTTTCTATTTTTCTTCTAAGTATCATTTAAATTCAAACAAATTTCAAAAATCCTTAATCATACATCGCTGCACATTCTAAATTGGAAATCCATGCAAAATTTTATAGAATTTGGTCCACGTATTTGGCCGTAAATGCGTTACAAACAAACAAACGGACAGACAGACATAATGCAAAACGGTCGACTTGAAACAGAGTCCTCTCTTCGATTGATCAATTATTACAGTTATTGTATAGCAAAGATAATAAATACTGTAGGCACTGTATGTATTTGCATTCAATAACAGAGATTAGAGGTGTAAACCGTAAGTGCAAATTTAGTCAAGATTATTTTATATGGCCAAAAACCAGCGAACACATAAGACCGATGGGTTCGTTGCCAAAAACCAATACATGTGCAGTTTAGCAACTGCATTGTGTGAACTTTCGATAAACATCTGGCAGCCCTGTTTATGATCAAAGTTCATCCAGTATGTGCTTTTTAAAACACATTAATAGTGTATTTGAAACTTGCATGATCAATCTGTGGTCTTAAATATTTGTTATTCTGAACCTTCAGAACTGAAAGATTGTTGCGAACGTTTAGGGTCTGTAAACATTGTTATCAAACAAATAGAGTAAACGTCTCTGTATTTAGAACTTGTGATATGACGCCTGTACACTGTATATATTGGGGCTTCTCCTAGATCTTCGATTGTTTAGTTTAGCCTACTATCTCATAGCACTCACCTTTTTGCGATTCCGAACGAACTGCGTTGTTTTGAATCAATCAATACCAAAACTAGGATATTCGGAGTAATAGAGTTTATTGCGTAGCTTTTCTGGACTGAAAACCTCATGCCATTTACCATTGTCAACCATATTAACCTCAAAAATATAATAATAATTTATTCGACCAATAGCACATACAATACTTGAACACTTTCAAATTGATTCATAAAAACAAACATAGTTGCTAACTGTATATAAGACAGACCTATTGTCTAATATGGCAGCCCCTAAGGTACCCCTGTGTGGGGCGCCTGATATGTGTACGTCAAGCGAGAAAAAAATAAAAAAGTAACAAATTATAGGAAGTAATAAATAACTAGTATTTTATATAAAGTTAATCTAGGTCTAAATAAGAACCTAAGAAAACCAGACTAAATAAGAACCTAAATAAGAAAGCCAAAAAAAAAACTTTAAAATTTAAGTTGAGTATTGTTAGTTATATTCAAAGTACTAAATTACTAAATAAATAGATAGATAGATGAAGTACTTTATTTAGGCTCGGGCGAGGCTGTAAATAGCTCCATATCCAAACCCATTACATAAAATTAACAAAATACACGAGATAAAAATACCTAAGATAAGAGAAAAAAACTTGAAAAATTGAATAGCATTAGTCTTGAATCAAATAGATGGAGTTGCCATCTATGTTAAGAGGTCTTTCAAAAGTTCCAAGTTGGATTTGAGCGATTTCTGTGAGGAGTTGGTGGGTGAGTTTGCGGGAGTTATGATTCCTGAATTGTCATTGATTGTGATGTCCATGTACCGGTCTCCAAGTGGGAGTTTTAGAAGATTTATCGACCTGCTTGAACAATGTCTTGGCTACTTGTCTATATTTAATTTGTCTGTTATTGTAGGCACAGACCACAACATAAATCTCATTCAACAGACTAATGATACTCATGAGTTTCTCAATCTGTTACGTAGCTTCAACCTCTTTCCAAGTGTGATAGAGCCTACAAGAGGCAATGCTTGTCTTGATTCCTTTTTGACAAATATTGATCGTTGGAATTACGATGTTAAGGTGAGCATGGATCAGATTTCTGATCACAGACATATTCTTCTCAGACTAAGACTTAAATTGAACAAAAATGACTGTGATAGTAATGTGAGAGCTATACTATACGTTTTAGAGTTTTTAGTGATCGTAATTATCATGGTTTCATAAATGATTTGGAGGCTCAAGTTGAGGTCTGGCAGAATGAAATACAAGGACTGCCTGCCAATAATGCATTCTCTTCTTTCTTTGAAAAATTTCTACAACTTTTCAACCAGTCCTTCCCAGTTCGAAATAAATTGGTGACCAAATCTCAAAAAAATGGCAAAGTCAATCTGAAACTCAGGAATTGGTACACTCCAGAATTGGCTGAGCTCAGGGAGTACATATTAATGATAAGTGTCATCTGTACATATAGGCCCCATTTTCAACCCATCTTATCTGAGATTAGGAAGATATATAGACAGAAGTTGAGAAGTTCTAAGCGTGAAGCACTTGGTTTGATGGTAGCTAATTCTGCAAATCCCTGTAAGTCGGCTTGGGAATTGATTAATCAAAGAAGGCCTCAGTCCTCTCTCCCTTCAATGGATTTTGCAACAGCTGAGGATTTTAATGAGTATTTTTTGGGTTCGGTTGACAGTCTTGTGAACAATATCATTGATCCCTCTGAGTGGCGTGGTGAAGGTGTCTTTCCTAGAGCCGGTCAGTCGTTTCAATGGAGAGGGGTGAGTGGGGGTGACGTGCTGCGGTTGGTTAAAGGCTTCAAATCTACAAAGAGCAATGATGTCTATGATATGTCAGCAACATTTCTAAAGAGAATAATAGGTACTTTGGCACCATTGCTGGCATTCCTTATTAATGTTTGCTTTAGTGAGGGAGTTTTTCCAGATATGCTCAAAACCTCAAAGACTGTTCCTATCTACAAAAAGGGCTCTCACAATGAGGTAGGTAGTTTCAGACCAGTATCAATAATTGTAACTTTCAGCAAGGTGTATGAGGCTGCAATGCTGGAGCAACTTTATGAGCATTTTGAGAGACATGAACTTCTAGTTCCTACTCAGTTTGGGTTCCGAAAAGGTAGGTCTACAGTTCTAGCTGTGGAGACTCTCCTCCAGGTCATTCTTAGGTCTTTTGAGATGAAACAGTCCACTTCAGTTTTGCTGTGCGACCTGTCACGTGCGTTCGACTGTATCTCGCATAGTATTTTGCTGAAAAAGTTTGAAAGGTATGGTCTGGAGCCTGGTCCGCTGAGAATGATTGACTCCTACCTATCAGGCAGGCAACAGGTGGTCAGTTGGAATGGCAGGATTTCATGTCCTGAAGCTGTGAAGCATGGTGTGCCTCAGGGTTCCATTTTGGGCCCTTTTCTCTTCATAGTGTCAATTAATGACCTCCATTTTGAGTTATCAGGCAAAGTTCTCATGTACGCCGATGACACTACTTTGTATGCTTGTGACCCCAATGCTGAAATTGCTAGAGAACAGGTTCAAGAGATGCTGGAGGTGTCTGCTAGATGGTTTGTGGAGAATAGGTTGACTTTGAATAATGAAAAAACACAAGCTATCACGTTCAGCCTTGCTAGAGGTGCTCTTAATGGTGATGCAGATGTCAAGCTTCTGGGTTTCATTCTTGATCCAAAGTTGTGTTGGAGAAAGCATATAGATGCTCTATGCTCTAGGCTTAGTAGAGTAATCTTCCTGCTAAGGCGCCTTAAATGTGAAATGACATTGAAATTCACAATGATGGCCTACTATGCTTTTTTCACTCCCTCATCATGTATGGTGTGAGACTATGGGGTCATTCAAGTGAGGTGAACAGAGTGTTGATCCTTCAAAAGAAGGCAGTACGTATTTTGTGTAATGCCCCATATCTTGAGCACTGTAAGCCTCTGTTTCAGCAGTGCAAAATTTTGACTGTCTGTAATGAATATGTATATCAATGCCTGGTGGCCATAAAGAATAATGAGTCTCATCTGGCCAGAAATGGGGACATACATAACTATGCGACCAGACATCGTGCAAATTTGCATATTTTTAGAGACAGACTGCAAAGGACTTCTGATTGTTTTCCTGTTTCTGGTGTTAAATTCTTCAACCACTTACCTGAGAGAGTTCGAGCTTTGCCAAGTAAAATATTTTCTAGGACCGTTAAAAACTGGCTCTTGGATTCCCCTCTATATGAAATCAGCAATTTCTTTGAATTGAGTGGCTGTGAGGGATACATTGTAAATCAGGGGGGAGGAGTGACCATTCATGATATATAAATATATATATAGTGCATATTATTGTAGTATATCCAACCTTGTATTTGATTCTATTTAGTTTTATGATTTCTGACTTAGAATTTATGATTTTCTTTTTTTATATCTTTCTATGTATGTATATAAACAATTAGTATGTACTGTATTTGACAGATTATTGTATTTTGTTTATTAATCTTGTAAAGTGACTCGGCCTATGTACCACACTGTATTTTGGCTTAAATAAAATCATTGAATCATCATTGAATCAAATCTAGATCCTTTGTGCGGGTAGGCCTGAATGTTATAAAAATAATTTTTCACATATTTTACAGAAAATAAACAGTTACAAATGATGTGCTGTTCCTCATAATGTTAAGAATTCTACAAATTCAGAAAAGAAAAAAGAAAACCTTTGAGTAAACAAACCTATATAAACCGAAACATAGTTCAATAGCTTAGTATTCAGTGAAACTACTATGAAGAAAATCAAAATATATCTTATAAAAATGTCCCTACGTCATCGATATTAAAAATAAATATTTTCAATTTTGCCTTAACAGTAACATTGTAATACGCTAGTGATAACGATACTCTGTCCAGTAACATTCTTGCAATTTGATATTTCTTGGATAACATGGTGAACCTCCTCTGAATCATGAATTCAATGATAACGATTTCTTTGTTTAATTGCCTTTCAACTCCATACATCAATTATTGCAAAATTATTCTTAATTTAAAAAAAAAACATACCGCACCAACCATATTAACCTCAAGAAGTATTTTAGAGTCATATCTATGTGATTGAATTGAAAAGCTTTTCTATTAATAACATTCCGTTGATATCTGCTAAAGACTAATAGAGTGAACTGCATGTCTAATCAGGCAGGGTCAGTGGCGGATACAGAAAATGTTTTTGGGGGTGTCTGGTTTGCTACTGATGATGGGGGGTGGGGGGGGGGGGGGTTTAGAGGAGAACTGAAAACATGTATTGTGAAAGCTTTTGAATTTTTCATAATCAATCATACCCGAACTATAACTATTCATATGATTGGGAAATAAAAAATAACTTTACTAGTGCTTTGAACCATATCGGCGATAAAATTAACTTAAATTTAAAGTATATTGGAAAATTTTGATTGAATTATGGCTGAATCGGGTGTGTTCAACAGTTTGTCAAGGAACATAGACCTAGTATTCTTCCGGTATTACGGTCATATTATTCAATTTTTAAGAATGAAAATCAATGTGGGAGCTTTAATAAGATACAAATTTTTCAATAAACTAATGATTCATCTAGTTTTAATAGATAAACTTTGTGTGAATTCCACACTTTAAAAAGAGATGTTTTTCTAAAGTTTTTATCTGACGATTAGTTTTCCTCTTATAGAAATATGGGATCTAATGTTACAATTGAAGACTTAGTAGTGGAATTAGGTAATTCTTGCTATAATGAATATTTTACGAGCTTCAAACTGATTATATTGGAAAAAATTTACACTCTGGAGGTTTTGGGGGGGCTTCAGCCCGAAAGACCGCCACTGGACAGGGTTTCAATATATCAGATTATCTAAGCGCAGAGTTGGTGACTTTACGCTTACCGTATAACCGTTCACCTCATTCTTATAAAATAATTTGCTTAACACTGAGTGGTCCCCAACTTTTTGTCATATCTTTAGATGAACAAATGCTTGGAACGAATAAAACGTCTTGGAGTCTGTGTCTGTTTCATAACAATTTACGAACTATTTTCATTAACATTTGTATTTGTAGTTACTGAAATCTTATAGAAGTTTATAGTATTGTAGGTTGTAAATGAAATTTGTAAATTTTTCATTCAACATGCCCCTGTTCTTGAAAATGTTCTGCATTGTTCGAATCGTGGTCTAAATTCTGCAGACTTTTTTCACAAAAAGTTTGATGAAGTTATCTAGTAGGCTTTGCACATAATCGGATCCTAAATTGTTTATTTGAACTATAAAAGACTGCGATTTGACATGGCGTCTGGAACGTGGGTTTTGGTTGATGTAGACTTGAATGTGTAAACAAAACGGCCTCGTCTCGTCGCCTACATGAAAACGCCCTTGCGCAAGCACACATCGCACATAAGCACACATCGCAGGCCACTGGACGAGAGCGAGAGTCCCCTCGGGTGCTCTTAATGGCTTTTAGGGGTTAAATGTGTTGTCTTCGAACCCATTTATGCATCCTGTACAATCTGATAGTAACTACCGTTGTCAAATAAAACCAGAATGCCATCATTTCCATAGCTGGTGTGGTAGGTGTAATCTGAAGTTGGGCCTTTTTAATGCATGATATCTGTCGTTTACAAAATTACGACCAACATAATCTGAGCAAGCTTCCAAGTTGACACGTGAGAATAATAAATTATGCTGGGTGCCATTGGACAGTGCCATCTAATTTATTGATTGGTAATTTTCTTCAATGGTCAGTAATTAAATTCGTTGAAAAATAAGTTTTGTTGTTCACTCAAGTCTGTTGTCACTTTTCGATTTCTTGAGGAAATATTGGGTCTTTGAAGTACATTGATTCTATCCCATCTATTGTATTGATTGATAATTTTATCCAATATACAATATAGTTTTTTATTACTCACTTGAATTGATTCATTTATCACTTTACTGTCTCTTGTTACTTTCCGCGGGTACTATCAGATAGGGGGGTGTCCCGGGAGGGGGTGTTTGAAAATTAGAAAATGTTTATTTTGAGGTTACTTTCAATTGAAATAAAACCAACTTTCTGTTTGAAAATCCAAAATCCTCTTTTTTGTAGAACGTTTGAAACACTTCTAACCAAATTAATTTTAGATAAACAAATTTTATTGCTCACCTATCTATTGCCTTTAATGATATAATATGAATGTTAATATGATCGGATTCATGATGAAATGCCTTTACAACGTCCTGTACTTCCAAGCAACCAGAAAGTTAAACTAATCGAAATTAGTCTAAATAGTCTTTGTTGACTCTTGCCAAAAAATTGTCTTACAAAGGCCTACAAAAATTTATTTTGTCTCGGGGGGGGGGGGGGGGCTATTCCCGTGATCCACCTCATAGTTACACCACAAACACAAACTGCTGATGAAAAATGAAATACAAGCAAAATTACATATATTATTCGCAATTGAAAAACTATTCTGTAATCACCCAAAACCTCGCAACAAATGTTCGAGGATCCAGAGTCTAGGCTCTAGAGAGTCTAGAGTGACTAGAGTATGAGTGAACGTAAAGAAGTGCTAATAAAACAGTCTGCTTTTTCTGCCATAGTAGTCCTCAGCTATGAATTGATAAGCTGCAGAATCCAGAAAAATCTTTCGGAACTGGCATTATTTCAAGACGAAGTACTTCAGTACTGAAACAATATTTGCGATAGAAAATTAATATTGTTGGTTAAGCATTGCTGTCTCTTTTTCTTCACTTGTTAGCAACTTTGAAAACTTCTACATTTTCTTCTACTTCTTATTTTTCTCTTTTTTGCCCTTTTTCCTCTTTTTCGATTTTTATCTCTCTCATACCAATTTCTATCCTTTTACTTCTTGTCATCTCTTTCCACTTGTTCACTGTTTTCTATCATTTCCATTCCTCTCTCTTTTCTTATTTTTTTCTTCTTCTTTTGCGTTGGGGGGAATCCCTCCCCCCCGTTGGATCCGTCACTTCTGTAACTCTATTCTTATCTGTACCAATTGTTGCATGTAGATTACTCTTATTAATCTGTTATTCCTATATTGCAACTTATTATATTTCTGAATTATGTAATAATGTTGTAAAAGATTTGCGGGAAATAATTTTTTTTAATTATTTATTTTATTTGTTCAAATAACAATATTATTAATACAATTTGTTTGTTTTTGTTTTTATAGAAATTCTGTATAGAAGAGATGCACATAAAACAAGAAAGGATAGATGATGAAGGATGCGGAGGAGGAATGCAGAAAGTGCCTTCTCTCTCGGATCTGTCCGATCCAGAGAGCTCTCTCGGTGAGTTTTGCTTACACTTATATTTATATCGTTCTACTTGACCGAAATACGCTTTGATTCAATTAAACTCACCCAAATCGAAATTGGCAGGTGAATTTTCATGCTTTTTGTAATTTTTCCCCCAATTTGCAGATCATGTGGTATTTTTTCCTTTCTATTTCTATTGCTAATGTAGTCTTTGGAGAAGAGTGTGGAGGAGTTGAAATACAGCATAGGAAGCCCTCGTCATATAGGGCATGAGCAAGTCCCCCTTTTTTGCATTTCAAGTCGATCCCTTTTATGCCTGCGGTAGTGTGGCATGCTTGCAGTTCTAGCTGTATTATTGAACAGAAGGCTCGCTATATAATAGATGTGGAGCACTGTTTGACTGGTAATGAGGAAGCTGCCCATTACTGAGTTAGCAGAGCTGTTGTGCGGGGCCCTCGTCCAATAAAACTGCTATTAATTGTTAACGTTGCCATAACACCCAAGTGCGTTGTTGGTTTAGTCTATGATGGTTAGCCATTTGATTTTTAGTCTCTTCATTTTATTTTTGTATGTTTTCATCTTGATATATAATGTGTCAATGATACTCTAATTTTAAAATATTTCAACGTTTTTAAATAAGATATTTTATTTTTGTGTGACTACAATTTCTGAATAGAGTACTCATAATTTCTAGCCGTCAAAATATCACTTCGAGTTAGTTTTTGTTGTGAAAAAAACATTTTTTTGTCAAAGAATCTGAAATTTGTAGAAAGACGTTTTAAATGTGAGAGTAGGCAACCTGCAGCTACTGTGGTGCCTGCAAATAGTCTACTAGGCTTTTCGAGGCTTTGTAAACACTTCTAGCTTGTCATTCTCCTCTGAAACTATAAATTTTTCTTCTCATTTTCTCAGATTTATTTCAATTGAAAAGAATTTCGTATTACTCTTGTACCAAATACTTGATATAGTGCTTAAATGATTTAAACAATGTGAAATAAAATTAGAAAAACTCTTCATTTTTGTCTTTATTTTAGTAATTCTTTTGTCTTTGGGTCTCTGTGGGAGGGGGGGAGGGGGGAGGTTCTATCCCCCTGATCAATCCACCACAGTTACTCCACTGATTAAATTACATCTCGAATTCTTCTTGTATAGGACATGAATAAACTCCATCAAGTGACACGTGAGTGGCTGTGCTAAGTAAAGCTAAGGATGACTGTGCTGTGAGTTCATGTGCAAACAAAATGTTTGATTTATGATGAAATACAAGAATAATTTTACATGTAGCATACCTACTGTTGAAATTCTCGAGACAAACTTATGCAGTGCAATTCTACCGTTGTCGGCTTTTTACTGCGAGTTATGGTCACAACGTTTGTTGAAATTTTCAGTGTTTCTTGAAACATTCATTCTGAATAAAACATGTGAGCTGCTCAAGGAAACCGTTCACTTTGAAAATTCTCTTCCGTGTTTTGTGCGTTTATCATAGCCGCAATAGGGTTCATTGCGCCTTAGTGGACTAGTGGTGCCTATTTTCAGTCTAACGTTCAATCATATTCCAGTATAGTGATTTTATTGCTCTTTTGTCAGCTCCATTCCTCTACAGCTGCTGCGTACTATGATTGATGTAGAAAAGCTGCATAATTTTATCTAATACCTTCATAGAAATTCCATACTCGCCAATTTATAGCCTAATCAATAGAGTTTGGACAAAAATACGTTACGATAACGCTCGCTTTGAACACTCCATGCATCTGCCTGCTCTATGCTATAGTGAAAGCTCAGACATGGAGTGGTCAGGTAAGCATTAGCAATATCGTTTTTGCCGAAACTCAACAATATTCAAAGTTTCAACTTTGAGGCTCTACAAATCTGTTCAATTTGAAAGTCTGTGATATGTGATGTAATGTAGAAACTGACTATTACACTACCGGTACTTTTCAAATCTTTAAAACTACTTAGGCATACATCTTTTAAATATATAATTTAATATCATATAACTATCACTCTTTTATCTAAACTACTATTACACAATTGAATCTTCTGAATAACAACTTATTATGATTTTAATCTCTTTATTAGTACCATACGTGTACTAAATTCTAAATACACCAATATGTGTATGGTACTAATATTTAAAATTATACTATTACTACAAAATAGACAGTATTTTATCGCTATGTTGCCAGTATGGTGTTCTACTCGTAATTCAAATTATTATTTTCTGCCCTACAATTTATTCGCTCTTGTAACTGTATCATATTACATCTTGGTTTACATAGGCTTATTTCGAAGATGATGAATAATAAGACGAAATTGTCACAACCACATTTATTAAAAATATTGAGAAACTAGTTTCTCACTATTTTTATTAAATGTGGTTGTGAAAATTTCGTCTTATTATTCGTTATGGATACCTTCCACAATCACCTTCACCACTACAAAAAAGTTATTTAAGAGATCAGCAAATAAATTTTGATGTACTTTATTTGAAGAAAGCATTAGGTAGGCCTTCGTTATGGACCTTTTATAAAGTGTGGCAAAAGAAGCAATCAAACTTAAGTTTTGCGCACTTATATTAGTATCAATATTAAACTATAACCTTTCCTGAAAATATTCTTATACAAAAAGTATTAGATAGTTCTTTGTTAAGCTAGGTTTACACTATATAGCTGGAGAGCTATGTAGCCCTGCTATATAGCAGAGCTATATAAAAAATGAGCTTTATATAGCCCCATCAGCTACATATAGCTTGCGAGGAACCGGAGTGTTCAGTTTCCAGCCAGATGAACTTTAAAATAATTATTTACAATGTTCATATTATCAACATTTATGAACAGTACGGTAATATTATATTCTTCTTATTCTCGATTCAAATCAAGTTCACCTGGTTGGTCAAAACGGGACTTTACAGGCTTGTTTCCCACTGAACCAGCTTTGGGTAACCGATGTCGTTTACCCGGCATAATCGCATTGCATCATATGATTTCGAAAATCGTCTAGATGTGAAGCGTTCCATATGATACAATGATCAGCCTGGTAAACGACACCGGTTATCCGACTGGCGGTTGTGTGTGGAACTATCCTATTCAAACAAGATTGAAATGAATACATTGATGAATGGTCCTTTTTATTTAATATCGGGCTGATCCTTTCGAAACTTGTATGGGACCACCGCGGAACTATGCTCTTTCATTTAAAAAAAAATCATCGAAATCGGTTCAAATGATTGATGTCTAAACATTAAAAAAACAGGTCGAATATAGAACCTTGTTCTTTTTGGAAGTCAGATCAACTTTATAATGTTGTCTTTACTCCAGTCGAATTCACTTAAAAGATTCTCCATTGTTGCACAAAGAAATACATGAGAACAACAACAGCCTGCACTAGAAGCACTCTGACTACAAAATGAGTAGATCACAGTAAAAATGCGACATCGAAGGTACCGCGGCGGCCTCTAGGGAGGGGGCAGCTACATCTAGCTCTGCTACAAACAAAAATGCACGTCTAGCAGAGCTAGATTTCCTTTGATGTTTACCGAAACTTTTGGATAGCTCGTTTTCTGATATATAGCTGTGAAAATAGGCTTAAATTTGCTATATAGCTGGGCTATATAGCAGAACTCCAGTGTCACTTTTTAAACTTGTAGCAGAGCTATATAGCTGTGCTACATGTAGCTCTGCTACATAGTGTAAACCTAGCTTTATGAACTCTTTGTCCAATGTGGAAGCAGGAGTATTATCCACACTTTATTAAGTCTTTAGTTGTTCGAGCTCCTCGAAACTCTATCTTACGACCCTCTGCACCTGTTTTACAATGTTCAGGGCGTAGATTTTTCCCACTTGTGTTGCTGACGGTTAGACGGGGGAAGGGATTTACTCTCCCTCCTATCCCCTAGGCTCTCTCCGTGCCTTACCCCGAAGATAACCGAATGAACCAAGGTTGACCTGCTCTACTGCTCTGCGTGATGTGCTCTGTTGAGGTTTCAAGGTCTTCTGTTCGGTCGCGTCAACCAGCTGTCTCTTGCCTTGCCCTGCCTTGCCTCTCCCCCACCCTACCTTGCCACATAGTGTCTTCTTGTTTGCTGCTTTATCGCGCCCTTCTTTATTTGGTTCCTTTTCAAACAGGGTAAAGATCTAGATTAACAAACACATTTTGATAACAACATTGCCCATTGACACCTAGTTAAATCCCGTCTAAATGGCCTGGACAAGAAGACTCAGCAGAATTCGAGAATTTAGAGCATTCTAGAACATCAACTGTTCTTCAGTTGTAGATCAGTGTAGTTTCAGCTAAGAATTTGTTAAACTGGATTTGGTCTACACTGCTGTAAGTAAGCTCTCAATCTATGCAATAAGTGTTGCTCTAGCCTTTAGCTGTCGTCGCTTGGACGGCCATAATCAGAGGCTCTTGATGGACAAGTTGTCAGTTTTTGAAGCGTCAGCATTATTATAGTTTTATTTTTCCATTATTTTTGTCTTATAAGCCCGATGTTAGGCCAGGTTCACACGAGCTACAATCGCGCGATTGTAGCCAGAGCAATTATAGCGAGTTGCGCGATTTTAGTAGAATACAGGGTCAGATTGTACTCTTCCCACAAGCTACATTTCGCTGCGATGTAGCTGGCCTGTAGCCGATTCTACTACAATCGCGCGCTTGTAGACAAGGTTATCTCCTCTCTTAACTCAGCTAGCAACAAAAAAAAATTTGGAATTTGTTAAAATCTTTTCTTACTCTGCTCATTGTCGTGATATGTAGGAACTTGAGATTTTTCTAGCACGAATATTAACATTTTTATAGAATATTTGTTTGAACTGCATAAGTTTCTGCATACAGTATTAAGTAACTGCTGTTGCTAGCCTGTCGCTCGTGTGCAGGATACAACCTGTCACAATAATTGCTCTAGCTACAATCGCGCGATTGTAGCTCGTGTGAACCCGGCCTTGAACATGCGATAACGCATTTACATTGTTCAAGTTACTTGAGTCTAGTTTACTTGAATCAAGTGACTCTTTTTCCAGGGTTTACACTACATTCAAGTAAAAAGATTGATTTTTGCAAGCTTGAATTCAAGTGGAGCACTTGAATGTTCTGTAGTGAAAAATGATCGCAGCTCTCTACAGTCTACACAGCTGTTTACTTCACACAAGTACATAAGTTTAAGATCGGACTTGACTGTGGGTTTACACTGGTCAAGTGACCTTCCTACTTGATTCAAGTGCATTCAACTTGACTGAAAAATTAAACATGTTCAATTTTTACTTGCCACTTGAATCTAGGGGTCAAATACTACTTGATCAAGCAATAAAATATTTGAACAAGCGTTTACCCGGGGAAAGTTCATTCATGTTAGCTTGATCAAGTAAACTTGAGTCAAGTTACTTGACCAGTGTAAATGCCGCTAAAATGAACTAATGTTGGCAATTCTACTAAGCTAATGTTCACAATACAGAATTTGGGTTTCCATGCTCCTGGCATCATCCGCAGTTTAAGTTTCGACTCAATACTAAATTCAGGATAAGGCCATGAACATCCAAAATCCAAGTACTGTACTCACGTATTGTATATCGTGGAAAGAAATTGAAAATAATTAGAATTGACAACATTAGTGTGCTTATTTCATGTATATTTTATTAGTTTGTTTAGCGCAGCTATAATATTAAATAATATTCAAAGATGAAAAGTCTGAAATCGTCGAACCACTTATTTAAGTGGATTGACAATTTCATACTTTTTATTTATGATGAAAGTTCCACATCTCTTTTAACCCACAACAAATTTCCATAATATTCTTAGCCAGAATAACATAAAAATCCTCTTAAGGCTTTAAAATTAGCAATTTAGGAGGTTCATTCAAAAATATAAAATTCAGTTTGCTTTTTAAAAATAATTTTTTTTATTTAGTGTTTTAGTAGGCCTTTCGACCAAAAATTAAACAAGCAAGAAATAATTGTCAAGTGGAAGACAACAGAATTCAGGAGAAAAGTTCTTCTCTCTTCCAAGCTAATATCCCTCGTTTTATGATATCACTCACTTTATTTATTTGATGCAGTTCCAGAACAGGAAACAGAAACACTGACACTAACCTCCAATTAATTCATTCTGCAATAATTGACGGTCAATAAACTGTTCATAAGAATCAAGCACAAGCTCGACCTTTTATTTTAAGATAAGAACAATAGTAGTATTACGATAGACTAATGCGATACCACCTTATAAAAATATTACTCGTACTTTTGATATCCGTGAATTATAAAATAATCTCACAATATCATGCTTGTTTCATGTGCTTATTGCCTTCTGCCTTCTTCCAGTTGTGCCAATCCAACTCAAGCATTATATAATTGAGAATAATATCAAACTGACTTTTAAAAATAATATATTATTTACTATATAATCAAATATGAATTGGATCAACAATTGTGTATATAATTTTTAATTGAGACAAACCAATGAAGAGCATGCAGTGGCATGGATACGGTCCCAAATCGTTGCAAGTGACGTAACTGCAACGTTGAATGTATTTTGCACTGGTTTCGTTAGCAGAGGATATGGTTGCGGGTACGGTTTGATTGGTACGTTTTATGAAACGCTGCGTCGTGCGTCTTATAAAAAGCTGCAGAATAAATGCCTAAAATGCACGCATTCAGTCTAATCAGGGATTCAGGGATTTTTGTTTAGCGCGCTCCGCTGCGTTTTAGCATAGACGAACCATCTTACTATCCCTGATCAATGGTTTTAGCCAGTTATTTCATTTTCAGTTGATTCTGAAAGCGTGCACTGTTCATGTCTCAATACAACCGTTTCTTTGGCAGTTTTGTGTTTTTTTGTGTTCAAAGTTTTATGTAGTTTATGTTTAGTTCTATGTTCATAGTTTTATGCCAACATGTGCTCAAGGAGTTAACTCAGCAGTAGCATTAATGCTTTACAATGACATCGATATAGTGACTTAGACAGTGTTTATCTGAATTGTCTTTGAAGCGCCAGAAACGGCTCCTAATTATACAAGAGAAGCTGAGGGGTTTATAGTCTTTTAATATAAAACACGATCAAGAACAGTAACCTGAAATATTTTTCTTATCAAATGAAAACATTTTTAATTGATTTGGTAAGGGAGGGCTGCGTCTAAGGAACCGCTACTGCTTCATACCGCTCCTCTTGGTCATCTACCGTACTATGACTTTGATATGGTCATAATGTCCAATATCCATCATTGAACTCAGTGGTAGGAACATTATATGTAGATAAAATTCAGAATGTAGCATTTTTTGAAAAATTTATGTTTCACTCATTAATACGGTCATCACATGAACAAAATTGCTGCATAGCTTGAAAAAAGAGCATTACAGCCTATTAGATGGATCAATGAGAGCTGTGAAGACAATTGACTTTTCTGATTACGAATACCTGTATTTTCCCACGACCTTGGCTGTAGAGATCGTATTTCATAAGATGAAATGGTTGTTTCCAGTATTTTTTATTCATAGATCAAACATTCAAATCCAGCATAGGATAATAGATGATTGGTAGTTGTCTATGTAAAAGCCTAGGTTACTCTGAATTATACTCACGTCGTACCTATCATGTTGGTTTAAAATAACTTTCATAAGCATATTCTAAAAATAGATAGCCAATTGAATGTTCGAAAATTACCCATAGAAAATATCAGGTCACACATTTCTAATTTCATCCAATTGTGACAAAACTACTTCCAAATTACTGTATAAAAGATTGAATAAATAAGGTTTCACATTGTTTAATATTTTCATGGAAGCGCAGTTTAGTATTTTACTTAACAGTGGACTAAATCACCCCTTTATATCCGCACGACAATAGCAATCAAAAATTAATTTATTAAAAGAAATGTCTGCACTTCGTTAGACGTTTTCTCTCTATTAAACATTCCATTCTAGGTCTAGGCTATTAATTTTTTTAGCTCAACCCAATTAGCTCACTTGAACCTGTTCCAAATCAATAGTAGTCTATTAAATACAACTATTTTATTTCTTTTGATGCAGAATGATAATATTTGATTTGAAGGTACTAGCCCACCTTTTTTACACACCGATCAGTTTCTATTTCATTACATCTGATATTATCTTACTGCCCATTATCCAAAGAGCTATGTTTGGTTTGCTGTATTTTGGTAGAACCTCTTGAACTTTGGCCATTCGATTTTTTCAGATTGGAAATATTAATTGCTGAAATACTGTCAAGTTGCAAAGAAAAAGAAACCTATGTTTACAACTGTAGAATATTAATTACCGTACTTATGCTATTGTTTATATCTATTATACTCTTACACTTTTGTTGGGCGTAACTTGGGTGCTGATTTTTTAGTCAGTGTGTCTGCAGTATGAATCATCAGAAGTAATATTGTTGTTAAAAATAACATACTATGATTTCACTTGAGCAATAGATAAATTTGTAGGAATCATCACATTCCTATTATAATACAGTAATTTTTCAAGTTCAGTAGACTAGTCGCTAGTTGAATCTAAGTACCTGCGTAGCCGTACTTTATTTAGCTTGCTGTTTAACTGACCATTATTTGAAATAGTTCACAGTTTGTCCGTAGATAGCAGCAGCGCCCAGCGTCACTCTAAGCCACTTGTTTCTACTTCACCATTAGCTCGGCAGGTAGCGCAAGCTGTTTGTTTTCGTTACAGTGACTCTACAAAGAGTCACTGTCTTTATAGAGTCACTGTAGTTTTCGTTTCTCCATGAGACATCACGGGTTTCAACAGTTGATGCTCAGACTTGATTGAACTATAAGAACATTAACTGCTTTTAAAGAATTGCCCGTAGGCCTTTGTTTTTTTAGTATTACGACTTGAAGGCTCCGATTATGGAGTATAAGACATGTCATATCAACAATTATATAGCTACGATGTTACTATTATTATTTATTATAGTTAAGGTACAGTACTATAATTAATTTCAATTAGATGAGTTAAGGCTCAGTTTTGATCTGAAAGGAACTCTTGTACATTATAAAAAGATTTATCAACTAAATATTTTCCTAATTTATTGTTTTTTAAATAGGCTATTTCGATAATCCCACGACTGTTTAGTAACTGTGGTAACTTGTTATAGCATTTTCTTCGAATAATTGAACTAGGTTTTTGTTCGAATTGTACCTGCTATTGTAACTTACCAAGTGATAATCTCCTCAGCTTTTAAATCATTATAATCATGTACGTCAACGTTTTGGTTTATATCACTCTTTTTTACATAATATAGGTCTATGTTGTAGTTGTGGAATAAGGAGTTCCTTTCAGATCAAAATTGAGCCTCACCTCATCTAATTGAAATTAATTTATGGTACCTTGCATTGTCATCAATGATGCGCATGGTCAACAAATCTAGTATATTTTGAATCCGCAATCCACTGCATAGTGAATTTTACAGAGTTAACAATTAATATTGGAGTTTTGGAGAAAAAACAATACTATAGACCCATGTAATTTAGTGTGTGCTTACGTTGTATTATAAATCTCAGTTCTGTAGAGGTAGTTTACAGTATGAGTATGTCAGAAGAAAATAGCATTGTTTTTCATAGCTATTTATACAGGCTTGTACCTGCCTTCTAATAACCACTATATTGCATATCATTATAGGCACACAATATGTGAAGCGGCTTACCTACTTCCACCTTATTTATCAGGCTTATAATAACTTACCTTGAACATTAAAATAGTTGGTAATTTACTTGAATGTTCCGGATTCAATTAGAAATTATCAACTATTTTAGTGCCTATTGTAAACCTGCTGTAGAAATAAAGGGGGCCGTAACCATTCTTGCTAAAGCATGCATAATATTATGATAGGGTGTATTTAGGATACTGCTTTTTAGACATGTCTACTAACATTATTGAACTGAGGTTTTCGAAATCAACATGACAGCACAGAGCGCACACTACATTTTATGGGTCTATCTATAGTCTTTAGTTTTACCTTCAAAAATTAATTGTTAGCTCTGAAAACTCATTTTCCAGTCGATTCAAATTCTACTACTAGTAGGCTACCTACTTCTGATCATGCCCATCTTGTAGGCCTATGATGAGAAATAGGATACTACTGATTCATGTAATTACTGTTTAGCCCACTGGTTCTCTACAAAAATTAAATTATCCAATAATATACTTTGACATATTATCGCATAACTATTATTAATACTGTATATTATTCATTAGTCTATTGTATTTGGTCATAGAATTTCTTCAACCTCTGTTAGTGCCTAACCGATGATAATCCACCACACTTCATGATCCAACATGGATGGCAACATGTTTAATCGGCACTACATACATGTAGACCTATGGCACAAAGTATAGTTTGAACATTAAATCCTCTAGGAATATTTTGAGCCAATTTGATTCTCCTAAAAATCTTACTCCTCTATTCTTATTTTTGTTGTGAAGGGATGAAGAAGGTTTATCCTAGCTTATAAAATTATTTTAAAGTTAAAGTTTTCATATTGCCTTCTAGTAATCCTTCATTATAAACCAAGTATCAGTAAACCAAGTTCTAGGATCTGTTCTCACATCATTAAGATAGAAGCTGCATTTTTATAGAAAAATCCAACATTGCATTTATGGGTGGCGAAGGCTGGGGAGATAAATTTAGAGTTGAAGCTTACAAAAATTGAATTGGGTAATTCTTGTTTGTTGGGTTTGTTTTTGTTTTTACTAAAATATATATTGAATTCGATCGTTCATGGTGAATGAGATATTTAATGAGGAAGATCATGATTAATTAAGTGGTAAACTCGTTATCAGCCAATTAGGAACGCTGTAAAATTGTAGGGTAGAATGTACGTGCATCGTGAACTGATTATTTAATCAACGAGTTTTCAACACGGCTGGTGCTGGCTACAAAAGCACCAAGATTATATATAGATTATATATTATCTTTTCTTTGGTCTTTGGTACAAGGCATCTCGAAGATAGAACGAGAGAGGGCATGTTTAGGATGCCGGAAGCCAGGCATTTGGTGGAAATTACTGGTCGTTTAGAGAGGTTGGGTAATTCGGTGCATGTTTTCGCAGGTATTCGGATCGGCTTTATCGCACGGCTACTGGTGATAGAAGTTGTAGGGTTGTGTTGTTCAGATGGCGTTTGAATATTTAATTGAGTCGACGGCTTATCTGTGGTGTCAAGTGTTATGGACTGATGAATGGACTGGCTGAGCGGTCATAAAATCCCTTTTGAAGCCACTAGTTTTCGGATTTATCGAATGATGGAGCCGCTGATAATGAGATCGTTTTTGTCGTTCAGAGCAGCAAGCAACGCTGAAGGACAGGTTCTCAGATTCGTTAAGTTGCTTCTCCAAACATCACTTTCTCTTTCTTTTTCTGTAATCCTGCGTATATTTTTCTTAATTTTCTCTTTCTGGTAGTAATCCGATGAGGAGGATCGCTAGCTCTGCGCCAATAATGACGACGTTCGATAATAATTATTCTGGTTTGTTGTTTGTGTGATTTATAAGGAGTTGTCCACTTTTTTGACGGCGACGGCCGAATTTTCCCACGTGAACCGTCCGACGTCCACTGGACGCACGCAGGTCTCATCCATTCACAAGTTCAACGGCCCGGCCCTTCTTCCAGTCACCAGCTCTTCTCTTAATGAACTCTTCCACCCCGCCCCTCCACAAAAGTCCTCAGCCTATTTTTACTCCCAACCATTAAATCTCCCTTCCTATTTCTTCACACCATCCACTTAATCATCTAGAATCTCTTCAGTTGATCTGAATAGTCATCCAAAGTAGAAGGTAGCAGTACTTGACAAGGAAATCTCAAGTGAAGCCAAAAAGAACTCAAATCAACTTGATACATTTTTTATATAATTGTTCGTGATATTATAAATTATTAATAATGGTTACTGCCAGCTTGTTATTCTTTAAAACGAGATGTTATTCTTTAGAGAAATGTTAAAATGATAGGGTGGGGAGGAAAAGGTTCCGTAGACATTGTGAATTAATAATGCACTTCCAATTTGGATTACAATTCCACCATCAAGAGAATTGTTAATACAAGAATTGTTATTTCATTCAATGATAGGGCCAAGAAACTATAAAGAAAACATTCTGCTTATCTAATTTCTTCTTTCTTATTCAACAGTTGTTTTTTTCTTCTCTTCCATTTCTGACTGCTCCAATCGCCCTTCCTACTATTTTACTTCTTCTTTCAATGTTCGCTCTTCCTATCTTTTTCTATCTTTACTTCTTACTCTTTCTGTTCTGTTCTTCCCTCTTCACTCTTCCTATTCTCCCTGCATATTCTATTGGTCTCTTTCTATTGATCTATCTATTGATCTCTTTCCTCTTTTCTTTCAATTATATTAAACATTTCTGTCAAAGTTCCCTGTTCAGATAATTTTAACCAGTTTATCTTCTTAACTCTAATATCTTTCTACTGAACAGATTCGTCCATTTCTTCATATCATCCTTTCCTTACATTTTTTTTTTTGTCTTTCTCTTACAGGTTGAATGAAGTATTTGAATTCAATCACTAAAAGACATTTTATTTTTTTTTTCTATATTGGACTTTCATTTGATATATGGTTGATTAAATTCATTTTGTTTTTCAACTTATCTAAATATTTTGTTCTTTTTGTATTCTTTTGTTCTCGTTGTGGTTAGGTGGTAGAGTGGACATTACTGTCCAAACTTCGCCATGCCAACAAATAAAAGTCATTCTATTCTGTTCTATTCAAAGTCTGCTATTTTTATCCTTCTCATGGAATGATTAGCATCATTTTTCTATTTTGTTTTGGTCTCTTAAACCATAAAAAATATTTTCTTTCTTTGGAATGGATTGATATTTTAAAACTTTTTTATTGTATTTGTCTGAATATTTTGTAAATTTTTCCTGAAAACGCCAAACAAAATTTGTTTTATCATATAATTAAATGTCTGCAATATAATAATAAATAAATATATTTTATTGACCCAAGAGCTTGGACATTGAGTCTTGTCATAAATAGTACCAATTTGTCAATATCTCAAAATGCAGATTGATGTAATCTTGAATTTTGCATTGCAAAGCTGTGCCCTTGAGTAGTAACATTGTAAGTGCTGGTATCTGGTGGCCAACCATGGAACTATCTTCTCATTCAGGCTGGCGTCTATATGCAGGTCACGCAGTGAGTTTCCGGACAAGGAGCACGTCTTCTCCAAGTGTACCATGATGATAGTCCGTTACTGAAGCGTCAGCCTATTTTGGCAATGACAGTGACTCACTGTTTCATTCAATTCGTCACCTTTGTTTCAAGCAACAGTGAACATGTCACATTGAAAAATTCAGTTGAGTTACATAAAAAATTTACTTCTGCCTAGAAAATTTGACAAAATATATCATTTATTTATTTTTTATTTATCAATCCTGACTATAATACTCTCAATGTAGAGATACAACAAGCTATTGCCCAGAACTATTTTCATTGCAGAAATAATAATAATTAGCTCATTAATTTATCTTATTAAATAGGCTTACTGTTATATTATTGAAAGATCTTACCTCCCTGAAATGGGATCAAAATGAAAAACTCGGGTCGACTACATGGGTCGTTCTTTTATACGCGTATGCACAGGTTTCCTTAATAAATTGCATATATACGCTATTATTCTAGTACTCTGGGTACGTGAGTAAACAAATATCCATGTAGTCAGACCATCAGGAGGTATCCCAATTTGAAAATACTTAAGATATAAATACTTAAGCCCGTGCGTAAATGAGGGTTTCCGGCTGCTCATTCCAAAAAACAACCTCATACATTTTTTTTTTAGTCGGATGATGCCCACATGAGACTTGTGCGTGGGTAATGAGGTAGAAAAAATATCTAAGGCTGAACAAGATTCGAACTCGTGGCCGCAGAAGATGACATCCTAACTGATTGCGCCATCTTAACAGCCAATTAGTTTACCCTTATATTATTACCTTAATTGCTTTTCAGGTGCATGTGCTTAGGGCATAGTGCATTTTCAACTTGAACTGATTATTTCTAGTTTCAACTCGTGGCAATCAAGTGTAAAATGAAAAATAAAATAAAAAAATAAATAGATAATAGATTATAAATAAATAATAAATGAATGAAATAAATAAAAATATAAAATGAATCTCATTTATCAAATTATTTGAGGGAAAAGAACAATTTGGGTCAATACTTGCTGCTCAAAATTCTATAATTCTATTTAAATTTAGTTGTCAAATTCCAAACGAACTCCAATTAATTTAATCAGTTAATTTATTGTAGTTTCAAGTTAAATCCCTTAATATAGCTTATACAAAAATTTCGTTGGGAGTCTAGAGTTTCCCAATATTTGATCAATGATGATGGTGTGAAAGTAAATAATTCACTTTCAAGGTGAATGTTAAATTTATGCTGTGTGAATGAACGGTCATCAGTGAATGTGACATTGTAGATTAACTAAGGAGATGAATAAGAATAAACCGATTCAACAGAGTATCTCCGGCCCCGACGAATTTACATAAAATAATAATTATTATTACGGTATTATCAGTTGTGCTGATTGACATATGCACCATTTAACTGCTTTGATTTCTATAAACATCATATTATGTTTCCCCAATTCACAAAAAAATTCAAGGCTATTAAAAACAAGGTTCATCATTGAAATACATGAATACGATCTTTATAATCATTGTAATCCTTAACTGTAGCCTTCTTATAGACAAAATTGAGTGAAATGATCGCTTATCGTATTCTTTTCTGAACTTCATACTTCATTCAACAGTTCAAGTTTCAACCCATTTTCATGTCCTGTTGCTGTTACAATTTGAGATTTTCAATACAGTATTCAAAGTTAATCTACAAGAATCCCCTTCACTCTAACTAGTGGATGTTACTACAAAAATTTCTACGAATAATATTGTCTGGTTTCTTAACTGTCCGTCTATCACTCCACTTGTAAGAATAATTTGCTATAACTGCACCTAATAATATGATATTAGGATGTTATTACCGGCAGTCGTATTATAACTTTTAATTTAAACCTGTCTACTGAACCAGCTTTTTCTCTCACTAGGGAAAAGCAACAGCTGCAGTACGTGCCTATGTTTTCTGTCTCTTTCTCTTTCCCCCCCCCCCCCCCCGCTCATTCGCCCACTCTTACACTATCTTTCCCTTACTCTCTCGTTCTCTCAATCTATCTCTCTCTCGTATGTTCCCCACCACCCACTCAGTTGCAATAGTTCAGGGTTGTAGACTACACCCGTATGGCTTGAGAGCTTCAATTCTGCTTTTTTACTGTGGGAAAAGTCACCAGACCATTACATGACTTTCTCACCCCCCAATTAAATTACTATTACAGTTTTATATTAAGTAGCGCTATCAACAACTGTCTCTATCTTGCTCAACATATTTTACTGTACCTGAACTGAATTATTATTCTACATCAATGTTGCATACCATGCAGGCACTCCTATGCAAATTATTGCTTATATTTGACCAGTTGATGACTAATTATTATCATGAATGGAAATGAAAACTAGACTTTATTGAAAGAAATCTTCATCTTTATTGAAAGAAAAAAGAAAAGTGTACAAATGCAATACTTATTCTACTGAACGTAAAATGTCTGAAAAAGTAGTTCTAAATCTAACAGACTCAACTACACATGTATCAAATTATGCAGTGTACATGTCTAGACTAGAAACCATATAAATGTTATTTAGACAGGGTACTGATAAAATGGTTGATAGGAATTTGTGAGAAAATTCTGTCATTACACTAATTATAATAATGACTGTTACATCAACTGGTGCATTTTAAAAGTTGTCATACTCTCTAACTGACCTAATAATCGTCTAATCTCAAAATATATTTTAATGCTAATAAATTAGCCTAATATTAAAATTTTATATTTTAAATTCGTCCATATAAAACTTCTTAATGTACTTAATGGAAATAATACATTCAGAAATCTATAATGTATCACAATACATTTTTACCAATCAATGTCTATCAGTATCAAGAGTAAGTTATGTGCACAAAGAAAAATATCAATATTATAATGTCGTATTTCACTTATATCTCGTTATTTTATCATCTTAATCACTAAACTAAAAATTCGAATAGGTCAGTATACTTTATAAGAAAGAAAAATGAATTATTGCAATGACACACATTTCAGGAGTGGAAAATCGGAATATATCAGTGAAACTTATCATTAATAATTCCATGGTAGACTACTTGGTTAATGAAGCATTCTGTGAGGTGAGGTGTAGCAAGTGTGATGAAAACAACTTTTAATTTCGGGTTCAATTTGGAAGGTAAAACTTTATGCAACCGTCAAGAAAACATACCATTTGACTAGCTTTCTAGACTGTAACTAGACCGAGAAAAACGTAGACACGCATAAGACTTATTTCATTGAAGTTTTCTTGCATTAAGTAATGTTGTGTAATGCTATACTAGTCTTCAGCTGGATGCCCATGATAACAAACACAACTGGCCTATTTAGCTATTTAGGCTTGTCTCTGTGCATTCCACTCATTAGTCTACGCAAGTAATGTTGTCCTGTAGTGATTAGTCGAAAGTCGAAAGTTTCCAAATTAATACTGCCTACTTTTTTGTAATTAATTACTATTATTTATTCTCAATTCAATTGACAAATTATTGGTCAATATACTGTACTTAATTGTAATTTATAATATATTGATGGCCTACAGAATAAAATATGATATGTCCTTAATATAATTATTTGCATCTTTTTAATTAACAAACTAATAATTTTTTTTTCTAATCCATAATGTAATTGTTGGATATCCCTCAGTTGACGTGTAATTGATAATTGAACAATATATTACTTAAATAATTACATTTCATTTTTTTAATTATAATATTGTTGTTCAGTAATCATCAATTACATGTCCACTGTGAGAAATCAATCCATCAATTACATCATGAATTGCAAAAACCTGTATTGCTGTGTTTGATTGGCAGAGAAATTGAAACTACTTTCATCAAAAGTCCACAACCAAGTTTCAGTAGGAGGAGTGGAGCATTGTTGAACTGCAGTAGGTATAACAAGTAGAATCTTATGTGAAGAAAGAAAATAAGCGTCTAAGACCTTATGGTCCTTGTATGATCACACTTCTTAAAGGCCTCTATTTTAAGCGTATTATTATCAAATTGAATAATTTTAAAAACGTTTTAGCATCTTCAGGCATTTTAGATTGTATCACAACTCCTTTCAAAAACCCACTTGCCATTTTTTCTTTATAATTTACCTACATTGAGAACGTGAGTTATTACATTGAGTTATTGCTTTTTATTTACTCATTGTGATTAATAATTTCATCATTTTCTTAGCATTTGCCACATCTCTTATCATGGAGGTATCGAAACCATCTGTTAGTAAGTTCAATAAACCGATTAAAGGGTAATTGATTAAAAAGAGAAATTTCCCGGTCGGATGTTGAGACTAGATTTCATTGGCGAATAAATATGTGATGGTGAGAGTACTTAATATACATGTATACAACTGTCACTCACGGCTAGATTTTAAATTATAATTTATAGTCAGTTTCCTGCCTATAAATAATCTTGACCTCTCATTTCAACGGTGATGAGAGACACGTAAGGATAGTATGATTTGCTCGGTGCAAAGTTACAGTATTTGAATGAATTTAACCTTTTATTTTTTTGTGGCATATCTCGCCTCTCATTTTTCGAATGTTAGTGTTGGTGGTCATTGCCACATTTATTATTCTTGAACCTTTCATAATAGAGCCTTCTTTGGTATGGAGGAGAATTGTGAATTATAACTCTATGACTAGCTAGTTGATATGGAGTGTTAGGAACCACCCATTTTTCTAGTAGCTCAAGTCAAATCATTTATCACCCTGCTTTTTTAGCTGAACGTTTAGCTTTTACTCATTGGTTGATTATATATCGCCGTCTTGAGGAGCATACAAGTGTGGACCTACAGATTCATACCAAATCACCGAATTATAGAAAGAGTGAATATAAAGAATGACAAGATTAAGATTTAACGCCTACAGAAAAGAATCCTAAAGAACATTTAAGATTTAACGCCTACAGAAAAGAAACCTAAAGAACTTCAATAATTGGGGTTGATATATCATTTAAACCTAATCCTACTGATAATATTGACAACTATAATGATAGATTTTCATGTATCAGTACTTGCATATAACAAGTTCCATTAAAAAACCAGTTCTGCACCAAATTCTATAATAATTGCTGTGTAGCATAGTTTTTTAAAAATTAAGGCCTATAGCAGAAGTAGCTGGATTTTGCAAAGTGATTTTCCAGTTGCCAAAAATTTGTAAATTTATCACAACCCCAGCCCCAGGCAGTATACTGCAATACAATATTCAGTGTCTTTTTCACACCTTTCATCTTTTAGTGTACTTTTTACTGTTCTACGATTTTTCCGTATGCATTATGCAACACTCACGGTGTGTGTGCATAGTTTCATATTTTATTTCTTTGTATGCTCTTACTTATTCATAATTCTGAAAAAATTGGCATAAATACTAAATGAGAAATAAATTGAAATGTAATATTTTTTGAATGCTGCAGATACGGAGAACACCAAAAAAGTACACTTATCATTAGTATTATTTAGTTTCACTAAAATGACTAAATCATTACTTAATTAGTTTATAATTAATTTTTAGTGTATTAATAGACAATGCACAAAATAATACAATACAGTAAGTATATATTAATCCAAAACATAATAATAATAAGCGTATGGCTTTTAATGGTGGGGAGACCCTTACGGGTAGTTCCACCTCGCCGTTTGTGCCATGTTACGGGGAACATGGTGGACCTACTGTTTTAGGTGGGTTCCGAACCACCGGGTAAGTGATAATAAAGCTTGTAACATCAAGTCATTGAAGCACGTTCGCTAAAAAACACGGTCCCAAACATACAATACAGTAAATATCTATTAAAACAAAACATACAATACAAGTAAATACCTATAAATCCAAAACAGTATTTATAATTTTTAAATGCTCAAACTTGATGGATGACTGTTATGGGATGAACATTTTGTAATAAGCACCCGCTTGACTGATTATGTTTGATTTTGAAAGTGAAGCAGCACCGGCAGCAGCATCATCTTATGAGGCAAGATGTTATCGGATGTTCCTGATTTCAGTAGCAGGTCTGTTTGGTGTGGCGGGCGGGTGACGATGCTCCAGTGGACAGACAGCGTCTGATGCTAACATAGATAATCCTGCTCCTCTTCGTCCTCTTGCTCTATGCCGAGAGGGAGCTAATTAATTTCGTAGGGAACCGGTTCCTCCTCAGAACTGACGGCCCTTGGACTCGCGAGGTCAAGAAGTGCAGGTTCTCACGGAGTCGCGTGGCTCTGTACAGTCCTCTACAAAAGTACAGCGGTCCATTTGGCAGCCACTTATCTCTTCATTCAATCGTTCCACTATCGGCATAAAGAAAGTGTAATTCACTGCCAATGTTGTCAAGTAACGATAAATAATCATTTCATTTCGTATCACTTTTTAGTGAATTAAAGAGGTTAAAAAAAGGTTTGGCGGCAATAAAACATTCTTAGAACTTTGTTACAAATTTATTCTCTAGCTTACGCACCTTTGATCCTGTTTAAAACATGTATACTTTGTCACCGTGCTACTCACTGTATTTAGCATAGCTTGTCAACCCATTCTTGGCAGTGCGCGGAAACACAATGATTCTGTTTTTCCACTACATATCCCTAGTAACAACAGATTTTCAGGCGGGTTTACTGTGAACCAGTCATTCTCCATAACTCAGTCAACTATAACGTGGGATTGTCAACTTGGCAATTTCATAGCTTAATGCTGATTTGAGTTTTTCTCCAAGCATTCTTTAGGATTTTACACATAATTTACCATTATTGAAATAGATGATTGAAATCACTTTCTTTCACATCTAAATGTGATATAGATACCGTTAGAAATAAGTTCAGATTATTAAGAATACTTACAGATTCAAACTGAATATCCTGTGATAAATTTGAGATCACTTCTAACATTATTCAAGTCGTACTTTTGCACTTTCTCGATTTATAGCAAAAATCATGCTATTAAAATGTAATCTATTCCACTAAGGAAAAATTATCTGCTTAATTATTCTGTTAAATATGTCCAACATGGCAAGAAAAAGGGTAGGAGATCATGCTAAGAAGCGTGTGAGATCATCTCAAGCCTTCTAGTAGCGTAGCGTAGATGAGTAGTAGTAGTAGTAGTAGTAGTAGTAGAGAGCCGAAATGTGCGAGGCTAATTCATAAAAATCTCAAGAATGAGTTAACAGACTGCAAGTAAATAAACGAAAATTCATCTGTCAACAAAGACCGGTCTAACGAAAGTTCACTCTATTTTTACTATAACGTAGTCTTCTAATGAAACTTGGAAATTTGCAATGTAGACTTTCAACAGAACTTGAATGTACACCGGTAGATGACGCGGCACTGAAGTTGTGAATTAGTGCAGTCACTTGTATATGCTACAAAATAATATAAAAAGTTAATTGACAATAAAAAAAAATTATGGATGCATTACCTCTTTGGAGGGATTTCGTAAAACAGCTAGATGTCAGAAATTTGTAATAAGGTAGATTTTAATTTTCAGTGAACGTTACAAATCGCAAATTGATCTTATATCTTTTGATAGCATTTATTGGCTACTATGAAACTTGAAGGAGAGGAAGGGCATGATTACATAACGCTTTGTAATTTTTATTAATTTTCCAACTAATTGGCCTAATTACATATTTTTTATTATTAATGATTTTCTAGGTAGGCCCAACAGGTGTGTATAAGTATTTCTTTACCAGCTTAATAATTTAGTTAAAAACATAGATCATTTACTAATGTGGTGTGGAATAAATTTTATTTTACAGAATTAATATGCCCTGATGAATTGTATAATAATTTTTATTTTTGCTATCTGTCTCACAAAATTCTCGTCTGAACTATAGAACTGTCAATTTTTCATTCGTTATCATTGATTTGAGGGGTTCATCCAGTTACGAATCTTTCAATTTTTTCTTCTAATTTTGTTAATAGTTTTTCATATCCTCCTTCCAATATTTTTGTTAAGAAATATTCTCTCTTCCTTTCTTTTCTTAAGTCGACATTTTTGTCTTCACTTAGATTTCTCGTTAAGTTCCCTTTGCTTGATTCTAACTTCAACCGTTTTTTCTGTTTTGTCTTTAGTTTCCCCTCGGTCAAGATTATTGGCTGTTAAAGGTATGTAAATCAAATTTTTAACATTCTCTGTGTAAATATTGATTTAATTGTCATTTGTTTATTCCCATAAATTTTTTGTTAGGACTAAGACTCACAAACCATTGTAGTGACTGTTTCATTGCTTTTCTGATTTCAAGTTTTGTATTTTCTCAAAAATTACTTCTTAAGCTTTTTAGTATTCATTCTCCTAGCTATTAAAACAGCTCTCATCCGAGTTTGGTTCCTATTTTTGAGTCAGATCCCTTTAGTGTTAAGCTCAAGTAGGGGTGGGGAATTTCAATTTTTCATCATAAATAATAGATTGTTATTTAATGCTATTAATATTTTTAAAGCTACATCTGAGGCTATCAATTCCTCATTCGCAATCTCCCCTTGCATGTACTTTAACACGATATTGACAATATTCAATAAGATAACTTGCATGTTTTTATTTTATCATTTGAACATTTATTGCAGAATCCATATATTGCATGGATGTTGAATTTTTATATATTATACGATTTCTAAAATCACATTACAAATGATTCAATACTAATGCATTAAATAATACTAATTATTCTAACATTATTCTCTAATCTCGAACTCAAATCTAGTTAAAACTTCCAAATTTATTTTAGAACAATTTTTATATATTATAATGATATAACAATGAACTAACGATATATTTATACCAATGAAGACAACCCATTCATTAGCATGAAAATGTTTAATAACATAAATGATTCGTTCTAATCAACGAATTCCCTGTGTATTGGCCCAATACAGTAACCTTGAAATGCATGTTGAAATCTCGACTATTAAATCTCATTTTATTGATTTAATTTTTAATCCGAATTTAATTGGGATTCTTGTCTGATTAGAAATAATTCCAATGCGGTGAACATTCAAGTATGCTTATCAAATTCACGGTCGTCCACTTTTCTGATGATCTGAAGAATAAAATAAGTCAATTTCTAGTCTGCACTTCACCTTCTGCCATCATCTTTAAATTTCAGATATAATGAAAAGTTGATGGTTATAACTTACGAATTTTCAATTTAATTCGTTCAATTGAGAATTCATAATTTATTACTGTCTATTAGCAATTTATTGCAATTACTTTATTAGCAATTAATAATTGTAGTATCTTTGATTATTTCCACCAGCAATGAAAAATTACTTAATTAGAAAAAGAGTCAGTGATCTTAACCCATTTTTCATAATACATTCTTTCGATCTCTTTATTGGTCACTGAAAATTACATTAATAACGTTTAATGTTACATAAGTCTAGATATTTAGGTGATACAGTCTGGTATAACATGGAAATGAGACTTATAGGCAAGCATATTATGCTACTGAAACATTTGACACCACATGTTTCGATTCGAGTGACATTACAATAAAAAATTTTAAGTGTTCAATTAGGCATGTTGTTTAATTATTTAGAAATGACAATAAATTAAAAAATACAAGATTCAGTGATATCTACAAATATAAGTGCTAGTAAAACAATTCAGTAAATTTTTGTACAACTGGCATCAGGAGCTAATAATTGTACCATAGAGTAAGATGTCTGTTTGGAATTATTGTTGCTAATACACTAACGTGCTGCCAACATTCACTTCTGCAAAACCTGACTGAGATTCGCGTCCTAAAAAAATATTTTTGTTTTCCTATTCCCTGTTGCTAACTATAGGCTTAGAAACAGCGATCTGGGCAAATATCCATTGTTATTGGGAAAAGCTAGACGGCAAGGGAAGAAAATTAGATTGTTGTTCCTTGAAGCAGGCACATTACAAGCAGCAAACATGATTTCGTCAAACTTGATTAGGCAGTCTTTTCTTTGTGGCAATGTCCTCAGCCGCTACTCAAGAGGGTCCGAGATGAAAGAGTCAGCTATGAAGAATATTGGAGGAGGCAGTTAATATGTTTATGGACTGCATTACCTTTAAAGAGCAGGTATGGAGAATATCGTTCCCGTTTGGTCTTTTTAGATACTACTCTACTCCTAAAATACTCTCTTCATCTCATCAACCCCTTTACTGAGGTTTCAACTACCTCCCCCTGTTCGGATGGCTACCACCCCTTTGCGCTTCTGAGAACATAAATTAGATTTCAACGCAAACAACTCCATTTGGCTTCAACATAATGATATTCTATAGTCTATCTTTTACTTGAGCTCCGTAATTGACTTTATATGTCCATTTTACCTTTGACATTAGCTTGAATATTGTCTTAAGTTTGCTGTTGTTAAAAGGGTAGCCATCCATTTCACTCACAATTGTAGCATTATTGATTTTTATTAAACTTGTATGCATCAATTTCAATAAGTTTTCAGTTAATAAAGTCAGTAAAGTTCTTAATCAGTTTTTTCATTATTTTGATCGATTTTTGAAGCTTATGAAACAAATTCCTGGCAGTTAAGGAATTCTTTACTCTCATTAAATCATTAAATGTTTCTAATTTGACTTATTTATCTACTTTTTCCAATCCATTTACATTTGGATTAGAATAATTTAAATGAGTGTGTCATTTTATTAGTGGAGAAACCCTCATCCTCGCGAATAGTTTCATTTTAGCTACTGGGTTATGTCTTTTAATGATTTGGTGAACCTACTGTAAATCAAATCCAAACCATCGCAATATGAATCATTTGTGCTGCCTTGTAATTAAATTTATATAGTGATCGTTAGGTAATCGTAATGTGTCTTTTTGGCATTAATTTTTTTACATATAATTTAAGTAGTGTAATGTTTAATCTTAATAATATTATCTTTAATTTTTATAATTTTATTTTGTTCTCGTATGCTGGAAAAGAAGATTATTCGAAAGATTATTCTTATACAATTTACTTGACTGTAAAATATTTCGATTTATGTGTTGCTTATTTTGTTATCCTTGAGTACAGTACTAAATCCATGGGAGTACATTACCTTCAATAATTTTTGAGATAAGTTGCATTGAATCTATCCCACCCTCATTCTTAAGCTGAATGGAAAATAAATTTTATTAAATACATGATTATTCTAAATGTGTCAGTTCCACTGGAGAGTGTCAAGTTGTTCAACAGTCTCTCCTCTGGTCAAGCTTATCTATATCTCAGATATTAGTGAGAGGAAATCGGGTTTAGAGGCTGGTGAACCGTATAGTAGTCGAAAGGGGAGTTTCATTGAAAAAGAAAGTGGTCCCCGCTGCTAATAACTGTAGTGGCGTTTCTTTGTCCTGTCTTGGTACAGGTTGGTTGGTGTGTTTGTGTTGTTGCTTAGTATAGTATTCACAGTCACATCCACATTTGTGTTGTTGTCTGGAGTCTGTTTGTCGTGCCTATTTTCCTCTTTATATTTGAGAGAGGTGAGAGAAACTGTGTTAGCTCTAATGAAGGTTTAGATGAGTTAGAGAGAGGGAGAGAGTATGTGATTGAGGTAGAGCTGTTTTCTATATAGATGACTTGTTATTTTGGCTACAGCAAGAAGGGATTTTGGTGGTGACTGTACATGAATGAGCGAGGAGCCTCCATTCATTCACCTGTGTGTGTGAAGCCCCCGGGGCCACGGAAGCGTCTTACTCTGCATCCTGCTGCACTGCCGTAAAAACTTGTCGAACTTCCCTTTCACACTACTCGCGTATGCGTATGCCGCAACTTTTCTCCTCTGCTACTCTCAGCTGATATGATAAGAGCAAAGCCTTCTGTGGAAAGGACCGCTTTTATAGTGGATCTCTCAGACCAAAGGTGCAGCCCCTTTCCCTGTGACCATCCTAACCTAGTGAACTCTGTGGAAGATCATCGATAATATAATGTGAAATGTCTAGTCCTCAGGGCATTGCCAAATTTGTGGGATGCCTACCTACAAAACCAATAGCAGCCTGACTTATCTCTATATTGCAAGTTGAATGACCACAGGCTATTTCATATTCAAAATAAATTCAGATTCAAATAAATCTTTCACAAAAAAAGGAAATAGTGTTAACTTGATGAAAGCAATACCCTTAAAGGCAAATCCTGAGTGTAATTATTTTACTGATGGAAAGAGTTTGTCTTATCTCTAGGATATTGCAATTTGAATGACCACAGGTCATTTTGTTTTCAAAATGAATTTGAATGAATATTTATCGTATTCCCTCTACAAATATTTCACAGAAAACATAAAGAAATAAGTTAAGGAAAGTAAGCGGCGGCCCGCTTAGTGCAGTTGGTTGGGGCGTCGCAACTTCAGCTTGCTGTCGTTTCAGCGGTCGTGGGTTCGAATCCCTCTCCACTGTCAGGCATTTATGTGCAATCGTTCACCTCATTACCCACGCACAAGTCTCTTACTCATGTGGGCATCATCAGCAATGAAATAAAAAATAAAAAAATACCCTCGAATGCAAATCCTGAGTGTAATAAATCATACTTATGATAACTTGGATAACCTACAAAATGTTTATTTATTTACAATTTAACTTATCACTAGTGTTAGTTCAATTATCTGACTGAACTAAAATGAGCTTGACTAATAACTAACCAAACTGACTAAACTTAACTAATAAACTAAAACTAATCAATTATGGGTTATTAAGCCGAATTAAAGTGAAATACCAGAGCAATTTCGTCTCTGGCTTTTTGGCTTCTTACTCGATTCATCTTTTCCTAAACATGTAAGTTTTTAGTTGATCATTTAACAGAGAACGTTGAAGTGCCAATAAAAGTTTTATAGAATACCTTAATTGCAAAACTTTAAAGAATTTATAATGAGATGGATATTGGACTTGAAGTTTTAACAGAAGTATCTTTGTATAATTGAACTAAATGCTTTCAGTTTATGAGCTATAGGCTCTTACAGTCACTTGAACAATTTAAAAGACAGAATTAAAGATTGAAAGATTTCATGAACCCAACTCGAGGCTACTTTGTATTGGAAAGCCTTACATCTTGAAGTTTTTCAAGTACCCTTGAGTTAAAGCAGCTTCAAGATTTGTTCATTAATACGGGTTTTGTGTTAACTAATGTCCGGAATACTGAATAAAAACGGAATCTTCTTGTATAAAAGTGCACAATAACCTGCTGCCTGTTGCCGTGCTTTTTATGACAAGATCAAGTTAGTTTGACAATCAGTCACTGGGTGCGAGTGCATCTTGTGACGCCTCTTCCATTCTTTCCTATCATAATTTGTCTTCTTTACCCTCCATCATCTTCTCTCTCTCTCTCTCTCCTCTTCGTTTTTGCCAGCGGGCATCAGCTGTCTAACGGTATCTTGGGTTTAATAATTGCAATAGGCCGTGGCCCCCCCCCCTTCCCTTCGAGAGATGAATGATGCACAGCGGTTTCTGTTTGACGCTCCTTCACTCTGAATAATAATAATTGTTCCTGTTGACTGTCTCGACCGGTCCAATTATTCTTAACAATATCGGGATAAATCCTTGCTTTCCACGCGGCTTAGCACGATGACAAGTACTGTTAGAACTCCATCATTTGTAATAGCAAAACTATTCAAGGCTATTGTCGGCAATGGCGCATTTTGAATGGGTAAGTAGTCCATTTTATAGGTTGTTAAAATTATAATAATATTCCTGATTTGCTTGCCCTATATTTTTTGTTAGCAATCAGTCCCTATTTATATTTACTTTACATATATATTAGCTTGTGGGCTTATAGTAAAACATCTTTGAAATCCACATGTCAGCTTAAGCAATTGATATATCAATAATATATAATGGAAGCTATCAATGTATGTTATTTATATGATTTTTTTTGTTATTTATTATGTTTTTATTATATCTCTGCTTAATAAAACTCAAATTTCAATGAAATTTAACGGTACGGTATTAAATTTATCTTTTGTAGTATTTGCAGCCTAAAAAAGTTTAAACTATTTTTATACAGTTCAAAAATGAATGAAAGAAAGATTGAGTACATTTGCAACAAATAGCATAAAAATATTTCTCTGAAAAAATATGGATATAATATGAATAACCATGTAGAAACGTGAAAACCATGTTAACTTAGTGGTACCTAATGAGAACCATTGTAGCACCTTAGTGCTAATTTTATTTAATGGTCAACTTTTACGCTCAGGCTCTGTTGTAAGATTGTACCAACTCAAAACCAAAATGTTTCTGTTTTATTTATTTCTCGGTAATCAGTTTTAGGTTTGAGCAAATTGATGATTTTTGTCAGTTTTACCAACATGGTTAGAATGAATCGTCATTAATACTCTTTTTATCATTTCTTTAACTGTAGAACTCTACATCTATCATTTGTTAATTTACTCCCAACTATTTGAAACAAATCTGCATAGTAGGCTATATAAATTATGTTATACGTACTAGAACACATATTGCGGTCTATGTAATAGAAAATTTTTCAATTCAACTTGATATCGACTTGATTCAACTATGACTTGAGCATCCGATATAAATTTATGGTAAGTTCTATTTCTAATTTATGATATGTTCATGGAATAGACAAGTAGACTACGGTTCATTTCAATTTGATTCAACTGTGACTCAATAAGCCCTAATTAACTGACAAATAGGTGATTCTCAAACTATTTTGCGAGAATTTATTGAACTTGTCAAATAAAATTACAGAAAAGAAGAGAGCATGAATGTAAGTGGTGAAAAACTGGCTGATGGAAGATGGCTTAAAAAAGTGGTCTATCAAAGGCAGGGCACTGATTTTTGGCGTGAATAATAAGAGAGAGATGCACAAAAATCAACCAAGAGAGAGAAATAATGCTTGGTGGGGAGGGGGGTTTGCAGGGTTATTATAGGATGAATAGAAAAAGAGCCTAGTGATCGTCATTAAGGCTCGAGATCATATCCTGCTGAGTGGATTAAGTCTGTTGGTTTCTCCTCTTCACTTCATCCAAGTATAAGACTTTAAATTTTAATGCTCTTCTGAGGGAGCCGCTGAATAAGGTATTTCCTGTGCCCGGTTTTCAATAAAAGTTGACTGTTACGTCAGAACCATTATACACAGGATGCCAATTAACAGGTAGCTCAGCGAAAAGATTCACTGGAGAGATCACCCCACCCCTCACCATCCCCCCCCTCAAAGTATTTCGCATATGAAAACTCTGGGGATTATTCCAGAAAGCTTCATTCAAAAATCAAAAACTGCAACATGCTCCTCAACACGCAGAAAGAAAAATATACCTTGGAAGTAAATGCAAACGGCTTGCACTTCCTTTTCCACCTAACTAAACTTCATCATTTATCCCGGCCAGCAATCAAATCCGAAAGATATTTCGTTAGAAAATTGATGAACTTCCTTATTATATGACATTGGTTACAGTTTCACTTGTAATTGAGTTTACTCTTACTCATCAATAAGTATATTACATAATCCTGTAACGAAAGTTGGTTCCAAGTTTCCTGAGAGAACCATTATGACCTCTTGTAATCAAGACAGACAGTGACCACTTGATTGGTTGAATCATATAATTGACTAAGTTAGAAAATACAAAATTGTCAGTTAATTCAGAATTCCGCGCATGCTTTTTTTACTAAAATCATTACTACTAGAATAGTAATGAACAGGAATTACTAGAGTAATCATAATTACACTTTAGTAGTGCCTGTCTCCAAAATACTTATCAATTTAAATTTTCAAAGGAAAAAAATTGTGTGTTTTTCATATACTGTATGTAAATTTAGTATAATATAGAACTCGTCGTTAGCAAACAAGCATTTCTTGGCTAATGGCGCCAAAGAAAGAAATGTATAAATTATGTTGATTAATTGTTATTAACAGGATTTTGGCAATAAAGAATTTGATTTGAATCTAAAAAAATCGTTAGTTTGTTTAAAATTGCTAAAGATCATTTTTGGTTTATTTTTTACCCATGAATGACTACTTGAAATGAACTGAATTTGAGGTGAATATAATAATCCCCCCCCCCCACTTTTTTTAATCAAGCTTGCTGCTACATGTAAATTTGATAGATTTAATTGTTTTGTAAACCAATTGAACAGGCCATGGATCTCGTCAAGTTTGTTGGAAAGTTGATTTTAGCCATGTATAAAATCAAGCAGTACATTGGGGTAAAGGACCAAAATAAGGTATAAACTATCGTAAAAAACTGCTTACAATGTTCTTCTCATTTGCTTTTTTATTTATTGTTGCTAGAGCTCGCTTTGAGTGAGAATAAATCCTTCCGCTAGCAACAGCCATTAATTAGTCAGCATCCAATGCAGAACCAGTTTCCTGTAGCTCGGGGCCCGCCAACTTCTGAATGTAGTCGATAGTATATCAAGTTGTCGTTCGATTGATTATACGTTTTCCGCTTTCTACCCGGCAGAGCTCCATTCATTCATGCATTGACTTGTCCAGCGTAGTAGGGTATGGAGGGGTTGTGGTGGGGAGAGGGTGCCTTTCACGAGGTGCTTCGCAAGTCATCTTTCACAGCTGACTGGCTGCTGCTTGCCTTGCGTCCAGACTATAACGGTCCAGACTTGTAGTTTTCACCAGCAGATCCTGATTCACCATTCGATCCAATCGTAATTATTGTTGAAGCACAAAGAATAGCTGAAGAAGTAGATGGTATAGTCATTAATTCTTGATAAAGTTGACCTCCACAGATTATTTGCTTCAGATGTTCTTCCATATGTTGTCATCTCTTAATATCGACTTCTTCTGGATGTAATAGTTCAAGTTGGATGCTCGTTTTGGCCTATTAATGAATTAGGTGTAGTCGGAAGAAAAGTTTACAGCATTCTAATTTCTTTTCAAGTTTTTGTTTTTACAGTATTATTTCTGTTCGCGGCCCAATGTTTCTCTCATCACGTAAGATAGAGTAGTAAAAATATAATATCGATGAAATAAATATTACAATAAAAAGATGATAGAAAGTTATTCATGTATTAAGAGCGTATAGAGCGACTCTTTATCACACGAGCACGCGTCGTGCGGTACTTTTGCCAGAGGGATAAAGAAGCTCGGATTTCCATTCAATAATAAAAATTGTGAACTGATAGCCGTAAGCCATAGCAGGTATCTGTTCAATCAGATAGAGATAAGCTGCGTTCTCCTGGGCACTCTTTGTAAGGGTGACCGATTAGATTGGCCAGCAAAAAAGACACTTTTTCTGCTGTAAAATTACTTTTTTCGGAACACACCTAAAACTGTAGGTCCAGCTCATCAATCACCATCATCCAACTCATCACCCACGCACAGGTATCAGACCTATGTGGGCTTCAACCTCAAAAAAATAAAAATAATAATTACATGAGATTACTTGTACTATGTGCCATCATTGAGTGTATGAAAACCTTATCAGGCAGCTGGCAGTAATCAGCTAGCAAGTTTCAGTGTAAGCTAGCCATATGATAATAATTGTCATACTTTTGTACGATAAATGTCGGACCTGGCCAAGTGCTTTTGTACAATAATTTCAAAGAAATTCATTCCCAAAAACTTTTTTTCAAATAATTAAAATCTTTATAATTGTAAAATATTTGATAAATACGATCATTTTGGCCGTCAGGTACGATAGCAGTAAATAATAGTAAAAGGTTGCCAACATACAAGCGAAAAAGTAAGCTGTGACTTTCTTTGGCGAGCGGTAAAGTAGATTACTGATTGCTCCTCAGTAAACAGCTGTTTTACGATTAGTTTTCAACACGTAAACTAATTCTTAGATTGATTATACTATATTATTATTGATTATTTATATTTCTAGTGCAGTTGTAGGAAAAATAAATATTGATTTTCTCTTCACACAATGCTTCTATTAGTCTACACTCTACCTACAGTATAGTTAAAACATGTAATTGATGATTCTGACATTTTAACAGGATTGATAAAACCTCTTTATGAATACTGTAGGATTTCTTAAAAAGTAGAAAATAGAACTATTCATCATATTATTAGGTTTGTATAAAGTTAGCTGAACTATTTTGTACCTTTTAATAGAAAAATTTCTCAATCTGTGATTATAATTTGAATCATTAAACGTGATTAAGAGTTCATTTTGCTTCCACTTCAGCCCTTCAAATATTTGAAAACCTCTCAACATTTTAACTGGGCTGATTAAAATCTTCTTAATAACTACTGTAGGATTTATTATAAGTAAAAATGAAATTTATTTTATATTAATAGATTTGTCTAAAGATTAAACGTTGATCTTTATAATTATTCACAAATTTTTTATCAATTTATTACTCTGTACTATTAATTACTGGACACGCCAAACCACTTGGGTGTAATGCTTAGTTACTCATTTAAAATCCTTAATGCCAAGTTCATATACATATTGGAGAGGAGGTCAGTGACTGCTTCATTTTCCATCTACAGTATCTATTTGTGGGTTTATTAAATCCTAAAGGTTTGATAATCTTGTTCTATCTCCCTAGTACTCCCAAAGGTGTTTGTCTCGATTTGAGCTGCTAACGGTCACCTGTTCGGGGGCACTTGTCTCCCCCGAATAGCGGATATCCGCTGCTAAGTCGACTTCCTGCTGGACCGGTCAGTCGGGCTGCCTCGATCCATTCATCCATCCTCAGCCGCGAGACCCAAGACCCGACCTGCGTCTCTGCGCCCGCAGTCATTGACGCCACCGTGGCCGACGCTGGCCGGCGATTATGTTTGTTGGGTAGCGGCCTTGTTCCTCCGCGGATAAATTTAGACCATGCGCGATTTCTTGTTTCAAGATGTACTGACTCGCTTCACAGCATCCTTAGATGAACGACCACAACATCAACTACCCCACCTGTAATTTTCTCCACACGTTATCTAATTACGGTCTTTAGTTACTCCGATAAACCCTTCCGTACCTAACCTCTTCGAAATTGAAGGCTACTTCACTTCTAATAATACTTTGCTCTCTGCATGTACTGATTTATGACTGTTGGCGTGCAGTCTTCCCGCCGATGGCCGTCAATTACTTTCAACAGCTCACCATTTTAACTCACTTCACTAACTCTTCTTGCCACTACCAACGTTCGTGCTCCACAAATTCAGCTCGAGGCCTAACTATTTCCTCAGTGGTTCGCAACTTCGCGACCTTCGAAATGTGTTAGATGACCATCAATAACATTATTAAAAGCTTCGTCACTTTCATAATAGCACACTACAAATTATATTATGGAAAACCGGCCGCTTTCGCTTTAAAATCACATTAAATATGACTAAATAAATTATATGCTGGTGAAGAGAGTAGAGTTTTCTTCCAGCAAAAACCTCTTCATATATTCAAGTTATTATTGCCTTGGGAAAATGAAATATTCTTGAATATAACGTACATACATAAATTCATGGTTATACTTTTTATAATAAACCATTTGTTATTCTTAACTGGAAGACTGTATTCTTATTCCATTCCTGGTGAGACTATAAACTTACAACTGGAAAAGAGTTAGAGGGCTCCAGGGAAACTGAACAGAAGAGGTATCCGTTTCTGTGTTCATCGTGGATAATCAATAATTATATTTTATTAGCGGCAGTAATAGTTATAATAATAACAATAATAATGTTACCTCGTTGGGGTAATCCGACATATTCAATTGAAATTGAGTTTCTGTTAACAAGGACATATTTTAAAACTCGAGTGATGTCATACTATTTATATTATAACAATGACGAAATTGATCCTTTGAATATTACAATTAACAATAATTAATTGTCAAATACAGACGTTGATGAATTTTCGTTATTAGGCCTAAATGAGAATTCCATATTTATTGAAGTCTGTACTATAAAACTTGATATTCACCAAATAAATATACTGTACTCAGTCATCTGTACTTTATCATTTGAATAAGGCCTAATTTATTTTTTTCACTTCTTATAATAATTGACCTATTTGTAATAATTACAGACTTATGGTTAAAAGTGTAATGTTATTGAATTGTAGTTCGGTACTTAGTTCAGCAGGGTGTATTTTTATAATTTTTTTTTTCAAAATTCTTGTATTTGATATTATTGCTGAGGTATTGAAATGTTATCTAATGCCATGAGATTAATTCTTTTTCATCAATTATACTGTGAAATATGGGAGTTCAAAGTTGACATTTTTGGTTTTGGGGCAATTGAACTCAGCTAAGAGTTATTTAAACATTTAATTATCTTTTTTATAACTGAAAAACATCTTGGGGAAAAGAATGACACATTTTTTATTTCAATTTAACGATTGGTGGTATTAAAATAGTTTTTTGAAAAACTTGAAATTTTTCCAGATTGTCAAAAATTTATTTTGAGAAAATAAATTGAAAACTAATTGAAGAAAATAAATTTAAAACTAATTGTTTGATCGAAATGAAAAATATGTCATTTTATTTCTCGATGTGTCTTTTAGTTATAAAACATTTAAAATAAATTGTAGGAAAGATCAATTGCTCCCAAAAACGGAAATATTTCTACTTTGTACCCCCATATTCCACAAAAAAATTGTTTAAAAAACTCCTCATGGCAATAAATAAAATTTCAATACCTTACAATATCCAATACAAGATACATTCGAAAAAAATTATGACCAAAAGCCCTGCACTAAAAAATACTTTACTTACACTTTGAAATTTCATGTCTTGATTGCTGTTATTTATGATTTATGTGAATAATTTAACGTTTCGAACATTTTGAAAATGAGATATTCCAACGTTATGATGGTGATGGTGGTGCGAGGAAGGAAGTGTCGTGTCGTTAACCTTTTTGAAAATTGGTGTCCAACTCACAACACCGCTGCTGTGACTGCAATGAGGAATTAACTTGAAAAAAGCTGCCGTACAAAAAGCTTTGAATGGAGGAGAGAAGAAGAGAATCCATGAATGAAGCAGCCTCTACTACGAAGATTGGTACTACTTCTCTATAGTAGTAGTTCTCCGTCTGATTATTAAACTGGTCCAGTACTCTCGGTTCCTTCATTTCCCGTCAGTGTGCAGAGTCGACTCTCTCACTCATTCTCTCTCTTTCTCTCGTCTATTCTTTTTCTCCGAACGGGTACAAACTTTTTTTTCATTAACATCATCTTTTGCAGAGGAAGTCGAGAGTCATCTTGGTAACCAGCGGTTATCGCTGAGATGTCGCGCGTTTTCCGGCGGAAATCATAATACAGCCGAATGAATGAAATAGTTTTCCAATCTTCGAGGAAGTTGCAACTAGTGAGGTGTAAATGCTGGTGAATAAGAGGTTTGTGGGTGTGTGTGAGAGGGAGAAGAGAAAGATCTAATGTCGCGATTCAATTAAAAACAGGACAAGGCTTTCCAGACAGGTTCTTAAGGAGCGGAAGTATGCCCCCCCCCCCCCCCCTATACATGAAACTGTCGTATATGACCATCCACAACGTCGTGCAATTAATTGCGACAATTTCTTGAGAAATTAATCAAAGAACGCCGGAAGACAATCCATTAAAGGAAATTTGTGACTTACTGTCCTGCCAAGTCGATTGGTCTGATGAATTTTCTATTTATTTCCTCTTTTTAGTCCTACGAGACGCATACGGGTACATGCCAACTCACTGCATGCCTTTTTGACAATTTAGCCTAGACCTAGACTGTATTACTGTGATAAATGATGCTATCATGTGAGGTTTGTATGAAAATTATGTTCAACCAGAGATAAGCTACGAAACTCCTAGTAAGGGTAACCGATTGGATCAGCCAGCAAAAAAGACTGCTCTCTGCAGTAAAATCACTTCCCGGTGGTTCGGAACCCACCTAAAATTGTAGGTCCAACTCATCAATCACCATCATCCAATTCATTACCCACGCACAGGTCTCAGACCGATGTGGGCTTCATCCTTCGAAAAAAGTATTGATATTTGTCGGGGTGACTGGTGTTTGCAACTTGTTATTTTGTCTAACTCTAATAGCAGGTTGTTATCTCTAAAGACTAACCTTCAAAACGTTTAGCCTACCTCTTCTTGTATAATAAATTATTAACGTTTTAATTTGGAAGAGCCTTCTCATATTCATTAATCGATTGTAATTGGGTTGAATCTGTTCAGTTGTGGTGATATAATATTCCTGTGAGGTAAAATATAGTACAGTTGGGACCGTACTTCTATAACCTAATATGATTAATTAAAAAAATTGATGTAATGATATTTATAAAATATAGTGATAGTTTCATGCAAAATACAGTATAATATATAATTGATAAAAAATATTAGATATTTTCACTAAGATGGTTTTGATGGAATATCCTCCAGAAATGTTTTATCTTTTCTAAGTAAATCTATAAGGTATTAGATTGGGATGAATAATACTGGGATGAGTAGTACTAGTCCTAGCAAATAGAATAATTTCAGACATCTGTAGTATGCCAATTCATTTATGATACATTTTGAAAAATGTTTTAAAGTATTTAATGATTTGTAAATAGCCGAATATTCGGTTGTGTAACTATTCTATCAATTTTAAAACAAGAATGACATTTTAATTTGAAAAAATAACTCCATATTAAGTGTCAATAATATAATGTCGTGCTTGTTTCACATTTTCGAGGACTAGGGCTATCATCTCACTAACATTATAATTTTAAATCATGAGACTTCCTTGGAAAGTTGACAAAATAAGAGAGCAGCGTATTAGGAACCTGTTGCGAGAACCGGTCATTGTAGCAAACAAAGTCTTGGTTAGAATTGTCAAAGAAAAAGTAGTCTTTAACAAAGTTACAAAATAAGGTATTCACTGTAGAGAGGGTGGGAACTATGAAAATCGGGTCATCTAGACAAACAGTTCAATACCTGTTTTTCTGTCTTAAAAAAAAGAAATAATAAGTCAAAGTAGAACAACCAACCAGTCACATAATAAATGTTACTTTCTAATTAAAATTACATAAATTTATAACCAACTTTACGGTAGCAATTTGGTCAATCCATAATCTTCTACTACAGTGATTTAGCTTCGAGTTTTTTCCATATCTAAATGATTCTGTGAAATTACTTAAATCTCTTTCACATTTTGAACTCAATTATCGACACGAAATATATTACATATTTTGCGATCATTTGACTAAAACTTAGAATTATTAAAAAATTATTCACCAGTCTCTTTAAGTTGCTACACACTCGATTTGAAGTGAAAGCTGAGAAGTACATTTCAAAATTTAACATGACGGGTTTCTACAGTAATCATGAAAACCGAGTGCTGCTACTTTGATCAATAATGTACATAAACATACTAAACTGATATTATTTACAATTCAGAAGCACAGGCTTCTGAAAACGTAAATCTATACTTTTATCGATTCAACTGAAAATGTTTTTTCTGTTCAAACATCCTGAACGAAAAGAGAGTGGAATTAGCCCACACTCTGCCTTTTTGACACTAAATTTGTGTCTGCCATATGTTTATCTGATTGTTAATAGCAGGAGCAAACACGTGGCTGTGTTTTTCTGATGTGGTAAATAAGCAGACAGCGGCAGGTGCTGGCTGCACAGAATAGAAAACCATTTATCGAATCCCAAAGATGTTATGAACTAGAGATTTTTAATAGCACAAGAATATTTGACTTGCTGTTTAGGACATTTTGCCTTATGTTTTGATGATGTTGGGTGGCAGGGTGACACTATTCTGGATAAAAACAGACTTTCTCCGATTGAAGAAGCCCTCTCTATCATTGCTGCTTTTATTGTTATTCACATAGGCGTTATCCAGGTTGCACCACTTTCGTAATTTTCATTTTTTATAAACTGTTTTTTGAAGCTAAAAGTATATAGTAATAGAACCTGACTTTTTGGGCACAGTACTTTTTCGCTATTTTATTATTTAAAAATTTTGTATATTTTTCTACTGAGTAACGACGATTAGAAGAGAGATGTAAATCTCTGTGATCAATCAACGGTTACAAGTTACAGAAAGAAGTTTTAGAGGGATGAGAAATTATGACCAAGAGGTTACTGTATTTATTACAGTTATTGCTACTTGTATTCCATTATATAAAAATAATTCTGAAAATTCACTATTCTTATCATTTACAACAGGGGTTCTCAATCTGTGGGAGGGGGGCGTAAAATAATTTCAAGGGAGGCGTTCCTTGTTTAGCAAAAAAATAAATAAAAAGTAAAACTAACTGAAATTTACTCAATTTTGTGGTCACAAGTGAATATTTTCGACTTTATCGCACTTTTTTGTTACAACCCAATATTCAAAAACTTGTCAAGGAAAAACAGTAAACAGCCCTCTCATTAATAATGTGAAAGTTTCTGGTATTACGTGCCAACTTCACGTGATCCTAGATTACCTCAAATATCAAATATTGGTCTGTATTTAATTCTTTTATTCAATTCAAATCAAATTTTATTATCTAAATTATTATTTAAATTATTTCATGTATTCTAATAATAATAATAATAATAATAACATGGTCAAAATTCAGATGTGTGTGGTAATATTAAATTTAATAAATTTTCATTTAATAACCCGCTTTGGTTTCATATTTCGATTGTACTACTTGTATCGATCAATTGTGTTGTTTGGTTGGGGGGGGGGGGGGGTTGTTAATGGTGGCGTGGACTCACATCAGTGTTTATAGGGTGGTATAGAACCTGAAACGTTGAGAACCCCTGATTCACAAGATTACACTAAAAGTAATCAAAGTTTATAGAAAAGAAACCAATTAAATAGAATATTAAAAAAATGGAAAAGGAGGAAATAATGTTGATTTTCCTTGGTATGTTGATAAGTAATGACCCACCACCTATAATAGTGCTAGTATATCCAATACGCTAACAACCTTCACGGTAAACAATCATGTGTGTAATGAATTATTTTTCTTTGCAGTGGCGAAGGTGATATTGTGTAAGATATTCCTAATGAATAATAAGATGAAGTTGTCACAACCACATTTATTGAAAACAATGAGACACTAGTTTCAGTTGTTACACCATTATCAATCTCAGTCAATGTGTAAGTCTCTGATAATGGTGTAACAACCTAAACTAGTATCTCTCTGTTTTCAATAAATGTGGTTGTGACAACTTCAAGTGTTATTATTCATTATTTTTAATAATCATTAAAATTATTCAATTAACGACATTTTCATCAGGACAAATACGGACAATGTTCGTTAGGACAATTCAGAGTTGTGATCAGAGATAAATTCAGTTATTGTTATAACATTTGCCCGCACAAAGGATCTAGATTTGATTTAAGACTAATGCTATTCAATTTTTCAAGTTTTTTTTATTACTTTCTATAATTTGTTACTTTTTTCTCGCTTGAATTGTACAAGTATGAGGCGCCCCACACAGGAGTATCTTAGGGGCTGCCATATTAGACAATAGGCATGTATTATAAACATTTAGCAACTATGTTTGCTTTTATGAATCAATTTGAAAGTATTCAAGTATTGTATGTGCTATTGGTCGAATAACTAATTATTATATTCTTGGATGTAAATAGAAATTAATTCGTCCGCCTACGCTCACTACTCTTACCATACACTATTACACTATAACCCTTTCCATTACAAGCTCTACAATCGAGTATTAGTGACGTATGTAGTGTATGTATCCTTTGTCTTAACCAGTTGACCCAAGTCGATGATCACCAACAATCAAACGGTGAACCATTCCCATTTGTTACTAGAGCGGAAAAACTGTTCAACTTTGGAGACTGACCGTATAGCATGTAAATAATAGAGCTACCTCCTTGTGTGTGTGTGTGTGTGTGTGTGTGTGTGTGTGTGTGTGTGTGTGTGTGTGTGTGTGTGTGCTTATGTGGTGCAAAACAACAGCTGTGCGTCGAGTATGTACTAAAATATACAGAAGTTGTTGCCGGGGGACTACAAACAACAACTAGAGTGTCATGATGTGTAGTTACGTCGTGGGAAACTGTTTAAAAAAGTCGCGGTCAACAGGTGTCAGGCATTAAGCGATTAATCACTCTGTTGGTAGTTGAGGGCTATTTGGTGGAACTCTTCTAGGAGGGTAGGGTACACACGCAAATATAGTGGAGCGCCCGCACGCATCACTCCACGCAACCATTTGTAGTGTATGTCCCCCATCAAGGTACCATGTCCCTATGCTGTGCTTCGCACTCCACTTGCTGTTTTTGTTAGGCTTGTTGTTGTTGTTCCACTCTAGTCGGTTCCCACGAAACAATTGCACTTTAATATTCATAGATACAGTTTTTTACATTAAGGCATATTATCTGTTGATGTTCATGGGGCTTTTTCAGTTGGGCTTTTAAAGCAGTATACTTACACACCTGTAGCCTCTTTCTTCTTCTGTAGTGTGTATATGTCTCCAACGGCCCTTTATTCTCCAGTGTTTTTTACGACAAGCACCTGAACCAAATTAATGCGCTTCGTGAAACGACTTGGAAAGAATTCGACTCGGGCTTTGTATGGCGCGGCATAATTTTTTCGGACGCGCTCTTTGAACTCGGCTAACCTCGTTTTCAAATTTCTGGTGAAAATACTGGCTGCCTTTGTTCTATTCTTTTGTTCCAATAGCTTATTATTATTAGTCCAATATTTAGTGAAACCATGTAATGAATATCCTTCAATATTATTCTACTTTCAAAATTCTTAGGAGAGCTGATTCTCCTTTTTCTCTTTAGTTATTTATGGCTCTTTAAAATAAATAACTTTAGTTATTTGTGGCTCTTCACATGAGCCACACACAGAGCAATGCTCTTGTGCCTACGTATGAAATATCAACAGAAAAGAAACAGAGAAAAAATACAAAAAGAAAAAACATAACAAAAATGAACAATGGATGACTTGATTGGCATTAAACAATAATTAAATACAACATACATGATTGAACATCAGAATAATATAAGCGACAAAAAATTTATACACCTTGTTTGTTATAGAGCCTACCAGGCAACACATTCAGTGCCCTCAAAAATTCAATGATTTTTATTTTTTCGAGGGTTTATTTTAACATCAAAATAATTATCTCTCAGATTTTTCTTCAATACTTTATTTCAATCTCTATTTTGATATCAAATTTGATCTTTGATTTTGTGACAAATTATACTTACAATAGTTAATTGAAGATTCCTCTCATTTTAGTCTGTTATAGCACATTATTCGTTTACAGCAGCGGTTCCCAACCTTTGTTCTTCTGCGTACCCCTTAGACCATATTTTACAGACATAGTACCCCCAAAGTCCTAACTACTATTTTACTTTACTATAACAATATTATAGAGGGTTTAATGCCCATTTATTGCAATATTTGAACAACATATTGACGCCTATGAATGGGAATTCAGCTAAAATAAAATAGTAGGTAACACAATTTCTGCTGAAAACCTATTTCTTTTATCGAGGACATCGAACGTAATATGTTTAGAGATGAATATTATGATTTAAATTTCAAAATGTTACTAAAATATAGCCTACATAGAAGTGTCAGAATAGAATACATTATAGACAGAATAGTCGCACATCAGAAACTGATCACCACTAGCATAGAATAACCATTCCTTAGTCTATGCCACTAGACAATGAACATCCGCCATTATGGATTATTTTTTGCGTACCCCCAACTAGGACACCTGTACCCCTAAGGGGTACGCGTACCCCAGGTTGGGAACCGCTGGTTTACAGTATTATCAGGGTGGGTGGAAGTTCAAAAACAATTTTTCCATTCGGCGTACAACCTTGTTTTCTGAGATCATTTATTAGAGGAGCTATTGAAAATTTTAATTTACGTTTGAATAATCAAGACGGCTCTTTTCTTCACTACTACAGCACATCATTTTCTACGCTGAATTGTATAATTTAAGTTTTGTCTATTATTAACGGTTAAATAGAAGTTTCTCTGAGAGATTCACATTAATGAAATCACTCGTACAAAAATCAAGTTAGCTCTGAATTTTGTTCTACAGTCGGATAGGCTAACGTTTTATGCACACTCATTCACTGGAAATGCCTAGGCTACTTTTTTTAGAGTTAATTTTTTTACAAAATTCATTTTGAATCAAGCCGCAACTTCATCCCACGAAGATATTACTGTCACAAGACAAGAAAAAACTAATCTTTTGATTCTTCTTGTTAAGCTGCCCTGATTCGTTGTGGCTTCGCTGTTTATCGGCTATATAAAATACATCTCCCAAGTAATTTCTTAATGATGGAGAAATTTGCTGAAGCTAATAAGCAGTATATCTGAGCTTTATTTCCATAAAAAGCCAATTTGGTACAGTGTCTGAAAAATTAGCTGAATCTGCTGCAGGGAACAGGTTTGTGAGTGTTCAGCTTGGATCTTTCAAGCTGTTGGCCTGTATCGATTCATCTATTCGATTTTCAGAGCTGTCTTTTCTAACAAATCGTGGGATCTTTCTGATACCAAGCTACCAAGATGGTAGCTCTTGGTTTTCTTCTTGGCGTGTTTCGCTTTTTGAAATTCCGAAACTCGCTCTCTGAATTTGGTATGTGATTTTAACAAGCAGAGCAAGAGGCTGATTGGAATCATTTCTTTTGTTTCCTGTTAAAAATTCATTCAATGAATCATTCCATGGCTACTATTTTATTGGATTCGATTTTTTCTAGTGCAGCTTTCAAATCTTTGCCTATGTTTCTATTATACAGTGATTAAATAATAATACAGAAATTGTATAATAGTAATTAAACGATATTGTATTGTAAGGCTTACATAATATGCAGTGTTGTATTATTCTAAAAATTGTATTTGCTGTCACATTTTTATATAACTGTTTTTATTTTATATTTGTACATAGACGATTCAAATGTTACTAAGCCTGGCTTACTATATGTAACTTTACTTGAATAAATATATTGATTGATTGATTGATTCTTTCAAACCATTATACTATGTAAATAAACTAGATTGTTATTGGGTCCTTACCATTTTATACTGTAGTCTGGTCTTTTCAGTTACGTAAATTAGTTATTAATATGACGTTGAAGATCCATCTTGTTTCCACTAATAAGTAATATAAACTTAACAAACACTTTTAAGTGAAAAGTAACTCACGTTATGGCGTAACGGCCATAACCCTCAAACTCAAGCCTTAATTCAGTGTACTGTAGGTCGTCTGACGATGCTCTTGACAACAGAGTGAAACGGCCGTCACGCCATAACTTGATTTTCTTTCCACTTAAAAGTGTTTGTTAAGTTTATATTAGTTATTAATAGATAATTATTATTGTATCTTACCTCGATTGGAAGAGATTTTGTTTTCATCTTTAATTATATAAAATGGCGAATTACGACCATCTTCGGGTCTCATTCTTTATAGATTAAACTTTGTACGAAATTTTAGGATATTGATGTTATCAATAAAATCTTAAATAATAATTTACTACCCTTCAGTTTTTCTCTTTGTATAAGCCTACTAAGGACCGCACTCATTCACTATTCAAGTCACGTTGGTCTCCCTTTTTCTCCTCCAGTACTTCTTCATCCTAAAGCCATGATTTATATGTTATACGTCTTTCTTCATTCCAAAATTCAATTTTTTGTTCGTATGGAAAAACATTATTTTTCAGTTTATTTCTTTGTCTTACTCTATCTTGCAGATCTGCCCCTGCCCCTAACCTGACCTGCTATATCCAACTTTTGCATATCCTTTTTAGATTCTGTAATCAATCGATTTATTGTCTATAATGCTCCTTGGTGTACACCAGTGCAGGCGATGATTCACCAAGCTACACTCATTGCTATTGATGAAATAAATCTTGTGAAATTATAAACGTATAACTTAATAATTTCATTATGTATTGCTTTTAAACTACTAAAGGAATGTAGGATTAAATGTATGACAGTATTGAGTGTTTAGGCTAATATAACACAATTCGGTTGATTTATTGAAAGTTGATTAATCTAATTTCCTGAAACCTGAACATGGAATTCAGTACACATATCAAATGTAGACACTAATATAATTGACTTTCTATTTAATTTCGTTTTTTAAAATGTTCGATGTTGCAAAATATATGCAAATGTTGAATTGCCCCGGCTAAGCTTTACAAATGATTCGGGCTGTAAAATGTCGAATCCATCAAAGTGTAAACCAGTTTTCTTGTGCGCTGCTTTGGAGAGGCCGTTTGAGTGCTGTTTAGATGACGTGAAAATGGCTTCTTTGATAGCTCAATTTCTATTTTCAATCTTATTTACTGCGCTGACTAGGTTCGTTCTTGTTCGTTTTATGTAATTTAAAAACATGGCCGATCGCGTTGACTGTCATTTCCCATGGGAATGCCAACTAATTCAACATGGAGCCAGATTATTTTATTCATGAATTTTGATTTACGCTTAGGTAGTAGTCATTCAACTAGAATCGAATCTGGTTGATACACAGTACTACAAGATCTCGTGTCATACGAGTTGACATCTTGTATTTCTTAGTCTCCACAGTCAATTTTTCATTATTATTAATGATAGGGATTTGTTCAACTTCTACGTCAAAGTTGCCTTATTTGTCTGAATGAATCAAATTAGGTTTGAACATTCATATTTATTCATATGGCTTCTTAATTTTCTCGGACCACAAATCCTCATTGTGGAATCGTTGAGACGTGAATTCATCTGTTTTTTACAAGATTTATTGTGAATCTTGGAATCTTCAGTTTTTGTTGCTGGTTTGAGAAACTTATAACCTCCATACGACTTCAGTTTACTTCTAATACTTAGCAAGTCAAGTAGTGTCTTGTTATAGACCCAATAATTGAGTAATGAATGAGAGGACGTTTTCTTGCTCATTTTACTGAAAAGTGGATCTACTGAGTAATGTAACTGTTTGAAGTTTTGACTGTTTCGAATCTTAATTTTTTCTTTTGTTTTAGAAATCTTATACATTTCCAAATCTATTCTATAATGAATATTTTTCATTTTTCTTTGAAAATCTTTTCTTGAAAAAATTGACGAACTCATTTCATGAAATTGATTTTTGCTCCATATCGTAGTCCATTGATTCAATTTTGCTTCCTCATGGATGGATGGATGACTGCAGAAACGGATAACTCAATATGAATCGATTTCTTGAGCTCAGCTCAACTCTATTTTGCTTCCTCAGTCAAATTTTCTTTTATTGAATATAAATTTTGTTTAACTGACGGTGAATTAAAGGAGTATGTTCCATGATACATCTGTGATATGATCAATATTTTTTTAATTGTTCCATTTAATTTTTTTAAGAAAATTAACTTAAAAAAGTTTGCCTTTTTATGATTAGTTTGAAAAAATTATTTTTATCAATATTAAAAATGTTTTATTCTGAACTACATGTAATTGATCATTTAGTATAAAATATCTCTTACCTTTCCCACTTTTTTTCTGCTTGTAGGCCACAGGGGACCACTTTAAGTTTACTTATTGGCTGTTCTTTTTGCCCTTAATTCCGCATGGTAGTTCTTCATGCGGTCAGATCTATTTTGTCTCTCAGCTTCGGATATCACCATCTTACCTTTCCCACTTATTATAAAATCGATTAATTTTTGCTTTGAAACGAAGCTCTTCTTGTGATCTGACTTTATCTTTAAAGATTGAACTTCATTTATTGAATGCAGGTGCTGCAAAATCGATGATGAATCTGTGATGATCATAACCCTGGTTTATATTTATTGTTTAGGGGGGTTACAATTACTTCATCAACTGGTTTAGCTCAATCTACTCGTACGATTAAAGCGTAAGACGCTTCGTCCATTATATCAAAAAGTTTAGTGCTTAAAGATATATAGAGTGATCAAATTTATTTTTCATCGAATATGTGCAGCAAAGATAACAGATGGTAGAGAGGGTGCAAGGGGGGGGGTTGTGCCAATTTGGCGCTGTTATAGCGTCTAGAAACGCTATACTAAATTGCGGCTAACAATAAATAAATGATATTGCCCGGCTATTATGATTCGGGTCATCAAAGTATGTTCAATGGAAAAGGTTGGTTCTCGGAACAATTACTGCGTGCGTGTGTGAGTGTGTGTTTGTGTGTAGATGTGCACCTGGCAATCTTCCCACGTTGTACACTGTTTCAGTTTTTCCACCTTTCTCATAGTGCTGGGTGGGTGTTGGCTGGTGGGTGAGTTGGGGGGTGGGGGGGGGGGCAAGGTCCGATTATTAAGATCATTTCGCGGCAAGTTGCTTGTTCTCATCCCTTCAACAATGCCTGTCTGTCCTTGATGCCGTCTGCTACTTCTTTGTATTTGTCTGCTGTGCAAAACGACACCGCTTGACACCAGTGCATAGTGCAACTGTTGATGGTCCACCAAAGTCTGATAACAGAACCGTCTAAAACCGTATACCTTTCTCATACTGAGCTTTCTCATACTGCTGTCGTTGAATTTTTCTCCTCGAAAATGAGGAATGTTTGAACTCATGTGCTATCATTGAATATCTTTTTATCACTTATCCATCAATGTTCGGAACCCACCTTAAACTGTAGGTCCAACTCATCAATCACCATCATCCAATTCATTACCCACGCACAGGTCTCAGACCTATGTGGGCTTCATCCTACGAAAATAAATGTTATTGTAGAATGCATACAGTAATAGTAATGACCTTATTACTCACCTTACTTATTTTTTTCTGAGCGCTACAGGTAGCTGAGAGTGTGGAGTCATAGATGCTGTTTTTGTTTTTTTTTGTGCTGGTGATGCCCACATAAGTCCGGGACTTTTAGTACTACACTATGAGTAAATGATAATGATGTTATGGATGGTGGACCTGCAGTTTTAGGTGGTTTTCAAACCACCCGAAATCCTTCATCCTCAAAGCCTCTCCACCTGTCTTCTCCACCATTCTCTTCTTCTCTCTTCAAGTTTCTCCAAACTTCTTAGAATCATTTTCAAACCTTCTTTTATTATTCTGCCTTATCTTACATTTTCCTTTTTTTATTTTTCTATTAGACATTTTCGTTTCAATTCAAGAAAAATACTCGAAGTTATTTCATAAAATCTGTACTTACTCCTACACTCTGTTATCCTTCATTATGATCTAATGCACGATCTACATTATCCTCCAGATGTTAGATATAACCACTTCTCTATCAAATGTTTGTAACGGTGACCGATTAGATTGGCCAGCAAAAAAGACACTGTTCTCTGCTGAAAATCACTTCCCGGTGGTTCGGAACCCACCTAAAACTGTATGTCCAACTCATAAATCACCATCATCCAACTCCATTACCCACGCAAAGGTCTCAGACCTATGTGGGTACAACTTTTATTTTCTCTTTTAATATTTCTTTATTTTTTTAATTATTAAAATAGAATTGGTTTACAAATCACCAAGAATAAGTGCTAGTTCTAGGCCTACTGGAATAATTAATCTCAATTTACTTTCATAAAGGTATCTCTTTTCACATTTTATTTTCAAGTTTATTTGAATATTCCTTCAAGTACATCTATCAACACCTTTAATTGGTAGGTCTTTTTGTATGTGTGCTTGTGTGCTGACGTGCATAAGGATTAGCACGTAGGCCTATTCAATGGATTCCTTTTAGAGTTTCTAACTGCGCACTGGATAAAACACGCTTCTTGAATGTAATCATTAGATTATTTACTATTACTATTGTAGTAGGGGCCTCAGTGACCGAATTATTCTCTAATGCATCGGAATGTCATCCATTGTTTAAAAAGGCCTACTATAGCTTGGAACAATAAGCAGATGTCTGTTCCCGGTTGTTGACACAAATGTTTCGCTTCAAGAAGAATATTTTTCGAAAGGCCTATCAAATTTGAATACAGTAAAATTGATGTTAATAACGATTATAAGCTTGCATTAAAAACACTTGTGAATAGCATCTGACGCGTTTCAGGACTTGTGTCCCATTCTCAGCGTACAGAAAATAGCCTACATACTGAATTATTTGAAGTTGTGGGAGTTATGTAGACATTATTTGTGGAGTATTTATTAGTGGGAGTTGTGTACAACCTTGTATGTATTGTATTTTCACTGAGGATGGGACTCAGTTCCTGAAACGCGTCTGATACTACTCCAAAAAGTAAGTGCTGTTGTAGTGCTGTTGTTTAATCTTTATTATTATTATTTTATATTATTTTATTTTTGATCGTTATTAACGTAGATAGTACCAACAGTTCATATAAGAGTGAAAACCACTGAAGAAATCAGCCCGCAGAACAGTTAAATTCATTCAATTGAGTATTTATTTATAGGTTAAAAAAATTATACATCAACGATCTCCTGCAGAATTGAGAAATTCAATAATTCTGCTAAATTTCTAATTACTCTTAAAGTTTAATCTAAACAGAAATGAATGTAACTCATTCAATAATTATTATGAGTCATGAGATTTTATAATATTATAGATTATGTATTACATATCATACATAATCTATTCAATAGTTTTTCATGTTCCCATCTACTGCTTCCAGAAAATTGAGTGATGCTAATCATGCTTGAACTACTCCCTGTTTGAAGTGATCTATTGTTTTATTATTTGATTCTTTGAAGCAACTCACAACAAGGTGTTGATCTGCTAGTGTTGAATAATTGTAAAATGTTTCAATTTCATAAACCTAAACTTATTTATAAGGGACATTGAATCAATAAATTTCCCCCTTTTTTTGCATGTTTTATGTAAATATTCAAAATTACTTTTATTCAATGGCAATAGTTTTGAATATCGCATATCACGTTGCTTAGAAGCGCTTTCCAAATTATATGGTTTGCTGTTAATTTTGTGAATAATGTAAATGTATTTTATCCCCCTTGAATGTAAATTTAAATAATGTATTTTATCATTAGGCTATCATTGTTCATCTCATTTATGTGTTTCCAATATTACAACACAAAGGCATTAATAAATAATAATAAATAATCTACAATATTTAATTAATACTCACATGGACCCAAATACTCCCGCTCAGTCCTCCTTGGCTATAATCAGAAAATGCATTTAGTCTTTCATTTCTTATCACGTTTCTTGGTAAATTTTTCTTTGTGATCAGTTGAATTAACTAAATTCGTGTCGAGTAGTATATCCATTACTCCATTAAAGTTATATGTATACTTTTTATTATTTTTATTGTATTTTCAGGTAATTTTCAAAAATATTATCTTATTTGTTATTTTTATCTCGAAGCAAAACATATTTTCGAATCGCTCGGATTCATTTTTGTGAATTTCATTGGTAATCATTGTATCAATATTTAATTTAATACTCACATGGGCAAGATTTTGTCATTCATATTCTACTGCAGAAACAAAATTAGGGACATAAAAAAAGGATTTCCAACCCCGATGTGGTGGGTACTATATTGCTTTGCGTGCAACTGTCAGAATATTTTATTAACGCGCCACTTATTTGGTAATAAGCGAGCTGTGAGCGAGTGACTAGTGGGAATAGAATAGGAGAGAGTCAGTTGGCTGCTGTCGCTTTTCAACCCTTTGATTCCCGGCAGGCAAATCAACAACGATCGCTTTCCACTCCCCGGCCACCAAACCACTTGTTTGCCTGCACTCAATTCAACACCCCATTTCAAGCTCAACCACTGTAGTTGCTAATTGCTTCTCTCACCCACCCAAAACCACACTACTTGTCCTAAGAGTTTCAATCTGTTCTCAATGATTCTTTTTTAGAGTTATGCCATGAATCTGACATCATTCCACTATCAATAGTGGAATACGCAATAGCCACTAGGGCTTGTTGCGTAGAATTTACAAATTACTATTGAAAATGAACTTATTTATTGAAAATTGAAATTTGAACATTGAACAGCAACTCAGAGGTACAAATACAAATTTATACAATAATACAAATTAGTACAAAACTCTATATGAATATCTCGTAGGTTTATACCGTACTCTTTCATTTACTATTAAAATTTACAAGTGGAAACTCTAGGATTTCGAAAACTATGGTAGGAAAATCAATCAACAATTTGAAAACTCATATTTTGCAGTAACTATAAGTACAAACGCTCATTAAACTATCCTGATGTTGGTAATCATGTACTTTAACTGTCATTTTTCATTGTACTTCTTCTAAACATCAATTTATACGTTTTTTAGCTGTCAGAAATTTTCAAACAATTCCTGCTAATTCAAATAAAAATTGCTCAACAATCTATATTATACGATGAACGGTATAAAATAAAGATGTTGAAAGAAATTATACATATTATTCCCTGATATTCTGAGAAATTTCACGTTGTATACCTCGCAGAAGGTCAATTAAGGTTATGGACAGCAAGGTTAAGTGTAAGAAAGGGACATCTTCCCTAACTTCGCCTTTCCATGCAAACGCATCACCAAGTTTTTTATAATATCATTTTCAGTAGTAATCTCATATTTTTATAAGTGACTAATAATATTGTATGTAATAATAATTGGCGATGCCTATATATTGTATTTTATATTTGTAACTGTTAAATTATTATTTGTATGAATAAAGTAATCATGACTAACAAAATTCAAATAACTCTAATTTTTTTGCTGAATAAGATCTCTGTATTCTCAATCCCTTCCTACACTGGCAACTAACTATATGTAGAAAGATACGCGCGATAATCTTCTTTCCATATCACCTTTTTTTGGAGGTCAGGACTGTTTTGATCTATTCTGCTACTTTTGAATCCTTGAACTAGGATTTTATTTTGGAGATTTTTGTAATTTAAAAAGTCCACCACATTGTGCTTTATCAGGCATTTAGTTATTAAAACGCGTATCAAAAAAGGACGTAAATGAATTTGTTGATTATTAACGATTCTTACTGTTTAAATAAGTTTCTCTGAGTCTAATGCACACTTGACTCAGGTCACATGAACTTGGTCCTTTGTGTTATTTGTCACGTGTTGAGAGCAAGTAACAAGGCCATAGTTCAATATGTGTTGTGCCCCGCGGTCTGCTACCCCACACCCCATAGAAGATCAGCCAGTTTAAAAGGAGACACTAGAGCGGAGGCAATTAAATTGAAGGATGAGGAAGATCAAAGCAGCGTCATTGGATGCCCGGGGTTAACTCTAATTGAAGCTTCTCTCCTCAAATAAAGCTCTTGTACTTTCTCTCTTAGTTTAGTGCTCTGTTCGTGTCTCTCGATTCTAATTGGACGTCGTGTTATTGCCTCAAATTCATCTTACTTAACCTTTGTTGGAAATTTGACAATTTCTATTGAAATAAAAAAATAATGATCGTTTATGTTAATCCAATCGCTCATGCCCGAAGCTATCTATTGCCTCAATGTTCAATTATTATATTTTCTTGTCATAAATGATTGGTAGATGTCCAATCTCCTTTGAGTGTAAATAATAAAAGAAGCTTGTTGCGCTAATTTAATTTATGCGTATTTTTATTGAAATCGCTTCGAAATTATTCAATCTGAAGGAAAGAAAGCACTCTCCTTTAAAATAATCTGAATCGTAATTTTTTAGTTTTCTTTTTTAAAAGAAAAACATCTTCAGTAATTGAACATTAGTAACTATTTCATTGAAAGTCAGTCTTTAATTATCAGACTTTAAATATTCTTGAAATATTTAATGATTTTATCAAACCAAATCATGCTCTGCATGTGCACTGTATGTATATGATAGTCTCAAATCATATTTTTAACCAATAGCAAAAACCCAAAGATTATTGTAATAATATTCATTCCATAAATGATGCTTTCAATAACAATCTATATTCTACATAATGACATGTTTTTTAAGGATATGAAATGTTTCTTGTAGTATTACAGAATCCTGTAACATTTTGCTTTAACTCTTCTCAATTCCACTTACCTTCTTCTTTTCCCCCAGTTGTTTCCTTGTACGGGGTCAGCATGATTTGAATGCCCATACTCTGCAATTTTGGATGTCAGATTCAATCTTGATTTTAATGTGCTCAAGTATTATTCAAATTATCTCCTTTTACATAATTGTTCTGTCAATAAATACATTAATATTTACATATTTTTCACCTCTCAGTGTGAACGTAAAATACAGGCTGCTAATAAACGTGAACAAATTGAAATAACCGAAAATTGCTATAAGCTTTATGTTTTAAATTCTCTCCAAACATATTAATTTTTTAAACTGTTGTAGATGTTAGCAATATATATATATTTTTTAAATATAACTAGTTGCTTTCAGTCTTGCTTAGCACATTTCCAGTTCACTTTAAGAGACTATTGGTTTATGAGAACACTCAACCCTTTGATCCATAGATAACTAGCTCACTTGATAGTCATACGTAATCCTGAATTCATGCACAAGTGAATACGAAGCCTCTCCTGGCTTTCTTTAAATTCTTTGGAGTTGATAAATGCACTTGATATTGGGTCGGTTTTTCATAATGAACTGAAACCAGCCCCTGTTAAGTTAGCTATGATGATTTGGCCAATGACAAGTGGAGCGTTGTCAGATATTTTCTGAACAGCAACAGTCAAATGAATGGTGGTGTGGTGACACGCTTCTGTGCCTTTACATGGAAACATTGCCCGGTGATCTCGGTGCTCTCAACAATAGGCTACTGCTCCCTTTCGACTTGCGACAATCTGTAGTCTGCAAGGGGAGTCACAGTGTCACCGATGGGGTGGGGAGGGGGGGGGGGGAAGGATCAGCATTAATCGCTCACCTGGGCAACGCCTCGCCACAGGGAGTCTCATTATTATTTTGTGTCCCCTCCTTGCCTTTTTGCAAAGTTTAATTGCGGCCAGGAGACAATGCAACGACTTTGATTCAAGTTCAAGTTCAACAGTTACTGATTACTGATTCAAGTTCAACAGTTACTGATTATGGAAGTATTTATTGAAAAAAAATTCTGTTTAATTTCAAGTGTTATATTATATAATCTCATGTTTTGTTTCACGTGAAATTAGAATGTTTTAACAATACTGAAAGTTGAAAGAATAAATTTGATTTGAAAAAAGTATTCTAACTATAGCTCTAATTTAGCTCTACGTTTTGAAATGGTCTTAAAGAGTTGCAGCAAATTATTGAGTACATATTGTTTTATTTTTAATCAACTTCTGAATCACAAGTAAGCTATGTCATAAAGGCCCCGTAGTTTATATTTTAACTGATTAATTTCTCTTTAGCAAAGTTATGTGTAATTGTCCAACAGTTTTCTATTTGTTTAGCACATGTATCTTGGAAAATTTAAAAAATGTGATGCGTTATACCAAACTCATAATTTGACTGATTTCTCTCAGTTCAAGAAATTTGTTAATATTATGTAACAATATTAAAAGACTGTTGAGAGTCTTGTACCTTTCTTCAAATCAATTATCATATATCAATTTTCATGAATAATTTTTTACATACTGTACATTTTATTAGAAAGTTTGTAAATTAAAAATAGATTATGTTCTTATTAATAGAATATTGTATTGATAATGAGCAATTTTCTTTAAAAAAAACATTACTACACACATAAACAAAAATACCTGGAAATATAACTGACCACTTTTTCCAGCATGAATGATCTGTGTACAATGAAAATATTTTTCTTTTAAAACAGATGAAATCAAAGTCTATTCTCTACAATACAGCCAAGATTTAAAATATATATTCTAGGGTCACAAAGGATTGGATGTAGTAAATGTATTGTTATTGTGGCTTACTGGCTTTGTAGTGCTGGTGGTATGGTAGCGGAAAACTGATTTAGTAATGGCAGTAAGGCTGTAGATTGAGCTTTGAAAAGAAGAATAATTACTCTTAGACCATTAACTCATTGAAGCATCCCTTTTTCTCAACAAGTGTTTTGTTTTTTCTGTTATAGGTGAGTTGTCATGTTGGCCATTGACCCATTCAGTTACAGCTCTTCTACAAAGTTACTATCGCGCATGACGTGAGTTACAGCTTGGACGCATTGTTAATTATTTATGTTTTTACGCTAGAATTTCCCAAGCAAACATTGTCTCAGCGTTCAAGTGCTAAATTCTATATTCTATGATTTATTAGCTAGCTTTTTTGCATATTTAAAATGAATGCAAATTAGTTGTTCATTTGAGTTCATGACAAGAAATAGACTATTCTCTTCGTAGGCTGATCTGTGAAGAAAATCTGAGATTTGAATTCTGAAAGGTTGATAAGCCTTTACTCCTGAATTACTGTTCTGTACTATGTATCTTGTAGGGCTTTACTATATTCTCTTGGTTCTTTACTTGCCATATGATAATAATTTGTACCACTAAAGGTAGAAACACACTAGACCGTACCTTACCACGTCCGTGTCAGGCGTCACGCCCGGCAATAAACGTTCCGATCACTATTGTGCACACTAGAACGTTTCTCAAGAATTCTCGAGTTTGCCAGGCATGGCACGGTCTAGTTTGTTCACTCCAATACATATCATACAAACAATACTATTTTTCATGTGTTTGGGGAAGGTCTAGTGTGTATCTACCTTGTCCTTTTTATTACGGTATTCGTATATTTATAAAGGTGATTCGGAACCCACCTAAAACTGTAGGTCCAACTCATCAATCACCATCATCCAATTCATTATCCACCCACAGGTCTCAGACCTATGTGGGCTTCATCCTCCGAAAAAATTCCCTATTCTGAAAATTTTTGAAATATTTACAAATCATTCAGATTATAAAAATTATTCAAAAGTGTTACCTGTGATTAGCTAATTGTTGTGAATATCCATTTTCGTTAACTGCAGTATAACTATTAATATTTAGACTCTTGCTGTGCAGAACTGACCTCGGTCAGTTAGTTCTGCACAGCAAGATTGTACATATTAATTGCAATAAACTTTTCAAACAAAAAATATAGTTTATAATGAATTATATTTTTTATATTTCTATATTTCACATAAATTAAAATCACATTTGGAAGAGATAAAATATGTTCATTACGATAGTGTTTTAAAATTTATTAATTCTGCTATGAAAAGAAGGGAGGAAGAAATTGAACAATGAAAAAGGGAGAAAATTCTAGTAGTTAGTAATCTACTTGAAAATTAACAATTAATAACAATTTACAAACTGCAGTCACCATCTGCGAGTGAACCATCCATAAAATTCTGCAACAAGTTACAAATAAAATTAGTTTCTCAATTTCTATACAGCAGACCTCTGAATTTAAATTTTGAACGCGTTTCAACAAACATTTTCATGATTTCTAACATCTGTGATGTTTACCATGATGAAATACTTGATGAACAACCTAATATCAAAACTGTCACTGTATTTCTATTAAATTATTATTTTCACTCACCTATACTTGGAGATGCTGGAGAGATGCATTTTTTCTGAAAAGAAGCTTCGTCAGCCTTGTGAGGCTAAGTAGCCTTGGCCTACAGTAGATGGAAAGTATTACATTCTGTACATATTACAGTTAGAACATAAATCATATTTATCAATATACCAAATTGAAGATTTATTCTTATGATTCATTTAGCCTAATATTCAATTTTATATTATTTTGTTAAAGAAAATTACAAATAATTAATTATTTGATTTTAAAATCTTTAATTGAAGTACAAGATTTTTTCAGTAGGATGAATTACTTTTGTTTGCCATTTTACGCTGTATAAAGCGTAGTTCATATTAGGTGAAGCTGCTCAGAGCTCATAGAGAGGCGAGGCAATATTGTCACCCTCTTTATAAGGGGCCACGTGGCAACTGCTCCAGATTACCGGAAACTGGAACATTGTTCTGCAAAGCTCCCCTACTTATTCGCGTGCATATTGTATTACCTTTTTGCGGGTGCAAGCTCGTAAACAAGTATTGAATAATACTTGATTGTAGTGAACATATTTACAAACGTACAAAAGTATACTGATTTAAAAATCGTGAAAATCATTACCTTTTGACAGCGATACTGATTTGATTTGAACATTTCTAATCTCAATTTTGTTCTTAAAAGCCTTACGATTTTAAAATCCCACAAATAAATCTCTTTTAACAACGTTGCTGATTCAATGTAAGCAGTTTTATCCCAATTTCTTGCTTCATGATGTAGGTTCGGGACGTGGTAACGAAATGTTCTTCCTCTCATCAACATCACTCACTCTAGACCTCTAAAGGAAAACCCCACTGACCAGCTCGGGAAGTTCCTCATTCACCTGTTTGTAGTCTTCGGAACTGTATTATATTTGAGAATCCCGCCTTCACGTTATTTGACTTGCAATGGCTTTCTTTGCTTTGTCGCCTCAGACAAGATTGTTGAAGGCTATGATCAACTCAATGATAGAGGTGTGCTGTATTTACCTTGCAGTGTGCTTGTGTCTTAGTGTGTGTGTGTTCTCTTCAGACCAAACAAGGGCCTGGCCAAACGCGTTTCTTTCATTTATGACGAACACTCCCTTTCAAGACGTACATGGATGGTGTTATTTATTTTTGTGACACTCAGTCCCCCCTTGCATTCTCTTTATCCATTTACCTTTTAGAATGTAATAATGATTGCAATTTGTTTAGACGCTGTGATTGACGCATTCTCGTACTACTTGACTTACAATGTGATGGGGATATACTTTTTTAGAACATGGCTAATGTTTAGCTGCCTGTAAAGATTATATGACTGTTAGATAATCTAGACCAGAGGTTCTCAAACTGTGGTACGCGTACCCCTTGGGGGTACTCGAAAATGTTCAGGGGGTACGCGGGGCAGGTTAATGAAAAATTAAACCATTTTTTCCCGTTTCGCAATCACGCAGGGTTATTATTTAATAATGAAATCTAATAAATTGAATACTTTGTGGTCGAGTTACTAGGAACCAACAAGTGCAATATGTTTTTTAGTAGTGTAATAGGTCTATTTCGTAGAAGTTCAGAGACAAGGTTAATGTTCATGGTGGAATGATACATGGGTGTGCTCACGCGGAGAACGTAATCTGGCAGCGTTCGCGCATGACGTCACTCAGGATGTACCGCGCGCCAGTCAGAAAATCCCATTATGGGGAAATGCTTATTAAACTGATTTTATTTATAATAATTGATGTTTATTAAATGAATAAAGGCTTAATTACCTACATATGGTATCCAAAAATTTAGTAATTGCTGCCAGTTTCAACCTGTCAATGATTAATAATGACAATGGGGTCATCATCAGGCATTATTATTATTATTATTATTAGCTTATTAGTTTATTATTATTTTTACTTATATAATTAGGCTATTATTGTCATTATTATTAATGATATAATAATATTGTTTGTCTATTATTATAATTATTATTATTATTTGTCTATTTATTATCATTATTGGTCTATTATTTTATTGAATAATGACTTGAAAATTCGCGTACAGATTTTGCAATTGAGATGAGATTGAGATTTGCAAATTTTGACAGTAAATTGGAAATTTGCAGTTCATTCAATGATTGTATTATGTCTCCTTTTAAAAGCCACGAGTGAGATGTAAGTTAGGACACGAGCAAAGCGAGTCATTTGTTTACTCAGACCCATTTCATCAAATGATAGAGCTGTTAGTTTTAAAAAATTCCTAAAATAGTTCAAGTCATCATAATCATGATAAACCAAGAAACGAATCTGAGCGACTGGCGATATGCATCCAGACTGACGTCACTGCCTCGGCTGTGACCCCGCCCCCATGCGCACGAGCACACCCATGTATCATTCCACCATGGTTAATGTTGGGGACGATTTAAGGTTTTATCTTGAGCCTAGCATTGAGGAACTATGTTAAGAAGAAAGCTCATTTTTCCCATTTTTTTGTAATGGGTTTCAAATATGTTTCCAAATGTATTGTGTTTTTGATGTAAAAAGGGTTTTTAATTTAACCATCTCCCCCCGCCCCCAACATCTCGTGGTAACAAAGGGGTACGCTAGATTTGAATTTTTCATTAAGGGGTACAGTCCTTGAAAAAGATTGAGAACCCCTGATCTAGACTACTGAAGAAATTACCTTTGCTTCTTTGCTGTTTACTCTTTGGCTTATTTAGCTACTTATTTGGTGAATATCATAAAATTAATTTAGCAGTAGAAATGTCAAGCTCTTGCTTGTTGATTCCCTAATCTATTGTGCCATCCTATCATTTGCAGACGATACAGCTTTGATTTTCAGTTGAAATAACTGGGAAGAAACATTCAACATTGCAAACATAATCTTGACACTAAATGCAGACAAAACCAAATATATAATGTGTTCGCAAAATAAACCAGGACAATCTTCCACTACTATATGCCTATATATATATATATATATATATATATATATATATATATATATATGCAAACAGAACCGCAATAAGAGAGATGGATCTATAAACGAAGTGAACAAGAGTTGAAACACTAAAAAGAGTGCAAAAATCAAATATTTAGGAATAATAGTTGATCAGCACATAAAATATTTCTGCTCAAAATTGAAATAGTTTTTTTTTTGCAAATTGATAGTATAAACAACCTTGATATAGTAAGAACAAATATATTTTGCTCATGCGCACATCATTGAGGTGTGGGGTGCAGCTTATGATTCATATTTCACAAAAAACTTTTCATACTACAGAAACATAATAAAAGCGAGGATGTATTCGAGTTGTATAAGCAAAGACCGAGGTTTTATTCAAGTAGACAAGATATCTTGAATGAAGTCAATGCACCGACTCAGTGCACAATGCACATAATGTATCTACATTAAGATGGACCGAATCGTATATGTAGATGAACATATACAGAAGAGGAAATTCTATTCATAAAAAACAAAGACCTAATCACCACTCACACAACACGATACAATATACGCATCAACAATTTAAATAGATACAATATAAAACCTTTTAAAGTTTACCATATGCATACATAGGCTAAATTTTCATACTACTGCAACAAATTAATTAACAAGATTCCAAACGACTTGATTGACTGTAGATTTACAGCAAGACCACACAGCAAAATAAATGAGTGCATCGATAGAAATGTGTTTTTACATTGACACTATAAAATAGTAAGCATTGTAAATAAATAGTAAGTCATAATATATTTCTGCAGTCCATCCCTGTTGAGCTTAGCCTTGTTTCTTACGAGAAAAATGAAGGAAGACGTTTTTTGCCATTGCTACATTTACCAAACCACCGGGAAGTGATTTTACAGCAGAGAGCAGTCTTTTTTGCTGACCAATCCGATCGGTCACCCTTACAAAGAGCGCCCAGAAGTATCGTAGCTTATCTCTGATGGATTGGAAGTGGTGCAAAAGACGTAATGAATATGAATAGGGATATATGAATAGATGAGATGTTCTGAAATTATCAAACTATCTCTAGAGCGACAATGGTTGTTCTCAGTGGTAACGCTGAAAGATGGTTTGCTGATAAATATTATGCATTTGAACTGTTCGCCCGTAATAACATAGCCTAATCACAAACTGTACTATTCTACTATTGATGACGTGAACACCATAAATTTAGGCCTTATTTATGGTTCATTTATGACCACATTTCTAATAGTCAAGCTTAATAGTTGATTGAACAAATGACTGACTATTTTTTAGATTACGTCTTGGAGACTCCAGTTAAGGAGTATAAGACAAGGCAGATCAACAATTGAACAATCTTATACTCTTATACACTAATTACCATAATAACTATATCAATTAGTTGTGGTGAGGCTTAATTTTTATGTGGAGGGAACTACTCTTGTACACTATAAAAAGCTTTGTCAACTGAATATTGTTTTTTAAATATTTCTATATTTTCAAGACTCTTTAAAAACTGCGGTAGCTTGTTGTAGAGTTTCCTACGAATATAACTAGGCTTTTGTTTGAATAAACTACTATTGTGACTCACCAAGTGATAATCACATCAGCTTCTTGTATTTTAATCGTGCACGTCAAGATTTTGGTTAATATAATTATGTTTAACATATAAAGTAGCTTCATACACATATAAGCAGGGTACAGTTAGGAGACCAAGTCTCTTGAACAACGGCCTACATGAATCTAATCTATTTTATCTTTCCACACCTAACATCCTTCTTTTGGATCTTAAACACCCTTTCAAGGTTTTGTTTTGATGAATTACTCCTTACTAAGATAGCATACCTAATATGTGACAGTAAGAGCCCATGGTAAGCTGTAAAGTAACTACTTGTAATTTAATCTAGCAAGCTGTCGCAGGACAGATACCTCAGATGAAATTTTACAACATATTTTCTCAATGTTTGGAGCCCAGTTCAATCCAACAAAAATCCTAGAAATGCAATGTTTTCTTCCTGGTCTAGTTGATTATCGTCTACAAACACGTTTATAGCCAGCCCTATCTTCATTTGAATTATGATTGTTTTTCAGTTGAAGGCTTTGGCATTTTTTACTATTTATTGTTCATTTCAACTGATTTAGGAAATGGACAATGTACTGCACACGTATATGGGCACTTATTTCTAAATTATCTTGAACGGAATTGCTGAAAAGTGAGTGATGTATCGTCTGCAAATAAGAGGGCTCTACCACTAATTGATTCCTTAGGTAAACGGTTGACATATAACAAAAAAAGCAATGGGCTCAGTATTGGACCCTGAGGTAATCCAGCTTGGACCTCCAATTTATTATATTTATTCTTTACTATACTACTTCAAAATAAGTACTTTGCTTATTTTATTGTAATATCAATCATTTTCTTTGCTATTGAGTAGGCTCATGTTTTGGCTTCATACCAGATAATTGCTTTTCATTTGCAATCCACTACATTTTAATTCTCGATAATAAACACTTTAGCAAAAGTCAGTTTTATGTGAACTCCATGCATATGTGGTTATGCTTCAATTGACATTCAATAGCAGCCCATCTTACAGTAATCTGAACATGCAAATTGATCGGTGGAGGGCAGAAACCTTATTAGATTGAAGAAGAGCAAAGCGACAGGTGAGCTTGCATGCCGGAAGTTCAATCAGTGCAGTTTCCGGCAGCCATGTCCATCCATCGTTGTCTCCATGTACAACGGTCCATTGAAATTGAAGCAAATACAATGCAACTGAACCGATGCTGAACTGCATAAGACGTTGGGGGCGACATGCTGCAAAGCATGCTTCCCTTGCATTTTCCGTTGTAATTTTAAAATTTATTTCTAGACAATTGAACACCTATCAACACTAATCGTTGAGTTGAATTGTATGGCTGCCCTTATTTCCTAGATGTGCGAAGTTGGAGAGCATTCATTCCTCTCTTTCACTTGGTACTTGCTCTGTATGGTGAGGTGGAGTGAAAAATGATACTATTTTAATGATATCGGTATTTCCGATGTTTTGAATAGATAATTTTTGCACGTGTAGGAAATTGTTATCAAATGTTGATTGTTGATAAAAATGTGTGGTTCATATTAATAGAATGATGGTAATAGACGTGAACATTAGATATAGTTTATGACGTTGTGGGATTGCTGCCCGATTAGAATCGTATGAAATTAA